>OX422213.1:488016263-489216263 GCA_949130495.1 Sambucus nigra | reverse complement strand
TATTTCAAAAGGAATTTTCACTTGATAAAATTAGAATTCATTTTCACTAAATGTATAAACGTGAACGCGTGTAATAGCCACGAACCATTAAATTGAAAATATCTCAAATCATAGGATTTCTTTAATTCTTCTTGAAAACTTCAAATGTATTAGGCAAAAGCTTTGATGCAGAAGATCCAATTGATCTTCAATTCGATTTTCATAGGTTTTAATGAACAAGACTGTAATCCCCATACTTCATGAGCATTATGTAACTGTGAAAATTAATTATGTGTGCTTGTTATGACATGTGATTTCACTATTTATAATTATATACCTGATATTATTTGTATTCGAAATCATACATAATATACCATAATTCATTAATTAAATATTTGGAAGTGATGTAGTGCTGGGGGGTCTATGGAATGGTTAGGGATTTGGTATTGATGGTTTATTTGTTTTAATTGCTGCCTCAATGTCGGTTTCCACCGATCGTGAAGTAGTTTTTTTATCATGTTGTGTCTCACTTAATTAATAAATAATTAAAAAATTGATATTCGGACTCATATTGAATAAATATTAGTTTGTTTTCTATCATGTTTCAATTTGGCATTTGTGACATGTATAATATCCATTTTTTACTCAAAATAGTCAGTTTTAGGTATTTTGGCTTAGTATATAGCTTGCACAAAATTTTGGGCCATTTGGAGGTGTATTTGTGGTCAGGTTGTTGAGGCCCATATAAGTATTTGGGTGAATTTCGTGGTAATATATGTTTAAAGGTCATTAGACATAACATAAACACATGTTAAAGAATTTGAAAAAACCTAGAGAGCTTGAAGTAAGAGGCATCGAGGGTTGGAAGAAGAATTAGGAGGTCCTAGGGACTAATTCCTCAATTAATCCATAGACAAGTTTAAATCGTATAAGAATATAATTAGGACTGTGTTAGGGTACTAATATTCCATTGGTATCTAAGTTATATATTTTTCAAATCTGCTGTTAATAATCATTAATTCAATTTGAGAAATCTATTTAATGGTGATATTAACCCTTAATCCGTTGTTAATGAACTAAGCTGGATTGAGGAGAAAACCTATGAACTGATCTTGTAATCTAATCTATGTTGTCATCCATTGAATCATGTTAAAGAATCATGTAAATTACCCTTGTTTTATTCGAAATTTGATCCAAATGTGAGTTGTTTAAGGTAGAACACGACCCTAGGGTTTGAAGTTGTATAAATCTAAAATTGACCATTAGATGAAATTTGATTCACCTAGAGTTGGTTGATTTAGGTTAGTATTGTTGTTATACACCTTAGACTTGAAGGAGGTTGGTATTTAGGCTCTTTAGAGGCTTTAAAATTAGGTTTTGGCTTAATAAACGCCAATTTTGGCACTTTATACGCATTTATTTATTTTTTTAAATTGTAAGTATAAAAATATAAGGGGTAAAAACTTATTTTTTTTATTAAACCTATGGTAAAAAACGTAAATACTAATAGCTAAACTCTTAAAGCCCTATTTTGACAGGATTATATTCTTTAATACCACGCCGCTTCTCTCAATACCTTTCATCTTCTTCTTCTTCTTCTTCTTCTTCTTCTCTCAATACCTACCATTAAATACCTTCCAATCTAAAGACATCATTTCCTCTTCTCAATACAGTACAAGCAGCTGCAAGAAGGGATGTAGATTGTCTACGAAAGACAACATTCCTATCCATTTCTATCCAATAAGATTCTAACTTAGTTATTTAATTTTTTTTATATAAATATTCTTTTATGACTCATTAACTCTATTAAATATTACCGAAATTTGTTCTATGATTGTTGAAATTTTATAGTAAAATTGCTGAAATTTTATGGTAGAAATTTTGTGGTTGAAATTATATATTATAGGGTTAATTCTAGGGTATAATTAAGGATATTGTTAGTTTAAATTTGGGGTTGAAATGTTGGTTTAAATATTTGTTTCTCTTTCCATTAGAATAAAAAAATTACATTATTTTTTGTAAATACTAAAAAATAACCTCAAAAAATTTCAGCTAGGGGGCTCCCGCCTCCGAACCCTCGAAAATCTTCGTTAAATTAGCCCCAACAATTAAAAGTTCTTAGCTCCGCCCCTTCTTGAAGGAGATGAAATCTGCATCAAACTCTCTTGAATGATATTTATATTCCCGTTATAACAACTTGTATAATCGTTCAAACGAGATAAAACCAATGGAATTATAGATAACCGAATTAAGAACGAGTGGGCACTTGCTTTATATTTTTTGTATTTTTTTTAAATTCTTATGAATATTTTACCAGTAATGCACGAGGCTAACATTTGGGGTTGGGCTTTGTTATGTGTTTGTTTTGTTAGGGTTTTGATGGAGAATTGTTTTGAGATTACAATTTTAAATGTTATGATAATAATCTCAGAATATATTTTATTTAAGTAAGAGTTATTAAAGGTTTAGAATACTGGAATAAATGGTTAAGATGATTATATAGTGTTTTGTCAACACTATGACCTACATAGAAGTGCATCGAAGGGTTCCTTATTTGGATTTATCTTGTGAGATGACCCACACAGGGCTTATGGCGAAGTTCGAGAGATTTCAATAATTGGTTGTATCAATCGTTTATTAGAATGTGTTCGTAAACCTTAGCTTAGCGTAATTATTATATCCAATGAGTTACGGTATAATTTATGTATTGATATCTATATTTGAGATCCTTGGGCATTCATTACAAATTATTTATAGCCTATTATATATATCATGTTTATTAACTATTACTATTAAAAGACTTTATGTGTAACCTAATTGAGGAGGGTTTTATATTTCTCTCCTTAGCCCAGTTGCGTAGGGGCATACTTATTTACATGCTTTGGGTGTAGAAGCATACCATTGTGTGTGAGTACTTGTGGGTTATGTAATAGAGGGGATATCCTTCATGGGGCATATACGACATCGACGGCATTGGTACCTCGGGGATAGAGACGGGATTTCCCTTGGTCATTTTGCCCAAGACACTACGTGCTTAAACTACCCGAGTTATTCTATGGTGATAGAATGGGGGATCCTCTCATATAGATTGGTTATGGGGCAATAATATTGGTGTCAAGGTACAACGATTATTTCTTGTTGATGCTTTGGATTATAGGTGTGGGACAACCTATAATTCTACCTAGTATGCACGAGTGAGACCTAAAGGCGTTAGGGGAATGACTATGTTATGTGTGAGCATGAGAGTATCCTATATGTTTGTACATGTTGGGGATTGTAATTATGTAGATGATAGTTATAGAGATTATCTTTCGTATGGTTTATGTGCTTCTTTGTTGTGTTACTTGAGTTGATCGGGGGATATCTTATACTAGACATGTATACCTATAGATTATGACTCGAGATTTACTCAGAAAATATACTAGAGATGTATATAACATATTAGGGACATGATACTATTCAGGATATATAGGCTTGAGATGTGTGTTTAGTATCATAATTAGTGACTGTAAGTGATACTTCCATTAGATTGCAAGATGCACTTAAGATAAGAGCATACCGTAAGATGAATTTTTCTTAACATGAGAAATTAATCTAAGAATGAGAAAGTAAATAATAATGAACTAAAAGATGAAATTTATTCACATGGGTCACATACGAGCTTGAGAATAGAAATTCATATCGATTTTAGGTTGTTTGGGTTAGGTAACTTAAATGACATAAAATCTACTTAATATGGAAAAAAATGTGTATTATTATTATTATTAAAGTGGATTAACTTCAATTAAATTCTTATTATTTGTGAACTTATTGTCTACATTCTTATTGATTACGTTTTTAAAGGTCTTAGGTTGTTGTGCTACTATAGACTTGGGTTGATCATTGTAGGAGTATCTATAAAGAATTTACATTCCTCTTCGTAGGATTTAAGAGTTCAATGTATCACATATACTTTTGTATTTATTTTACTGTAGTAAGATATTTTGCATGTGAACTTGTAATCAAAGAGGATTATTATATTTGAGATTCATTTGATAATACAATGTTGGTTTGATTCTGTATCGTTGGTTGGATGGTATCAAACATGGTTTTTATTTAGTCAGTATTTTTTCGTCCTGGATTTTATCTACCCATTCAGTTCTAATTATTTTGTTATGATGAGTATATTACCATCTGTTTTTAATTTTCGTGATTTTTTATTATACTTTATTAGTTGATATATGAATTTCAAGGGTGTCACAACCCAAGTGAGAGGTGATGAGGAAGATGAAGATCAAGAGGAGGATATTGAGATTCAACTTGCCTTTAGGGAGTTATACACCGATTCATTGAAGTTGAAAAGGGAGAACATGAAGTTGGAAGATAAATTACAGGAATGTATCGTATGTAATGATGATAGTCAATTGATTGGGGATTTAAGGGCACACGAGAAGACTCTTAAAGAAAACCTCACACTCATTGAGGGTGAGAGAGATAAGCTTCGAAGTTTAATTGATATTTTTAAGGAGTCCATTGTTTTTTATGAGTCTTTTAATTTACTTGAGTCTAGGATTGTGGAGTTAGAGGAGAGGTTAAGAGACCCGAGTCATATCAAATTTGATTTGGAATCTAGATTGGAGAAGCTTGATAAGATTTTAGGCACCATCCAAATAAAAATGAATTTTTTTTAATAGACTTCGATGATTATAATCCTTCCGCTACTACCAAATCCAATACTAACATTTTGAGAGGGTCAACCAAAGCAAAGGACATTAAAAAAGGTCAACCCATAAGTAACTTTCCTCGTCGTGTTTACACTTGCACTCATTATTGCAGGAACAACACCTTAGGCCTATTTTTATGGTATTTAAAAAGGCCTTACGAAGTCTAAGTCTAGTGTCACCAAGTTTCCCCAAACCTAAGATCATCACATTAAACCTATGTGGAGTAGGCAATCCGATTTGAAGGGGTTAAATATTATACTTGTTAATTATCGCACGCTTGAACATGATTATTCTCATGCTAAATCTAATACTTGATTGTGTTTGCGTGTTTTCATACACTAGCTTTTTTTGTTTCGTGTTATATGTTATTCCTAATTGTATGATGTTTGTATTTTTTGTATTTTTATTTTATATGTTTGTTCTTTATTGAGAAAACATACAAAAATATTTTGTTTATCTTTTGAGTTATTTTTTAAATTGGTGCCATTTGTTTTAAATGTTTCAAAACTCAAAAAGATTTTTTTTGTTTGTGTAGTTTAATTTTACACATTTTTGTGTGACATATCGGTGTATTTGGACCCTATTCATTCTATGTTTCCATGTGGATAGAATATTTGATTATGACTTCCAATACTTGGATTTTTCTCAATCATGGTTGCATGGAGGTGTTCGAAATTAGTTTGATCAGTGGATTCAATTTTCCTATACCTCCACAAACACTTTGCATGAGCTCTTGTGGATTATAATTATTTAATTTTCATGAATATTTATTTTTAATGACATAAGTGAGGCATTGTCCTATTAATCTTGTTATACACATATCTTTTAACTTTGGTGGTTTTTTTCATCTAAGAACCATTTCCTGAGAGTTTATTTTAGTGGAAAAAATATGAGTGAGCAATGAAAAAGGGCTACAAAGGGGGAAATCTTCCTTACATGAAAAGCCACCATTGGCAAGAGCCTAAAAATTTTAGAGGCAAAAGAAAAGATATATTGCCAAGGCCATGTTTAGTTTTTTAAGCTTCAATATTGATATCTTCAGATGAAAAAGAGTAAAAAATGAATATCTATATTTTAAGGGTGTTAAAATTGAAGATCAATGGGTTTGCACAATGATTTCTAGTTAATCAAATTATTTGATGCTATTAATTTGAGAATAATCAAGATTTTTAGGCTAGTGTGCATTGTGTATATTTGTCTATTTTTTACTTCTTTATTTGTCACAAGAGGCTAACATCGAAGTTTGAAAAATTTGTGCGGTCAAATAGAACTCCTTGGACATATTTTGAGTGATTGGGTCATATCTATTTTGTTTATAGATCACGCCGCTTCACTTTGTACCACATTTTTGTTTAGACACTTTATGACATACGAGTGTGGAAAACGTATGCGTTTTGTGTAATATCCCGTATTTTTATTATATTAAATAATTATGGGAATTAATTATTATTGTTGGATTAATTAAATTAAAAAGGTCAGAAAATTTAATTAATAATTAATCCAAATTTAAAATAGATATTAACTAGCTTGCCAAGGGTTAATACTTATTGACGGAAATCATTAATTATTACTGTGGGTATATGTAATATGGAATTATATAATTTTTGTAAATTGTAGGAGTGCGAAATAGGATAGTTTGGTATTTTAAGTCAGGACGCGCGTGTGAGTCATGTCGGGACTAATTGTATGAAATAAAAAGATAAATTATTTTTGTATAACTCGTATGGTAATTTTGAGTGCGCCATTGAGTCCGGAAGGGTCGAGATAGTTAGGAAACTCTACCCGGGCATTTTATTTGGACCCCGGGGTAGTTTTAGGCCTAACCGGCACCCCGTAGGGGTTTTTTTGTCCATTGGAATTTTGGGGTGATATTATGGACAAATATTAATAAATTAAATAAGTATGTACATGAGTTAAAGGGGATTTATCAGCTCTAAACCTAAGTGCGAGAAAAGAGAAAGGTATAGAGGAAGGAAGAAGAAGCCATAGGAGTTCTTGGTGCTTAACTCAAGAACGCACACAAAAAACTATACCAAAGTATAGATCATGAGACGAAGAACGCACCCATACCCATATCAACAGCGGATCAGAACGTCAAAATTAAGGCAAGTGTTTAGTTCTTTCAATTTATAGTAACAAGCATGTTCATATTAGAGTAGGTGTATTATATTCACTATTTGATTCATAAGTTTTGATGAAACTGGAAGATTAATGGCATTTATTAAAATCTGAAGATTAAAGTAGGATGAATCCCTCATATATATAGTTTAGAAATCCCAAATTCATGAGTATTGATGATGGACGAAATTGAAATTGATGTTCTTGAATGGAAATTTGATGAACTAGGGTTTTGAATTGTTAAATTGGGGATTTTTGATTTTACAACTGATTTATGATGAATTAATGGTTCGAAGTTAAGGGAAATAATTTATACATGTTAAAACATTAATTATGATTGTTGTTTTGGTGTTGGGGTTGAGAAATTTAGAGATTGTAGGACTGAAATTTTGAGAAAGATGAAGTATGAACAATAAAACGTAACAGGTCTGGCCAAACCAGAGAGAGACTTCATCTCGTTCGAACGAGATGGAGTTTCGTTCGAACGAGAAGAGGAGTCGTTCAAATGACCTTGCTAAATCATTTGAATGACAGGTCCCAGAAAAGTCCAAAAATTCCCGTTTTTCCCCAAATCATGTTACACAGTTAATTGTGTTAGGAAAACTACCATTTACTGATATTGGCTTAGTACATAATTATTTAGGAAGCGTTCCTAGGATAATACCTTATTGAATAGGTGAATTAACCTTGGAAACTTCGAGAGTGTGAAAAATAGACTTAATTGCGTAGATAGTAAAGAGAAATATAGTACGTGTACTTTTATAAATATAGGTTGAGTGAATACCTAAATTTTTATAAGGCTTCGAGAATGCCTATTATTATATGTTTATCATTATTGTGTGTATAAGCATACCTATGTTACTTGCTATCGGGAGGAGGTATCGCGCAGTGGACAATCTTATCCTGGGTGACCCAATGGGGGGATATTCACTAAACCAAATCTGCCGAATTGTCACGGTCATTGACCTTGACAAGTTGAACTTGTCAAGGTCAATGACCGTGACAATTCTGGGGATGATAACTTTTGTTGTCACGGACGTGTCACAGTTATTAACCGTGACAAGTTCGTTAGAATTGTCACGTTCTATGAACTTGACAAGTTTTGTCACGATTATAAACCGTGATAAACCCATGACAATGTTTAAAGAATTGTCATGGTCAATGACCGTGACACATCAGTGACAAGTTTGCTTTTTTCACGGACTTGTCACGGGCAATGACCGTGATAATTCTGGGCAGAATTGAAAAAAATATGCTTGGCAGTATGGGCACTGCCACTGCCCAGTAGTATATTTGTACCTGTTATAGCAACGTTGTACCTGTTCAACTACCATATATCCAAATATAATAAAGATAATGCAAAGATACATTCAAAATAATATGCATCACGATGTAATCCAAATATAATTCAAATGTAACAACTTAAAACAATCCAATTCATATAATGTCACTACATGTCTGGGGTAAGGTTAGCTCTGAGGAGGTGAGTAGGCCACATGATATACGAATTGACACACCCAGTAATATACATCGTGCCGCATTGTTCGCGCAACCACAATGGGGAGTTCTCCTTCCCGGGTATCACATGCGTGACGAGCATCTTGGACTCGATGTCTTGAAGCGAACGTCCATGAACTGGCATACCCTGGACTGTATTCGGGTCCCTCAACCCCCGCCCTATCCGCTGGCCATCAAATATGTTGAGTAAAAACATGCTCGACCAACCAAAATGTCGACATCGATCTGTCGAAGGGAGCCAAATAGGGGAGTGGATCATCAAAGTCCGCACGTGTCGGCGATGAAGCAGCGAGGTCCACATCCTCGTCATCTTGCACCTCGTCCTCCAACACCTCATCCTGCACCAACTTCTCTTTCCCTTTCCCCTTACGATTTTCTCCCAATGAACGCTTCATGAATGAGAACATATCTTGGACCGTCGCCTCCAAACGGGACAACTTTACATCATACGAGTCCACTGTTCGAGCCAACCCGGTGTCGCTCGTCTCCAATTTGTTGATCCTAGATTTGGCACCCGCGAGCTCACCCCCTTGTCCTTCCCTTGTGATCAGCGCCAAGCACTTGGCTGAGTGCGTCTGTGGACAAAGATGCCTTGTCGGCATCAGACTGCGACTCATGTACTTCCTTAAGCTTTGCCTAAAATGACAAAGAGCACATGATTAGTAAAATAAGTAATAAAAAAAATTATAATGTAATTAACAAAAAATAAACTGTCGGATTACTTACAATTGTGGACGCGAAGCTCGGGGACACCTCCTTATCCTTTCCCTTCGTTCGTTCGAATATCCACATAAGTATCGAGCCTTTGTGGCCTACCCCCAGGGCCACTCCCTATCCCCTGAAATAAAATAAAGCAAAATTAGTATCGGCCCCGCAAAGTAAAATAATGTAGAATAATATATTTCTATAGTTATAGAAAAATTAAATCTTACCATCATCCTATGATCCACCTCGGCGTAAGATGTCCGACCGGAGTAGTGCACGTCAGTCTTTTTTGCCCAATTTTCCCTCCTCGATTGGCGAGATGCCAATTATCGCTCCCCGATCTCATTGTCAATGAACTTTTTCCATTGTGCCAATGAGATCGGCTCCTTCGGCGGGACGGATTCACTCATTCAAATAACAGACTCTCGGGTCTTCCCAAAGTACCGGGTCCGCATATTTTTCTTCCATGTCTTGTGTTGCTCCCTCAACTTCTCCAAAACGGAATCGCGTAGCTTTGGATCCAAGCTGAATTGTTCCTGTCCAACAAATACAATGTTAGTTGCGAATAAATTGAAATTGAAATTGAAATATTCATATAAATATAAATATATATATATATATATATATATATATATATATATATATATATATATATATATATATATATATATATATATATATATATATATATACATTACCTGTAGTGCCACCCAAATAGCCAACTTGAGCTCATTTGGCACCTCCCTCCAACTAGTGTACCCCAAGCCGATGATCGGCTTTACCAGCTCGAGGGATATCTCTAATAGCCCCGTCTTGTTCTCGATGGCCATCCCAAATTTTTCATATTTGGGGAGCCTAGGGGCCACAGAGCCCTCATCGCCTCCGCTACCATCGAGCCCAGACGACATCATCATAATCAACATTATCATCCTCGCCTTAATACTTGAAGGTGACATTTTCTATAAAAAAATGTTGTTATTAGTACAAATCAAAATGAATTAGAAGAAGACATGCAAATATGTACAATTACTACAAAGACAAATGAATTGTTACTGTTTAAAACCTCAATTCTGAATTCCAAAACAACAGCATCTAGCTCATAATATGTACAATTACTAAAAATCCGAAACACCCCCACCGCCACCCCTACTGCCCACACACACGCACACTACACAAGAGTGAAAATGATAAAGTGGAAATCAATTAAAAGCATTAAAAATGGGTTGATAAAGTAAAAATTGGAATATTTATTACAAATTAAAAAATTGTTTCACATTCGGGTTATCATAAAAAATGGATTGATATTCAGTAGGAGCAGCTAAGTCATCCACACTACTATTTAGACGCTGGTATAAACAAAACTTAGATTTATAGTATGTTTCATTGAATTATGTCTTATTTATATTCGATTTTTAAATTTTAAATTAAAATTCAATTTATAATAGAAATTCCTATTTCCTCCATCTCCTCTAAAGGGTGAGTGGCCCTATCCCATTCAAGACCGTATATTTCTGTAATATACTTAACAACTGATGCACATTATTACGATTTGAGAAAAATTCTGCAGCATATCCCCGTATTTCTGCAAGTACATGACGTAGATTGACAAGTGTGAGTGTTATTTCAATTGATCAATTGAAATAACAGTCACACTTGTCAATCTAGTATGGACCCAGAGAACATTAAGATACGACTGCAGAACTTTCTCTAAAAGTAACAACTTTAAGCCATTAAGAATATTATTATAAAGAAATTATGCAGTCCCAAACTGTCCAAACGGGACAATTCGAGAGATCTCATTACATGGGTAATGACTCTCGAATGGGTCTAAGGGTTATTGAATGAGTACGCATAAGAACTAGAAGGCTAGTATCTATGCGTACTATATGTAATTTCGAGTATGTTTCGTTTAATTATCATACTATATATATATTGTTCGTTATACGAAGTAATTTTCAAAAAAAGTTAAAAAATCCCACCCCCATATGGACAATAATCCAATGGTCATGCCACTTTTAAAATTAACCAACCCAACGTTGATCCACTATAATCCAACCGCAATGTCAACAACAAATGTGTATCCCGTACTCCTTCTAATTCATCTACTCAATTAATTATTTTCATCAATTAAACTAACAATTAAAGTATACAATTATTAATTTACTAATTTACAATTAGGGGTAATCCTACTTGCATATGAAAGGGGCACTAATTATTAATTTACAAAAAAAAAATTAATAACCAATCAATTCTTTTACAAGGGAGACTACAATATGAGGGGCAATATCTAATAAAGCAATAAAATTTAATTAAAAAAATACACACACGCACAACTCCACAACCCCCTGCCCCGCCCCCACCCCACCCCCACCCCTGCCCCTGCCCCCACTGCCGCTGCCCACCACATGCACACACACACACATATAAATATGCACACACACACACACACACACATATATATATATATATATATACACACACTTGCATATATACACACATAAACACACACACGCACACGCACATACACCCCCTCCCCTCCCCCAACCCTGCCCCCTCCCCATACAGACACACACACATGTACACCACACACACACACACACACATTTACATGCACATATATACACACACGCACCTATACATACACATATACATAAATGAAGGAGAAATAGAGAGAGAAAACGTACCAAAGTTGTAGAGAGAGAGTGTGAAGTCGCTAAATAGAGAGAGAGAGAGAGAGAGAGAGAGAGAGAGAGAGAGAGAGAGAAATGGAGGGAATGAGAATCTGGGAAAAAAAAAAGAGGGAGTTTTTTTTTTACTGACAGAATTGTCACGTACATGTCACGGTCATAGACCGTGACAGCTTTATATGATTGTCATGGTGAATGATCGTGATAAGCCTTTATCACGGACTTGTCACGGTCAATGACCGTGACAAAAAATGCGTGTTTTTTTGTCATGGTCATTGACCGTGACAAGGCTGGCCAGTTGAAGGGTGCGAATTTGACCATTTTGGTGTAGTGATTTGATTTGTACCCAGATCATATGAACTTGGATACGTGCTATCTGTTACTTAGGATAATTTTGATGGTTGAATGGGAGCATAGGTATATGCGTGACCCATTTAGCTGGTGAGTATGCTCGCCTCCAATATTTGTGTTATGATATTTATAGTTCGTGACAGACGCCGAACCAGTTGTCCTTTATGCAGCGAGCGATGCACTAGGACATGATAGCAAAGTATGCATTTCGCCAAGTGGTCTTAAGCAAGGGGCTCAGGATTTGTATATATATGTATAGGGATGATTTGACTATATATATAATGATCCTATTGTGTGAAATTAGCAAATATGTAGATGTGGGTAAACAAAGTAACTTAAGGGGATAAAGTATTTACTACAAGAACAAAGAATATCAAATGCAGATAATGGGAGTGAGATATTAAATAACCTGTTGTATAGGCGATACGGGTTTCTCTTACGAGCTATAATTAGTAGTATATGTCTATGACCTAGTTTAAAATAATTTGGACAACTAGGTTAGGGTAGATGTACGCTAGGTGTGCACATTAGTAGAGGGGTGAGGATCTCATGTGAGAGTTCGGGACTAATATGCACATAAGAATTGGACTAATGCAGTTTTAAATACTTGCTAAAACAAATATTTTTACAAATCGGGCTCTGACCCGTTTCTTGTTATTTCTCTTCTTTTTTGCTATATATATATATATATATAATATAATATAATACTCTTGTGAGGACTAGTCCGCATTTTAAGAATGCGGACCGAACATGTGTCACCTAACGGAGCACCTAGAATTTATCGCCTAAATTATAGGCACACTCTCTCTCTTTTCTGGGCTCACCGCCAGGTGACACATGTCCGGTCCGCACAAGAGCAGGACTGTATATATATATATATATATACTAGGGTATGCCCGTGCCTGAAGGCACGCTGATAATCGTAAAATGATGAAAATTTTCAAAGTACATAATTGCAAGAAAGAAAAAAATTTCGTTTGCCAAGAAAACAAAATGTAATTTAAACAAAATTGGTTATAGTATTCTTTGTTTATATGACTAACCACCGTGCTTAACAAATAACAAATAGTCGAACAACGTTCAAATAGTCTAAATTCATCAATTGAATTCACATGTGCCTTAAATTAACAAAGTGATAATTTGAAAAAAAGTTGACATAATCACCTTTGTATATTGGACTATTCACCCTGGTTAAAGGTGGTAGGGGCGACAATTTTAGAAACGACACGAAATTGACTCGAAATTTACACGATGTGTTGTGCTCGTGTCGTGTACATATCGTGTCGTATACGTGTATGAATTATTAGTCGTATTATCTTGTTTTTTAGGCGTGAAATTTAAGAAATTTTGATATTCGTGTCGTGTTGTGCCATGTTGTTTTTTATTCTGGTCGTGTTCGTGTCTACTAAAAAAACACGAATTCGTATCGTGTTCTTGACTGAAAAAATCTTGTCGTGTCGTGTCAGCTCAAAACATGACCCGTTGACCCGAATTGCCACCCCTAGTTAAAGGGTAACAACCAATCGTACAATATTCAAAATGTCCAAATTCATCAAACAAATACTTGAACAAAAAATTTCCAAAGTATTGAACTGTGTATAAATTAAGTTGAAAAAAACTAAGAACACAAATTAGATAATTGGAACAAATTTTCCTTCATTTAATAAATGCTTGTTCCGATAGCACGCATGTAATTTAAACTGGTGTAATCACTACATAGCCGACAACCAAACCTAGTGCAATGTTGTAACTATGACAATAAAACTATTTTTGGTATCGTGGAAGTAATAATTATTTTGTCAAAATGGTGGCATGCCACCACTTTAATAAGTTTCACCTATAGTACCAACTCCATTGTATTCAAATTTTCTCCATTATATAGAAATTACCAAATGTTGCAAGAATAACCCGGCATACATGCAACTTTTCATTACTTAAAACAAATCAAATGGTAGAAAAAAATTATACCAAGTAAATAAAATGGTTTGTTTCTAATAAATTTACATTTTCTACATTAGTAATTATTCAAATATTATTTAAATACCACCCAAACTAAATAGAAACATTATTCAAATAAATAATGATAACTAACCAAAGCTACATTTGAATGAGGAAGAATGAAATTCAACATTGATACTCAAAATAATCTGTTGATATTTTCTATACACAATTACATGGTTTAAAACAATTTTAAGATGTAAGTGACATTTCTTACAAAAAAAAGCCTTAATACCTATTACCTCTAGGGTTGGCTTTTTCAATACAATTATCTCCTTAGTCCAAGCCACACATTAATGCCTTAAGAGTGTCATTGGACCCCGTGCATGGATCCCTTTTGAAGTCTTCCCCACTGCATTTCTGCCTAGTTTAACACACATTAATGCCTAGTTCAAATAAATTTGCATCTACATAATATTGTAGGGGACCATGAAGTCTTCCCCACTCCATTTTAGTGTGAAAATTATAATTATACCCTTAAAACTTATATAATCTAAATTTCATTTTTTTTACTCCAACTGAAACAAATGTATTTGAAAAACATTTAAAATTTTATATTTTCAACAAAAAAAAATTATAAAAAAAATATTTTAAAACTATTTATTTTTTATTTTTATAACTACTTCAAAAATATATTTTAATTGTTTGAAAAAATTGTTATCTTTTTTTTATTAAAAAATATTTGTATTGAAAAAAACAATTTTTTATTGAAAAAAATATTTTTTTATTGAAAATACTAATTTTTAGTTGTTTTTCAAATAAATTTGTTTGAAAAACACTGATATTAAAAAAACATGATTATGTGTTTAACCCACCTGATCTAAACTATAAATTACCTGGTTAAAGAGACTGATGTCAAAAAGAAAAAGAAAAAAAAGTATTTCAAATAATAGGTGTTTAACCCTAAGCCCAAATACTTATATCCTTAAAACATGAAAAGCCTTAAAATCGACCCATAACTAATAACAAAAAATAGAAAAATAATAATAACAATAAACTTTAAAATCAGATATGTTTGAAACCTCTTACAAACAACGAACATAAAAAAGGATAAACATAAACATAAACAGAGAAAATTCATGTGTTCTGCGCCGTTCCACCGTACGAATTAGAAAAAACTCAGATCTCGTAAAATACACTGAGATCGCAACTCGTAAAATGCACTGAGAACTGAGATCAGATCTGAGTGTATTCAGATCCCAAATGAAGTCTCTGAACTGGTAAAATACACTTCAGATCGCAACTTATCTTCTTCAGGTGTACAACAATAAAAAATGGCAATGCGGTCCTTGCATTAGGATCAAAACAAAGAATATTTGCCAACAATAAAGTAAAAGAAAAGATATTTGCGGTCCTTTCAGAATATTTGCCAATGCGGTCCTTTCAGAATATTTGCCAACATGCGACCAAATTCATCTTCCTCCACCTGAGGCGCAGATGATCAATAACTCAACTGATTAGAAATAAGTTGACATAAAACAGCCAAAACTAAAAGAACAGATATTCGAGATCATATGTATGAAGTAAATAGATGAATCCTCAATTTGAAATAAAAGACACAGTTTAATAAAAGAACAGATATTAGCTGCCTACCAAGCAAGGCCTACCAGATATTCGAGATATTGTTTGGTAGCTGCGTACCAAGCAAGGCCTGGAGAAATTAACAGCCTACCTAGGCTATCGCTAAATCAACTCCGACCACCGGAAGGGTGAAGAAGCTACCTACCTAGGCTGTGGGAAGTCAACTCCGGCCACTGGAAGGGTAAAGAAGCCACAGAGTGAGGACAACGGATCTTTTCAAACCCGAGAGAGAGAGAGAGAGAGAGAGTCTTTGGATTTGATGAGAGGTTTGGTTTATTTGGGTTTTGAAGAGAGAGAGAGAGAGAGTGATAATATATTTGTTGGAAAGAGGTAATAATAAATCATGTTTGTATTGGAAGCTGTGAGAGAATAAATCATCCTCGTTTCTTTCTAAACTCATCAGAGCCATCCATTTCGTGATCTAGTGCTAAATCACAACCCGTGAGGCAGAAGAGGGTAGAAGACTATTCTGCCCTTATTTTTTGAATTTTGAAGAGAAGGGGGAAATGAATTAGTGTGTGTTAAAAGAAGGGGAATCTAAATTTGGAAGGGGTAAAATAGGAAGTGTAAAAAAATCAAATAGATGACATCATAGTGGAAGCTTATGACATATATAAGTTTCCTACTTTATTATATAGATATATATATATTATACCTAGTATCCAGCCACAGGATCACCACCAGACTTAGACGCATGGATCATTCGACGAGATGCAGCTGTTGTGGAAGCTGTAGGTTATTGATGCTAGACGCTTCTATCTTTTCATTCAGTTCTTAGTTCAGACATTTCAGTTAGGGAATGTGTCCCCCGTTTCCATCTTCATTATTTCAGAGATTGTATTTTCTTATTGGCTTTTCTTTTCCTGATGGATTGAGTATTATGATTCTATTGATTTTAGACTTGAATTGGAATGTTTTATCCTGTCTCATTTATTTCAGTATTTGATTCATGTTTAGTATTTATTCTTGTGGAATGGGAATGTCTTATATCTCAAAGCATGGAATTTATTAATGGATTAATTGGGTATAATTAAATGAGAAAATGTTTTGACACTTAGCTTAATTATTTATTAGGTGATTAATAATGAAACTTGTTTTTCAACAGTGATGCTAAGAATGAACCAACTGGACACTTTGATTTAATTTAATAAATGACTGATCACCCGGTATTTAATTAGGCGGGGTGCCGCATTTTGTGTCTTTTGTCATTTTTTTACAATATATTCTTGTGCGTCATTAGTATATTTGTATATTTATATATATGGTATTTGTTTTGAGTCTTTGTGATTGAATTTGATCCATATTTTCCTTATGCTTCATATATGATTCAAGTTGGCATGTTATATGACCATATTGGTATCTTTTATTGCATGTGTTCATTGGTAACTTATGCTTCCATTTTTGCATCAAAATTGGTATCATTTGTTAATTGTTTCGATAATTTGTGCTTATGTTGTTGAGTTTGTTTGTCGTTTCATGTTTCACTTCACATCATCGCATGATATACACGTTTTTCCTTAGGGGTTGCATGTGTTAGGTTTAGGGAAAACGTTTATATATTATGCACCTATTTATTTGTTTATCCCTGAACAAAAGGGGGAGAAATAATGTCTATCTCTTTATTTCATAGGGATAAATTTTTACCTTAAGGGGACATGCAAAACCTTAGGTAAATATTGTTACAAAAGGAGGGATGGTTATTCATATGTGGATTTATATTGTTATATAATCTTTTCATTTTATGTGTATTGAAGTGTGCAGGTTTTCAATGATAAGACAAAGTTTCACAAGAGAAAATCTACTCAATTTTTTTGTCTATGAAGTGTTCGTAGTTTTTCTTTTGGGGTTTGGATTGAGTCTTCAGAAGAGATTTATGGCCCATAGGTTTTTATTTTTGTGTTTTGTCCCAGAATAGCCAAAGGGCGAGATTGTAAGAACAAATTTCAGATAGACTCAGTTTGTATGTAATTGGCTTAATTCCATTTGGACAAAACCGTTTAAGTCACATGTTAGGACTTAACTTTTTGTATCCTTGAAAGCCTATGACGTATATGATTGAAGACCGTAGTGTCCAAGTAAAATATTTTACGTTATTGACTCATGTTTTGTGGCACGTTTCATCTTCAATATCCATGGATCTCATGATGTATGAATGCATATTATTTTTTATCCTTCGATATTTATTTGGTTGTTTGTTTTAAAATTCCTTTGAGGCTATTTTTTTAAAAAGGTTTTCAAAAGAAACATATGATTTGTACTAAAGTTATTTGAATGAGTTTTTAAGACAGTTGAAATGAAATTATAGTGTTCATTCAAATAATATTTTTGATTGATTCAAATGAGAATGAGGTTAAACTAGGATCGAACAAACGTTTGATGCTTAATACTAATATCGTTTGAAGGCCTTTCGATCTCCATTCAAACGAGTATAGAAATTTCATTCGAATGAGATTCATATTCGTTTAAACAGTATTGTGTAACTTGTTCAAATGACCTTATTATTTTCATTCGAATGACTTGCCTAATTTTTATGTCACCTTAAAGGCGTGTTGGCAACAGTTCTTAAGAAGAGGTCTTTGCGAAAATACTTTTGAAGAACATATCTTGTACCTCCAAAATCCAGTTTACACCAAAATAGTTTGAGATCCAGGTTTCAATCAAAATATGCTTGTTTCAGATCTCCAGTTTCTATGCACCAAGGTTTATAATCTTTATATTTTTTTAGTATAATTTCATATAGTGGATTATGTGCTTGTTTTTTTACATATGGTGTTATCTCTGTATGTGTTGATTTGAAGCGGTGGACTTCGTGTTCAATTCGTTGACGGTTTGTTGAGCTTGTACTGACGAATACCAAGGCGTGATAGGAGCACCCACTGTGGTAGCATGTAAATGGACTCCCACATGTCATTGTGAAAAAGATCGAAGGAACAACGACCCATTAAGGATTGAATGATTCGATTAGATTGTGTAGGTCATTTATCGTCCTTGTATAATTAATACATCATACTAAATTTCTATGTGGATGGATTGTCCGAGGCTTTTCCCATTTGGGTTTTTCTTATACATCGGGCATTATTTTAGGGAAAGATAAAATTTGGTAAAACTGTTTACATATAGTGCAAGTTTTAATTAGGTTAATTATTTAGTATTAATTAATTTTAAAAATAAAAAATTGGTGAGTGTGTTTTGGATCATCCATATTAGATCCTAGCACTTTCATACTTAGGCCAGTTTTTCAAAAAAAAAATTGGCTATCTACCAATTTGTAGAAAATCGGTGTGTGATAATTGATTAAATTCACAAATTTCCAATTTAACTTCCAATTTTAGTTCATCCCTAAAACATGCGACTACGCGTTTAAAAAAAACAATCCATCACAAAATTAAATTATGTGATATAAATATGCTAACACACAAAAATCAGGAAGAATCCCTGAAGGGAAAAACCTTTTATTTCTAGAACTATGACAAGTTTACAAGACCATTGACTTATATAAAACTTGATAATCGCCCACAAGTGTAATTCACGGTGTCTTCGTTAAACCTTCACAGCATCGACTAGAAATCTGCAGTGGTTCACGCACAACTATACCACAAGGACCGTAGCCTAGAAACTCCGTAGAGAATCCCTCCACAATAGCACACATCTTTCGATTGTAGAGATCTCCCCACAAAGTATGAACAAAAGCAAGTAGTGTTCTAGGGTTCCAAAAGATTCACAAAAGCAATTGGGATTTTTGGTGTGAATCAAACATGAGTTTTAGGACTAAAAAATATGAAGACTTGATGTATTTTGTCTCTAAAAAACGTCTCTCAAAGTCTTGTGAAAGTTCCTTACCGAAATAGCTTTTTATAGAAAATAAACGATTTGAGACGGTGGAAAAAATCTGCAAAGGGGATGACCCGGTACCAAATCGATTCGGAAAGGGGATTGGTCCATTTTCTTTTTCTTTTCCAGAACCGGATCGATCCTATTAAAAAAGAAATAGAAGAATGCTCATTAAAAATAGCAAGAAAAAGAAAAAATGTGTTAAAATAGAAAAATAAGAGCAAAATGAGCAAAAGCCCGGAAAAGGCACTAATGGACATCATAAGAAAAGTTTCCAATTTTGAAATTCCCAATCACTCTCATTTTATCCAATACACCTTATGACCTGATAAAGTCCTAACCGAGTCCAAATTGCGAAATTGGTTACCACGTGGAGAGTTAAGGCACAAAAGTTAATAATACAGATTAACGGTGTGAATTAGAGGCGATGTTTCCGTTTCCTTGTAATTGTATTCCGATGATGTGATCTATTGACCATATATAATTTTGTATGTGTGAATTTTCATCCATTATATTTATTCTTTATATCACGCATACCGAGAGGAATAGTCACAATACGAGTGATTCGTTTATTAGTGAATCCGTGAGAAATTGAATCAAAATGATTTTTCGAAAAAGTAACGTAATGATCAATCGGTGGAAATTGGAGGTTTAATTTTGGCTTCGCACACACACACACACACACACACTATGATTTGAGACTCTTGAATATGAATTTGCGGTGACCATTTTTGGGGAGTTTAAATTGTACAATTTTTAAGTGTTTTAATTTTTATTTGAGTCAATAACGAATTTTGTGGGTATATTCACTGCAAACCCTCACAAGACACCACTCGTCCTCCTAGGGAAACCTAGGGGTTTAAAGGTTTGTTGCATATGCTAAATGCAGTCACTTGTCCGCAAAAAAGGTATTCTATCCCAATAAAGTTTTTGAAGGGTCCTTAACTCATACTCTTTTGCTTTTATATTTCTCAGGACGTGCAAAGTTCTAAGTTAGGGGGGTTTGATTAGGCATAAATTTATTATATTTATCCCCTTAATATCGGTATTTTTATGATCCCGTGCATTGTAAATAGCTTGAATTTGTCTCATATTTATGCTAATAACCCTTTTTGGCAAGTATTTCATATTTTGTGTATCTCTTATGTGTTTTACAGGTATTTCATGCAAGTTAGTGCGAAAGAGAACTAAAAACAGTGAAAGAAAGCAAGAAATTGGGAGTTCAAGGGAATTTTTGTAATTTTATCGCCATATTAAGGAGGTGGGTCCAACCTTAAAGTCTAATATCTTTCAATTACAAGAACACTAGAAAAAACGGCACCTCAATCCGAGCTACGGTGAAGAAGTTATGGTCATTTGAAGTTGAGAGAAAATTGCAAGAAAAAAGAACCGAGCCGAACCGAACCGGTCCGGAGCCTTAAAACTCACTGTCTAAAATTCATGACCGGACCAATCCAAATTAAATGGGAAATGGACCAGTCTACCTTTTGTCACGCTCCAGATCTGTTACAAAATTAGTCACGCTTCCTATGTGTGAAAAATATCCAGATACGGGATTTTTATTTTGTCCTTATCTTTTAGCCAAAAGAGTTTTATATTTTGGGGACTCTTCTAAACGACCTTGAGCCTATATATTTAGTCATTAGGACTCTTTTTATTCAGATTTCATTAATGTAAACTCTCATAATCAAGGAGGAACATCGAGGAGAAGAATTTACATATTTTGCCCCTTTAATTCAAGAGCTTTTTCAGTTTTTCTTCAACTTTTGATTTCTTCTTACATGTTCTTGTTATTCAATCTTGGTAACCTTTATTTCAAGAACTTTTATTGTTATTTATCATGTTTAATCTCTCTTTCAATGCAATTATGAGTTCGTGCAATGTAGATAACATAGTTTTCACTAATTTGTCCATGTTAGGCTAGATTTTTAAGGATTGGGATGCATGAACCCATCCCGATGTGGTTTGCACGGGTATAAAATTAGTTCTCTAAATTTAATAACTGATTAGATCGTGTAGTATGGTGATCACAACCATTGTAGTAATTTTGATCTTGTTTGCCCTAGGTAACATGGATGCTTAAGAGTGCAACACGCGATTAGCTAATACGACACTGCTTTACTCATCTATTGATTATGTATGATGCGGGCTTGAACCTCATGTATGTAATGCTTGGGAGTACTAAAGATCGGGTTTGATCAATTAATTAATTTACAACTAGTTTTGTACTGGGTAACACACTAGGGTTTGGAGGATTGAATTCCTAACCTATTTTTCCTTAGTCATATTAGTTAATTCTTAGTTAGTTAATTTTGCTCACGTAAAGTATTTTGATCTAGTTTGCATTTAGTTAGTAGATTTAATCCCATAATCCCATAATCATCTTTTCTTATATTTTTAAAGTCAACTTTAGGATTAATTAACCTACCTTCTGTTATCAAAACGAGATCGTCCTTTTTCCCTGTGGATTCGATACCTGGACTCGTTGCTATACTCCATAAGAGTTTAGTTAAAGTTTTTGGTGCCGTTGCCGGGGATTTAGGTAGACTTAGGTTAGATCGAGTAAATCTAAAGCTTAGACCAAAAAACTCTCTAAAAAATAACAAAAAAATGAGCAAAAGCTCGAAAAAGCACTAACGGACATCATAAGAAAATTTTCTAACCATTTCCATGTTACCCAATTACACTTAAAACCCAAGAAAGTCCTAACCGAGTTCGAATTGCGAAATTGTCTACCACGTGGAGAGCTAAGGCACAAAAGATAATAAAAGAGATTACATGGGGTGAAAAAGAGATGATGTTTTCCATTTCCCTATGACCGTATTCCGATGAAGAGATCTCTTCACCATAAAAATTCCGTCTTTCAAAATGGTGTTCGTGAATTTGTGTCCATCATATTTACTCCTTGTATCACGCACATCGAGAGAATAGCCACACTTCCGAGTTATTCGTTTGTGAGTGTATTCAGTGAGATTTTGAAATCAAAGCGAATTTTCGAAAAGTAACGTAATGCTCAATCAGTGGAAATTAGGGGTTTAATTTTTGTCTTCGCACACACACACTATGGATTGAGACTCGTGAATATGATTTTATAGTGACCAATTTTTGGGGAGTTTAAATTGTACAATTTTTGAGTATTTTGATGTTTCTTTGAGTCAATAATGAATTTTGTGGGTATATTCATTGCAAACCCTCACGAGACACAACTCGCCCTACTAGGGTCACCTAGAGGTTTAAAGGCCTGTTGCATACGCTAAATGCAATCGCTCGCTCGAGAAAGACGTATGCTATCTCATTTTAGAGTTGGACCATGATTTTATTCTTTTACATTGCTCGGGACGATCAAAGTTCTATGTTAGGGGGGTTTGATTAGGCATAAATTCTTCCAAATTCTTCCTTTAATTTTGAGGCCTTTATTACCTTGGACGGTGTAAAACGAGTTGATTTATCTCATATCATTGCTAATGGCTTCGTCTAACAAGTATCCCGAGTTTCGTGTATTTCTTATTGATTTTGCAAGTATTTAATATATGAAAGAAATAAAGAAACCGGAAGAAGCAAGAGAGAAGAAAGAAGACGAATAAAAAGGGTAAAAGTGTAATTTCCACCAGGAATTCGGCCAGGGACCCAAAATAAAAGTCGAAGATCTCGAGCCTACGAGTGCATTGGAAGAAACAGCTTCTCAATACGAGTCATGGAGTTAAAGTTATATAGATCTAAAGATACGAGATAATCGTGAGAAATTGAAGAAAAAATGGAGAGAAATTGAGAAGGAAATCCGGATCGATCCAGATGGCCTAAAAAGGGATCGATCCGGACACTAGAAGCCACTGTATAAGGATGCATTTATCGCATCGATTCGGTCTTCATAAAAAATGGATCGATCCTGCCCCCAAAGTTCACTGCATCAGGCATATTTAGAGGATTGATCAGGTTAAAATAAGAAAAGGATCGATCCGGTCATCAGGCAGATCGATTCGGGATTCAAAATTTATATTTATCCTATTCAAGCTAGAGTCTTGCATGACTTAAATTCTTGCAAATTTTGTAGTGTATATATTTCAATGTCCTCCCAGACATTAAGGGGGCTTCTAATCAGTTTTTAGAGGATCTTTTTAATTAGTTTTGAAGAGAGAACAATAAAAAACCCTAGTTTTCATTTAAAGATTTGTTGTAAGGATTTGATTTCAAACTTCGGCAATTCAAGTAAATTCATTCCATTGTTGCGTTCATAATTTCTTTAGTTAATTGATTATTTAATAATTTCATTCTTCTTAATTCTAAGTTACTAGTTAAGATGTCTTCTTTTATTAAAATTATGCTTTCTTCTTGTTTTACTATGTCCGGCTAATTTTCTAAGGGTTGGGATGCATGAATCCAACCCGATGTTCTCGATGAATGCGTAAAATTTGATTTTGAATTAAATAACTGAGTTAATCGTGTTGTATGGTGATCACAATCATTGTAAGAATTTTGATCTCGTTTGCCCTAGGTCACCGAGATGCTTAAGAGTGCAACGCACGTTTAGCTAATTTGACATTGCTTTACTCATCTCTTCATTATATATGATTCGGGCTACGATCCCTCATATATGTACTGCTAGGGAGTACAAAAGACCCTGTTTACTCAGATATTTTAATTCTGAATTAAGTTTTAACATTGATAAATGAACTAGGGTTGGAGGAGTGTATCCTGACTCATTTTTCTAACCTGTACTTTTCACTACAGTTTTTAGTTTTCTTAAGTAGGTAAAAAATCTTTTAATTTATTTCTAAATTCTGTAGGTAATTTTCTTATTATTTCTGCTTGTAGTTAGTCCATCTCCCATAATCACCTTTTCGTTCTTTTTAGAGTCGAGTTAGGGTTCTCAATCTTTCCAACGTTGTTACGACTTTGTTCATCCTTTTTCCCTATGGAGACTATTCCCAACTTACTGGGTTTATTACTAATGTGACATGCTTGCACTTAAGCCTATATGAGCACGAACACTAGATACACATTTGTGGTCACGTCAAGTTTTTAATCAGTCCCTAAACATGCAACTACGTGTCAATACAAATAAGATATAGCATGCGAAAAAATAATTTAGTAAAAATCCCCGAAGGGACAAACCTTTTTATTTTTAGAAGTTTGACAAGTTTACAAGACCATTGACTTACATACAATCTTGATATCGTCCACAAGAGTAACGGACGGTGTCTTCATTAAACATTCAAAGCGTCGGCTAGAAATCATTAGTGATTCACACGCAGCTACACCACAAGGACACGCAGTCATAAACTTTGTAGAGACTCACTCCACAATAGCACGCAGCTCTCGGTTGTAGAGATCTCCCCATAAAGGATGGACAAAAGCAAAGTTGTTTTAGGGTTCCAAAAGATTCACAAAAGTTATTAGGATTTTGTGTGTGAATCAAACATGAGTTTTAGGACTTAAAAATATGAAGACTTGATGTATTTTGTCTCTAAAAAACTTCTCTAAAAGTCTTATAAAAATAAACCACTAAAATAGCTTTTTATAGAAAAATATAAGATTTGAGGCGGTGGACAAAATTTGTGAAGGGGGTCGATCCGGTACCAAATCGATTCGAAAAGGGGATCAATCCATTTTCTTTTTTAAAAGGATCGGCCCGGTTAGGAAATTTTGGCAAAAATCTTTGCGAAAGGGATCGATCCGTCTTCTTTTTTAATAGGATCGATCCGATTCTAAAAAAAATTCTTTTATAAAAATGCCTCGGTTTATTAAAAAACTTTTTAAGAAAATCCTTGATTATTCAGATCCGTCTTGACGTGAATGTGAGCTAGAGCTTCAATGACAATGTAGCGGTATAAGACATACCAAATGGTAATGGACAAAAATGTCCTTACAAATCTCCCCCTATGTCTATGATGGTACAAAATAAAAATCTCTGAATTATCAATTCAAGTATGACCTATACAAATCTACCCTCCCATGAACTCATAAGAGAAAAGGTAAAATGTGTAAGTCTTCAAAGTTTTCTTCAAAATATTCAACATTAAATCTCAAAGCTTTTATCATCAGGGTGTGGCAAATGATCCTCAACTTTGAACCTAAACACATGAGATAAAGTAAAATACCTTCGTGACGCATGGAGTTGGAAATGAGTTATAAGCATAGATCAATAAATACAAAACTCAAATCTCCCCCATAATGCAAAAACTCCCCCATAAAATCATATTTCGTTCTTCCCCTTTTTATTATGTCCCCAAATACAGATATAAGAAGAAACAAACTAAACATGGAATGTCGCAACAAAGCATAGAAAATATGGATCAAACTATGCATGCAAAGGAGTAACTCAAGGGCTTCCAAATCGTCCACAAACTATTTTCAATTTTTTATTTTTTCATACAAAAAAAAAATCACACAATGAATTTTTTACTAGGACGACCAAATCGTGAATATGTAATGATTGGGTGTGATCGAATTCGATAGGTAAATCAACTTAATCAAGCATATGTGCACGATGCATACATGTAACCCCCAACAAATGAACATAAAAAATAGTCTTTAGGTGTAAAAGAGTTGAATTTAGATGACATCATCTTAATCATATCGACAAATCAAAGTCTAAATGATTTTCACACCAATAAGGTCCAAAATGATTTAGTGCCGTTTCGAGAACTTTTCAAAGGACTTACAAACCCATTGATCTATATCCAACCAAAACTCCGTCATAAATAATGATTTTTTTTAACGAGGTTCTAAAATTCTCAACTTAGAGAAAACCCTATTGGCCTAAATTTTGGCATATTTCATCTTTTTATTGCCTTAATTTTTTGTGCGGGCTCTTTTCAAACGGTGGATTTCAAGACAAGTCAATTTTACACTCTCGCAGCCCTTTCCCGTATTCACTCATCATTTTTTTCATCTTAAACAAATTCCTCACGGGCAATGGATCTTACATGCACTAATTTTACTACTCTCGTATTATTGCACTTGGTTTATTTTAGGAAATAATTGAGATGAAAGCACCCAACCAATATGTGATAAGACAAGCACAATAATCGAGAAAATCCGTGCACGTGTTCAATAAAAGACATAATGAGTCAAACATATAGGAAGTAACACTAATTACATCTCAATGACTCCAAACAATGTAAAACACATGGATGACATGATATATTATCTCAAAACACTATCAAAAAGTCACATGGATATGGAATGATGTTCTGACATGTCCATCCTAAGTGTTTATCCATAAAAGGTGTAAACAAAATACAAAACTCTTTTTGGATTTTTCAAAATTTTCAAAAAAATAGAAAATCTTTTTGTATTTTTCAAATTTTTCAAAAAAAAGGAAAATATACAAACATGGTACACACTAGCAATGGGTATATAATATCCTCATGTAAAACATCCTATGCTTGCAAACAAGTCAAACCTCAAACGTTAGGTGTAGAAGGTTTTCCAAACGTGGTGACAACTTATGAAAACCCTCCATCAATACATGTGAAGTTTGACAAAAAAACTTAACTTGCTCACTAAGATGTGCAAACTCTCTCATGTAGTCTCCAGGAGCATGTAAAGTATCATGTGTGGGTGCATGTGTGGCAGAAACACGTGTAGTAGCAAAACGTGATACATTACCCAACTTAAAGCAAAATTCCCCATGGTGTCCTCTGCTCTTGCAATGGGAACAAACATAAATAGGTCTGGGAACATCTCTCTAAAAAACTCTAGGACCTGCTCTCCTAACCGGAAACGGGTGCCTAGGTGGGGCGGGGTAAGACTCATGTGAATCTAACACTAAAGTAGGAACCAACTCGGTTACTACTTGGGAGGTTGATGCACCGTCATGAATTATTCCTAAACTCTCACCACTAACTAAAATGGGATTGAGAACCATCTTTCCAGCCTTCTTAGATGCATTATCTAAATGGACTTTGACCTCCCGGGCACGTTCGATATCACTCTCGAGTTGGGATACACGTGTCATCAGTCTAGACACCGTGTTGGTCAAATCACTCTTTTCTCTACCTAAATCAATCAACTGCTCACTCAAACTCACTTTCACTTTCTCAAGTTGACTTTCTTTGGACTAAAACTCACCTAAAACCTCAATCCCTCTCTCCAAATCTCTCACCCTAAGACTTAATTCTTTATTAAATTTTTTAGTCTTTAAAGTGTCAGCATACAAATCTCGAAAAGAAATTTGGAGCTCACTTTCATCTCCACTTTCACACTCACCTTCACCCCACTCGAAACACATAAATCTTCCTCCTCGGGGGTCTCACGAGTACTAGTGCCCTCACCATCCAGCAAACTAGGTGTGCTAACCCGACTAGTTAAAAATATGACACACATCCCATGTGAAGATCCATCCCCCAAATCATTCACCTCCTCGTCGCTATCACTAAGTGTGGCAGGCATTGCCACTTTCTTTCCCTCTCTCCTAAGTCTAGTGGCACACTCAAACGGATTATTCCCTTTACCCTCACACTCAAAACACGTCAAATTATCTAAATTTTCCTCACTGTCCTTTTCTTTTTCTTTCTCTTTCTTCGTTTCACCGCTTTCTTTGGCCTTTTTATTTTTCTCAAAAAATCTTTCATTGGAAGAATTGTTTTTTGTTCATTTTGAGAAACTTTTTAAATTTTTTTGCAAGCAAGGCCATATCATTAAAATCAAAATCTCCCTCAGAATCGGACTCACAAACTTTTTCTTTCTTTTTCTTAAAAGGAGTCTTTATAGCAACGCCTTTATCCTTAGCCTTAATGGTTTGGGAAAACATGTCAATCTCATAGGTTTGAAGATCTCCTACAATTTTTTCCAACTTAAGAGATTTGAAATTTCCCAAAGAGTTCAAAACAATGACTTTAGGAATAAAGCGTTTTGGGAGAGATCTCAAAATATTTTTAACGACATGCGTGTTGTCAATCGCCTCACCCAAATTAAAACTAGTGTTGACAATGTCCGACAAATTTTCATAAAACTCATCAAAGCATTCAGACTTAGTCATGGTGATAGTCCCAAATTGGGTAGCACAATTTTGTAATTTTGAATCTTTAACCGCCTTTGTACCCTCATGTGTCAATTTAAGGACATACCAAACCTCTTTAGACGTGGTGCACGTAATAATTCGGCGGAACTCGTCGGGAGTGATGGCTCCAGAAATAGCACTAAGTCCACGGGAATTAAAATTAGACAGTTTAAAATCGTCCTTAGTCCAGTTCGATGCGGGTTTTAAAGAGGTGATATTATTAGCAGCGACCGTGGGAGGATTCCACCCATTTTGCACACAACAACCAAACACGCTCATCAATAGCTTTTAATTATGATTTCATACGAGCTTTCCAATAGGCATAATTAGACCCATAAAAAAAAGGCATCCTATTATATGAGTGCTCCATTGGAAATATTTCGATTTTTCACAAAACTTATTTTTCAAAAAAAATCAATCTCACACAATTTTGCGGAAAATAGGAATACGCGATAAATTAGCGTAACCTGCTCTGATACCAATTTGTAGAAAGTCGGTGTGTGATAATTGATTAAATTCACAAATTTCCAATTCAACATTATTTAATTAGAGTCTATTTTAAACAAAATTAAATCAACCCCTAAACATGCAACTACGTGTCAATACAAATAAGATATAGCATGCGACACAATAATTCAGGAAAAATCCCCGAAGGGCAAAACCTTTTTATTTCTAGAACTTTGACAAGTTTACAAGACTATTGACTTACATACAATCTTGATATCGTCCACAAGAGTAACACATGGTGTCTTCATCAAACATTCAAAGCGTCGGCTAGAAATCAATAGTGATTCACACGCAGCTATACCACAAGGACACGCAGTCATAAACTTCGTAGAGAATTACTCCACACTAGCACGCAACTCTCGGTTGTAGAGATCTCCCCACAAAGGATGAACAAAAGCAAAGTTGTTCTAGGGTTCCAAAAGATCCACAAAAGTAATTGGAATTTATGGTGTGAATCAAACATGAGTTTTAGGACTAAAAAATATGAAGACTTGATGTATTTTATCTCTCAAAAACTTCTCTCAAAGTCTTGTAAAAATAAACCACCGAAATAGTTTTTTATAAAAAAATATAAGATTTGAGGCGGTGGATAAAATTTACGAAGGGGGTCGATCTGGTACCAAATCGATTCGGGAAGGGGATCGATCCGGTTAGGAAATTTTGGCAGAAAGCTTTGTGAAGGGGATCAATCCATTTTCTTTTTTAATAGGATCGATCCGATTCTAAAAAAAATCTTTTATAAAAATGCCTCGGTTTAGAAAAATTTCCCAATGCTGAAATGAAACTTTTAAGGAATTTTAAACTCAACTTTTACCAAAATAAATCTCTTCAAGGCTTTGTTAAAGATCCTTGATTATTCGGATCCGTCTTGACGTGAATGTGAGCTTGAACTTCAATGACGGTGTAGCGGTATTCGACATACTAAATGGTAATGGACAAAAATGTCCTTACACAGCGTTCCTGGACATTGGATGATAACCCAAGTGTTATGCACATGCTCTTTTACGATGTATGGATAAACGTTTACGGTGTTCAAACATGGATAAGGAAGTATCGTAGGGATTATGTTCTTATATGTTTGTGGTTGTGTACCAGTACCCATTAGATCTTGATAACTAAGTGAGGCAACTAAAATTGTATCAAGGGATTCTTTGCCTTAAGTTTTACATCCCACACATAGATTTTGGTTATGGCTAGGAGTTAGAAGATAATGTGGAATAGGGAAGTTTAGGTCTATGGTGAAACTTTATAGCATTTGGATTTAAATAGATGAGTAGATATGCGTAAGTGAGTAGTGTATAGTTGTTAGAATTTTTGATAGGCTATTGTAATACTAATAACTAGGTTGTGAGAGTATAATCCTCGAAGCTTAGAGTTATTTATTAATCCATTTTAATGGTAGATTTAATGAAATGTATCGAGAATTTATATTTTAAAACTATAATTACTTTTTATTTTCGTGGATTGATATATTATCTACTGACCATTATATATTTCGAGACTCATATTGTATGAATCTTGAGGATCATGTGATTTGAGTATAATATACTCCTATCCCTATTTGGGTTAGATAAAGGATTTCTTGCAAATGGATTGACCTATATTTTTTTTAATAACATTATTAGGTTCTATTGCGGGGACCATATGAATTTCGTACTGGTATTGATTCGTTAGCATGGATTGCAACTGAGGATCTTTATAGTCTAGCATTTGTTATATTATAATTTTTTAGTGCTAGAGTACTTTGTTATATTCAGTTCTATTCTTTGAGTTCATTCGCAGAATCGTATTGTTATTATTATTATTATTATTATTATTATTATTATTATTATTATTATTATTATTATTATTATTATTATTATTATTATTATTATTATTTAGCTGACCAGTTTTGTATTTAGAATATTCATTATGATGTTTGGGTTGTACAAGTTTATTTATTATGTTTAACATTCTACTTGTTTTGAGATTCAGGTTTTTATTTATTATGACATTCGTATAGTTTGACATTATTCATATTCATTTTCAATCTTATATATTTAACATTGTGAGCATGATATTAAATTTTTGACCCTCATAAATTCTATATTTTGGACTAACCACCCTAAATACGGAATTTGAAGGGTGTGATAGTAAGCATCATAGCAATGTCTAGCATCCTAGGTTATGTTTACCCATTACGTTTTTTTATGAATTTCTTTTTTTCGTCCACATAGTATCATTGGATTTTGTACTCTTATGTCACAATGACGCTTGTATCGATGTTATTCATCTCCATTTGGACAGATGTTGTACGTGAGGAGAAGTGTGGTGTAATATGATCTAGTACATGATGATCAATATGAGAAGCAAGAGTCCTGAATTGGCTGAGTGGTTGGATAAAAGATGTGTGCCACCGTATATATAGATGTTATATCAAGTTGATGTTATTTAAACTACAATGCATGTTAGTGATTTCTGCAAGCACACATGGTTTACGTGTCTCGGATTATTCCAACTTTTAGATGGGATAAGGTCTAAATTGATTTTTGATAAGAAATCCATTAAAGTGTTTGGATGTTATAGTGTCTTTTGAGAGGGAAATAAAGATATAAGTAATTCCTCATGTGATGGAAAGTGTAAAGGTGAAAAAGTGCTTCTTTTTACAATTCTGCTAGTTGTAGAAGCTATATTATGATGGGGAAGTGTGACTATGTCCATAGATAGGATGAATTTGATTTGTTGTTAGTTTTGATCTAATTGTGATAAAAAAATGTATTTCCATTATGTGATTTGGGTAGATAATAGAAAATAGTAAGTGAGCTTGGAGGTAGGATCATCTCATGGTTATGAAAGAAGATCCGGAGGTTATGATGTCAGTGTAAACGTAAATTAAAGGACATGTAATTAACAATTTTATATGGATATATAAATTTAACATATGAATATCCAATTCTATATGTTATTTGTTCTTTAATTAAACAAACATTATGTATTACACATTTAACATTAGGATCTTAGATCAACATGATTGTCACGTACAATTATTATGAGTAATACAAATTGATATTATAATCACATACCTCTATCTTGTCACAAATGGAAAGATTAACAGAGCAGTCGACCTTGCAATATCTCATCGGACTGAATTTCGGACCATGACTGCCTCTTATATACGACAAGATCATACTCTAATTTCAGCATGCTCCAACGGTTGGAACTTTTTTTATAGCCAAAATGGTATTCATAAAGTAAACAAAAATTTGAATCTTTGGATTTCTCTCCCTTATCCTATAATTACATATGTTGTCTTTTAATGTGTCTGAATGATGGAAATGAAGAGTGTGTGTGCTCGCGTTCAAATGATCAAGTTATATATAAAACCCTTTTAACACAAACAAACCCTAAACATGCAGCAGTATGTGATTGAATAAATTGATAATCTACGCAAGAACATTCAAACACATGCAATTAAGGAAAAATCCCCCTCAGGGGCAAAACCATTTATTTTCACTATAATTTGTAAGAAAACGGCTTACAATCGGATTACAATGAAAATACAAGTTGACTAAGAATTACCCTCGGGTATCAGATTCTGTAGTCGCGGTTGGAATTATCCCTTTCCAGTAGGGCTGCAATGAAGAAGAAGAACGGTCTCCTCCACAAGGGTTGAACAAACCAAAGTTGTGTTCTTGGGTTGCAAAAGGATTCGCAAATATTTGGCAAGGATGTGTGAATCAAAACATGAGTCTTGGGACTCAAAAATATGAAGACTAGATGTATTTAGACTCTCAAATTCGTCTCCTAAAGTCTTGCAAAACAACTCTCCCGAAGTTGGTATTTATAGGGAAATACATAAAGAGACCCACGATCTTAAAATGCTGAAATTCTATCCAGCGTACAGGTACCCAGAACCGGTTCGGGTACCCCTGCGAATCGGTTCGCCCCCCCCGAACCGGTTTGGGTCTGGGTTCGGGAAAGTGTGCTGGAACAAGGCTTTAAACACTTAGAAAAATTTCCAGACTTTTCAATGAACATATCTCCATTTTCAACGGGCCATAACTTGTTCACCGTAGCTCGGATTGAGGTGCCGTTTCTTCCAGTATCTTTGTTGCGGCAAGCTATTCAACTATCCAGTTGACCGGTCCTCCGGACGGTGGCTATAAAATTACCAATTTTCCCTTGAACATCCCTATCATGCCTTGTTTCACTGATTTGACTTCTCTTGCGTTCCACTTGCATTACGAGCCTACAATCAAGGAACGTGAAGTCGTTGATGCAGATAAGGGACATATTAGTGGAGATAATGCATGCTTGATTCCCGAAATTCGGATAGAGGCCGTCATGTGAGATCGTGAGGTGACGTGCCAAATGTAGCGGCGTACGACATAAATAAATAAAACATTTCGGACATGAGAAAAATGTCCTTACAAATCTCCCCCTATGTCTATGCCGGTACATACATAAAAAATCCGAATTATCAAATATGAAATTGCCTATACAAATCTACCCTCCCATGAACCCAAAACTGGAAAAGGTACAAATGAACAGTCTTCATCGTTTGTTCTTTAATTCTTCAGGAATCTCAAAACTTTTCTCATCAGAGTGAGCAACATATAGATCTGCAATCTTCATACCTACACACATGAGACAAAGCAAATACCACGTGACATATCGAGTTTGAAATGAGATAACATGGATATCAATATATGATAAAAACATAAGCAACATCTAAAAAACTCCCCCAAAATTCAAACTCCCCCCATAATATGATAAATCTTTCTCCCCCTTTTTATGATGTCCCCAAATAGACAAATTAGAGAAATAAATCAAATGAGCAAGTGCGGGGTGTCACTAGGATAAAAGCACACCATGAATAAACAGAAAGCAACCAAGTCGATGATAGCGTAAATAAAGTGGTGTGAACAAATTCGATAGGAAAATCAATGCGTACAAACATGACAGATGTGCACGATGAATATTGGATATTCCTAGCGAATGAACTCAAATGCTTCCTTTGGTGTAAAAGAGTGACAGTATAAGATATTGACTCAATCAAATCAACAAATCAAAGCTCAAAATGATTTTCACACCAATAACGTCCAAAATGATTTTATGCTTTTTCAGGACTTTCAAGGAAGTGCAAACCCGTTTAAAGATTTTCCAACCAAACTCCCTCAGATATAATTTTGAATAGAGGCATTTTAAATTCTCAAACTTTGGAGAATTGATGGTGAAACCTAAGTGGCCCTCATTTGTCATGAATTGCTTTTTATTGCCTGTAAATTTTTTCGGGCTCTTTTAACCTCTTTGGACCTCGGATATTAAAATTCCTCCATTTTTTAGGTCCTTTTTAACGGTGGCTTTTGTGCAAAGGATAGATGATTACCTTTCGCAGCCCCTCCCCGTTATACAAAAACACACAGTCTCACCAAAACGGTTTTTACATGCATTCCAATCTTGTCAAGTTTTATCGCATATTGAACATTGTATAGACATGATTGAGATGAAAACACGCAAGCCAGCATGAGATAGATAAGTGCAATAATCAAATATAGCCGTGCATGTGTGCAATAAAGGATATAGGAGTCAAACATGTAGGAAGATATCACTCATTACATCACAAAGACTCCAACCAATGTAAAGCACATGGATGAAATGATCTAGCCTCTCAAATCTCTATCAAACAGTCACATGGATATATGGAATGAAGTCGTGACTTGGCTAACTTAAATGCTCATCCATAAAAGGTGCAAAAATAGAAAAATCTTTTTGGCCTTTTTCAAAAAAAATATTATCAAAATAAAATCTTTTTGTGCTTTTTCTCAAAATTTTTCTTAAAGGAAAATCTTTTTGTATTTTTTGTATTTTTTTTTTTTAAAAATGAAAAATTAACTAATGATACATGCTAGCAATAGGGAAAAAAATATGATAAACAACCTATGCTAGCAATCAAGACTAGATCTCAACCGGGAGTAACGGTGGAGTTTTCTAAAGATGGTGACATTGTTTGAACCAACTCCACAAGATCATGTGTAGTCTTGATCAAAAACTTCACTTGCTCGCGAATATGTGCAAACTCTCTATCAAAATGAGCAGGCAAAGTATCATGAGTGGGTGCATGTGCATGAATGTGTGAAGTGGCATGATATGGCACAAAACCCAACCTAGAACAAAATTCCCTAAGATGTCCTCGCTTCTTGCAGTGGGAGCAAACATAAACCGGTCTAGGAAGTAATTTATCAACAATTTTGGGATGAACAATCCTAGACGGACACCCATGGGACTCACTCACAATGGTGGATATAGGCTCGGGTGAATTCTCTAATGTGACTTGAACCTCCCGTGCTTGTTTGAGGTCATCCTCGAGATGGGATACACGTGTCGTCAGACTAGACACCGTGTTGGTCAAGTCACCTTTTTCCCTTTTAAGCTCATCATTCTCTCCCTTCAACACACCAATCTGAAGACCTAGGATCCTAGTAGTCCTTTTTATTTCCATGGTCTCGATAAACAACTTTCTAAAGGCTTTTTGGATCAAACTATCATCACCATTATCATCCTCACTATCACTTAGAGAAGTGGGCATATCAACTTTCTTGCCCTCTCTCTTAAGTCTAGTGGGACACTCAAATTTCTTGTGCCCTGTCCCATCGCACTCAAAACATCTTATCTTCTCAAGTTTTTTATTTTTCTCATTCTCACCACAACTCTCTCTCTCTCTAAACAATCTTAAATCATTCTCTAAAGTGGTGATCCTAAGGACTAAAGCATTATTACGTTTCTTGGTTTCAAAAAACTCAGAATATAACTCGGCGTAAGCGCGTGGGAGATCACACTCGCTCTCACTTGCCTCATCCTCCCCTTCACTCTCATCGCTCTTACTGTCGAGGTGTCCTTGTGACGTAGCATCCTCATCGTCGTGAGAAGCATTGGAGATGCTCACATGACTTGCCATGAACGCGGTGAAGTTACGCTCATGCGGTGACTCATATCTTGAGTCCACCGACTCGACCTCACTGTCGTCACTAAGGGTAGTATTCAGGACAGTTTTACCCTTTTCTCTATTCAGACGGGTGGCACACTCAAACGCTCTATGACCATTACCTTCGCATTCAAAACATCGCTCACTGTCTTTCTTAGGAGGGTCTTTGAAATCTTTCTCATTTTCCTTTTCAAAAATATTTTTCTCAACATTCCTTTTATCATTGAAATTTCCACTTTTCTTGAACTTGAGAATTCTTTTGAAATTTTTTGCAAACAGGGCCAAGTCATCTAAGTCAAAATCACATTGAGACTTGGGCTCAAAAAATTTTTCTTTCTTTTTCTGAAAATGAGTCTTTAAAGCAATCCCATTATCCTTAGCCTTAATGGTTTTGGGAAACATGTCAATCTCATAGGTTTGAAGATCTCCTACAAGTTCTTCCAACTTAAGTGATTTCAAATTTCCCAAAGAGTTCAAAACAGTGACTTTAGGAATAAAGCGTTTTGGGAGAGATCTCAAAATCTTTTTAACGACACGTGTGTTATCAATTACCTCACCCAAATTAAAACTAGTGTTAACAATGTCCGACAAGCGTGCAAAAAACTCATCAAAGCATTCGGACTCAGACATGGTGATAGTCTCAAATTGGGTGGCCAAATTTTGTAATTTAGACTCTTTAACAGCGTTCGTACCCTCATGGGTAAGTTGCAAAACATCCCATGCCTCTTTTGACGTGGTACACGTCGTTATGCGTTTGAACTCATCAGGTGTGACAGACCCTGAAATAGCACGTAGACCCTTAGAATTAAAAGATGACCATTTAATTTCTTCATCAGTCCAAGAAATGTCAGGTTTCAAGTTGGTCACATTATCAACAGTCACGGTGGGAGGAGTCCACCCTCGTTCAACCAAAATCCAGACACGTTCATCAATGGCTTTTAAAGCCGACCTCATACGGGCTTTCCAATAAGCATAATTTGTCCCGTCAAAAACAGGCATTTTATAATATGACTTCTCCATTTGAACACGCACTTTTTCAAAAATCAATTTTTTCAGAAAATTGATATCTTAGAAAAATTTTGCGGAAAAAAGGAATACGCGATAGATTAGCGTAACCCGCTCTGATACCAATTTGAAGAGTGTGTGTGCTCGCGTTCAAATGATCAAGTTATATATAAAACCCTTTTAACACAAACAAACCCTAAACATGCAGCAGTATGAGATTGAATAAATTGATAATCTACGCAAGAACATTCAAACACATGCAATTAAGGAAAAATCCCCCTCAGGGCAAAACCATTTATTTTCACTATAATTTGTAAGGAAACGGCTTACAATCGGATTACAATGAAAATATAAGTTGACTAAAAATTACCCTCGGGTATCGGATTCTGTAGTCGCGGCCGGAATTATCCCTTTCCAGTAGGGCTGCAATGAAGAAGAAGAACGGTCTCCTCCACAAGGGTTGAACAAACCAAAGTTGTGTTCTTGGGTTGCAAAAGGATTCACAAATATTTGGCAAGGATGTGTGAATCAAAACATGAGTCTTGGGACTCAAAAATATGAAGACTAGATTTATTTGGACTCTCAAATTCGTCTCCTAAAGTCTTGCAAAACAACTCTCCCGAAGTTGGTATTTATAGGGAAATACATGAAGAGACCCACGATCTTAAAATGCTGAAATTCTATCCAGCGTACAGGTACCCCGAACCGGTTCGGGTACCCCTGCGAACCGGTTCGCCCCCCCCGAACCGGTTTGGGTCTGGGTTCGGGAAAGTGTGCTGGAACAAGGCTTTAAACACTTAGAAAAATTTCCAGACTTTTCAATGAACATATCTCCATTTTTAACGGGCCATAACTTATTCACCGTAGCTCGGATTGAGGTGCCGTTTCTTCATGTATCTTTGTTGCGGCAAGCTATTCAACTATCCAGTTGACCGCTCCTCCGGACGGTGGCTGTAAAATTACCAATTTTCCCTTGAACATCCCTATCATGCCTTGTTTCACTGATTTGACTTCTCTTGCGTTCCACTTGCATTACGAGCCTACAATCAAGGAACGTGAAGTCGTTGATGCAGATGAGGGACATATTAGTGGAGATAATGCATGCTTGATTCCCGGAATTCGGATAGAGGCCGTCATGTGAGATCGTGAGGTGACGTGCCAAATGTAGCGGCGTACGACATAAATAAATGAAACATTTCGGACATGAGAAAAATGTCCTTACAAGAAATCAGTCATTTATTTATAGACAGGGACAGGACCAAAATCTCCAACAGTTACTTAATCTTAACCGTCCATAAAGGTAGATAATTAAGAGACATTTTAACTCTTGGTATTTGGAGTACCCTTTCAATAACCAAAGTGACTCTTAGTATTAATTTAATTATGGATCATATAATGTAGAATTATTCTTTAAAATAATTCTAACATTCTCCCACTTGGTCAATCATTATCATAGGGTACGCAATATTCTTTTAGTCATCCTTAAATGGGTTTTTTACATCAACACCTTAATCAAACAAACTATTAATGCGAGTCATGGCGCTCACGTACTAATTCAAGAGCATGATTGCTTCCATATACCACAATATTAACAATTTATCCAACAAGGTCTATAATCGGGCTATTCAATAATGGTCCAATAATGTCTTATATAAAAGACTATTTCGCTCACATTCATCAATTCACATGCATCTTATATTGCAAGACATAAATTGAAATATTCAGAATTCACTTTAATTTAAATCAAGTATAGTGCCAAAATATAAGCACCAAACAATCCACTAACATTTATACTTAATTGGCTATACACAAGACTCATATCTTAAGCTTGTTTCATGAATTTCCTTTGGTGATAGCCCATTTATTAATGGATATGCTACGTTAACACTTATACTAATGTGTTCGAATGACACTTGTTGTTTCTGAACTTCTTCATTCACATATAGGTATTATATTCTAATGTGCCTAGGTTCTTTACAATACCTATTATTTCTTCATAACAAAGAGTGTAGTGACAATATCATAATATTTTGGCGACTTGGTAATTATTCAACAAATCCAAGTCCAAAAATTAGTTTTTCGCAACCATAATCCATAAATTATAGCCTCAAAGCATGCTACATACAATATTTAATTGTTTTACTCTTTCATAATATTGTTAACTAGGACAAAACAAACCTACTTAATCAAGAGAGAACAATTATCATAAGTGTGAGCATATAATTTATTTAAGCATCTCATTACCGCATACTCTTAAACAATTTTATTTCTCTAATCAATCATTAATTATTAAAAGAAATTCAAGAAATATATAAATTTACTCCCACTGATTTCAAGATATATATACTTAATCAAAATACATGAAGTATTCTTCAAATACCATTAATGGGAACTGACATAAGTTTATATAGTGGTTTCTCAACGTATAATTTATTTTCTTAAACTCTCATAAATTTTCACACTAAATATCACTTTTACTTAAAAGGAGCTACTATAAAATAGATATAGGTCAAAATATTTATTTACACCCCTTTTTCTATTCGTATTGAAAACTTTGACCATAAGTCTAGATTTATATCGTTGATTATCAAAATCATCGCGGAGACTTGAGTCGGATTAGATTTTGATCCCCTAATTCCTACAAAATCCAATTCCATGTGGTTTCTTAATTAAATCCTACTTTGGTCCCCGAATGAGGTGTTCCCCATAGATCTCTTATGAGTAGTCCTATGGAGCAAGCGCAACCCATTGACCCATCCTCCTTTAGCCTTCTACTATATTTCTTAATTCTGCTGAGCATTGGCTTATTTGAAGCTTTCATTTATTCGTTGCTTTGGGGGTAAGCCACGAGTTATAGTGTTGAATTCAATAATCCGCACAAAGTTGTTGAGAGGGACCATGTTTAAATTGGGTCTCATTGTTAATGACCAACGCCTAGGGAACAAAACCTTGTGATAATGTCAAATTGTATCACGTCGGAATCCCTTATATAAACTAGTGGCTCGACCTTTATTCACTTCATAAACTAGTTTATTCGCACCAAGAGGTGTATCTTATTTAAAAGGTGGTGGGTCGATGGGTCCGTATTTACTGGCTCAACCACTATCCACTTCTTCACTTATTGAAGCAGTTTGTTCCGACTAAATGGTTCATCCTATTTTAAAAAGTGGTCGGCCAAGGGGTCACTATATCTAGCCCCCCTTAAGCAAATGGCCATAGGCTAGTCAATGGATTAAGGTCTCCAGCCTGCTGATAGAGTAGTGGTGAGAATCGTATTGAGTGTCACCCATTTGCATATATGCCCACTAATAGCACGCCTTAATAACTCGAAAGCCAATGACCGGCTCCGGGACTCCAACATGTTCCTTCATGAAACTCATATAAGATTGTTTCGACCTTGTCCGGTTGAGGTGAACACGTCAAGGTAAAAAGGAACATCACCACAACTTGACCTCCGACGATAAGTAGAATCGTGCAGGTTTTACTCAAACTTTGTGTGTCTCTCTCGTCTTCTTAATGCTAAATGTTCTTCAAGTATCGCATAATGGGATCCATTCAACTAAGAGGTCTCTTTAACGCACACCATCTCAGTTAGTGCAATTTCTTCAATGTTCACCGCGATACCCAGAAGGTTTGTTTAAAGTTGAAATCGACAGTTAACGTGAACGTTGCAAGGGTATCTGCGTGACTGTTGCTCTCTTTAGGGAATTGTTAGACTTTTACGCCTTTGAACCCTCCAATTAGTTCGTGCACCTTGGCCAAGTTGGCTAACATCGTGTCATCTGGGCATAACATTCACCGGATAATTGTCGTTATACAATCTTAAGTCACAAAATATTTTATCTTCTCAGCGTCCAAAAGCTTAGCCTTCTTAAGAGGGTAAGACCACCGAGCAAAGTTTCATATTTCCTGGAGGATTCAAACACAACTAACTGCTTCTCGTCAATCATATATTCATCAAGGGACACTTAGATGATATTGTGTTGGCGCCTTTGAGTTTTATTGTCTTGTCAATGAACACGGTCCACGAGTCTTGTTTGAATGATAGGTTTTCCCTTGCAAGTCGAAGGGCTTCGTGAGTGGGACTTATGAAGTTTATGTATTCCACCACCTTATGAAGTGAACCAAAGTCGATTATTTTCCCTTTAGTGGTCGTTCATAGAAGGATGCCAAACCTTCTTAACTCCATGGATTACTTGAACATGTGATCAAAGAGGTTTACTTTCCGAAGGATTTCCTTAAGGGGAACCGTAACTACAACGATCGTGTGTAGTTCAAAATATTATGGTAGCTTGCGGGATGCTATCACAAAGGTGTATGCCAACCTCTCCATAGGTAGGTATCCTTTTTTTTTGTTGGGGGGGGGGGGGGGGGCTTCAAGCAACGTCTTGCTAGCATGATACACAGTTGACTGCTCACTCCCCTCTTCTCATATTAAGACCACGTTAACTTCATGGTTGGATAGTAGGTATAAGTAAAGAGCCTTCCCATTCGAGGATACCGTTTAAACTAGTGGCATTACGTAACGTTTAAATTCTTTTAAGACTTTGGTGCATTCATCGTTCCATACTTTTTGTACTTCAAAAATACAGTGTTTAAAAGACCTTAAGATGAATCGATTTAATATTCCCAGTATTCCCGTAAGCTTTTGGAGTTCTCTTCTCGTGGTCAGAGGTCGTATCGCATTTAATGGCTTTATCAAGACTAGGTTAGATTTAATCCTTCGCTGGTTGACCAAGCATTCGAGGAACTTGGCAAAGCTAACGCCAAACAAACAATTTGACGCATTCAACTTCATCTTATAATGTAGAAGAATCTCGAAAGTCTTTCCCAAATCAATCTTTTTTGTTGCTTTAACTAGCATGTCATCTATGTCGAGCTCTATGGTACGCTAAAGTTGTTCCTTGAACATTTAATTATCATGATTCATGATACATCGCCCCTTCATTTTTCTGATCAAAAGGCATAATTGTGTAACACTAAATCCCCAATTTGGTGATAGCCTGGAAAGGCATAAAGAAAACTAATTCGGTTGTGACTAACGATGGCGTCTACAAATAATTGGTCAATCATGGGCATAAAAAGCTATTTGGACAAGCTTGGTTCTGCAGGTTCTTGAAGTTCATACGACTTCACTTTTCGTTGCTCTTTTTGACATCCGTATGATTTGATAACCATTCCGGAATTGAAATTCTTTGATAGACCTGAACTCCAAAAGTTTTTCGACTTCTTCATCTACCATCTTGGTCTTATCGTGAGCCTCCTGTCGAGCCTTTTGTGACACCAGATGTAGGTCGTATCTACGTGTAACTTATGGCACATTATCAATGTGCAACTTGTGGCACTAACTTTTGGATTAATCCCTGACATGTCGTAAGGCTGTCACAAGAAAACATATTGGTTACTTATGAGTGTTCCTCAACCAATTATGCCTTCTCTTGCTCGATAGCAAGATTTCGAAAAGGAATTTCTTCACAAGGTGCTTAATTGAGGGTTACAGACTCAGGTTTCTCCATGACCTTGAGAACAGGGGTGCGACTTAGTGTCTTCAACACCTAGTTGTCCGCATTAGTTGCTATTTATTAAGGACAACGATTCCTTCGAAGTGTGACACTTATCCCTCTCTTTCTCCTCTTTCTTTGATTGCATAACTGCGATAAAGCATTCAAATAGAAACTAGATTGCTCTTTGTCTCCTTGTAAGTCATGCTTTAAGCTTCTGGTGGTAGGTGAATGGCGTGGAGACATTATCTGGCTGAGTATGGCGTGGTAAGAGGAGTTGTCTACCATTAAAAATTGATCATATTTGAAATTCTAGCACTTTGAACTCGAAAGATAAGGATGTACATGTAACTAAACTTGTTAAGTCCACAGGGAGGAGTGTTGCTTTTATTAAGGATAATGAAGCGACTACAAAGAGACTGAGGTCTCGAACAGTAAAAAAAGCGTACCCTTAGAGCTATGAAGAACGGACACTCTCCCAGGAGGCCACGAGTCGCATGTCATGTTGAAACACGTATAATGTGAGCACTCCTATACGTTACCGTGTATTTGAATTTTGTGATGGTGATTTTGCTTTATATTTGATTTTAATGTTAAAGTCTATTTGAATTTTGTTTTGTATGGTCCATTTTTTTAACTTCATGTTAAGAATAAGGTATTTTATGGAAAAATATGCTTCATTTCATTAATATATATTATATATTATACTTATCCTAGCGTGCGTATCATTGTTTTTGGAAGAATCACGTTTCGCGTGTCGCGTGTCGAAACACGTATTGCGAGTCCTTGCTTCATAGCCTTAGAGGTACTTGTTAGCGGCCCTACTTATAAACCAATAATGATCTACAACAATGATTGTATGTGTGGCCATCCCCGATCCTCACCGCGCGGGCAGGTAGCATGGAGGAAAGGATCCTTCGGGTCCCGCGCGTCCCTCTCGGGAGTGTTTCGGCCGACGTCGTTTGAGATGTGGTGTAAAAATGTAAAGAGATTCAGAGCCGCCAGTCTATTTTACTCAAAACAGACAAAAGAAAAAGGGGAAGCCAACCCTAATGATGGCATCCAAAGACATACTGGTGCGTGCGAAACCAAGATGATTCGAGAACGGTTCGGAGGCTTAGTTACGAAATGGGAAGTTGTTAGGCACCCATTCCGCCCTTTCGGTCTCTTATGAATATTTGCTATTTTCCTTTTGTTTCCCCCCGTGATATGTGTGCATGTGTATGTATAGAATGGAGGTAGGAATTCTCGACTTGTATCATGGAAAAGATAAAGCGAGTCATCCGTAGGAAGATATAAGAATAATATTAGAAAAATAAGATTTACGCGATTACCCCTACGTTGATTGTTATTATGGAACGATAACGCATGTGGGGTAATACGTCACTAAGGGCAAGAATATAGAATATAAGAAGATTAGAGTAGATAGAAAAATGAGAAAAAAAGTGGGAAAAAGGACTCGAGTCTCTGGTTTTACCCCGGGACGCCTACGTAGCCTATAAAGGCATCAAAGTCCACGTAGTTCACATACAAAATGAGGGGTGGGGTTTATCCCATAAATCCAAATGGGGAATCTCTTATTTGTGAGTGTGTGTGTGTGTATGAAAAGGGTTTTAGATTGTGAGAAAAGTGTGGAAAAAGTGTGAGAATCCCTACTTGGAATTTATGAGGAAACCCTCTTTTTATTGTTTTTTGGGTTTTTATTTATATGAAAGTAAGAGATGTGCAATAATACTAAATAAAAAGTATATTAGGATGTGTGAGATGAGATAATAAAAGTGCTAAATAAGAAGATGAGATATTGAGAATTTAAGAGAATTTAAGAGAGAGTTTGAGAAAGTTAGACCTTTTTGAAGATCTTGAGATTGATCTTGAATGTTGGAGAGCAGCCCTTGCACTTGGATAATGATGGAGAGTGGCTAATTTACCAAGTTTGATGAAAAGGATGATGAAAATTGGCCGTCGAGGGCAAACTGTTGGTCAAAATCGCGCACAAGGCATACCATTGGAAAGGTAATTCAGATACCTTCAAAAGTCCTTTGGACCGCTCCCGGGTTCGGGAGTTGACTTTGGGTCAAATATGGCTCAGAAGCATTTGCCGGTCCATTGGACGGGGAATTGCTTGGACGCAAACGGATCGTTCGTCCGCATGGTAAGTCCGAATCACGCACGGGGTGGACCGTTGGAAAGGTTAGGAGATGTGCTTCGACATTCCAAAGAGTTTGACCCGATTTGTGGAGTTGACTTTGGTCAATCGGTCCTGGGAAGCATTCGGTGACCTCTCGGAGTCAAACGGATCGTTCGTCCACATGGAAAGTCAGAATTGCGCACGGGGTGGACCATTGGAAAGGTTATTCAGTGCCCTTTGAAGATTCATTCAGCCTCAGTCGAGCTAAAGAGTTGACATAGGTCAAATAGAGCCCGGGAGTTCCCGGTGGCCTTTAGGTCAGGTTTCGGATGCAAACGGATCGTTCGTCCGCATGGTAAGCCGGAATTGCGCACGGGGTGGACCATTGGAAAAGGGTATACAGTGCCCTTTAAAGATTCATTCAGTCTCGATCGAGACAAAGAGTTTGACTTTTGGGTCAAACTGAGCCGGGGAGTGCCCAATGGCCTCCAGGTCAGTACTCGGGATATGACCTGGGTTTATGGTGATGAAGGGAGGTACTAGGGACCTAAAGAGACTTAGGGGCTAACAGAATGGGGTGTCTACAGAGCCCCTCGATGGGTGAGTTTGGAGAAAATGATGACCATCGAATAGACACCACATGATGCTCTTGAGGGAGTATGACCGATTTAGAGGGTCGAGGCCGATTCTAAGGACCTAAGGAGTGTGTTGGGGTTGAATGACGATCGGAGGTTTTGGTCGATTCTGAGGACCTGAATTAGTGTTGGGGATGGTGACCAATTCTGCGGGTCAAAGCCAAATCTGCGGGCTTAAGTGATGAGGGTGAACGACTATGCGAGTCAAAGCCAATTTTGTGGGCTTAAGGTGAAGATATAATAACCGAGGTCAATTCTGACCTAAGGGTGGCGACGACCGAGGACCGAGGTCCATTCTGACCTAACTCAGGTGACGATCGAAGATCGGAGCCAATTCTGACCCCAGAGTGGTGAGGATCGAGGACCGAGGTCAATTCTGACCTAACTCAGGTAACTATCCAAGACCCGGGCCAATTTCTGACCCAAGAGTGGTGACGACCGAGGACCGAGGTTAATTCCGACCTAACTCAGGTGATGATCCAAGATCGGGGCATATTCTGATCCAAGAGTTGTGAAGACCGAGGATCGAGGTCAATTTTGACCTAACTCAGGTGACGATCCAAGACCGGGGCCAATTTCTAACCCAAGAGTGGTGACGACCGAGGATCGAGGTCAATTCTAACCTAACTCAGGTGATGATCCAAGAACGAGGCCAATTCTGACCCAAGAGTGGTGACGAACGAGGATCGAGGTCAATTCTGACCTAACTCAGGTGACGATCCAAGACCGGGGCCAATTCAGACCCAAGAGTGGTGATGACCGAGGTCAATTCTAACCTAACTCAGGTGACGATCCAAGACCGGGGCCAATTTCCGACCCAAGAGTGGTGACGATCGAGGATCGAGGTCAATTCTGACCTAACTCAGGTGACGATCCAAGACTGGGGCCTATTTCTGACCCAAGAGTGGTGACGACTGAGGACCGAGGTCAATTCTGACCTAACTCAAGTGGCGATCCAAGATCGGGGCCAATTCTGACCCAAGAGTGGTGACGACCGAGGACCGAGGTCAATTATGACCTAACTCAGGTGACGATCCAAGATCGGGGCCAATTCAGACCCAAGAGTGGTGACGACCGAGGATCGAGGTCAATTCTGACCTAACTCATGTGACGATCCAAGATCGGGGCCAATTTCTGACCCAAAAATGGTGACGACCGAGGTCAATTCTGACCTAACTCAGGTGAAGATCCAAGATCGGGGCCAATTCTGACCCAAGAGTGGTGACGACCGAGGACCCAGATCAATTCTGACCTAACTCAGGTGACGATCCAAGACTGGGGCCAATTCTGACCCAAGAGTGGTGACGACCGAGGATCGAGGTCAATTATTACCTAACTCAGGTGACGATCCAAGACCGGGGCCAATTCTGACCCAAGAATGGTGACGATCGAGGACCGAGGTCAATTCTGACCTAACTCAGGTGACGATCCAAGACCGGGGCCAATTCTGACCCAAGAGTGGTGACGACCGAGGATCGAGGTCAATTCTAAACTAACTCAGGTGACGATCCAAGATCGGGGCCAATTTTTGACCCAAGAGTGGTGACGACCGAGGACCGAGGTCAATTCTGACCTAACTCAAGTGAAGATCCAAGACCGGGGCCAATTTCTGACCCAAGAGTGGTGACGACCGAGGACCGAGGTCAATTTTGACCTAACTCAGGTGACGATCCAAGACCGGGGCCAATTCTGATCCAAGAGTGGTGACGACCGAGGACCGAGGTCAATTCTGACCTAACTCAGGTGACGATCCAAGACAGGGGCCAATTCTGACCCAAGAGTGGTGACGACCGAGGATCGAGGTCAAATCTGACCTAACTCAGGAGACGATCCAAGACCATGGCCAATTCTGACCCAAGAGTGGTGACGACCGAGGATCGAGGTCCATTCTGACCTAACTCAGGTGATGATCCAAGACCGAGTCCAATTCTGACCCAAGAGTGGTGACGACCGAGAACCGAGGTCAATTCTGACTTAACTCAGGTGACGATCCAAGACCGGGGCCAATTCTGACCCAAGAGTGGTGACTACTGAGGACCGAGGGCAATTATGACCTAACTCAGGTGACGATCCAAGATCGGGGCCAATTCTGACCCAAGAGTGGATAAAGATTGGATTTTGATTCTGCTGGAGAAAGAGCTTTGTGATTTTGATCTGAGCTAGGGAGCTGATAGCTGGGGAAGCTTTTAGGAGACCTCGCAGGGGGGAATAACCTATTTTGGGTTCTGTAAGAGAATCCCGCTGGGGAAGTGATCAGGTGATCCTTCGGGATCCTCCGGAGCTTTGCCAGGAGGAGTTTTCACTTGGTTTTAGAGGATTCCGCTGGGGAAGAGGGGTTCTTCTTAGGGGAATGCGAAATTTTCTTTGTAAAGAGGCTTTAAATCCTTCCTGGGATTTTTGGGAATTTTTTGGGGATTTTTCGAGGCTTTTTGGTATTTTTTGGGAATTTGTGTATGAAATTTAAGGGGGGTGCCGGTCGGCATAGTATGAAGGGTGCCATTCGGCAATGGCACGGACTTTTGGGCTACCTCGAGAAGGCAAGGGGACAGTGCCGATCGGTATGGTAGGGGGAGATGCCGATCGGCATGGCGCTTGGCATCCTATATAAAGGGGGAGAATCCCCTCATTTTTTTCACAGCTTCTTTTGCTTTCTCTCTCTCTGCGATTTTTCTGCAAATCGTTCTATCATTCTGATCTTCAAGAAATGGCCGCTTTCGTGAGCACTGCAGTCCACCGAGAGTGGTTGACCGTTGATGATTGGGCGATTATGGAGTGGAGGGCTAGGGCGCCTCTTCCTTTGGGGAGTGAGAACTCCTTTGATGCATTTGAGCCTGTTGCGGATGAGCAGACCTTTCTACGGGAGCCATCGCGTCATCTCTCTTCGAGAGTGATCCCCGATGGTTATGTAAGTAACCCAACCTTTGGCTTTCTTCTCTTTCTCGTGACTTTTTCTTTCTTGACCTTTGATGAGACTTTTCTTTTTGCCAGTCTGATATTTCTTTAAAGAACATGCGTGCCCGCGGGACAACGGGACTCAAGGATGTCTGGGAGCATCTCCCACATGTGGTGCGCTGGGTTGTATCATCAGCGGGTTTTGGTCGGTTGGCATCGGCGCTGGATAAGATGCCTCGTTCGACAGCGGTCCTGTGCGCTTTGGGAGAGAGGTGGTGGGACACTACCCACACTTTTCATTTTGGATTCGGGGAGATGACGATGACTCCCACAGACATGCAGCAACTGCTGGGGCTAGATTGTGATGGAGAGCAAATAGAGGTGGATCGCTCTTTACGGGTGAGATCGGAGGCAGTGCGTGCGGCACTTGGTGATGTAGGGAGGATAGTCTCTGGGGATTCTATTCGGCTGTCCCTGCTGAAGGATATTCTGCTGGGTAGGGAGGTCGATGTGGAGGACGGGTTGCAAGTGAGGCAGATGGCCCGGTTATTCATTCTGCAGGTTTTGGGAGATTTTATGGTGGCTTCGAGCGGCGACGTCATCCATTTATGGTTTCTGCCTTACTTGAGGATGTTTTCGAACATCCCCTTCTATGATTGGGGAAGTCTGACCTTGGCGACCCTTTACTTTTCTCTGGATGCATTCAGCCGGTGCTGCCGGCAGACCTTTACTGGGGCCACGTACCTTCTTGAGGTATTCTTCAGTTTGTGCATTTCTTTTCATGCATTCGCATTTTCCTTTCATGCACTCGCATTTTGCTTATGCGTCTCTTTTTGCTTATGAATTCAAACGTGGTTCTATGAGGTGATTGGGTGCAATACCCCACTGATTGCTTTGAAGGATGACACTATTCGGGACTTCTGTCGATTCTATCAATGGCATAAGGCCAATCGACAGTCGAAGGGATCTCTTTCCCTGGAGGCGGTGCGTCAGGTCTTGAATGACCTGACCAGTGGTAGGGTAAGACTCTTTCCATTTCAGTCTTGGTTTTTGTTCCTTCTGGTCTTGTATTGATTTATGCTCGCTCGAAGATTTTTAGATGACCTTTTACCCGTGGGGGACAACCATTCAGGATGTGGGGGCGACCGGGGTGAACACGCAGATGAGGCGTTTGCTGGCACATGAGTTCGGCCATTCCTGGTACCTCGGGGAGAGGGTAGTTCGTTAGATTGCTGAGGAGGAGGTGGGTTTGATAGAGGAGGTCCTCCGACCTGCGGTATACCTTTTTGTTCTTCTCTTTCTTTCTTTTCTATTTTGGTCATTTCTGCTTTGATACTGATTTCTCTTTTTCTTTTAGCAAGTCCGGGTGTCGACCACTTGGCTCAGGGACATTAGAGATTGGATATCTTTGGAGACTACCCATATTCGGGACGCGGTTCCTGTTCCTTCTTACTTGGTGCCGTCTGCTTTGTCCGGAGATGACTCGGGCTCGGTTAGTAGTGGCGCATCATCTCGCCGTAGGGGGAAGAGAGAACGTCACAGGGGTGAAAGCTCTTGAGAGAGAGAGAGAGAGAGAGAGAGAGAGAGAGAGAGAGAGAGAGAATGTGGGTTCGGGCTGAGTCCCGTTGTTTTTGCTTCTTTCTTTTTATTTCCTACAAAGATGATGTAACACAAAAAATAGATATATGCAATGCAATGCAGTTTTTTTTATTATCTTTTATTTAATGATGAATGTATGCATATGCGCTTTTTACTTTGCTGCTGAGACCGTAAAAAGAAAATATTTTTGGAATTTTTTTGAAGTAAAGTTTTTGATTAAAAAGGGAGAATTAAAGGGATTTTGAACTTCTGTTGAGAATATCAATTTATTTTTATTGAGTTTTCTGATTTGACAAAAGAGGGAAAAAAAAAAGGAAATTTCTAAAAATGGGGGGGTTGCCGATCGGCAAGCACCCTGACCTGCCTATCGGCAGTTCAGTCCAGTCCCATCAATTCAAAGATTTGAATGGTACCCTTTTCAGCCTTTGGTACCTTGTGGGGTAGGATTCCATTCGATTTCTGCAGGGATTGTGTCTCTTGTGAGTATCTTCAAGTATAAAAGGGGTAAGGGTGGAGTGTTTTCATCACACCTTTGCATTCTTACCTACTTTCCCACCATCTCTTAGCCTTGCAAGATGGCTCTCCCTGGTAGCACCGAGTTTGCCAACTACCTCGAAGCCTTGGAAGCTATGTGCTCTTATAATGTCGACTACGATGCTTTCAACATGCGTCGAGTCTCCTTGTGGCACAATCGGCCTATTGAGTGGAATATGTTAATGGCGGCGGTACAATTATGGTAACCCTAAGACCATGTATTCCGCTTTGGGTTGGATGAAGTTTGTCCTACCTACGAGGAATTTTCTGCCATACTGGGTGTAAATCCCAGTGTTGCTGCGGCTTTGCCCAAATTTTCCCATTCTCCAAGGGATTTGTTGGCCGGGATTCTTCATACTTTGCCTTCGACAGCTAGATCATTGGTTGCTGAAGGAATGATCTCCCTCTCGACAGTGCTTCAGTCCGTGCATTTGCGGGAAGTAGTTGATGCTGGCTACGCTGGAGCCGTTGTTCTGGGTCTGGTTTCCAAATTATTGCTGGTGACTGGGGAATTACAGGTGGACCCACAACTTGCAACCATTACTTCATGGATGTCATACCGTTGCAATCCCTCGGAGGTGATATTGGCGGAGACTCTGAATGGCCTGGATGCCTGGAGAGAAGGCCATTCTAACTTTTTTAGGGGTAGCCCTGTGATGCTGTTCATGTGGTTGTCTGAAAGGTTCCACTTGTCGACTCCTCCAGAATATCCCTTGTCGGCTATACCTAACTTCTTTTCGCGCTACTTCATCCGCGTTGGCCAGTATGTTGAGAACTGGGAGAATTAGCTTGTGGAGCATGGGGCTTGTGGTCTGTATTGGTTAGTCCCTTGGTGGGGACAGTTGCAGCCTGTTATGGAGCTAAGAGAGTATTCATATGTGCGGCTGGTTGGTCTCAAATAGACCTCTTTTTATTTCCTTGGCGGCTTTTACATTAATTTGGCTGGGCGCAGGTCGTGCCCCCTTGGACCTCAAACTTCTTTCCGATAGAAGATTTGACTGAGTGCCTGCGTCTGTTGCTTGGGTCTCTGTGGGAAAATCGACGTTCGTCGACCCGTCCCTCTCAGTCTGTCGGGAAGGTTTGCCATGTCCCCAAAGATTATATGAAGTGGTTGTGGAGGAAAGTGGTCAGCAAGATGTTGACAGTGGAGACGGGACAAAGATGGTTTGTTTTATCTGACTCCATGGAAGGGGGCGTTGTGATATTTTCGAAGATGGTTAAGGCTCATCGATCCATGGAATGTTTACGGTACTCTATTCAGGCAGGGGAAACTTGGGGTCCTCAGGATGTAGATGATGAGGGTGTAGGATCCTCTGGTAGCTGTGGGTAGGATTTCAGGGGAGTTTATTTGTGTGATAGGTGTGGGGATTTTATTTGGCTTTTTATGGTAGTGGGGAAGGGAGTTATTGTTCCTTTTTCTTATGTAATCTGTACTGTAATTTCTTATTAATGAAATAAATAAGTTTCTGATCACCCAGCTGTGACTTTCGATGAATTTTGTATTTTGAATTATCTATACTGATCGCTAAGGCATACATAATCCTTTTGTTCAAATCATTTTAGAATGAACCGTCATTCTCGGATGTAAGAAAAGAATAGTATTTTGTGAAAAAGAAAGGGGCCGCACTCATGTGAGGTGCATGAGCTGCCTACGTACCTCTGGGGTTTTTTGAAAATGTTTTAAAATAGTTTTTGTAGAGGATCAAACCCACGTAGTTCTGGGTAGATGGAAATGAAGAGTTTTTTTTAAGAATAAAAGGGGGATGAGAAGAGTCGTAGCGCGCGGAGATTTCGGACTAGGGGAAGAATTTCTTGAGATGGTCCAGGTTGACTGGACGATCCATCTCCTCCCCATCCAGGTCAGTGAACATGGCGGCACCGCCGGGTAAGATTTTCTTCACAATGTAGGGGTCGCTCCAATTGGTCTTGAATTTCCCTCTGGGGTCCCAGATGGGTTCTACTATCTCCTTAAGGGCTAAATCTCCCTCCCAAACACCGCGGTCCTTGACTTTTTTGTTGAATGATCGCGCTATTCGGCAATGGTACCCCTATATATGGTAAAGAGCTTTTAATCTTCTTTCATCTAGGAGGGCTAGCTCATCAAGACGACTTTGGCACCAGTCTTCTTCACTAACTTTGCTTTCGAGCATGACGCGTAGAGAGAGTATTTCCAGCTCCACGGGTAGGACTACTTCCATGCCGTAGACCAGGGAGTAAGGGGTAGCCCCAGTAGAGGTTCGGATTGAGGTTCAATAGCCCCAGAGGGCGTATGGGATCCGATCGGCCCAATCCCTACAACTTTCGGTCATCTTGCTGATGATGGCTTTGAGGTTTTTGTTGGCGGCTTCAACTGCACCATTGGTCTGAGGTCGGTAGGGAGAAGATTTGTATTTCTGGATCCCATACTCGTTGACTACTTCTGTGACTTATGCTTCGAAATGCAATCCGTTATCTGATACCACCTCACGCTGGACCCCATATCGGCAGATGATATTTTCTTGAGGAATTTGGCCACTTTCTTGGCATTCAATACTGCGTATGACTCATCCTTGACCCATTTGGTGAAATAATCGATGGCAACTAGGATGAACTCATGTACGTTTGAATCCTTTGGTGTAACCTTCCCTATGATGTCGATACCCCAGGTGGAGAACGGCCAGGGAGAGGTCATGTTGTATAATTCTCGCGGAGGCAAGTGTTGAAGATTGGAGAATTATTGGCATTTGAGGCACCTCCGGACATAGGAGGTGCAATCCTAGATCATGGTGGTCCAGTAGTAGCCCTGTCGAACGATCTTCTTGGCGAGCATGTGACCATTCATGTGGGGTTCGCATTCCCTGCTATGGATTTTCTGCATTATTTTCTTAATCTCAGCCCCTGCGATGCAATGTAGATGAGTTCCATCGAAATTCCTCTTGAATAGACCCTTATGACAGATGATGTACTGGGCGACCAGTCTTCGGAGGATCATTCAATCTTTCTTGTTGGAACCCTCGGGATACTTACCATGTTTGAGGAGGCACCAGATATCATAGTACCAGCAATCAGCTAGTTCAGGATCTTCACTGGAGACAAGCTCAATATGGTAGCAATGGGTCAGTTTGTCTTGCTTTTGAACCCGGAAGGGGTTTATTGTTATTCTTTCGGGCATGTTGACCATGGAGGCCAAGGTGGCGAGAGCATCGGCTAGGTTATTCTTTGCTCGGGGTAGGTAATGGAAGGTGATATCTCAGAACCGGGAGGCTAACTCTTCTAATTGGGCATGAAAGGGTTGGAGCTTTTCGTCCTTGACTTCCCACTTTCTGAGCACTTGACCGATGATAATGGAAGAATCCCCGTAGACATCAAGGTATTGAATACATTTCTTAAGAGAAACTTTGAGGCCCACTGTGCATGCCTCGTATTTCGTCATGTTGTTGGTGCAGGAGAAATCCAATTTAATGGCGATGGGAGTGTGGGAGTCATCTGGGGCGATCAGAAGTATCCCAATGCCATATCCCTTTTTGTTGGCAGCGCCGTCAAAGAACATTTTCCATTGAAGGCGGTCTTGAGTGGTGCAGAGGATATTTTCATCTGGGAATTCTGGATATTTGCTTCGTCTATGGGGTAATCGGCGAGGTAGTTAGAGATGGATCTTCTTTTAATAGCTTTCTGTGTGACATACATGATATCGATCTTGGTTAGGAGCATCAACCATCGAGCCATTCAACTGGATAAGGTGGGTTTCTCAAGCAGTTATTTAATGGGATCCATTCGGGATACAAGTTTAATGGGGAAGGCGAGCATGTAGTGTCGTAACTTTTGGGTGACCTAGATAAGTGAGGCACATGCCTTTTCTAAAGCAGTGTAGTTGACCTCGTACCCCTCCAATTTGTGACTGGCGTAATAGATGACTCTTTCTTTGCGGGAGTATTTAAGGTATTGAGCTAGCAAAGCCCTGGCTGCCGTGTCGGTAATGGTTAGGTATGGAAGTAAAGGGAGATCAGACTGTGGTGGCATAAGAACTGGAGGTTGGATTAGGTATTATTTGATTCGGTCAAAATCTTTTTGGTAAGCCTTATTCTAAACCTTGGTTGAATCCTTTCGGAGGAGTTTGAAGATCGGTTCACAGATGGAGGTTAGCTGGCTGATGAACCGGCTGATATATTGCAATTTCCCAGGAAAACCTTGGACTTCTTTCTCTGTTCGGGAGGGTGGCATCTCAAGTATGGCCTTCAGCTTTGCTGGATCTGCTTCTATCCACTTTTCGTTGACCATGAATCCCAAGAGTTTTCCCTTCGTAGCGCCGAAGACACACTTCTGTGGATTAAGTCGCATATGATAACGTCGCAGTCGTTCGAAGAACTTTCGGAGAGCGGGAACATGACCCTCTCTAGTTTTGGACTTGATAATCATATCATCCACATAAACCTCGACCTCTTTATGAATCAGATCGTGCAGGATGGTTGTGGAAGCCCTTTGGTAGGTAGCCCCAGCATTATTGAGATCGAATGGCATAACGGTGTAGCAAAAGGTTCCCCATGGGGTGATGAATGCAGTTTTTTCTTTGTGGTCGGGGTGCATCTTGATTTGGTTGTATTCGGAAAATCCATCGACAAAAGACTTGAGAGCATGACTGGCTGTGTTTTCCACGATCATGTCGATATTGGGTAGCGGATAGTCATCCTTTGTAACAGCTTTGTTTAAATCTCGGTAGTCTACACACATTCGAACCTTCCCTCCTGATTTTGGCACAGGTACTATGTTGGCTAGCCATGTGGGATATTCAATCACCCGAATGAAACCCACGTTTAACTGTTTGACCACCTCTTCTTTGACCTTGAGCGACCATTCGGTGCAGAGTTTTCTCAATTTTTGTTTAACTGGCTTGTAATATGGGAGAGTGAGGATCTCTTGCTGAGCTATTTCAGGATCAATGTTAAGCATATCATCATAGGACCATGCGAAGACATCTACAAACTCCTTCAGCAATTCTTCGGGTTGTGCACACTCATGCTCATCAAGGGTGGCCCCTATCCTAATCTCGTGCAGTTGGCTACTAGAATCGAGATTAATAACAACGGTCTCTTCTTCACTAACTTGAATGCGATTATGTTGTTTATTATTAACCTTATTTAGATCAGTTAAGAATTGTTCATTTGCAAAATCATCATCATCAAAAGTTTGATTAGAATTCAAGAAGTTAATGTAAGGCACAACAAGATACTCAAAACCTTCATTTATTTCATTGATAGGAAAAACAACATTGAGAACCTCATCAAAAGAGGTATCGATTAAATTTGAGCAAGGATAGACAACAAAAGAAGAAATAGGGTAAATATTGGAGTCAGGGGAAATTTCACGAGGTATAACTAGCGCAGCATGCTAGTTGAGGAGAGGTGTATCAGCAGCTTTAATCAAACGGGATGGGTCCATTGATGTAGTGACTGAATGAACCATGCAGAGTGCCAACCCCAGTGTCTGTAAGTTGAAGGAATCTTCAGAATCGCCTTCCTCAGTCTCTTAGGCATCTTTGATGAGCGGTTGTACTTGGTGTGGGAAAATTTCGGCCTATGGGTAGCTGTCTTGGAAAAATATCTCCATTCCCGGCTTTATCTTCTTGTCTGTGTGGTCATACTATGGTTCTAGAAAACTGCAAAAGGGGAAGTCCTCGCCTTTTTTTATGAATCGTCCATTTAAGGAGTCTTGTGAGATAGTTCAGTTGAAGTTTGTTCTTCTCTTTGGTCAAGACTGGGGGATCATTCTGAGCTCTTGCTCTGATGGTTGATACCCTAAGCCACAAGGAGGGAAAGCTTTCTTTAGTTCGATGGGCTCGATTATCCCTTGCTGTCTTTGCCCTAACCCCAGTCCAGGCATGAAGTGCATGTTTCTGAACATTTGAATCACATTGACATTTCCATGAGGGTCATATTCTGGACAAACCCTTTCTTTGAAATCATCCCCTGCCGGGAGTAGGAGTGGCTCGACTCAGAATTCTGATAGGAGCATATCATTTGACCCGTACTGTATGTTAAGAATTGGACTGTTGGTGCTTGCCCCCTCGGCATTTTCGTTATTGCCCAAAATGGTGATGACTCGCCCGTCGATGAAGAACTTTAATTTCTGATGGAGTGAGGAAGACACACCCTTGATACTGTGGAGCCAGGGGCGTTCGAGAAACAGGTTGAAACAAGCTGGGATGTCTATGACTTGGAATTCAACAACGGGGTTTATAGGGCCAACCCCTATTGCAAGTTTTATGGACCCCATCACCTCACAACGGGTATTATTGTAAGCACGCACAGCGGTGGAGGTTGGAGCGAGGTCGCTTTCTTTCAGGCCTAAACACTTGAAGGTATTCAAGGCGGATCCGTTATCGACAAGGGGTAGTGGCGCAGCCTTCCCCATAATTTCGACGGAGATGTTGAGTGCATGATTGTGATTCGGCCCAATTCTGGAGATTTCTTCTTCAGAAAATGATAGCATTCGGGTAGAGGTTAAGGATCCGACCAGATTTACCGCTTCTTTTGGTGTGGTAGATGGAGGAACTATGGGTCTAGTGAGCAGCTTGATTAAAGCATTTCTGTGCAGCTGGGAAGACATGAAAGCTCCCTATAGAGTGATGTTAGCTTGATTTTTCTTCAGTTGATCGAGGATCTTGCTCTCCTCGACGGTCATCTCTGGCATAGGAAGGTTTTCAACGCCCTTCCCTTTGTCATTTGCTGGTAATGAGCTTGGAGCCTGGTAATGTATCCCTGATCTGGTCATGTGATTTACTGAAGAAGGAAAGAACATGAATCCCGTTTCCTCGTCAATCTTAGGTGGTTCTGCCACCCTATTTATTTCTCCGAGGAGTTATTCAAATGATATCATCCCACATATGTCGGCTACTGGGCTAGCTCTTCCTGAAGTTTGTTCTTCACTCGAGTCTTCGAATTCTTCCCCCCATCCGGTGGTAGCAACTCCGTCTTTGCATGTAAAGTTGATGCATTCCATAACTTCAACGGCTTCTTCATACAAGTTCTCCCATTCTGTGGGGATATGTCTGATTAAAGGGACCAAGCACCCTTGTGGCTTCAAAGTGTCAAGTAACCCGGTGATATTGCAAATCTTGTTGCTTTTCCTAAATAATTCTTCCATAGTCTGAAAAACATCATCTAGACTGACTTCAATGGTTGGTACCACCCACTTGTTTGAATCTCGGGCCCATTTTCGTGCCTCCAAGAACAGTGTGTTGAACTTATGTCAATCGATGACCATCTGTGAGGGAAATTTCAGCTCGAACTCTAGGAGTTGGTTTAATACCTCTGACAATTCCATACTTCGATTTTCTGAATGGGTACGGAAAGCGATGCATGCTATGGTAAGGAGTGACAGTGCCTGATCAACGAGGCTAGTAGGACGTAGGAGGAAATATGGGAAAGTTTGAAGAGGTTTAGGAGAGTATATAGGTGTGATTTGAGTTGAGGGATCAAAATCTGGGTTTTCTACCAAGAAGATGGCATTGGTGTGATTTGGGAGTGGGTTGTGAGTAGTGTTTGGCTAAGAATTGGCTGGTGGGGCGATGGTACCCCGATCAATGAGATCTTGGATTATGTTCCGAAGGTGAAAGCATTGGTCGGTGGTATGGTTGGCAGTTTGGTGAAAGGCGCAATGAGCATCGGCCTTGAAGTTTCTTGGGAGTGGATTTGGCAATGGACGGGGATCCAAAGGTTTGATGAGGTTTCGTCTTAACAGGGCTGGTAAACTTTGGAGAGGGGAGCATGGAGCTCAATATATTCCCTTCGGATGGGGGCAGGGCGGATTTCTGGTGCCCATAACGTGGTTAGTTGAGAGATGTTATTGATGGTCAAAACGGTAGCACTGGCAGGCTTGTCATACTTTTTAGGGGTGAACTGTCCGAACACCATCTTCGGTTCAACCTCTGTTTTAACGAGGCTTTCCTCGATTTCCACTCCAGCCTCTCTGAGAGCTCGGAAGTGGGGATAGTATTATCCTCCCATCGTCGCTCGGACATGGGGCAAGAAGTTTTTCTTCACTATGTTGACCTATTCTTCTTCAGATGGCCGATTGGTCATGGTAGATGCTCGCACTCTCCACCGAGTTATGAAGTTACTGACCGATTCTCCTGGATTCTATTTGAGCAGCTCTAAATCACGACGGGTGACCTCAAGCTCTTCTTTGTATTTGTACTGTGACATGAATTCTCGGGCTACATCCTCCCAGCTACGGATTCTGGATTCCTCAAGAAATAAAAACCATCGGAGGGCACTATCCTTCAAAGTTTGTTGAAACAATTGGGCCATCACCTCTTCAGAAGCCCCTAGTAGAGTCATGGAACGATGATAACTGCGAAGATGAACAATTGGGGTCCACTCCCTCCTAACTTCTCGATATTTGGCATCTTGAACTTCTCGGGTAACCTCGCTTTAGGATAAGGAGACATGTGGGTGTAGTCCATGTAATTCCCAGAGATCCTAACTTGGTCAAACTTCTTGGTGAGCATCTTGAGATCCTCTTTGAATTTATTCCACTCCTCTTCCTTTGGATCAACGACCACAGGTAGGTTAGCCATAGGCTGGGAAATGTTTGTCATTGGAAGCTGGGCAGGAGGTGACCCATTGGTAGGAGGGGCACGTGGAGCGTGCTGATATTCTTCCGAAACCCAGATAGGCTCGGGTGGACCCACAGCACGAGGGAATAGTGCCTCGGGCTCTTGAGGAATAGGAACCTGGTTTCGTTGCATATCTCGGACCTCGATTTGGAGGTTATCAATCTTGGACACGAGCTGAGCTAGAACTGTCGTCAGATTCGGCTGTATAACTAGTGCTTGATCTGTATTCTCCATGGAAGATGGATGGATTCTGAACTCGGAAGAAGTAGTAGAAGAACGGATGAAACTACGGGGTGATTTGAGTGAAGATCAAAGCCAATAGGGAGCCAGACCAAGGGCTTGCGATCGACTTGAGAAGGCGTAGGATGAGATTTTTTTAAAAAAGGAAGAATTATTTTTGGATTTTCGATAAAGAAGGGAGAAATTTTTTTGGATTTTTGATAAAGAAGGGAGAAATATTTTTGGACTTTTGATAAAGAGGGAAGAAATGTTTGTGGATTTTTGATAAAGAGGGAAGAAATCTTTTTGGATTTTTGATAAAGAAGGGAGAAATGTTTTTGGAGATGGAACTCAGCATGATTATTATGTTTTCACTTGTATTTAATTCTCCTAAATGCAATGCCAGATAGTACCCGAGCCAAGAGAAGTGGGGGTCTTAATATATGCAAAGCTACGGTTTAGACTTATAACCAGGCTCGCGGACAGGGTCCCATTTTAAAAATGGGCGAAAATTGGGTGGCAGGTCGACTCAGAATTTCGACAGAGTTTCGGGTTGAAACCGGCAATCTAAAGTGCGTGTCCTAGGTATGACACCTATATGCGGGTATGCAGTTGGTTGGGTGAATCGGCATGGGTTCCCCCCTTTGGCGTGACTTCCACGATATACGTCTTGATCTTGCGGGCAATCGGTACGTGTGGACAAGCCATTTGATATACCTGAGTGTACGTGAATTGCCTCACCATATACCTCTTGGGAACGGTACGTGTGAGAGCGAATTCGATATACTCGACGTACGTGAATGAATTCCCCTACGATATACCTCCCGTCATGACTTCGGTCAACCGGTACGATGCAGGGGAACCATTCGATATACGTCGAAGGTACTTGGCCAATGGAAGGTGAGATTCATATCGCTTAAGCTAACTGTGACCTGCCGGACCAGCGCCCATCACGAAGTGACCGTCCAGTTACTAGGTAAAATTTGGTCAATATCAATGCTCTTTGGTGATGTCATGTGAATCATTCATGATTCCCTTATTAGTATCTTATGATGAGAATGCCTTTCTTGATTATGCCAAACAGGGAGCAAAGTACAAGTACCCCAAAAGGTACACCAAGTATGGATGGGTGATGCATGCAACATGGGGATATACATGTGATCCTAGGTGCATGTGGTGTGAAGTGTACATGGAGAAATTTCTACAAGTGTGTGAACATAAGCATAATCATGGGATACATATGAGAAACGGGAACATGCAGATATGGGGGAAACATAAGCAAATATATCATTCATGTAAATAGATTCAAGCCCTCAAAATACACATGTCCCCAGCAGAGTCGCCACTGTGGCCATCCCCGATCCTCGCCGCGCGGGCGGGTAGCGTGGAGGAAAGGATCCTTCGGGTCCCGTGCGTCCCTCTAGGGAGCGCTTCGGCCGGCGTCATTTGAGATGTGGAAATGTAGAGAGATTCAGAGTCGCCAGTCTATTTTAATCAAAACAGACAAAAGAAAAAGGGGAAGCCACCCCGAAGGATGGCATCCAAAGACATACTGGTCTGCGAAACCATAGATTCTAGGTTCGATTCCCAGCAGATTCGCCACTGTGGCCATCCCCAATCCTCATCGCGCGGGCGGGTAGCTTGGAGTAAAGGATCCTTCGAGTCCCGCGCGTCCCTCTCGGGAGCTCTTCGGCCGGCGTCGTTTGAGATGTGGTGTAAAAATGTAAAGAGATTCAGAGTCGCCAGTCTATTTTACTCAATACACAAAAAAAGGGGAAGCCACCCCGAAGGATGGCATCCAATGACATACTGGTGCGTGAGAAACCATAATGATTCGAGAAGGGTTCGGAGGCTTAGTTACGAAATGGGAAGTTGTTAGGCACCCATTCCACCCTTTCGGTCTCTTATGAATATTTGCTACTTTCCTTTTGTTTCCCCCCGTGATATGTGTGCATGTGTATGTATAGAATAGAGGTAGGAATCCTCGACTTGTATCATGGAAAAGATAAAGCGAGTCATCCGTAGGAAGATATAAGAATAATATTAGAAAAATAAGATTTACGCGATTACCCCTACGTTGATCGTTATAATGGAACGATAATGCATGTGGGGTAATACGTCACTAAGGGCAAGTATATAGAATATAAGAAGATTAGAGTAGATAGAAAAATGAGAGAAAAGGTGGGAAAAATGACTCGAGTCTTGGGTTTTACCTCGAGACGCCTACGTAGCCTATAAAGGAATCAAAGTCCACGTAGTTCGCATACAAAATGAGGGGTGGGGTTTATCCCAAAAATCCAAATGGGGAATCTCTTATTTGTGAGTGTGTGTGTAGGAAAAGGGTTTTAGATTGTGAGAAAAGTGTGGAAAAAATGTGAGAATCCCTACTTGGAATTTATGAGCAAACCCTCTTTTTCTTGTTTTTTGGATTTTTATTTATATGAAAGTAAGAGATGTGCAATAATACTAAATAAAAAGTCTATTAGGATGCGTGAGATGAGATAATAAAAGTGCTAAATAAGAAGACGAGTTATTGAGAATTTAAGAGAATTTAAGAGAGAGTTTGAGAAAGTTGGAAGATCTTGAGCTTGATCTTGAATGTTGGAGAGCAGCCCTTGCACTTGGATGATGATGGAGAGTGGCTAATTCACCAAGTTTGATGAAAAGGATGATGAAAAGGATGATGAAAAGTGGAAGTAAAAGGGGATTTGGATGTTGAAATCACGCTGCCTTCGAGAGAGGTTTATGGGATTCGTTCAGAGATATTTTTATCAGATCTATGCTCTCCTTGAAAATGAGGTGAAGGCCTCCTTTTATAGGCCTAGGTGAGTGACTATAGGCATAGACATGTTCCTGCCTATCGGCAGGGGTCGATAGGTAGGCTCTGGAACCTGCCATTTGGTAGTGCGCTTCAGGCTTTTTCGGAAAATTGGCCATCGAGGGAAAACCGTTGGTCAGAATCATGCACGGGGCATACCATTGGAAAGGTAATTCAGAGACCTTCGAAAGTCCTTTGGACTGCTCCCGGGTTCAGGAGTTGACTTTGGGTCAAATATGGCTCAGAAGCATTTATCGGTCCATTGGACGGGGAATTGCTCGGACGCAAACGGATCGTTCGTCCGCATGGTAAGTTCGAATCCTGCATGGGGTGGACCGTTGGAAAGTTTAGGATATGTACTTAAACATTCCAAAGAGTTTGACCCGATTTAGGGAGTTGACTTTGGTCAACCGGGCCCGGGAAGCATTCGGTGACCTCTCAGAGTCAAACGGATCGTTCGTCCTCATGGAATGTCGGAATCGCGCACGGGGTGGATAGTTGGAAAGGGTATTCAGTGCCCTTTGAAGATTCATTTAGCCTCGATCGATCTGAAGAGTTGACATAAGTCAAATAGAGCCCGGGAGCGCCCGGTGGCCTCTAGGTAAGGTTTCGGACGCAAACGGATCATTCGTCCGCATGGTAAGTCGGAATCGTGCACGGGGCGGACTGTTGGAAAGGGTATTCAGTGCCCTTTGAATATTCATTCAGTCTCGATCGAGATGAAGAGTTTGAATTTTGGGTCAAACTGAGCCGGGGAGTGCTCGATGGCCTCCAGGTCAGTACTCGGGACATGACCTGGGTTTACGGTGATGAAGGGAGGTACTAGGGACCTAAGGAGACTTATGGGGGTAACAGAATGGGGTGTCTACAATATGATAGTCCCCTACTTGCATGATTATCACATAGTCTTCCTGTGATCTCAATTTCTTGGACCCTTTGCCTTATCCATGATACAAAGAATGGGCCTCTAATTAGTTGGGGCCAAAAACCCATTTGCTCCAAGGGTGGAGCCCATTGTGCAACCCCCACAAGACATACACGCATTGTAAGTTGAACAATATATTGATGATTTGACACGTTCTACATAAACATTGGAGAAAAGGTGGGGACCTTTATTGATGGAGTTATTCTTGTGTACCACTCTAGTATTGACATATACATGTATATCATGTATGAACTAACAACGTATATACAAAAACACACGGTGATAATTGCAGGGGTGGTTTCCCCCACAAGACATGCATGCATAGTAAGTTAAACAGTATATTGATGATTTGACACATGCTCTAAATACCCTTCTTGATGGAGTTATTCTTGTGTACCACTCTAGTATTGACATATGCAAGTGTATCATGTATGAACTAACAAAGTATAAATAAAAACACATGATGATAACTTCACGGGTGGTTGAACCAAGAGAGGTTGACGTCATATATGGAATACGTGGTTTTATTTTGTTGATCCTACTGGATAGGGAATAATATAGTCTAGATGGGTTACTTGCCTTCTAATGAGAAATTATAATAGAAGTGAGTCTTCCTTAATGGAGTTTTTATTCTTCGCAATAGTCCAGTACTTTGGATGATAAATAGATGTAAATATGAACATATGTAAGAGTGTAATTATAACAGACACAAAGACATATAACATTTACACTATGTAAAAGATCAATTTGGTGAATACATGTGGAGTCCACATGAAATAAATGTTGTATTAAATCATCCCATTGGCTTACGACAGATGTCAAGTCCATAAGCCATGTCCACAGTTATTTTCATCTTTTGTTTTGCAAAGAAAATAAAATAAATTATAACTAGCATCATGTTGGAAATTAATATTCAGTGTCGAAATTAATTATTTAATTTTAATTATATTAAATTTCGAATTTATGAATTTCCCAATTATGTGGTTTTGATAAATATCAGATAATTAATTAGGAACGTGATAAATATGAATATTAGAAGATTGGGTCAATCTTATCCGTTGGTCACATGATGGTTAGTGGCATTAGTGGGAGACTTGAAAAAGAGTCCCACCTTGACTAGGACTCCGTCACTCTTCCCCTTATAGATAGAGGAGCCCTACACCATCTGGGGTTATCTCATAACACACTATTTCTGAGGTGGGAGAGAAACTCTGAGATTCCATTAGAGTGTATTTTTTCCAAGAAGGTAGATTGATGGAGCAATTAATCAAGATTGATCCTTGATCAAGGAAAGTCTTATTTTTTTATCTTTTAGACGTATTTTGTGAAAACATGAAGATCAAAGATCCTTTTATTAAGAACAATTGTATGCTAAAGTTTAATCATATTAATGTGTTCGTGATTAATATTAGGGTGTTCTTAAGAACGATTTTATATGTGGTATCAGAGCTAAAGTTTAAGATCTCATGATTTTCCTTATTGATGTTTGTCTATAATGAAATATGTGCCTGAGACTTTCTGCGAAATTTTTATTTATGTCATTAAATTGCTTTTGTGCCTGAGACCTTCTGTGACGTCTTATTTCTGTCATTAAATCTGCTCTTAAAGTGTGTCTGAGATTTTTTGTGACGTTTTTCTTCTGTCGCCAATACTCACTGGTGAGAATGAAAGGTCAAAACTTGCTCGGAATTTTACGAAACTGACATGGTCTACTGGAAACATCAAAATAAACAAAACCCATTGTTTACACTAGGAACCACCTTACTTTTGCGTTTTGACGTCATTAAGACCCTTAAAATTGCGTTTCTGCCGTTTTTGGTAATAATGTTGACGTCAATATCTCACTCCAGAAAATTGATTTTTGAATTCCGCAAATTATTTTGAGATCCTAGAGTAATTATCTACATCCCTGTGGTGCTAACTCAAATTTTATATTTTCGGCAAAAATTACGATTTTTTCCAAATATTATGTTTTTTTTCACCACGGGGGCTATTTTTTTTTTTTATGTTCATGATTGTTCTAATATCAATGTTATGTAGTATTTGGTATTGATGAAAGAGTTCAATATAAAATTTTGAATATTAGATGTATGATTATGTGTTTGACAATAACATTTCGATATGTTAGGTTATTGTGCATAATCTATATTTGGTAGCTCAAAGGTCGTAATGTATTATGAATTGATGTTTAGACAATAATATTTATATGGTGTTGGATGGGGAAGACATGAAAGTGTCCTAATCTATAATTGTAAATATTTGAATATTATGTATGCATCTATATTTGGACCATTAATTATACATTAAGTTTTGAGTATAATATCTTTAGGGGCATTGATTTTGCATAAATAATGTTTCTGACTTTCAAAAAAAAAATTGAATTCCGTCGAATATTTGAGATTCTGGAGTAATTTCCTACAGTTCCATGATGCTAACTCATTTTTTTGGAAATATTTAAGTTTTTCCATATTTCATGTATGTTTTATCTAGAACTGTGATAAAACCTTGCTCTAATGATCCTTTTTTAGTTGAATATTCGTGCGAAACACAGGCCAACATATTTCATATGGTAGGATATTAGACTTGCGTTATTGTTAATATTCATATGTTGATGAGTCTCGTGCCAAACACAGGCCAATGATTCATATTGTTGAATATTATGATATTCGTATTTTAATGAGTCTCATGCCAAACACATGTCAACGATTCATGTACTTGAAAATCAAAATTATTATTTATTCTAAGGTTAGTACTCCCATTAAGTTGAATTAAATTCCAAACACAGGCTACAATTCATATGTGTGGATACTAGATTTAGTCGTTGCATACATGCATATTTGAATGTATGACTTGCAAATTTTGAGACTCGTAAGTAGGTATTCATTCAGTTTAATCAAATGTCAAATACAGGCTAAGATTACAGGTGAAGATACTATATTTGTAGTCATTTCAGATTATCCTAATGTTTGTTATAAGGTTAAATTGAAGCGCAACACATGCTGAAATTTGAATCAAATAAACATTGGAATTTTTGTAAATGTTAAATAATTGACATCAATGTTAAAAAGTCATATTTACATATGCCACTAATATGATAATTGTGAATATAACCGTATTGTGCATTAGTATGACCATGAATGATCTGGGTCAATATTTTTGATTTGTTACTCATACATAAGTGATGAGGCGAAAGTAAATGATTTATGTCTTCCATTTACTATTATTTGTGTAATATCTCATGTAAACTCTTTCTCTATTTGATTTTCACATTATGTCTAATTTTTCGTGAATTTCAAGTTAGGGAATAGACAATAATATAATTATTCATGTATGATGGGTATTTTGAACATGTATGCTTATCTCTAATATTTATATAATATAAGGTTTGGTGTTCATTAAAGTGCTCCATTCCAGAAGATATAAATATTGGACTAATGCATTAATATCATGCATATTTTGGTTGCCTACCGGTCCATGTATGATATTGAATGCTAGGATGCTGATACTTTATGATGTTGCATACATATTATTGTTTATTCATTTATTGTGATTACAATAATTGAACAAAATGTTAGTGGTGATATGTATTTTGGGAAGGTAATAATGGTCATTAAACGCAAATGCCATAGTTTCTTTCACTATCATATCACCAATTAAGTTTATGAAAACCATAAACATGAATAATTTACTTTATTGATCATACGATATTTAATGAAAATAAGTGAAAAATTTATTAACTTGTGTATGTAAGTCTTTACTTAATGTAATATTCATATTATGAAATGTTTTGTAGTCACTACAGTGACCCAACTAGAATGGCAATGAATATTAAATGTAAATATGATGGTAGTAGTAACTCATGATGCTTATAATTGTAAAGATATTAATGGGGTATATTGAGTTTATTTCTTCAAGCAAGGTTATTCCTTATAGGGAATCAATTTTGAGTGATTGAATGGACGTCATAGATCACATACATTATTATAATATGTGAAAATAATTTGTGCATAAATATCGTGTACATTATAATGAAATAACATTATACCCAATAAAGTAATCTACAAGCATCATATAATCGATATTTCACGGTTACTACTAAAGAAACTCACGGTTATGCACTCAATTTATTATCATGTAATCGATGTGTGTGTTGTTAAATCAAAGCATTAATGAAGTGAGCAATTTATCTCATTATCTTATCACATATTATTGTATCCCATTTTGTTTCTCTAAAAATTTCATATTTAATTTGGTTAAACAAATTAAGTTTGTTTACATATTGCACACTCGGACTAATAATGATAAAGATAATATGTATCTTTTATAATTTGAAACGAGTTTTTCATCTCAGTAGAGTTTGCAAGTTATACTTACTGTGTTATAGAAAGTATTTACTTTTGATGCAAGGATTTCTTACAAAACAAACTAGAAATTCTAATAAGATTCTTTTCTTTTGTTCTTGGGGAATCAAATCGCCATTTGTTTTCATAAACCCTCATTTTTTTTTTTGGAAAATGTTTGTCTAGACTTGATCATGAGGGATATGTTCTAAAGAATCTTTTGATGTATATCTTTTTTAAGGGTTATGATATTCCTTTTGATATTTTGTACAAAATAAAGTTTGGACATAGTTCTTTAAAGATTTGTATGATCCTGCATCATAATCGTAGCGTTATTGATGAAACTCTTTAAATCTTGTGACAAATTAAATCTTGACACTTTTTCATAATTTTCGTGGATAAGATTTTTGTAATGTCTCTTACAAATTTTGATAGTCGAGATGTGATCTTAAGGTATTACGATGTCTAATATAAGGATGACCTATGTGGCTCAAGTGGGAGATTATGAGAAACGTTCCATAAAGTGGACCTACATAGATCATATAATTGTCATTGACACGTATTTATTGCATTAAAGTTAAATTCATTATGAAAGGTCAAATTAGTGGTAGTAGAAAATCATGAAATATGGTTATAAAGGAAGGTAGGGTACTTATCCCATTACCGATAACCTTCTTGAATCCTTGTTCTTTTAGTTTTTAGATTGTCTAAACAATAAAGAACAAATAAATGATCAACCACTAAATGATAGTATTGTCACCGTGAGAGAAATGTAGATAAAATCATAAGGAATAGTATTAAGATGATCCTAAAAGGTCTACTATCCTCGATGATTATGTGGTGTATCTGCATGAACATGAATTTGGCGTAGGGATAAATAATGACATGGTTTTATTTTCAAAAGTCATAAGAATTGAAACTAATGGACTACAACTAAGGTTGAAATCTCGTTGAATTACATAATTGATGCACTAAAGTCGGGTATAAGGTGGTCATCAAGACCAAACGCGACACTAACGGTAGTTAAACGAGATAAAGCTAAATTGTAGTAAAATATTTCACTATTAATGAAGAAAAGGTTATAAATGAACCTTCTCAATTATATGTAAGGACATGGAATTCCTATGACATTAGTAGCTCATTATGATTGAGAGTTACATGAAGTAGATGTGAAAATTACTTTTTGAAGTATTATAAACCATGCATATATGTTTAGGAGATCATTTTATAAACATAAGTTTCCCACATGACGTATATTAAGAAATAATATCATTTTTTAATCGTTGTATATTTGTATACACCTTAAGATCAGTGGGAGTAAGTTTATATATTTTCTCTATATTCAAGCACATATTTAGAAAGTAAAGAATCAAAATAATCTTATGGGTTTAAAAGTTGTGTATGAAGTAATGACATACTTAAAGGACTATATGCTCACATTTATGATGTATGTGTTCATTTAAATATGAACAATTATTGTGACTCAGATTTACTATTTGTACGGATGGTATGAAGTTCACTCTTGCTTAAGAATATTTGTTTTGGTTTATCAACCAATATAATGAAGGAGTGCAACACAATCCATCCATTAACTATTGTGAAAGCTAAGTTTGTAGCATGATTGATGCTACAACTTATATATTTTGGCAACGTGACTTCATTTCGGAACTTGGAGTTGTCGACACTATTATCAAGTCACTGAAATATTATGATAATGTCGTTGTAATCTTCTTTATGAAGAAATGTTAGGTATTCCTAAAGTAACTAAGCACGTTGAATGAAATACCTATCAGTTAAAGAAGAAATTCATAAACAAAGAGTGTCAATTGATCACATTAGTACGAGTGATAACATAGCAGATCCTATTACGAAAGGACTATCTCCAAAAGACCTTATGGAATGTGTCAAAGAGATGGATCTCGATTAGTAAAATTATGATTGCTATTTGGCTTAGTTGTTTGCCACTATTACTTGAATTCAATAAAAGTATTTCTGATTTCAATTATTTCTGTCTTTTGTGAATACATGCATATGATTATGAATTGTTGTTGACAGAAATAGTCCTTATTCAAAAGGACATTATGAGGCCATTATGATACCCAATATTAAAGGCTTAGTTGAATGAAACATTGGTGTACATGGAAGGAACCATGCTCTTGAATAGCATGGAACCGCCATGACTCGCATCCGTGAATTGTTTGATTTAAGCAAACTATATTTATCAGTTATTGTGCACCTTATGGTACCTAATTGAATTATGAGGATTATTAAGACCAAGTGGGAGACTGTTGAAAATTAATATTCAGTGTCGAAATTAGTTATTTAATTTCAATTATATTAAATTCCGAATTTATGAATTTCCCAATTATGTGGTCTTGATAAATATCAGATAATTAATTAGGAACGTGATAAATATGAATATTAGAAGATTGGGTCAATCTTATCCGTTAGTCACATGATGGTTAGTGGCATTAGTGGGAGACTTGAAAAAGAGTTCCACCTTGACTAGGATTCCGGCCCTCTTCCCCTTATAAATAGAGGATCCCTACACCATCTGGGGTTATCTCATAACACACTATTTCTGAGGTGGGAGAGAAACTCCGAGATTCCACTAGAGTGTATTTTTTCCAAGAAAGTAGATTGATGGAGCAATTAATCAAGATTGATCCTTGATCAAGGTAAGTCTTATTTTCTATCTTTTAGACGTATTTTGTGAAAATATGAAGATCAAAGATCCTTTTGTTAAGAACAATTGTATGCTAAAGTTTAATCATATTAATGTGTTCGTGATTAATATTAGGGTGTTCTTAAGAACGATTTTATACATCCAACCCGCACGATGCGCGGGTGCTTATTAATAGTATTTATAACCAAACTATCTTATTTTGTCTCTAATGTCACATATAATATTTATAAGAGTTATCAATTGCCACATTTTCGGATTTTGAGAATTAATTTTTTTATAGGTTAAAAAATAATATTACAGTAAAGCCCATGACAAATCGCATATAAAAACCACATATATGACAACAACTTGTGCTACAAAGAAGAGTGGTAATAATAATAATAATAATAATAATAATAATAATAATAATAATAATAATAATAATAATAATAATAATAATAATAATAATAATAATAATAATAATAATAATAATAATAATAATAATAATAATAATAAAAGAAATAAGCACAAAAAGGGCCCAACAAAAATATCATATTTTTTTCATAAATCAAATTGGATCTTAACATGCTCCTTTTTTCTCTTTATCATTCACAAAAAATAATAAAAAGGCAATGACTCTAATACCATTATCGCTGTCTCATCACCAATTGACATAAAGGTATCTAGTGTTCCATAGGTAAATTACAGACGTTAGATCAATCACACAAATTGGATTATCGAACCTTTTGTTTTCAAAATATCAATCCGGTCTGGAAAAATAGTGATGAATCATAGACCAACACGAACAAATTTATACCAACATAAAAAAAGTCAAAAGCTATATAATTTTTTTGAGTTTAGTCCCATGTCCAATGTTTTTTTAAACTCCCATTCCATATATATTTTAAATTATATTAAGTCTCATAACTATCCAAAACCTCTCACGACCGCCTTCTAATCGCCTCTCTATCGTTCTGCGGAGAATGACACATGTTTTAATCCTAAAGTTATTACACCAAGACCAACAACTAAAAAAATAAAAATATGAGAATGCATACAAATGATTTTTTAAAATAGGACTAAATACCTGTGAACCCAAAGCTATATAAATTGTTCTTACAATTAGAACGTGTAATATTTTACATAAACCAAAATAAAACCTAAACAAAAAAAGCCACGGAAATCCTAACAAGACTAAAAATTGCGTGATATAGCAATTCTCAAGAATCTACCCATTTGTTATCAGTGGGACTCACACTCGCCATCTTTAAAACGATGCCAACATCAATTTGTGGTATGCATCGATATGAATAAGAAAACTTATTCTTTTCTCTACTTCCCAAAAATTCAACTCTTGTGTTTTGTCAAATAAAACAGCATATACATGGAGTGGGAAAAAAAGCTCTTACTTTTTTAGTTGAGAGGGTCTTCTGATTTGGATCTGTTAATTAACAATCAAATCGAAGAGATATTGAAGTGGGTTTTGATGGGTGTTTGTCTCTCTTTCTTCTTAGGAGCATGGATATGATACCGTGATGTAAGAATCAAATAGAGAGAAACAAAGAGAATTGAGAGAAATAAAGTTTATTGAATGGAAACATGTATAGCGGAAGCCAAACAGAGAGATATCTTTATTCACGTACGTGATCATTACTGGGTAGTGAAATTGGTTGAGAGCGTTTGTAAATATCCTGCCACGTGTATCGCCTAAATGAATATCGGAATTAAATAACGTATCCCGTTTTTTATTTTTTGATGAGTATACGTAAAAAAATATTTTTAATGAGTAAATTATTTTTTTAGAGATAATTATATTTAAGTCTCATTTGTCGGGTCAACATTCATATAAGTCTTATTAACTTTCCAACAATCCTATAGGTCCTATTCCAATTTTTTAGGAAATTTTTTCATAATTTTACCATTTTATAACTAATCATCCGTAACTTCCTTTAGAAAGTTACATAAGTGGTTGGACTTTTTTTTAATCTTTAATTTATCATAACTTTTGATTCACAAATTCGTTTTTTGCAAAATTACTATTTGTTAAATCTGCTCGACGAGATCTATCAAACAAGATCCATGAAGGCTATAAAATTTCAAAGAAAAAAATTTATACAAACGGTAAACTTTACTATATGCACTAAAATATGAAATAGTTTTATATATGTGACATTTTCACAAACAAACAGTAACATTTACTGTGGTAATATTACACAGTGTGTGTGTGTGTATATATATATATATATATATATATATATATATATATATATATATATATATATATATATATATATATCCGGTGGATCCAAACCCTATTTTTTCAAAATTACCTTATATTTAAAAGTTCACGCTAGCGGCATCCAATCCTTACCACCATTGTTAGAGCTTCAACGACCTTCGTCAGAGCTCCGATTTGGGGTGGGCAAGGGTGGCATGTGGTGCCACTGGCGTGGACCTTTAAAAATAACAGACTTTTGAATAAATGGGTTTTGGATCGACCAGAGTGTCATGGAGTACCGCTGGCGCGGACCGTTGAAAATAAGATTGGATAAATGAGATCTGGATTCTCTTGAGCACCGGTTTGGGGTGAGTAGGGGTGGCATTATATATATATATATATATATATATATATATATATATATATATATATATATATATCGGTAGATCCAAACCTCTTTTTTTTCCAAAACTATCATATTTTTAAAGGTTTACGCTAGCGACATTCAATCCCTACCACTACCCATCCCCATTGTCAGAGCTTCAACGACTTTCATCAGATTTATAATTTGGGTGGGTAGTAGTGGCATAGTGTGCCGCTGGCGCGGACCTCTGAAATTAAGAGAATATTAGATAAATGGTGATTGGATCCACCGGCGCTCCGATTTGGGGTGAGTAGGGGTGACATTGGGTTAGGTTTATATCTATAACATTTTCACAAACATTAACATTTACTGTGTTCATATAACACAGTATATATATTTTCAAACCTCTTTTTTCTGATATTATCTTGTTTTTAGCGGTCTGCGCCAGCGGCATCCTATCCCCACCACCACCACCCCCCTTTGTCGGAGCTCCAATAATCTTCATCAGAACTCTAATTTGAGGTGGTATGGAATGCCGATGTAACATTTTCACAAGCAGTAACATTTATTATTTGTGAAAATATTACAGATATAAACCTAACCCAATACTACCTCTACTCACCTCAAACTGGAGCTCCGGTGGATCCAATATTCTCTTATTTCCTAAGGTCCGTGCCAGCGGCACTCCATGTCACCCCAAATCAGAACTCTGATGAAGGTTGTTGGAGCGCCGACAATTAGGGTTGGTGGTATATATATATATATATATATATATATATATATATACCGTGTTATAACACAGTAAATGTTACCGTTTGTAAAAATGTTATAGATATAAATCTAACCCAATGTCACCCCTACTCACCCCAAATCGGAGCTCCGGTGGATCCAAACTCCATTTATCTAATATTCTTTTAATTTCAGAGGTCCGCGCCAGCGGCACCCTATGCCACTACTACCCACACAAATTATAGCTTTGATGAAAGTCATTGAAGCTCCGACAATGGGGGTGGGTAGTGGTGGGGATTGAATGTCGCTAGCGTAAACCTTTAAAAATATGATAATTTAAAAAAAAAAATGTTTGGATCTACCGTATATATATATACTAGCGGATGCCCGTGCCCGAGGGCACGGCGATAAATTTTCCCCCGTGATAAAACCCAGCCTATAATAACCAGCCTTTTTTTAAAAAAAAAAAACTTAAAAAAAAATATATATTTTTTAAATATTTTTTATAAAAAAAATATTTAAAAAAAATTATTTTAAAAAATATATATTCTTAAAAAAAATAAGATAATAATGTATATATGTATCCATGCATACATGCATGTGGATGCATGCAACACATAAAATGCCATGGATGTTTATCATGCATGTTTATCATGCATAAGTTACTATTCATAACACCATTGTCCCATATATATATATATATATATATATATATATATATATATATATATATATATATATATATATATATATATATTATGTAATATTAACTCAGTAAATGTTACTGTTTGTGAAAATGTTATATATATAAAACTATTTCATAAATATATTAACACAGTAAATGTTATTGTTTGTGAAAATGTCACAGATATAAAACTATTTCATTTTCTGGTGTATACAATAAAGTTTAATATCTATGACATTTTTACAAATAATAGCATTTACTGTGTTATCACATTATATATATATATGCTCCTATTTTTAAAGTTCTGTGTCACCGGCACCTAATGCCACCTCTACTCACCCCAAATCGGCGCTCCAGATGATTCCGATCCCATTTATCCAATCTTATTTTCAAAGGTCCGCGCTAGCGGCACCCCATGATACTCCGGTGGATCCAAAATCCATTTATTCAAAAGTCTCTTATTTTCAAAGGTCTGCGCCGGCGGCACCACATGTCACCCTTACCCACCCTAAATCGGAGCTCTGACGAAGGTCGTTGAAGCTCCAACAATGGTGGTAAGGATTGGATACTGCTAGCTCGAACCTTTAAATATAAGGTAATTTTGAAAAAAGAGGGTTTGGATCCACCAGATATATATGTATATATATATATATATACTGTGTAGTATTACCACAATAAATGTTATTGTTTGTTTGTGAAAATGTCACATATATAAAACTATTTCATATTCTAGTACATACAATAAAGTTTACTGTTTGTGTAAATTTTTTTCTTTGGAATTTGATAGACTTCACCGATCTTGTTTGAGATCTCGTCGAGCAGATTTAAAAAATAGTAAATTTGCAAAAAACGGATTTGTGAATCAAAAGTTATGATCATTTGAAGATTAAAAAAAGAAGTTCAACCACTTATGTAACTTCCTGAAGGAAGTTACGGATAGTTGGTTTTAAAAGGGTAAAATTATGAAAAACAAATTCAAAAAATTAAGAATAGGACTTATATGTAAGGGAAAAACATGATGGGACTAGAATTTATGAAAGAAAGTCTAATAGGATCTAAACGTGAATGCCCCAATTTTTTATTAGTCAATAATTATATTAAATTTAGAGTTAAATTTATATAAAAAATTAAGGGTCAATTACTGAATAGTCCTTACCGTAAATATATAATTTTTAAAAAGGACACATATTTTTAGTTTAATCCATTTAGTCCCTCAAGCATTCAATATTCTCTTATTTTTAGAGGTCCGTGCCAGCGGCATTCCCTCTCCAAAATATGTGGAAAATGACTTTTTGAAGCAAAATAAAAAAGTTTGGACTAAATGAGTATTAAAAAATGTTCGAGGGACTATTTGGTATATGTCTCAAAAATTAATGGGCAATTTACAGATAGCTCTTTTGGTAATAATTTTTAAATATTTAAGGACAATTTACTATTAGGTCCACTTGTTATGTCACTAGCTTGGACTTCTACAAGAAGAGAATTAGTTGACCTAAGTGTTTAAAATTTGTCAAAAAAATTTTAGTGTTTAAAATTTATTAGTGAGGGATCTAAGAGTACTTTTCCCAAAATTAATTGACATAAAATTCACTTGAATAAATTTAGGGAAACTCACTTTCGAACCCAATTTTATAATCAAGGGCATTAAAAGCTTATACCTTATTATTGGGGATTCCGACGGGGCATCAAAATGTGCATTAAAAATTTGTATCAATTTTTGTCTTATGCGTGGGTTTCAAAATTGGGTCTCAAAAGTGGGTCTCCCTATCACCACTCAATTCACTTATATCAAATAAATAGTATTCGATCTTTTATGATATACTATTCTTTTCATGAGGATTGTGCTAAAAATAAATTTGACATAATTCTAATCGAATAGTTCCGCGACAATGCGACAGCTTAATGTTGGATGTTATCTAATAATGAATATTTTGTAATTTCGACGTATCGTCAACCACCCTAATTTTTAATGGGACGAAATGATATATAACATAAAGCAATTTTTTTTATTGTGAGTTCTTTTTATTCTTATTGCAAAATAAAATAATCAAATCATCAATTTAGTTGAGTAGAATTGTTTCTTTTATTTAACCAAAAAATATAAAAACATTTCTTATTACAAATGATCAAACTTTGTAGTCAAACAAATACACAAATATAATTAACTTCTCAATGATATATATATATATATATATATATATATATATATATATATATATATATATATATATATATATATATATATATATGTACCAAGGTTCTAAAAAACGTGGGGCGTGATCGAGGGGTGGAGGTAAAGCTTTAAGCCTTAAAAGCATAGGCAGGCCTTAAGCGTAAAAAGGCGTTTAGGCCTTCTTAATATATTTTAATATTTTTTTAACCATAACAAGGCTATTAAAATACTAAAATTGTATATATCATAAAAATATGTCTGAATATATGCAAATTAAAATACTGTTTGATTATTTTGGATGAGATAATGGTCCGGTTAGTAAAAAACGTAAGGCGGGGCATTTCTTCCAAGCCTTGAGGTCACCCACAGTGGGTTCCCATAAACCTATGGGTTTATGGGACAAGTTACAGGGTTATTCTCGCAATGGGGGATCGGTAGAATGGAGGATGGGGCGATTTTCTTTTGTCCGCCTGCCTTGGGCGGTTTTCTTTTGTCCGCCTGCCTTGGACAGTTTTCTTTTGTCCGCACAGCCCACTAGCCGTTTCTTACCCTTGAAATTTTATCCGTTGTATAATATATTTTATATATTTATACTTTAAACCCTCTCATTTAACTATAAATACCCCATTTCTTATTCATTATTTCTCACAATTTCTTCTAATTCTTCACCACTATTCTCTCATTAATTTTTAATTTTTAATTCTATAATTATAAATTATAAATAATTGTTATTTCATTTTGCATTTTTAGCCCTTTATTAAAAAAAAATGTGGAGGTGAATATTCGATTGAATCGTTATTTTGCTCGTAAAAGAGCGAAACCAGTTCGTGACGTTAACCAACCTCAAGCTCCCCACCGAGATGAGGTCTATCAAGGCCGTAATTGTTTATACGAAGTAGGTGCGACGAATGTTACCGACTCTATTGTCAAATAAATCTCTTCTCCTGATGATGAATTTATTACGATGCGCTGTAGCGTCCACTCAGCTTGGGAGGTTTATTCCGAACTTTCGACGGACGAAAATGTGACGGCATATATCGATATGTTTGGGTTCTCACATATATTTTTGGAAGGATTTCCAAACTCCGACAACAAAATAATCGAGGCGTTAGCATCGCGTTGGTCGACAAAAACTCACACCATTCATTTGACGTTCGTTGAGCTCGGAATTACCCCTTTTGATTTCGTTCATTTAACCGGTACAAATTATTTACTTCATTTATGATTTCTTCATTTAATTTGTCTTAATTTATATTATTTCTATAGTCATTATATTTTTATATTTATTATTATTTTTAAAATATTAATTATATTTAATTATATTTTACAAGTATTGCAGTCGATGTGGGAAACCAACTTCCTCTCTTTCCCAACCATGCAAATCGAACGACAGAACTTATTCTCGCGATATATTATCCCGGTCTAAATAGTTTTCATATACCAAGTAGAAGCGTTGTCTTATCTTCTTTGAAATAGTATTTACTTCATTGGGCGGTTAATAGGGCAAATCACCCAGCTACCTCTTTACAAGTAGCTCGAGTTTTTATAATTGTCGTAGGTGGGTCTATTTTATTCCCAAACGCGAAAAGATCATTTTAGTTGATTGGGCTACATACCTAGATAATTTTGAAAATATGGTGGGATTAGACTGGACTTCAGCAATAATGGCGAGGATATATTATGCCTTAAATGTTGTTAGTCGGGAGGAAGTCAAGCAAATGAATTATTTTTGGCAAGTTTTGGAGGTAAAGTGATATTTTATTCATTATTTACTATATAATTTTGATAAAATTGTTTACTAATAAACTTATTTATGTTTCAATATTGGGGGTACGAATACTTGCGCACGGAGTCTCCTCTCCGAATTGTTAATGCGCTCAATGTTTGGCCTCAAATGTTGCACTGGTCGATCGCTAATCGGGCAGTAATTGCAGGGCAAATGAGGTTTAAAGCCAGTTCAATGCTAGAACAATTAGAGGGTCGGTCGCCGGATTCTATTATATGGCAGCAAAATAATATAGGACAGTTAAATATTGCAAGATAATTGAGCATGTGACACTACATTCTATTGGATCTAGATCTCGGGGGGACGTGGTATCTAGGCGACATATGTTATAGACAGTTGACGGGTAGCATCACGATCCCTCACGGCCCACCGCACCCAATGTCCTATTTGGAATGCCATCACTTTTTTTTTTATTGAAACAACGAATGGGAGTTTGTTGGGGATGATTTAGTCATTACTAATCAAGCAGAATGGGATGTATATTGGAGCGTAGAATCTCGAGGTCCGGTGTGTGGCACCCTACCTAATAAAATACCAGGTGATCAATCTATACCAAATTAAAATAGGAATCCAAGTTGGTTCATTCTTAGCATCACTGTCGAACACCTTTTTAAAACTTACTAACCACCTAGTATTCCAAAAAGTTGGTGTCAAATGTTATCTTATTAATTAAACCAACCAGTACATGCGGAAATAAATATAATCCATTCACACAACTGAATTAAATCAAGTGAATAAATAATAACTACATGCCGAAAAAACTATCGGTCACTAAAAAAAATAATCCAATACAAATATTCAACACCGGAATAATTAAATCTGGAAACTACAACTGAAAAGTCTGGGCGTCAAGCCCTAAATCAAATTGAAACTGATAAATGCTTCCTACTCTAGGAATGAATGAACGATGCGTCTAATTCAAACTCCTGCTAGCATCCACATATGTCGCAGCTCCGTGTCCCTAGAATAGAATATCAATCATGACGTCCCTGTGGTTGGACACCTAAAAGGTTTTGAAAATAGTTTTATAGCAAGGGTTAAAACCCAAAACATTTTGAAAATATTTAGCAAGTGAATTAACTGCAGTAATTCAAAATGCATGAATGCGCTTCATATTTAAGTTAGTGTCGCATTCTCTTGAGGACATTCTCACCCCTACACTAATGTGCACACCTAACGGTTGTCTTAACCCCACCTAGTTGTACTAACCCATCCAACTAGTCCTGGTATAACCTCCCCTTGCATACTACTCTAACCCGAGTATAATTATTCATGAATTATAAGTTACCTCACTAATCAATTTAATTAATTCCTTCTTAAATAATAGCATATAACCGTGACACAAGTTGTATAAAGTAAACATATCACACACTGTATTATTACCCGCATATAATATTTAATACCATTATATACGTACCTTTACTAAAACATCCACACATATACCATACGCATATCTATCCCTTTGAATATACCCTCACCGGATGATTCCCTCTAAGGTGCTATCTCACTAGGTGTGCTCACATAATCTAGTTACCTAAATTGGAATCGTTCACCAACTTGACCCGAAACCTAAACGAAGTGTAGGCGGTCATATTCCTTCCCTGAAAGTGAGATAAGCCCCTCACCCATATACCAAACGTTATGACCTGGGGACATACTCACCCTACTCCTCAAGCTAGGGGATTCACCCACATCGCGCAACCTCCCTTGATAGCACAAGAGTATATAAATTAAATAAATATCTAGTCACTGATATTTAATAGCAGACACAATACACACACACACACACACACACACATATATATATATACTGTCACTACACCGTATATATATAATATAAACCCCGGCTTTACCGTGTACTCAAAATCCCGTAATACTGGCCTGTAATTTTCTGAGTTTGTGGCCCGACTCAACTTAATTAATTTTCTCACTTATTAATTCACACGTCAATTAATATAATATTTCCCCGAGTCTATGGTTCGACTTTTAAATAAATACTTTGCACATTGATTTATCTAATATTTACCCGAGTCTCTGATTCGACTCTAATTTAATTAATTTACACATTAATTAATTAATACTAGTCTGAGTCTATGGTCCGACTCTAATTAAATTAATTTACACAGTAATTAATTAATACCAATCCGAGTCTATGGTCCGACTCTATTTTAATTAATTTACACATCAATTAATTTATTACCTTCTCGAGTCTACAGTCTAATTCTAATTTAATTAATTAACACGTCAATTAATTTATTACCTTACCGAATCTACAGTCCGACTCTAATTTAATTAATTAACGCATCAATTAATTTATTACCTTCCCGAGTCTACAGTTCGACTCTAATTTAATCAATTAACACAACCATTAATTTAATACTTGCTGTCACCCAACCATTATATCCGGACTCGCTCACTTGGTCCATAACTTAATATTTTTCGAGTCTATATTCCGACTCAAAATTAATTTATTCTCTCAATAATTAATTTAATACTTTGGTGTCACTTACCCAACCTACCCGAACTCGCTGACTTGGTCCATTTTTAAATCTCAGAATTTCATTCCCAAATTTTCATCCATAATCTGTCACATATTCATCTCTCCCAAATTTCCCAATTATATTTACTTATAATTACCAAGAGTCATACCCCTATTCAAATTTGCATCATTTAAATCAGCCCAAGACCCTTTTTCAATAAACATCTCCCATGTAATTAAAACTGGCGTCACTGCCAAAATTTCTGTATCATCGATCGATCGAACCCCCTGAGTCGATCGATCGATCATTCCAGTAATCGTTTTCTCCAACTTATGTTTGGCCATGGATGAACCCTAAAGCTTTTATTTCTTCCCAAACTCTTACCCAGATCACAACCAACATTATTTCCACGCAAGAAAAAGGTTCTAAACACCCTAGAGACCTTAATCCATCATTAAATTTATACATAACCTTAAGTATATCCGATTTGGGTTTTTGATCCGGGTTTTGTTTTTACCGAAATCAACCTCGCCATTCTCACTCAATTTAATCATAAATACCTTCTGTAATCCACCCTACAATTCAATCTTAGCAGTCCCCAAATTATGACCTAACATTCTTTGAGTAATTACATCTATCCATTACTCTACATTCAGAAAAACCCAATTTAATTATGGCTACACACCCAAAACGAATTTTTATAAACGCATGTTATGATATGAATTGATTATCATCAATTTAAGAACTACAACAGTTAACCACTTGCCTGGAATTGTTCATCGTGTCTGATCCGTTGGTGTAGAGATTGATTAATGAAGAACACCCCAATTAGTCCCTCAATTTGGCTCCAAAAGACCCCCAATTGGCTTCTCGATTAACTTCCTATAATCCCCTCTTAAACCCTAGGTTTAGAATTTTTTATCTGCCGTTCACTAGTCGCTCAATTAGTTTTATGACTCTTAATCCCGTTTTTGGCCATACGGGCCTAATTAAAATAGTCCAAATCACCCCGTGTAGGCCCAACTATGCCCGAAAATGTCCCGAGACCCAATTACTACCCCCGGGTACTCTTTTCTAACTATCTCGACCCATCCGGATTCAACCGCACCCTCAGAATTACCATCCGAAATACTTTATAACGCTCTCTAATTTTGACCTCAAAATGCTTTAACTTAAAGTTGCCAATTATGAATAATTCTTCTCACTCCAATAAATTCTCCAAATAATGAATTTAAGTTTCTCCAATTCAAATATTTAATATATCTCAAGAATATGTAATAAATTTCTATATATAAAAAAAATATTTAATATCTCTCAAGAATAATTAAATATTAAATCCTCAAAATTACGGGGTGTTACATACTCCCCCCAGTACAAAGGAATTTCGTCCTCGAAATTAAGATAAGCCTAATGCTCCAAGCTTCGCATATCACTTTCTAGTCATGTGCCTCTAAGTTCGCTATAATTATCTCTCCCGCTTCTAACTATAAATTATACAAATATGCATTTTAATTGACCAGTGTGCCCATACACCCTGTACCCATGCTTGACAGCAAAAAAGTTGCCTTAATTAACCCGGGTGCCCATACAACCTATCCCCGTGCTTTACCGCACGAAATTTACCCTACTATGTTAGTCGTGACCCGTAAAATAGCTTCCAACCCGTAGTCATATCACATATATATATAATGGTCGGGGTACCCAACCCATGTACAAGCGATCAAACATATCCCAACTTCCAACGTTGCTCTAAGTTTCATACGTGGGATGTCTCACAAGCAAAATCCAAACAAGGAACCCCCCCGATACACTACTACCTAACATTATCGATCGTTGAGATCCGTTAGACCCTCAGTCCATAGCATGTACCCCCAAATACTTGTCTCTTAACTTAAAAGCATACACGCCTACCCTTATGCTACAAAAGAGAACATAAAATACTACGCCCTTACTATCACTAGTTCTTGTGTAAAGTAAACCCTGAGCTATCTCTCCTTGCTCGAAAATAAATCTAACTACCCTGATTTACTTCAGTAAACACCCCTACTTACCGAGATAAATATGAGAACACAAGACCTCACTATGTGTCTATCGCACCACACAATACAACACATATACACATATATATAGGCTAGACGCCCTGTCAGGTGATACCTAGTAAAAATCATTCATGCCCTGGTGTCGCGAACACTAAAACTTACCCCCACTATTCACAATAGTTCAAATCCATCGCTATCCAGCCGACATTAAAAATCATCTACCCTACTTCCATAATTCTCGAAAGTAGCGACCCTCTTATAATGCAAACCTTCTCTCAGTGTGCACCTCCACTCTCTCGTGGTTAACACCAAAGGACTCCGCTACCCCCAAGGAAAATTTTATCTACATACTATGGATGCTACAGCTAGCACACCCACTAAATCCGACTCACTCGCGAATTTTAGTGAAAAATAATTATATATTGTGACACCCTCACTATCACCCAAAATATACCCCATGCCCATAGGATAAAAATAATTACCTCCATACTCTAGCTGTAAATGGTTGATCCTCGGGTTCCTGAGAAGTTTCCCCCTGCCCGAACGCACCCATGACTTGTTGTAGTGGCTGGACATCCAGGACCTCGTCCTATAGTTGACCCCTTCCTCTCTGAGGAAAATCTCTCTTCACGTGTCCCACTTCACCACAAGCGAAACACCTCCTAATAAATTCACCCTACCACTGATCCCTTCCTTGTTGGCCTTGTCGGAAGTCCTGGCCATCATGTTGATAGCCTCCAGATCTAAATCGCTTGGCCTGATTCCCCTGCCGAGAATCCTGCCCCTGATGTCCCCCTGTCTGCTGCTGAGATACCCCACTGGTACTGTTCCCTCCCGCTTTATCCGACTGACTGGGTTCACCTCCCCTCTTGCTTCCTCTCACATGGTAGCGATATTCCTGACAGTGAAGGAGTGTTGCATTTACGACGTCCGTATAAGCTACTAATGCAGGATTACCAATTAAATATTGCCTAATCCTCCAGACTAATCCATCCATGAACTTTGACTTCTTTCTTCCTTCATCGCGTACCTCATCCGGTACAAAATTTTCCAAACGAGTGAATTCTTCCTCGTAATCAGCCACTGAACGGTCCCCCTGAGTCACCTCTCTAAATTTTCTCCTCATTTCAGTCTCCACTGTTGGCGGAAAATACTTGCGGTCGAACCGCATCCAAAACTCTGCAATTGCTAATGTATCCCTTTCCACAACTGTGGTAATCGACTCCCACCACTGTAGCGATGCTCCCACTAACTTAAAAGTGGCTAGAATTTGCTTTTACACCTCATTGCAATCTACTATGCGTAGGTGACACTGGATATCCCTCTTCCACTTACACGCTATCATCACATCTGAACCCCCTCGAAACTTTAGTGAGTGGCCCTTTTGAAAGACCCCTCGTACTTGCTGCCACTCCGACTGCCCCTGGTGGACCTGAACATCCGGTACCACTAACGCCTGTGGCTGATCTCGTGGAAAGTACCTTGCCACTGCGATCATCGTCGCTTGAACTGCCTGTGCTACTAATTCAGTTACCTGTGCAGCTGAAATCATCTCTGGCAGTTGCTGCGGTAACTTTGTCTCCTGATGAGCCTCTCCAGTCTCATCTCCCCCTGCTGCCGTAGTTTCTCTCTCTCTCTTGGGCGGCATCTGAAATGACAATCGAATCGTATGAGTTCACCCTTAAATATAAAATAATTGACAAAAGAACGTAAATGCGCATACGTATGAGAATGCAACAATCCTATGATAGGTATCTATATCAAAGATTGCTAAGATGAAACGTGAAAAGCCTCACAGATTCCAAGGACACTAGAACCTGATGCTCTGATACCATCTGTGACACCCCGCCTAATAAAATACTGGGTGATCAGTCCTATACCAAATTAAAACAGGAATCTCAGTTGGTTCATCCTTAGCATCACTATCGAAAACCTTTTTAAAACTTACTAACCACCTAGTATTCCAAAAAGCTGGTGCCAAATTTTATCTTATTAATTAAACCAACCAGTACATGCGAAAATAAATATAATCCGTTCACACAACTGAATTAAATCAACTGAATAAATAATAACTACATGCCGAAAAAACCATCAGTCACCAAAATAAATAATCTAATACAAATATTGAACACCGGAATAATTCAATCTGGAAACTACAACTGAGAAGTCTGGGCGTCAAGCCCTAAATCAAACTGAAACTAATAAATGATTCCTACTCTAGGAATGAATGAACGATGCGTCTAATCCAAGCTCCTGCTAGCAACCCCATATGCTGCAACTCCGTGTCCCTAGAATAGAATATCAATCCTGGCATCCATGTGGCTGGACACCTAAAAGGTTTTGAAAATAGTTTTATAGCAAGGGTCAGATCCCAAAACATTTTGAAAATATTTAGCAAGTGAATTAACCGCAGTAATTTAAAATGCAGGAATGCGCTTCATATTTAAGTTAGTGTCACACTCTCTTGAGGACATTCTCACCCCTCCACTAATGTGCAAATCTAACGGTTGCCTTAACCCCACCTAGTTGTACTACCCTGTCCAACTAGTCCTGGTATAACCTCCCCTTGCCATACTACTCTAACCCGAGTATAATTATTCATTAATTATAAGTTACCTCACTAATCAACTTAATTAATTCCTTCTTAAATAATAGCATATAACCGTGACACAAGTTGTATAAAGTAAATACATCACACACTGTATTATTACCCGCATATAATATTTAATACCATTATATACGTACCTTTACTAAAGCATCCACACATATACCATACGTATATCCATCCCTCCGAGTATACCCTCATCGGATGATTCCCTCTAAGGTGTTATCTCACTAGGTGTTCTCACATAACCTAGTTACCCAAGTTGAAATCGCTCACCAACCTGGCCCGAAACATAAACGAAGTGGAGGCGGTCATATTCCTTCCCTAGAAGTGAGATAAGCCCCTCACCCATATACCGGGCGCTATGACCATGGGATATACTCACCCTACTCCTGAAGTTAGGGGATTCACCCACATCGCGCAACCTCCCTTGATAGCACTAAAGTATATAAATTAAATAAATATTTAGTCACTGATATTTAATAGCACACACAATATATACACACACACATATATATATATATATATATATATATATATATACTATCACTACACCGTATATATATATAATATAACCCTCGTCTTTACCGTGTACTCAAAATTCCATAACACTGGCCTGTAATTTCCTGAGTCTGTGGCCCGACTCAACTTAATTAATTTTATCACTTATTAATTCATACGTCAATTAATATAATATTTCTCCGAGTCTATGGTCCTACTCTTAAATAAATACTTTGCACATTGATTTATCTAATATTTACCCGAGGCTCTGATTCGACTCTAATTTAATTAATTTACACATTAATTAATTAATACTAGTCCGAGTCTGACTCAAATTTAATTAATTTACACACTAATTAATTAATACCAATCTGAGTCTATGGTCCGACTCAAATTTAATTAATTTACACACTAATTAATTAATACCAATCCGAGTCTATGGTCCGACTCTATTTTAATTAATTTACACATCAATTAATTTATTACCTTTCCGAGTCTAGAGTCCGACTCTACTTCAATTAATTGACACATCAGTTAATTTATTACCTTCCCGAGTCTACAGTCCGACTCTAATTTAATTAATTAACACATCAATTAACTTATTACCTTCCCGAGTCTACAGTCCAACTCTAATTTAATTAATTAACACAACCATTAATTTAATACTTGGTGTCACCCAACCATTATACCCTGACTCGCTCACTTGGTCCATAACTTAATATTTTCGAGTCTATATTCCGACTTCAAATTAATTTATTTTCTCAATAATTAATTTAATACTTTGGTGTCACTTTCCCAACCTACCCGGACTCGCTCATTTGGTCCATTTTTAAATCTCAGAATTTCATTCCCAAATTTCGTCCATAATGTGTCACACATTCATCTCTCCCAAATTTCCCAATTATATTTACTTAAACTTACCAAGAGTCATACCCCTATTCAAATTTACATCATTTAAATCATCCCAAGACCCTTTTTCAATAAACATCTCCCATGTAATTAAAACTGGCGTCACTACCAAAATTTTTGTATCATCGATCGATCGAACCCCCTGGGTCGATCGATCGATCGTTTCAGTAATCGTCTTCTCCAGCCTATGTTCGGCCATGGATGAACCCTAAAGCTTTTATTTCTTCCCAAACTCTTATCGAAATCACAACCAACATTATTTCCACGCAAGAAAAAGTTTCTAAACACCTTAGAGACGTTAATCCATCATTAAACTTATACATAACCTTAAGTATATCTGATTTGGGTTTTTCATCCGAGTTTTGTTTTTAACGAAATCAACCTTGCCATTATCACTCAATTTAATCATAAATGCCTACTGTAATCCACCCTACAATTCAATATTAGCAGTCCCCAAATTATGACCTAACATCCTTTGAGTAATTACATCTATCCATTACTCTACATTCAGAAAAACCCAATTTAATTATGGCTACACATCCAAAACGAATTTTCATATACACATGCTATGATATGAATTGATTATCATCAATTTAAGAACTACAACAGTTAACCACTTGCCTGGAATTGTTCGTAGGGTCTGATCCATTGGTGTAGAGAGTAATTGATGAAGAACTCCCCAATTAGTCCCTTAATTTTGCTCCAAAAAACCATCAATTGGCTTCTCGATTAAGTTCCTCTAATCCCCTCTCAAACCCTAGGTTTAGAATTTTTTATCTGCCGTACACTAGTCCCCAATTAGGTTTAAAACTCTTAATCCCGTTTTTGGCCATATGGGCCTAATTAAAATGGTCCAAATCACCCCCTGTGGGCCCAGCTATGCCCAAAAATTCCCCGAGACCCAATTACTACCCCCGGGTACTCTTTTCTGACTATCTCGACCCATCCAGATTTAACCACGCCCTCAGAATTTCCATCCAAAATATTTTATAACGCTCTCCAATTTTGACCTCAAAATGCGACACACTTTAAATTCGAACAGTTTAACTTAAAGTCTCCAATTATGAATAATTCTTCTCACTCCAATAAATTATCAAAATCATGAATTTAAGTTTCTCCAATTTAAATATTTAATATCTCTCAAGAATAATTAAATATTAAATCCTCAAAATTACGGGGTGTGACACGGTGTTAACGGCTTATTTCCGTTGAGCTAACCACGATGGTATTGAATTTACGGTAATGGATCATGCGGACTTAAGAATTCCATTTCCACTTCCATAAACATCGGGGAAAGTTCAGTACGATATTCCACATACCACACAATCGTCTAAACGTTTAATCCCTACAAGGTGGGAAATAAATGTGGTGGATTCGAAAGGTCGTTCAATGGCAATTGATATGGCGAGGCCCACTACACGTAGTCGTGCACCATCGGCCAATTCATATACGAAGGAGGAAACCATGTTCATAGAATGGGAAGATTATTTAAAAACCATTCGGGAACAGTATATTGAGTGAGAAAGAATGCATTACGAGAGAGAAAGGGCCCCTTGGGGGGAATTAAACAATTATCGTAATGTTGGTAGCTCATCTCAATAGTTCACGGGATCTGGCTCATCTCAACCGTATATGGGATCCGATAGTGCTCAACCTTACTATCCTACACCAAACCTCGACGTTGATTATATGCCGCAAAATTTCCCATCATCCTCATATGTTCAACCGCAACCCCATTACAACGACGATGACTTTATGGGTAGATTTTTCCCATCATATCACGATCGAATGTCGGGGCAATGATTTATTGTTTTAAATTACAAAACCAGGAAGAGTATTTAAGCTGTGTTAATCAAAATTTGTGTCACTTGTGTTTATTATTTGTTATTCATTTGTTTGTTGTGTGACATATTATTTATTACTCAAATTTGTTCTTATAAATAAACTGCAAAGTGTCATGTGTGATGTGCAACATGTTTATTACTCTTCCAATAATTTACAAAGCAAAGATGTTCATAAACCATAAAATTGAAACCTAATAATACAAGCGAACAAAATGCAAGTCAGTCATTTGTGATGTACAACATATTGGTTTTCCCTAACGTATCAAACTTAATGGTAGGTATGATTTATTATTGGCATTATCATTATATATAACATTGTAATTTTCAACAACGGCTTCATACTCCTCGTCAACAACATCGGGATCATAGTAGTAAAAAATATCATGTTTCGAATGGGTGAAGTCGGATATATCATAATCAGATTGTGGTTTATCATTTTTCACCATACGGGGTATTTATACACGTGATTTCACAGTGTGGGAGGGTAACAATTCCACTTATGCCTCACATCAAGTCAGGTACTTGCACACAGGAAACATTTTAATTTTGACAAGTGGCTTTCCCATCATTTCATTTCATTCTGGGCGCGAAACATTTCCACTTCTGATTTATATCATTTCATATTACATATAGCGAGAGTCATTTCCACTTCTGACAATTGTCATTTCATATAACTTCAGATAATTGTAATTTCATGTCATGCCATAATACATCTGGCGGGTAAGTTTTCCACTTTTGACATACGTCATTTCTTAAATTTTGGAAAGAGAAAACTATAAATCCTCCAAGTTATATTATTTATGAAACCAACTTATAACCAATTCCAACTTAAAATTTCATTATAATGTCGAAAGATCCAATGGAGGAATTATTTATTGCGACAGTTTCATCATCCAACCAATGGGTCCTAGCACATTTAATGGCAGCAGTAGTGCACAATCAATTCCAAAGAAATATTTCCATATCTCAAAATATAATGAATCCAGGAGAAATAAATGAACGAAGGGTTATACATCGGGATAGGGAAGCTGAACATAACTATATAATGGTGGACTACTTTAATGAAAATGCGAGTTATATTCCCGAACATTTCTGACGTCAATTCAGAATACGACGCCCGCTATTTACATGAGTAATGGAAGCCTTAGAACAAAAAGACGATTACTTTGTTCAAAAAAGTGATGCCCTAGGGAGAAAGGGACTATCCTGTCTACAAAAATGTGTCGCTGCAATGCGCATGTTAGCATATGGGTGTGTTGCTGACAAGAACGACGAATATATAGGCATTAGGGAAACAACTGCCATCGAGTGTGTGAAGAGATTTGCATATGCTATAGTGCGGAGCTTTAAAAATGAATATTTCCATTCTCCTACTACTGAAGATGTTTCAAGAATGCAAGATGGGGATTTTTCGGAATGATAGGAAGCATTGATTGTATGCACTGGAAATGGCACAATTGTCCTCACACGTGGAAGGGATAATATAGTGGCCATGCAGGAGGTGAAACTATAATCCTAGAGGCCGTAACTTCATACGATACATGGGTTTGGAATTATTTCTTCGGGCTATCGGATTCGGGTAATGACTTAAATGTCTTGGCCAAATCTACGGTGTTTAACGAGCTACTTGAGGGCAACACGACTCCTATAGAGTACAAAATAAATGGGAACTCTTAAGACATAGGTTATTACCTGGAAGATGATATATACCCACCATACGCTACAATTGTTAAGAGTTTTAAAAGACTAGCAACTAGAAAACAAAGTGTGTTAGCCAGATATTAAGAGGCAACACGCAAAGATGTTGAGCGAGCATTTGGAATATTTCAACAAAAGTTTCATTTTATAAAAAACCCGGCTAGATTATGGAAACACAATGACTTGAAAGCTATTATGAAATCATGTATAATATTGCATAACATGATACTAGAGGACGAATGTCAGGATCCTAATTAGCGTATTGAGTTTGATCCTACTCAAATGTCGCCAATTAGCCGCGACACTCTGGGAATGCGTATGAGTAACGAGTGCATGAGGCAATGTTGTACAATAAGGAAAAACATAATCAGCTTAGGGATGACCTTATATAACATATACGGAATCTACATGCAGAGTCTGTAGTGGACGAGTAAAACTTGAAATAATTGCAATTTATCGTTCTTTAATTCCCATGTAGTTAAATTGAATGCAATGAAAGATATTTCGATATGGTTCGTTAATTTAATAATAAATTCTACTCAGCCTTAAAAACAATTATCACATTAATAGTAAAATAAAGTATTAAAAGACAATTATAATAAGAAAATTCAAATAAAAATAAACATTTAGTTTCCCCCGGATGGTGGGTTTTCTCTAGATTGGGCGCGTTTATGCTGTAGTATCTCATTTGTTTGCAATTCATGAAGTTGCAACTGAACTGGAGATAAGCGCGAGGTATCCATGAAAATTATATCATTCTAGATCTCCTATTTTCATAAAACAATCATCTCATACAACTTCGAATTGAGCTCCTCCTGCGTGCGTTGTGCTGTTATGGAAAATTCCTTGTACGAATCAGTAAAACTCTTTGAATTCTCTATCAGCACGGTTGTAATACCCAGTCTAATAAAATACCGGGTAGCTACTCCTTCATTAAATTAATACAGAATATCAAGTGGGTTCAGTCTTAGCATCACTGTCGAAAAACATATAATTATTTACTAGCCACCTAATATTTAAAAAGAGAGATGCCGAATTTTATTAATTAAGTTAACCAATAAACAAGAATTTATTTATAAACCATCAATCACATAAACAATCTCATATAAATGCTCAACGAGATGAAATCAAATAAGTTTGGATTAAACACTCCAATAATAAAGATGCTAGAGTAAATAATGTCCAAATATAAGAGTCTGAATAAATAATCAACCAAAAAATGAAATAATGGAAGTCTGCAACTACAACCTCTAAATGAGAATGGGAGACATGCCCTAGCTGATACAAATGACTCTGAAGGAATCAAGGATAAAATGAGAGCATCTTCTAACAAGATCCTGTAACTTCCACAGCAGCTACAGCACGTCATCAGAATGGAACTCCTATGCTTGGCGTCCCTGTGGCTGGACACCTAAAAGGTTTTTAAAAAACAAAAAATAAATTTGGAGGAAAAAGGGTCAGAGCCCGATGTGAAAATATTTTAAAAGTCTAGCAAGTGTTTAAATTACAATTAAACAACACATATTATAAACACGTTAGTTGCGTACTCTCACATGAGTTTCTTACCTCTCAACTACTGTGCACGCCTAACATATGCCTTTAACCCATCCTAGTTATGTCAATATCTAACTAGTTTGTACCACTCCTGTCTTCTCATTCTAACATATAGTATCTATACGTAACCCCCAAATAATCCATATTTATAACCCATGTTCACATTCATTAAATTACTTATCTCGAGTGTTAATAAAATTCTCATTCTTAACCCATTCAAATATCTTAGCTATTCACATCTACTAAGCAACAATGAACCAGTCACAAGTATAGGTATATAATCCAGTATAATAACTCATATACAAATTAGGCACCCCACAAGGATAGAACCTACGATTCCCTCATACTCTGCTATTGAATCTGGGTACATCACGTACGTGAGGATCATAAGTTCCGAATCACTCAGGGACCGTTTCAATAAAAATCACACATAATGGAGGCGAACATAGTTTGCATATCCATGGGTCACGCACATACCTACGCTCCCAAGGTCATCCGACTTATGAACTCACAAATAAGTCATTCACAGTACTATGTCCTTAAGGTACAAGTCTAAATCCCCCTGAAGGCACACAAGGATAAGAGGGTCCTTTTCCAAAATAAAACTAACCTCCCGTGATAACAAGTATGGTAGGTATGTCATACACATAAGAAATCCATACACCAGGCATTCACACAACCTAAGTAATCATATAACAATATAAATGTTCACACATTTCATCTAGTTAACCTCATACATATCAAGTGTACCCCGAACATTACACATAATATATTTTCCTTTTGATAACTCTCTCATCGTATCAATTTGAGTACTTAAACCTATCTTAAAAGGTTACTAGGTCTCTTATTGGTTTCTAATGTCATCTCAGTACTTGAAACCCATCCTTTGCTGCCCGTAATCTTATATCATCATTAATTCCCGTTATAGTTTCAATTCGAATGATTTTTAATGGTACCCTACTCGTTAGACCCTCGTAAGAAAAGTTATTCAATTCCCTAAGTTATAACATTCTTCGATAATACTAAGACCTTACTAAATTTATCTAAGTTCCACATAATATTATCTTAATCACCCTAATAACCAACATCGGCTTTGGAATAATCATTAAACCTTAAAGAGAAACAATTGTCAAAAATCAGAAGGGGTCGATCGATCGAATAAAAGGGGTCGATCGATCGATCAAGCAGGTATCAGCCCAGAATTTCTTAACAGTTACGGGTTCTCTTTTTACACCTCAAATTATTTATTCCAACGTCCAAAACTCACAACTAAGTATACTATTTATCCTACTAACATGTTTACATCATTCCCCACGTTTTATATTCATCAAATCAACATATAACATCAATTTCTTGGATCAAATTACCCAATTTTCATATAAAAACCTTGTTTTCCTATTTCTTCACGAACATCACATAGTCCAATCAATTTCACAAATTCTCTACCCATAAATCATAAATTCTTCGTTGTTATCATCTCCAACATTTACTACATGCAAGACCTATCCAGATTATGATTTAAACCTTTCAAATCCATTCAATTTTCATTAATTATGATAATTCTTCAATTCTAGAATAACATATAAAGTATATGCTTTGAATATTTGCAAGATAAATCACTTGCTTAAGTTTGATGTTCTGATTCATTGATGGTGTTAAAGGGTTGGTCCTCTCCTTTTCGGTCATAATTCCGTCGAAAATGGTGGTGGTGGGTGGTGGTTTTGGTTTGGAGACTTTTTGTAACTTCTCATTTAACTCAGGTAGTCCATCCCTTTGTTTTTGGTTGATCATGGCCCTATTGGCCTTTACAATGATAAATAAATAAACACTAAAATTCGTGAGTCTTAATTCCTTAATTTTTAAAATGACCAAAATACTCGTACGAGTTGCCGGTTTGGCCTAAAAATACCCCGGGACCCAAACTAAACCCCCGGCTAGTGTTTTCTGACTATCTCGACCCTTCCGAACACGTTGGTGCACTCAAAAAGCTCATACGGATGACATAAAAATAAAATACTTTGAAATCTATTAAATTGGGTCCTAACACGACTGGCACGCGCGTCCCAACTTAATTACCGAAACTGTCATATTTTCAACTCACGACAATTTTAATAAATTCAATGATCACATATTACCATAATAACTCAGTAATATTCTACAACATAATAATAACCAAATACTAACTCTCATCTCGCTAGCATTTAAATCCGAGTTAATTTTCCAATTAATTATCCCAAATTAATTTTAATAAATCCCATAATTAAAAGCAATTCCATTTAATTAACCTCATAATTAAAAGCCATAAAAATACGGGGTATTACATACTTCCCCCCTAATAACGGAATTTCGTCCCGAAATTCGGAAAAGTAAGGCATACCTGGAAAAATTAGGTATCCTCCAGTACTCAAAACAAAATATATAGAAAGGCCCAATCACTAAATCCCTCGCTTCGCAACAAGCTTTTTTAACAGTCTTGATACTGTATCAGATTACACTCCAATAAATGCACCTCACGTTGTGCTCTTACTAAACATCATTCGAATAAAAATAGCCTATATATCATTGGCCGCATTATCTCAATATTATTGTGAGTTCGCACCTCACTACACATTAACTCCCGCATTTATCAAAACCCCAAATTCCCAACCTGGAAGAAATCAATAACACATTTGACTACTCTTGCCCATTCTTTGAATCTCTGTTTCCGGCGTTGTGACTTTTACACAAGGGAAAACCACTTCAGCCGATTGGTGTTACATAAAACATTTGTAAGCACCTTGTCCACTATAAATAGATACGGGTGCTTTCCCCCAAGCCTACCATTAGGTAATATCTTCTCTCCATTACTACAATACCTCACTTACTAGTTATACCCGATTTGGAAATGAAAAGATCGCAATGAATCCAAAAATTTCTTTCATACCATCCACCAGTCGTCAATCACCTTACGCCTACACCTCGGGCTATAGGTGATACAACCCTCAGAACAAAGCATTATTTCCACTACTTCTTACTACCCCACATTGAAGGTGTATTTCGGGGATCTCCTATTGGTTCGAAATAATACTGCGTAGGAGAACGTATCGACGTGTTCACTATCTAATAGTGTAAATGACCCAAGAATATAACCATTTCTCTCCTTCTGGACAACCTGTCCCACATATTCGAAGGAACTCGTTACTTATCTATAAGTTGGCAACCACTCAAGGAAATTTACCAACTCGACTCTTCCACCCCTGGAATTGTCGGCTTAATACCAACTTATCTGGGTTATCATCTAACCCCAACCGTTCTACTAATTACTACCCCTTTCTATACCGACTTTCACGTATAATTCTTCCCGTTAAGTGATACTTAATGATCTTCTTCTCTCGGCATATACCAAATGTTTCGACCCTTGCACTTTTCACCACGTTGTGCACATCTGGACCCTTTATACCTTATTGACATTCTCATTCTATTTACTCTTGAGTCACCCTCAACATTCTATTGGTCGGAACTTTACTCCAAATTTCCCATAGTCATTAAATATTTTCCTTCTCAAGAGATATCCCCTTATTAAATGGCTTTCCACTGCCTTTTCACCAAATTCGGGCGTGCTACACTGATTACACATGAGTATACTCATTAACACCTTATCTTACGACGCTTAATCCCATAAGTAATAATTTCATCCATCTATATCTCTTCTTCCGGCGATTAATACCTTAGTAAACCAAGATGTCTACACCTCTTATAACCTATGCATATGATTTTAAACATCATATACGCTTCATACGTATTCCAAACTCTTTATTCCCCTACATTTTTAATGTGGCTATACCACTTGGACGTTCTCAATCACCTCCGAATTTGAAATCCTAAATCCTCCGTAACCTCAATGCATCCTTCAACCTGCCGCAACAAAACCAACATTATCAGTACTTACATCGTAATTCACTAACAACTGGCTCTACTGGCCTTACATCGTAATTTACCTTGTTAACTTCCCGTTATAACTACTTACTTCCATAACGCTCGAGGTAACCAATTTATGGACGAATGGTCAAACATCTCCCTACTACCAACCTTATGCTATGTTTCATGCGTGGGATGTCTCGCAAAGCGAAATCCAAATAAGGAACCCCCCGATACACTACTACCTAACATTGTCGATCATCGGGATCCGTTACGCCCTCAGTCCATAACATGTACCCCTATATTCCCAACTCTTAACAACGAAGTCACATCTCCTTCCGCAATGACACTCAAACAAGGAACTCCTTACGAAAGACACTTTCTCTTGACATTGATGGTAATCACATTCCATATACAACATGCAAATATAATCGGGGCTCTCAAAATCCCGTTCCTAGACACACAACTATGAGTATAAACTCCCAAATCTCTAAAGGGTGATAAAATAATGCACTCTTCTTATTACGACCTCCCTAGCGTTAATTATAATAACGAGATAAACATTTGCTGACTAGTACACCAATTACATACGAATCATATCAATTAAATCCCTACGCGTAGTGGGATTAAATATTCGAGATCATTATACCTTGTTGAAATCATAATATATATATATATATATATATATATATATATATATATATATATATATATATATATATATATACACACGAAATTACAATTACGAGCCCGACCCTCTCACAGATGGGGCCTCGCCAGAACAAAACATTCTACCCCAAGGTAGTAACCCCGATAAACTTGCAATACCAGCACACTATTGGTATAGTCATATATAAAACCATAATTATGATAATATCATACTCGTATAACACAGCACTAAAATGAGTAGTTTCAATAAAGTATATACCGCTATCAATATACCCATTCATCCTCCGCGGATGACAATAAAGGTAACTCCACACTATCAGGGAAACTATTCACATAAATAATAAAATTATCGATACTCACTAAACTCGACTCTCAAGCAAAAATAAAAATAATAACAATTGTAGCAACTCGTTCATGCCACAAACAACATGCAACATCATCTAAGGATATAACTCATACTTCTATCCTGACAATCGTCTTGACTGTTCAAATAGTTCCTGGACTTAACACACCTGTCCGTACCAAACCAACTATTTCAATAATTGTTGCCCTTTCCAAGCACAATACCTTTTATCCCTATACTTGCATCGAAAAACATTTATAACATACGGGTTTCACTCCCTATGAAATACCTCTACACATACTCCACTTATCTTCGGTCACCCTTACCATGTTAAGGTGGTCCTTCTCTTGAACGTTGGTAGTCTCGGCTCTGACGACTACCTCCATTGTTCCCTTAGATTGATGGACCTAAGGAACACGCTACTAGTTTCCACATCGCTTACTGAAATCACTATCGCTCGGTAATAATTTAGCTATCCGAATCATTTTAACAGGTTATCCATTGGGTATTCCCCTTGTGGTGCTTCTCCAATACCATTTTCCCAGTCTTACTCTATAGAAATTTCTCGATTCTTGCATCTCCCCACCCAAGGAAACGTTTACCTCCAAATTAACACTACGCGACATTATTACCATCTGCATCGACCGTCCAAGAAAAATTCCCCAGAAGAGCTAACAATTTTTCTTGTATGTAAATTCTCTCTTTAATATCCTCTTCTCCATTTCACCTACTTAACCTGGTGTAAAGTTCGCTAAATAATTAAATTTCTCCTCACAAAGTGACCTCTGTCCGGACCTCTTTGTGTGAGTTCATAATAACATTCGCCTTTCACCCAGAACATCTGGTGAAGGAACTTATGGTCAAACCATAAGTGTACGCCTTCTCTCGATGTCACATTCCACTTCTAAGTGTGGTGATTATCTCTCACCATTGAAACTCCACTCTTACAAGCCAAGAAAAATTACCCCAAATTTTCACTCTCGATTGGCCATACCCCGACATATGTTAAAGCCTTTGGATATATTACGTTCGTTTGCCTAGCACACGCCATATCCTCATTTTGAGTATTTCCACTACTAGTCCTCTTCAACGTTTCACCTAACTCTTTCTCTCCCATTCCAACCTTGTTGGGTGAGTCTCATTTGACCCCACTTTCTACTTTAGTTGTTCCTGGAAGTCACAAGTCGCGCCTTAGCCGTCTGTACCGTCCTGGACTTCCGTACCATAATATGGGTGACTTCGACTACGGTTATCCTTCTTTAATAAATTAAATTACCTCAACTGATCTTTTGCCTCCTGCAGTTCACCCAATTGTCTTCGCCTGACGAACTATATTGTTCTGCGCACAAACACACCTGATTGTAAATAAGATTCACTATCATATATGTCACAGCAGGAGAACAAAATCTCACCAAAGAAATCAACAATCCTAAACATAGGGCTCTACATCAAAGAAAGCTACGCTAGAAGCATAATAAGCCGCATAGATCCTAAAGGACACTAGAAACTGATGCTCTGATACCACCTGTAACACCCCGTCTAATTTAATACCGGGTAGATACTCCTTTATTAAATTAATATAGAGTATCAAGTTGGTTCAGTCTTATCATCACTGTCGAAAAACATATAATTAATTACTAGCCACCTAATATTTAAAAAGAGAGATGCCGAATTTTATTAATTAAGTTAACCAATAAACAAGAATTTATTTATAAACCATCAATTGCATAAACAATATCATATAAATGCTCAACGGGATGAAATCAAATAAGTCTGGAGTAAACACTCCAATAATAAAGATTCCAAAGTAAATAATGTCCAAATACAAGAGTCTGAATAAATAATAAACCAAAAACTGAAATAATGGAAGTCTGCAACTACAACCTCTAAATGAGAATCGACGACATGCCCTAACTGATATAAATGACTCTGAAGGAATCAAGGACAAAATGAGAGCGTCTTCTACCAAGATCCTGTAACTTCCACAGCAGCTACAGCACGTCATCAGAATGGAACTCCTATGCTTGGCATCCCTGTGTCTGGGAACCTAAAAGGTTTTTACAAAACAAAAATAGATTTGTAGGAAAACGTGTCAGAGCCCGATGTGAAAACAGTTTGAAAGATTAGAAAGTGTTTAAATTACAATTAAAAACACATATTATAAACACGTTAGTTGCGTACTCTCACATGAGTTTCTTACCTCTCAACTATTGTGAACGCCTAACGTATGCCTTTAACCCATCCTAGAGTGTTGATTAAATTCCCGTTATAGTTTCAATTCGAATGATTTCTAATGGTACCCTACTCGTTAGACCCTCGTAAGAAAAGTTATTCAATTCCCTAAGTTATAACATTCTTCGATAATACTAAGACCTTACTAACTTTATCTAAGTTCCACATAATATTATCTTAATCACCCTAATAACCAACATCGGCTTTGGAATAATCATTAAACCTTAAAGAGAAACAATTGTCAAAAATCAAAAGGGGTCGATCGATCGAATAAAAGGGGTCGATCGATCGATCAAGCAGGTATCAGCCCAGAATTTCTTAACAGTTGCGGGTTCTCTTTTTACACCTCAAATTATTTATTCCAACGTCCAAAACTCACAACTAAGTATACTATTTATCCTACTAACATGTTTACATCATTCCCCACGTTTTATATTCATCAAATCAACATATAACATCAATTTCTTGGATCAAATTACCCAATTTTCATATAAAAACCTTGTTTTCCTATTTCTTCACGAACATCACATAGTCCAATCAATTTCATAAATTCTCTACCCATAAATCATAAATTCTTCATTGTTATCATCTCCAACATTTACTACATGCAAGACCTATCCAGATTATGATTTAAACCTTTCAAATCCATTCAATTTTCATTAATTATGATAATTCTTCAATTCTAGAATAACATATAAAGTATATGCTTTGAATATTTGCAAGATAAATCACTTGCCTTAAGTTTGATTTTCTGATTCATTGATGGTGTTAAAGGGTTGGTCCTCTCCTTCTTTTCGGTCATAATTCCGTCGAAAATGGTGGTGGTGGGTGGTGGTTTTGGTTTGGAGACTTTTTGTAACTTCTCATTTAACTCAGGTAGTCCATCCCTTTGTTTTTGGTTGATCATGGCCCTATTGGCCTTTACAATAATAAATAAATAAACACTAAAATTCGTGAGTCTTAATTCCTTAATTTTTAAAATGACCAAAATACTCTTCCGAGTTGCCGGTTTGGCCTAAAAATACCCCGGGAACCAAACTAAACCCCTGGCTAGTGTTTTCTGACTATCTCGACCCTTCCGAACACTTTGGCGCACTCAAAAAGCTCATATGGATGACATAAAAATAAAATACTTTTAAATCCATTAAATTGGGTCCTGGCACTACTTGCACGCGCGTCCCAACTTAAATACCGAAACTATCATATTTTCAACTCACAACCATTTTAATAAATTCAATGATCATATATTACCATAATCACTAAGTAATATTCAACAACATAATAATAACCAAATACTAACTCTCGTCTCGCTAGCATTTAAATCCGAGTTAATTTTCCAATTAATTATCCCAAATTAATTTTAATAAATCCCATAATTAAAAGCCATTCCATTAAATTAACCTCATAATTAAAAGCCATAAAAATATGGGGTATTACAACGGTGTGATCTTGTAAATTCTGCTAGAAACTGCCTTGCGTTTAGATCTTTATTTTTCGTCCTTACGCCAGATTGGGCGTTCCAGTGGAGTGTGCATGGCTTCAATGTTCTCAACCAACTCAGCGTCCTCGTCCCCCGTTGATGTACCTAAATCTTCCTCTATGAATTGGGTAGAAGTGTTTGCAAAGTTATACTTCTGCACATCCTTTAAAATGTCAAAACAGTGATCATATCCAAAATTTTATTCCAGTTTCATTTCTAAAATCTTCGACTTCACGCTTAATCTGTCAAAAAATAATATCATAAGAAATAATTAATTCATAATAATAAAGGATGACAAGACTAAATTTTAAATTATAAATCTGTATAAAAATTATATTTTGTGCATACCCACTCAGCCCGTGATGTACCGCTACCACGGGTCGCGCCAAACGCACGAGTCATTTTTACGAAATACAACATACAATCTCGATTAATGGTCGTCCACTTGCCTTGCAAGACTTTTATTGATCGGTGATATAACACACCTTTGGTATTATTAAACTCCGTTTGAATCTTCTTCCACATCGTTCCGCCGTGTTGGTTAGTGCCGGTCTTTCCATCGATGGAATATTTACAATATGCATGACATAATACGACTTCATCAAAAGAGATCAAATTAGGAAGCCTCGATGTTTGAGAGGGAGAACCCATATTTTCTAATTTTTTGGAGTAACTAAGAGTAGTAATTTTGGGAAATTTTTGTGTGTGAAATTTTATGGGGTAGAAAGTGAAATATTTATAGACAACTAAGGGGATTAGCCGTTTACAGCCGTTGGCCATGGCACGGACAAAAGTTGTCTGCCTAGCTAGGGCGGCTGACATTTTCCCTCCTGACATGGCGCGGACAAACGTTGTCCATCTCTATACCCTTAACGATCCTCTATCCTCCCTCTCCAACTATGGGGCCTTAAACGGATCCTCTCCCAAATATAATGGATATTCCGCCCACTGTAGCCCCATATCCGCCAAAGTAAAGGACCCCCTATGGGTTTAAAGGACCTATTGTGGATGGCCTAAGCCTAGGCGTGCCCAAACGGGTTTTTTAGAACAGTGTTATACACACATACCACATATGAGGTCCACAAATGTGGACTATTTATTTAAATAGTAAAAAAAAAAATTTGAGTTGATTTTTTTGTATGGTATTTAAACATTTCAACGGACTCCACAAAAAAAATCAATTCAAAATATTTTTTTTTGTTATTTTAAAAAAATCGGTCAAACTATATGAGTTTTTACGCTATTATTTAATATGTTAGAAACTGGTATGGTTTGACCCATTTTTTAAAAATATCAAAAGAAATTATTTTAAGCTGTATTGTTTTTGTGAGGTTCCCTAAAATGTTTAGATACTACACAGAAAAAATGAATTAAAAAATATTTAAGTTCGCACAGGTGATATGTATAGGTGGTATGTGTGTGAATATATATATATATATACACAGAGAGAGAGAGAGAAAGACAGACAGACAGACAAATAGACTTTTATACATACCAAGTTTACATACTTACTAGCGCAAATCTATTTTAATAAAATATTAAAAAAATTACTTTTGAGTTGAATTTTGTATATGGTATTTAAACATTTCAATGGACCCATATAAAAAAATCAATTAAAAATAACTTTTTTTGCTATTTTTGAAAAATCGGTCAAACTTTCGCAACTTTTAAAACACTTTAAAAGCTATAAAAGTTTGACTGATTTTTAAAAAAAAGAAAAAAAGTTACTTTTCGCTGATTTTTTTTATATGAGTCCCTTGAAATGTTTAGATATCACAAAAAAAAAATCAACTCAAAAATATTTTTTTACTATTTAAAAAAAATCGGTATGTAAACTTGATATGTATAAAACTCTCTCTCTCTCTCTCTCTCTCTCTCTCTCTCTCTCTCTCTCTCTCTCTCTCTCTGTATATAAATATAATGTCTTATACTTAAATGATTGACAAATCATTCAAAGAAAAAACAAACTCTTTCATCTCCTCTCTTAAATTTCAAATAATATAATGAGAGAGTAAATTAAATGAGCCACGTGGCGAAACTACTTTAAGATACACAATTTTTATATTTAAATATTAGATATAGATATAGATTGGCACAACAATGAAGAGAAAATGAGTTAATACACAAGAAAACTGGAGATCCAAAATAAACCGAGAAAAATAACTTACAAAGCCCTAATGAGTAAATGACCATGAAGTCCTGTGTTTTTCAAAATTTCATGTTCTTTGGCATACTATAATCTGAACATTTATCCAAAACCCTTCTATCTTCTCTGACCTATATTATGTATAATCTCAGCGTGTGATGAGTGTACTATTCTAGCACGATGTTTTGTGGCTCCGATCTCATTTGGACATTCACCTTGTGGCAAGCACGGATATAAAATCAAGGGTTTATTAGAGTTTTGGCCCGCATTAATTTTGTCCGTTTAGAGATTAACCCCTAATTAAAACTTTTATAGGATTAACTTCTATTTTTCACTTTTAGCGATACTTTTTTTGATGAAAATGTGTCGCTAAAAATATCAAAAAGCATCACTAAAGGTGAAAAATGGGGTTAATCCTACAATAGTTTTTAATTGGAGGTTAATCTCCAAACGAACAAAACTAATGGAGACTAAAAACTAAATAATCCTAAAATCAATCAAGTTGCTCGGGTTAGTTTTGTTTTCATTATCTTATTGAGCTCGGCTTGATCCCAATAATAGTGTCAAACCGTATAAAATATTGAGGTACTCTAATTCGACACGTATTTGTTCGAATAAAAGCTTCTTCAAGCTCGAATTATGATAGACATAAACAATTTCGAACACATATTTCAGCTCTTTAAGATTTTTAAATCATGCTTGGGAATCCTATTGATCTACTCAACTTGACTTGACTTGACTCGTTTACACTCCTAATTGCAATTGAGAGAGGGAGAGAGAGATTTCGGATCTAAGATGTCAACACGTCTCGTGGGGGGTGAATAGTTGAGCACGGAATTTTGGACTTGACAAAAGAAAATGGAAATAACAAGAGGTATTTTTTTAAAAAAATAAACCAAGTATTTATTTGTGATGTTAAAGCCCACTACTTTTTGTCTCCTCCCTTTACATATAAAAAAAGTACAATTTGAATAATAATACCCACGTAACTTTTTTTAATAATTTTAAAATTAAACGAAAACCCCATAAATATTATCTAAATTTAATTTTTACGATTTTTTACTTGTAAACCCCTCGTTTTAATGATTGGACATATAACATAGGAATGTTTGTTTTAATTGACGAGTTCCCTGAGCTTTGGATGATGTCCAGTTGAGTTATATGCTAAACTCATTTTAGTTATTTTGTCGTTTTGTGTTGGATCTTTAAAACTAAATATCTTGTAAGATACAAGTCGGATTTGAATAAGATTTATAATTTGGGAGAGCCCAAGGAGATATTTATCAAAAGAGATCTATGAAGAATATATAATTTTCAAGTTATAATACTTTTATTTTCTACATTGTATCTAAGTTGTGTGTGTTGAACTTTGAAATTACATATCGGTTATGGTAAATTTATACTTTAAACTTTTTTAGTGGGAATGTCTTGAAGAAATAAATGGGAAGAGTTGAAGAATGAAAGTGTAAAAATGTTTTATTGAAATATAATTATTCGTGTTCAATGCTCTTTGTTGTTTCCAATCCCGTTGAATTATGAAGATAATAATCCTGGAGTTTTATTGAATCTGAGGTCGTTAGGGTTCACCATTCTCCATTTTAGGTTTTTAGAACTTGAATTTTTTTGGTTTATTATATGGATGTAATGAATAGTTTACTAAAGGGTGCAGGGACTAGGGTTTAGGGTTTAGGGCTTAGGTTTGACTGTGTAAGGTTTGAAGTAACACCTTAAAGCTTAAGCCCATGAAAAAGTATGTGCCGAAGGGACGACGTTCAGTTAACAAATTACTTAATTAATTACCATATCAAGCAAATTAAATCCTTTTTAATTTTAACCAATTTTAATTTTGCAAAATAAAATTATTAAGTACAAATTGCATGCAAGCTATTTTGAAAACAAAATCAATAAAAGAAAATCACAAACAACACGCGAGGATTTAAAATGAGAACCCTCTCGGGGAAAACCATTATAGCCCCAACCCACATAAAGTATATTAGTATTAATGAATGTTTACAGGACTTAATAAGACACATATATAGCTTACATATATGAAGAAGTTTACCCCCACATAGTCACTCTCTTGCACTTTGCTCATCTGCCTCTTCCCATAATAGTGAGGGTTGTTCCAGTCCAGGAAATAACTTCACAACCTCCAGTTTATCGATATCCACTAATCTCAGTTGTAATCCTCTTACCATAATCTTCTTATGATGTAGGAGATGTTTGGTGACTGTAAACCTAAAGTTTACTTTGAAAGCATGAGATATGACATAATCTCGCACTCTTAAGAAAACTCTACAAGAAACTTTAAGGTTTTATAAAAACTAGAGTTCGTACTGTGAAAGGCGCGCTTACTAAGTTATTGATACTTTTCAAATGAAGAACTTTACTAAAACACATTGTTTAGGGTTCGAAGCCCTCATTTGAACCAAGATCCCTTATTCGACAATGATACTTTCGCTCAAGGTCCTCTCATGAGAAGTTTTCATCTTACAAGTCTCATGGATGTAAATTCAACGTTCTCTTATGAAACCCGCTTGTCTAGAAGGCAATCTTAAAACAATTATCGTACGAGGTCCTTTGTTTGTAAATAAATGACATCGAACAAACGTTCAAGGGAATCTCGTTCAAACGAGATCTTATTTTTCAAGGTCATTGTAAAACAAAAAACGGTATAAAAATATTTTCCTCATTTTTAAAATCAAGTTTTGTCCTGTCAATTCCTTACTTAAAAGATAAGCAAAATGAAATAAAAAAACTTGAAAACCTTACCAAAACTTCAATTGTCTTTCATCTGAAAAGTCATGTTTTGTGCCATAGCTCTTGTCACAATGCTTTGTCTTCATCTTCAATGATGTGCAATTACATCTCAGAAACTTTTTTTTTCTAGAATTAAGCCAAGACTAAAATCATGAGGATTGTAAACCATGTCCTTACAAATATCCCCCTTTGGATATTTCAAGACAAAACCAAAAATTATAAAAACAAAAAAAATTATCGAATCAAAAACCTATATATCTAACTAATCATCCCCAATCCCCACGAGACTCGATGTTAGCATACAACTTTCTAATCCTCGACAAATCAACATCACGAGCTTTATAATTCTTGCACAATTAAACATATATCTCATGACATACAAAGGATACAAGAGAGTAATAAAGTAGACATGATTTAAAAAATGCAATGCATGCATTAAAATATTCCCCTTGAATCCAAAAGGTCTCCCCTTTTTTACTCGAATAGACGAGGGAAAAAACTTGGCAATATATCACAAATAGATAAAATCAAGAAAATTAACATCAACAATTATAGCATATGCTCAACAAGATAAGTGACAAAAAATATAGAAATACGAATTTAAAAAGCATATATCAATAAGTTTAAAGATCCATATCATAACATGACCCAAAGCAAATAAAAACAAATAAAACCAAATACAAGTGGATGATAAGTGCAAGATAACGTCAAATCTATGAAATCCATAGAAGCTATCTAATGGGAATATGAATGAACTCAAAACTTGAAAAAGTAAGATAAACCCCACTTATGTTATGCACGAACCCTTTTATGTAACCCATAGTTGAAAATAATTACAAGTCAGCTATACTTAAAAATGTTGCGTGTTTATATGCTCTTCCGATTAAGATCTAATATAAACCGCTTATGTTCACAGTTCAATAAGGCTAAAAGAAAATTACATATTAGACTAAAATGTGCAAAAAATTGGTCTTTAACTTATAACTCCCTCGAACACGTGCTTTTTTTATGAATATTCATTTACATAGATATTTTATTTTCTTTTTCTCTTAATAGCATATAGAAGTAAGTTTCTCTCCAATGGTTATTAACACCCATTTAGGTAGAACTTACCAAACTTTTTCTCATCATTTTTAATTAACCACACAATAAATGGTTTTAACATGCACATCCCAAAAATTTAGCAAACCAAATATGAACCGATTGAGTGAAAAAAAATTGTCAAAAAAAATTTGGATCGAAATAAAAATACACTGTAGTTAACTCGTGAACGTGTGTGCGGTATGACAATGACCATAACATAGTCAACCGGAGTCATTCTTTGAGAACTCTAGAGGAATAATTAAGCCATAGGTTTGCACTATCCTCGTAAAAATCTAATCCAAGAATATAGAAATATATAACACGATGTATTCCACAAATCCTCAATCATCTCAACAATAGCTATCCACAAAAATCACAAGACAAAAATATTTTTGGGTTTTTCTAAAAAAAATTGAAATAAAAAAACCTTTTCGTATTTTCAAAAAAATTAAAATAAAATACAAATAAAATACAAACAAAATAAAACAAATGTACATATATTACATATCTAATCAAGGATATAATCACCACGCACTAAAAATTATCTAAGACTATAAAAGAAATAAATATAGGCACACCTAATCTATGGAGTAAATCAAATAACTCACATGTGAGGAGAAAAATCTTTACCTATTATAGGTTTAGAGCGATGTGTTCCCAAAGGAACACATTGAGAAATATTAATCCTACCAACTAGTTATGCAACCAAATCGAATTATCTAGTTTAAATACATATGACAATCAGAACATGAGATTTATTAATCATTTTGGTTCTAGCCATAAAAGGTACCTTATCCTTACGATACAAACCTACAGACTTCATAGCTTTAGTCACATCATCGACTTTTCTAATGAGATTACTAATCCTTTTATATGTGTGGTTCAGATGAAGTTTTGGCTAGTGAAATGGTTAGGCATCCCAGACATTCTCCTAAGATCAAAACAAAAGTCTCTAAGGTGATATGACAAAAGGTGCAAACATATGGTTGTGGTTTGTCACCTTTTAAGTCTCACGAGTGTTCCTAAGTGGGGTACGCGTAGGAATCTTATTTGACCTTTTGACAAAGAGGGTCTAGACTTTGGGAGTATACACTTTTGAATGATCAAATCCAAGTGAAGTCTTATCCTTCGAGGATTGGGTTGGTGGAATTCTCTTTAAGGTTAACATTATTGGGAAAATAACTTGGTATTAACATTTAAAACACAAAAAAATTCAGCCCTAAGATATTTGATTAATCATGCATTGAAAAGAAATTAAGACCTAGATTTAAAGATTAAAGCTAAGGTTTTAAAAATACAATACCATAGCGAATCATGTTGTTATTTGCATAAGGAGACAAAGGTTGAAAAGGATGAAATTCTTTCTGCCCTCCAAGGTCTCCAAAAATCTTTCAAGAAAACGTCGAACAACTCAAAACTTCAAGCATATGATCCATCGAAAGTAAGTCTTGTGTGTGGTCACCTTCGAAGATAACACTATAGTGAAATACGAGAGAATTAACCTCCTCTCCCCTCATCTGTGACACCCCGCCTAATTAATTATCGGGTGATCAGTCCTTAACTAATTAATTTCAGAATATGAAGTTGGTTCATATATGCATCACTGTCGAAGACTCAAATTTTAATTTAATAAAAACTAACCACCTAATATTTAAAAAGGTTGGTGTCGAAATTTTATCTTGTTATTAACCATCAACATTCAAGGGTAATATCTAAATAGACTCAGAAACGTCTACTAGCAATATCATGTAGCCTCCATCGCAGCTACATCTCAGCAAATGAATGGAATCTCTTAAGTCTGGTGTCCCTGTGGCTAAGCACCTAAAATAATAGAATAAGAAAAGAGATTTGCAGAAAAATGGGTCATAGCCCGAGTAGAAAATAGTTTAAATATAGTAAGTGCTTAAATTGATTTAATTTAAACATATATTATCCATGTTAACTTATAGCACTCACTTGAGATGCTCACCTCTCATCTCTTGTGCACATCTAGCGAGTCTAACTACTCATACTAGTCTCGTCATGCTACCTGACTATAAGTAGGATAATCACTATGCCGGATACAATATCTAAATAACCCGAAATAAATATATTACTATTATTTAGGAATAGATTTAAGGATGTTACAATTCATTCTCATAGTATTCTTTATTCACAACTGGCGACCCAATAAGTATATACTTTAATAAAGTAGTCAATAAGAAACACTGAATAGGAACTCAGTATACATATATAAAATCTTATTATGTATACATACAAATATATCTATACAACACCCATGGTTAAGAAACCCCTAGTGCTAGGGATACTCGGCTATCTAGTCCCATTGCAACGCTCATGCATAAAGGACAACGGGTTCAATATCTCAAGAACCAATAAAACATATACACATATTGGAGGCTAACATAGTCCCAAGTGAATGGGCTATGCACATACCTACGCACCCATACGATCGTCAATACTATCATTCTCATAGATAACCCGTGCCTAGGTTCCATGCTCTAATGGTACGACTCGAAATCCCCCGAAGGCACACAAGATATAGTCATTCACAATGCGTTAACCCCCGTTCGATAGACAGTAGCTAGGTATGTCATACACATGATATTCCAAGTAATAAGCATGCACACAACTTATATACATTAATAGGTAATCACATAACCCAAATACTATGATCCGTAAGTAATATTAATGCCATTACTCTCCACGATATCCGTATATATATAGCCTGTCTAGGACTTACATTCTCTCCTAGGTTTTCATACAAATTTGATACCCCGAGGACCATTACACCCTTAATTCCTTAACACTTTGGAATTTAAGCCACCAGTTACTCACGTAGGTTATTACACTCGCTTGGATGACCCTAGGATGGTTTTTAACTCGAACGGACCCTAAAAGCTCAAAATGGAATCTCGTTAGAAGTTCCAGGATTCTCGTTCGAACGAACTCAGCAACTCATTTGAAAGGTCATTGGAAATTTCGTTAGAAGGTTCGTTCGAATGAGTTCATTCAAATGACATGGGAAGGTCTTCGAACGAGAATCCCGAACAGACCCAGTTCTTTTAAATTTCAGTTTTTCTCAACTTTAATCTTTAAAAACATACAAATACTCAACCCAATCCAAATTAAATGTTCCTACACTAATCCCAATCACCCTAAGATACTTTCTAATATGAATCAAAGGTCAAATCCTTATATAATCAATTGAAATTCAACAATCTCTTTAATTTCCAATAAGTCTCTTAAATATGAGCCCAGAATTTTAACTGTCCAAAACTCTTGTTATAATTCATGATTAAGACATAAAATTCCCATATTTTAATAGTCCAACCAAGGGAAAAACCTCTACATGCATACCCATCTCCAATTCATAAGGTTTCTTCACAATTCAGTTAAATTAAACCTAAGTTTTTATTGCACTAAGTCTATATCATCAAACCTAAATTAACAGGAATAATATCTGTTAAAAGAGGAGCAAGATAAACACTTGCCTCAGAATGAACGTCGGATTATTGGGCTGAAATTGGTATGGGAACGATCCTCTTGACACGATCTACGCACCGGTATAATTTTTGGTGTGAAAGCTCGAGTTCTTGGCTTAGGGTTTCAATGAAGTCTTCTTATTCCTTGGTTCTCTCTATCTTTTTCTCTCTTTCTCACGTAAGTTGAAATTGACAGGCCACTAACACATAATGATTTTAATTAAATCCAATTTTCATCCATTTAATCACCCAAAAATCCCAAAAGATCAAAATACCCCTCCGGGGTGTCGTTTTGGGCAAAAATTCCCTGGACCCCAAATAAAATACCCGAGTAGTGTTTTTTGACTATTTCGATCCTTCTGGACATTATGGCTCACTCAAAATAGTCATTAGAGTTATATAAAAATAATTTACCTTCTTAACCCCCAAATACATATTGGTGACGCGACTCATACGCGCGTCCCAAATAATTATAACACGACTGTCGTGTATCTTATCCTGACCATAATATTACTTCGATATTTACTAACTCTCTCCACCCTAGTAATTATTACCATTAAATCGAATTAATTATAATTAAATTTTCTCCCTTTAAATTAATTAATCCCCATTTTTCATAATTTCATAATAAAATAAATATGCGTAAAAATACGGGGTATTACACCACCTCTTCACGAAAATGTAAACCCTATCTTACACCAATATATATTGGTGTGGGCCAAGGGATTTAGTAAAAGTAGGCTTCCAAAAAGTTTTGGGCCTACTACTTGAGCAATGGACTATACTAGGGACCCAAGAAAAATAATTAAATTAATTTCCAAATGAGTACTCAGAAATCTCAATTACAATTACCATAAGTATTTCCTTTATTTACTTAATCGGGATTGATTCTAATAAATAATCACGATTCCACTTTAATTTAATTATCTTTAAATTACTCGAAATAAAGAGGTCTTATTTGCAAAGTTAATTATGACATATAATATATTTCCATATGTTAATTGTTCGACACCTGCTTCATCAAATCAGTTTACTACTAATTCATTTTAATAAACATCTAATCACTTCCTTGATTCTCAAGCTTAACTTATTTGCTACTCTCCCATGTTTATCAAATAATCCACCAATCAGTTTTACTGGTGGAAATAAGACACATAAGACTATCACGGGGGTATGACAATCCACTGTATCCCCTGTACGCGAATTGCTCTGAATTATGATCTCGGACCTACTAACATAAATGTAACCCAATATGCGAAGATCATTTGACCCGTTATAAAATCAAATAACACCCATAGTAATCAAAGTGAAATTTGCAGCAAGAGTTCCAATCCTCATAATTCTCGGGATTAAGAATGCAGATGGTGTGATATTGCTCGAGTCTATTCAAGACAGTTCTTAGACTCAAATCTCACATGTTGCCATGTTCAATACATTCTTGGGATGTACCAATCACAATCACTACACCAAAACTCGCTTTTAGTAACGGTATTTTACGATTACAAAAATAATTAGTAACGATAATTTTTCATTAGAAAAAAAGCGTGGGTAAAAAATTAGTAACATATATTTACCATTACTAATTATGGATTTACCAATGGTATTTTATCGTTACTAATTTTGATTTAGTAATATACTTTTTCGTTATTGTTTCTAGATTATTACATAAGTTTTGTAACGCTTTTGTTTGATTTTGTAACGGTAAAGGCCCGTTAGTGTAGAATCGCTACAGCGGAAATATTGCGACTTCTCAAATAAAATCCAATTTTAATTATTCCAAAATTTTAGTTAAACCCTAACCCGTGCATCTAGATGATTTATCCAATAAAATAAAGCATGTAGGACAAAACAAACAATTTCAGGAAAAATCCCCCAAAGGGGCAGAACCTTTTATTTTCACTATAATTTGTAAAGAATGGTTACACGGATTACAATGAAAATAAGAGCGACATACGAAACACCCTCAGGAGTCGGTTTCGATGTCTCGACTAAAATCTCCTGCAGGAAATCCAGGTGGTCAGCAATGAAGAAGAGAAACGTCTTCTTCACAAATTCTTCGGTTGGAACTTTCCCTTTCCAGGAGGGTAGCAATAAAGAAGAGAGACGGCTTCTCCACAAGTATCAACAAAAGCAAAGTAGTGTTCTTGGGTTCCAAAAGGATTCAAAAAAGTATGAGAATGATGTGTGAATCAAAACATGAGTTTTAGGACTCAAAAATATGAAGACTTGAGCTAATAGAACTCTCAAAAACGTCTTTCCATGTCTTGAAAAATAACTCCCCCGAAGTTGGCTTTTATAGGAAAACCAAAAGAGTTTTGAGTTGCTGGGACTTTTGCTGTGCATGTACCCCGAACCAATTCTGGTGTACCCCGAAATAGTTCCCCCCGAACCGGTTCACTATGCGGTTCGCGGTACCTCGCTAGTTTAGGGTTAAAAGAAAACAACATTCTTCTAAGGAATTTTCTCCATCTTCAAAAGGTCATAACTTCTTCACCGTAGCTCGAATTGAGGTGTCATTTCTTCTAATATCTTCGTGGCATCGATCTCTTAAATTTTTTAGTTGACCAAAACTCTAGACTATGATTGTAAAAATACCAAAATGCCCTTGAATTTTGTTATCTTTCCTTCTTTCATTGTTTTGACTTCTCTTGCGTACCACTTGCATAAAGTCCCTAAAAACGTGGAACGTGAAGTCGTTAAGGCAGATGTGGGACACGTGATGGAGATGTTGAGTGCTTTATTTCTAGAATTCGGATAGAAGCCGTCATGTGATATCGTGAAGTGATGTGCTAAATGTAGCGGCGTACGACATACACAAATGTAACATATCGGACTTGAGAAACATATCCTTACAAATCTCCCCCTATGTCTATGCTGGTACATACATAAAAATATCGAAATTATTATCATACAATTGACCTATACAAATCTACCTTCCCATGAATTCAAAATTGGAAAGATACAAATGAGTAAGTCTACATCGTTTGTTCTTCAAATCTTCAAAATCTCAAATCTTTTCTCATCAGGGTGTGCAATCCAATGATCATCAATGCAATACCTACACACATGAGATAAAGCAAAATACCTTCATGACGCATCGAGTTTGAAATGATATAAGAACAAAGCTGTAACACCCCATGATTTTGAGACTGAGAAATTAAATTTTTGGGAAAATAAAATTTAATTAAATTGCAGAATTCTAAAATTTGGAATTTAAGTCCAAAAATAAAGGAAATTTTAAAGTATTCTGGATGATGATTTTGAGGGTACCATTGATCCAGGAAGGGTCGAGATAGTCAAAATGACTGTCATTGGGTTTTATTTCGGCTTCGGAATATTTTAAGTTAGTTTAACTTGAATTGGAGTAAACGAGTCATTTAAAGTGTGTATTAACATTTAAATTGGGACTTATGTTTTAAGGGATTTAAAGGCTTACGGATGAAGCCTTATCATTTGAGAAAAAAAAAAGAGAAAGAGAAAGAAAAGAGAAAGAAGAAGAAAGGAAGAGAGAGAGGGAGAAAAGCTTGGAGATTTTCGACCCAATCGCGACATCGAGGACGATCCAACCTCTACAAAATTGAGGCAAGTGTTTAATCTTGCTAAATAAGTCATTTGTGTATTTTATTTCATAATTTGTGGGTTAAAGAAATGGTTTTTGGGTATAAACATCAAAACTTAAATTTTGGTTTAAATCTTGAAATTGAAGATTATAATTGCGTTTAAGAGATATAAATTGATGAGATTAGATAAATGATGAGTTTTGATGTTTGAAATTATGTTGAGGTTAAATATTAAGGATTAGAAATGGTATAAATTGAATTTTGGAGAATTTGGGCTTTGGAAAAATCAGCCATTTCCGTGGCTTGCTGCACAAGCCGAATTGATTCGCCCCTAGCGAATCGATTCGGAAGGTTGCAGACTCTCGGGTCCCTTGGACAGTATCGATTCGGATGGGCCGAATCAATTCGGAAATAGGGTTGTTTTAGGGGGATTTTTCTAGGATGATTTCTAATCTGTTTTGGTTGGGTTTATTGATTTGGGGCCTTCTCTTATGAAGTAAGAGATATCTTTTGGTGACTTATATGGGGGTCTCTCACTTAGAATGATAGTGGGGACTTCTTGGAATAATTGGAGAAGAATAAATCCATGTATGTATTTGGAACTGTGTATAGAGATTTTGGGGAAACCTTATTGGGATTGAGGATCCTAATTGTAGATAAAAAGTAAGTATAGATATGATGTGAGGTTGATAACTCTTAGAGAGTGAGGGGTCTCATATCCTTAGAAATGTTTAGACTAAGGAACAATCGATAACTCAATAGGAGTAAGGGTTCATAAGATTAATTGAACCATAGGTGAAATTGGGAACGATTTGGATTGTACTATCGACTAGAATAAGCGGTATCATAAATTCTAGTTAGGATAGTTTACACGTAATTGTGGGGAAATAACCATTGAGATTCCAATACTTGAAAAGAGGTTGGAATAATTTGAGGTTTTAGACTATTAAGTCATGTATGTGTGTATGGTTAAATAGTACTAAAGGTAATTATGTACTTTCGAATATGGATGAAATGTGTAGTGATGGGTTCCTATACAAAATTTTGGGTGATAACCCTAATGGTTAATATATATGTATAGATATATACATATGGTTTTGGGAGACTATTCATCATAGGAAATAGGATTGAATATGTTTCAAGTGAGGGATTGTATTCACATATCGAGGTAAATTATTTGAGTTTGTGGTGACGACTTGTATATTGAGGATTATGCATACTTATAGCCGAGTTTATATATCTTATACATATGAACGAGAATTAGTTTGTATATATATAGATATAACGATGTGTGAATATATGTACATATATCTATATATAAAAATGAATACATGGATATATTTATGTTGTGGACATACATGGTATGGATATTTAAACCGTATATGATGGTTTAATGTTTGATCATATGATGGGATGATATGGATGTGTATATATTGTGCATGTGAGCGATATATATACTTATGTGTTAAGCATACCCCGCTCATGCTATCATTGGGAAGTTTCCGCGCAGAGGGTGAGCATCCTGGCATATAGAGCAGGGTGTGGATATTCCCCAGGTCATAGTCGTCCCGTGTTTTATTATATGATATATATTTTTGGGATGAGATGTGGTGGGTATGTTTCGTCTCATTGCCAGTTGGAGCTATGACCGCTTCTCGGGACGTTGTGTGTGTGAGTTATCACGAGGTGGGTGTCGTGGATCCCCACCAGGTGGTCCCCAGTTTCTACGTGAGTCGGGCACTCGGAAGATGATAGCATTGATGCAGTTTTATCAGCGATATATATAGCCGGGTGGATTATGTTCATGTCCATTGTACATAAGATATGAAATGTACACTTGGTCATGGGTATGGATGATTGGTATATATATATATGTATATGGTTAGAATAAAATGCCTATATATATATATATATATATATATATATATATATATTTATATATCATATAGATGAAAGGATATAGAATCTTTGTGGTGTACATCTTGGATGATTATGGTGTACTAGATTGATGGGGGGGTTGATGTATCGCATTTAAGGAATATTTCGGTTACATCATCCCAAGGATATAATTGGAGATTTAGTAGTAGTGGTAGCATTATGGTATGTATGGCATTATGGATCTCCAGGATCGACGTTGATAAGGAGTAGTGTAACGGGGTGGTTCCTTATTTGGATTTCACTTTGAGAGACACCCCACGCATGAAACGTAGTGCAGTGTTGAGATTGGAGAAAAGTTCTGCCAATTATGGTATGTATGACATTATGGATCTCTAGGATCGACATTGTCAAGAAGTAGTGTAACAGGGTGGTTCCTTGTTTGGATTTCGCTTTGTGAGACACCCCACGCACGAAACGTAGTACATTGTTGAGATTAGAGAGAAATTCTGTCGATATTTATGTGTGGCATAATGGATCTCCAAGATCGACGTTGACAAGGAGTAGTGTAACGAGGTGGTTCCTTGTTTGGATTTCGCTTTGCGAGACACCGCACGCACGAAATGCAGCGCAACGTTGAAATTGGAGGGAAGTTTTGTCAATAATAATTTTGCATGCTTATTAATTTAAAATTAAATTATATGTTTCAACCCAAATGCATATTGGGTAACTTATTAAATTTATAATTGGTTAAATTAATAACCGGAATCCATTAAGCCTAAAAAGGCATATATGTTTGAAATTAAATACTTAAGTTTGTTTAGAAAGGGTGGATTCTTGGGTTATGATAGGAAGGTAGATCTCGTGGGTATGGGCTAGGCCTATGATAAGTTAGGTTGTCCTTATAAATGGGGGTAATTTAACTAAAACTTGAGGACACAAATAGGTGCGCACCGTTAGATGAGGGGTGAGTTGGGAATCCACGAGAGTGCGAATCCACTTTTAATTATGAAATAACTGCACCGATATTTATTATGCACGGTTAACACACTTGCTAAATATTTTTCATAACTCGGGCTCTGACCCGTTTACTTTTCTCTCCTGCATATATATATATATATATATATATATATATATATATATATATATATATATATATATATATATATATATATATATATATATATATATTACTACAGGTGTCCTACCGCATGGATGCCGGATGACCTTCTATCCAGAGTCTAGGGAGCCGTGACAGGTGCGGACTGTTGCGGGATGTATCTTATAGTCGCTTCCTACTTCTTTAAAATTCTAGGCAGGATTCATGTTGTATATCGGGTTTGTACCCAAGGTATATTTATATACATGTTTATATTTATTCCATTTCAGTTGTTGTATTGGCTGTGACCTGACAGCTTATTCGGGTCTATTCTTTTTTGTAGTATATTCTGTTGTAGTCATTTATTTCGTTTTATTCCAGCATTTCATTTATCTTAGTTCTTTCATGCATATTTATTTCCTTTTCTAGTAGTTTAGTGTTGGTTTGTTGTCGATTGTATTTTATTTTAAAAATTTTAACATCTCGCTTATATGATATCGGGTAGTTAGTCGTATAATATATTGTACCGACAGTTGATGTTGAGACTGAGTCATCTGAGATTCCTGATTTAATGTAGTATAGGGCTGGCCACCCGTTATTATTTTAAGCGGGGTGTTACAGATGGTATCAGAGCATCAGGTTCTAAAATCTTTAGGATCTGTGTGAGTTTCCTGCATTCTTCCGTTAACGTTCTTGACATAAAGCCCTACAATTAGGACTTTTGTGTTCACTGCGTTATTTTCTTCTGTGAAGTATATTCACTTGATTGGCATTTTGATAACAGTTACTCTTGTTTCGTTTCAGACGTCACCTAGATTTTATCGTATAGGAAAGGATAGGATTAGAAGTACAATACACATAGCATATTTTGGGTACGCTTTAATCGGGGGCATTTGTTTTCCCCGATTCTGGAGGAGATATTGAGGAGATTTCTAGCAGTCGTTCGAGGTGATTTATCGACAGTTGAGTAAGAAAGGAAAATTTACTCGAATTGCGAACCTTGGACTTAATAAAGTAAGTCTAAGGAGAGATTAGTGTAGTCCTTGGGAGGTTTAGGTTGAGAAACCCGTCAGTCTTTGCTAGGAAGCCTTGTAATGCTGACTTCTACCAGTGGAAGGTAGGTGGCATTGACAAATGGACAGGGGTATCGTCTTATTTAAGAAGGGCGTAAGAAATTGGAGAGTCAAGTTTGTCAAGTAGGATGGAAGGAGTTTTCGGTAGTCGCAATCGCGTTTTGTCCTTCAATATGGTTAGGAAGGACTTTGAGAAAGATGTTTATCTTGTGGAGAAATAGGTTTAGGATTAATGAATGTCCTGGAAGAAGTAGAGTACCCTGAGTTGAGATTTAAGGACTTGCCTTGAAATTATGCTTTGGGGTGATGTAAAGAATATGTATGACTGAGAGGTTCAATTTGATGGAATTATCTTGAGCGGATAATTTATCTCATAGTTGTGCTAGTTTTGAGAACTAGGTACTGGTTAGAAGTGTTGTATTTGTTGAGGCCTTGTGTTCTAAACATAAGGTATTTGTTTGGCGTGTCGAAAGACGCGGGATTTGTTTATATTATATATTGTTACATAGGCCTTCAGGCAGTATCTAAAATATGGAAATCTTTTATAAAACCTTAGCCCTGGTTCAACTAATCTCAATCCCCGACCTAGCTGCACAGTAGTGTATTAGGAGGGTTCCTTGTTTGGATTTCGCTTGCGAGACCTCCCCCGCACGAAGGTAGCTAGCGTCAAGGGTTGAGTAGAGTTCAACCATTGAGAATTTTTGAAATTTTATATAATTAATGTGTAATTGTAGATTATATTGGTGGTAGTTATGTTACGTTTGAGGCTAATGGAGCCTGATTATAAATTCTATGAGTGGAAACTCTAGTACGGGGTGTATGGGCGCCCCAGGGTAGTAGTATGTTTTCAAATCTATTTGGTTCGACGTGAGAACTAGTAAGGATCGGTATAGTGATCCTAAGAGTTGATGTTAGGACTAGATGATATTGAGGTCCTAGGCATGTCTTAAATTTCGCGGGCGAAATTTTTGTAAGGGGGGAAGATTGTAACACCCCATGATTTTGAGACTGAGAAATTAAATTTTTGGGAAAATAAAATTTAATTAAATTGGAGAATTCTAAAATTTGGAATTTAAGTCCAAAAATAGAGGACATTTTAAAGTATTCCGGATGATGATTTTGAGGGTACCGTTGATCCCGGAAGGGTCGAGATAGTCAAAATGACTGTCATTGGGTTTTATTTCGGCTCCGAAATATTTTAAGTTACTTTGACTCGAATTGGAGTAAACGAGTCATTTAAAGTGTGTATTAACATTTAAATTGGGACTTATGTTTTAAGGGATTTAAAGGCTTACGGATGAAGCCTTATCATTTGAGAAAAAAAAAAGAGAAAGAGAAAGAAAAGAGAAAGAAGAAGAAAGGAAGAGAGAGAGGGAGAAAAGCTTGGAGATTTTCGGCCCAATCGCGACATCGAGGACGATCCAACCTCTACAAAATTGAGGCAAGTGTTTAATCTTGCTAAATAAGTCATTTGTGTATTTTATTTCATAATTTGTGGGTTAAAGAAATGGTTTTGGGTATAAATATCAAAACCTAAATTTTGGTTTAAATCTTGAAATTGAAGATTATAATTGGGTTTAAGAGATATAAATTGATGAGATTAGATAAATGGTGAGTTTTGATGTTTGAAATTGTGTTGAGGTTGAAGATTAAGGATTAGAAATGGTATAAATTGAATTTTGGAGAATTTGGGCTTTGGAAAAATCAGCCATTTCCGTGGCTTGCAGAACAAGCCGAATCGATTCGCCCCTAGCGAATCGATTCGCTATGTTACAGAAGTCTCAGGTCTTTAGGGATGAATCGATTCTCCCCTAGCGAATCGATTCGGAAGGTTGCATACTCTCGGGTCCCTTGGACCGAATCGATTCGGATGGGCTGAATCGATTCGCTGCTGGGCCGAATCGATTCGAAAACAGGGCTGTTTTAGGGGGATTTTTCTAGGATGATTTCTAACCTGTTTTGGTTGGGTTTATTGATTTGGGGCCTTCTCTTATGAAGTAAGAGATGTCTTTTGGTGACTTATACGGGGGTCTCTCACTTAGAATGATAGTGGGGACTTCTTGGAATAATTGGAGAAGAATAAATCCATGTATGTATTTGGAACTGTGTATAGAGATTTTGGGGAAACCTTATTGGGATTGAGGATCCTAATTGTAGATCAAAAGTGAGTATAGATATGATGTGAGGTTGAGAACTCTTAGAGAGTGAGGGGTCTCATATCCTTAGAAATGTTTAGACTAAGGAACAATCGATAACTCAATAGGAGTAAGGGTTCATAAGATTAATTGAACCATAGGTGAAATTGAGAACGATTTGGATCGTACTATCGACTAGAATAAGCGGTATCATAAATTCTAGTTAGGATAGTTTACACGTAATTGTGGGGAAATAACCATTGAGATTTCAATACTTGAAACGAGGTTGGAATAATTTGAGGTTTTAGACTATTAAGTCATGTATGTGCCTATGGTTAAATAGTACTAAAGGTAATTATGTACTTTCGAATATGGATGAAATGTGTAGTGATGGGTTCCTATACAAAATTTTGGGTGATAACCCTAATGGTTAATATATATGTATAGATATATACATATGGTTTTGGGAGACTATTCATCATAGGAAATATGATTGAATATGTTTCAAGTGAGGGATTGTATTCACATATCGAGGTAAATTATTTGAGTTTGTGGTGACGGCTTGTATATTGAGGATAATGTATACTTATAGCCGAGTTTATATATCTTATACATATGAACGAGAATTAGTTTGTATATATATAGATATAACGATGTGTGAATATATGTACATATATCTATATATAAATATGAATATATGGATATATTTATATTGTGGACATACATGGTATGGATATTTAAACCGTATATGATGGTTTAATGTTTGATCATACGATGGGATCCTATGGATGTGTATATATTGTGCATGTGAGAGATATATATACTTATGTGGTTAAGCATACCCCGCTCATGCTATCATTGGGAAGTTTTCGCGCAGAGGGTGAGCATCCTGGCATACAGAGCAGGGTGTGGATATACCCAGGTCATAGTCGCCCCGTGTTTTATTATATGATATATACTTTTGGGATGAGATGTGGTGGGTATGTTTCGTCTCATTGCCAGTTGGAGCTATGACCACTTCCCGGGACCTCGTGTGTGTGAGTTATCACGAGGTGGGTGTCGTGGATCCCCACCAGGTGGTCCCCAGTTGCTACGTGAGCCAGGCACTGGGAAGATGATAGAATTGATGCAGTTTTATCGGCGATATATATAGCCGGGTGGATTATGTGCATGTCCATTGTACATCAGATATGAAATGTACACTTGGTCATGGGTATGGATGATTGGTATATATATATATGGTTAGAATAAAATGCCTATATATATATTTATGTATCGTATAGATGAAAGGATATAGAATCTTTGTGGTGTACATCTTGGATGATTATGGTGTACTAGATTGATGGGGGTCTGATGTATCGCATTTAAGGAATATTTCGGTTACATCATCCCAAGGATATAATTGGAGATTTAGTAGTAGTGGTAGCATTATGGTATGTATGGCATTATGGATCTCCAGGATCGACGTTGACAAGGAGTAGTGTAACAGGGTGGTTCCTTGTTTGGACTTTGCTTTGCGAGACACCCCACGCATGAAACGTAGTGCAGTGTTGAGATTGGAGAAAAGTTCTGCCAATTATGGTATGTATGACATTATGGATCTCTAGGATCGACATTGTCAAGAAGTAGTGTAACGGGGTGGTTCCTTGTTTGGATTTCGCTTTGCGAGACACCCACGCACGAAACGTAGTACATTGTTGAGATTAGAGAGAAGTTCTGTTGATATTTATGTGTGGCATAATGGATCTCCAGGATCGACGTTGACAAGGAGTAGTGTAACGGGGTGGTTGCTTTGTGAGACACCCCACGCATGAAACGCAGCGCAGCGTTGAAATTGGAGGGAAGTTTTGTCAATAGTTATTTTGCATGCTTATTAATTTGAAATTAAATTATATGTTTCAACCCAAATGCATATTGGGTAACTTATTAAATTTATAATTGGTTAAATTAATAACCGGAATCCATTAAGCCTAAAAAGGCATATATGTTTGAAAATAAATACTTAAGTTTGTTTAGAAAGCATGGATTCTTGGGTTATGATAGGAAGGTAGATCTCGTGGGTATAGGCTAGGCCTATGATAAGTTAGGTTGTCCTTATAAATGGGGGTAATTTAACTAAAACTTTAGGACGCGAATAGGTGCAGGCCGTTAGATGAGGGGTGAGTTGGGAATCCACGAGAGTGCGAATCCACTTTTAATTATGAAATAACTGCACCGATATTTATTATGCACGTTTAACACACTTGCTAAATATTTTTCACAACTCGGGCTCTGACGCGTTTACTTTTCTCTCCTGCCTATATATTTATATTACTACAGGTGTCCTACCGCATGGATGCCGGATAACCTTCTATCCAGAGTCTAGGGAGCCGTGACAGGTGCGGACTGTTGCGGGATGTATCTTGTAGTCGCTTCCTACTTCTTTAAAATTCTAGGTAGGATTCATGTTGTATATCGGGTTTGTACCCAAGGGATATTTATATACATGTTTATATTTATTCCATTTTAGTTGTTGTATTGGCTGTGACCCGACAGCTTATTCGGGTCTATTCTTTTTATAGTATATTCTTTTGTAGTCATTTATTTCGTTTTATTACAGCTTTTCATTTATCTAGTTCTTTCATGCATCTTTCTTTCCTTTTCTCGTAGTTTAGTGTTGGTTTGTTGTCGATTGCATTTTATTTTAAAAATTTTAACATCTCGCTTATATGATATCGGGTAGTTAGTCGTATATTATATTATACCGACAGTTGATGTTGAGACTGAGCCATCTGAGATTCCTGATTTAATGTAGTATAGGGCTGGCCACCCGTTATTATTTTAAGCGGGGTGTTATAAAAGCATTAATAATGAAATCTCCCCTATAATGCAAAAACTACCCCACAACATGATAATTCTTTCTCCCCATTTTTATGATGTTCCTAAATAGATATATAAGAAGAAAAATGAAAACATGGAGTGTCGAAAAAATGCATAGCAAACAAAGATCAATCTATGCGCATGGAAAGGTAAGTTCCAAAAATATCCACAAACTATTTTTGGATTTTTCAATGTTTTTTATGCAAAAATAGGATACAAAAAAATCACACCATGGATTTAAACTAAAACAACAAAGTCATGGAAATGGAATGTATGGGTGTGAACACATTCGATAGGAAAATCAACTCAATCAATCATATGTGAACGATGCATAGTGTACTCCTAACGAATGAACATCAAAAGTATCCTTAGGTGTAAAATTTGTTGAATTTAGATGACATCATCTTATGCAAATCAACAAATCAAAATCAAAGTTATTTCCAGACCAATAACTCCCAAAACTCTTTAGCACTTTTTTAAGATTTTCAAGGACGTGCAAACCCGTTATAAAATCTCCAACCAAACTCCCTCATATATATTTTCTTTTCGAGGTGTTAAACTAAATTCTCAAACTTTTGAGAATTGGTGCGAAAACCTAAATGGCCCATAATTGGCATGAATTTCTTTTTATTGCCTATAATTCTTTTTTCGGGCTCTTTTAAAACGGTGGCTTTCACGACGTGAATATTAATCACTCGTAGCCCTTTTCCCGTGTTCACTCATCATTTTTCAAACTAAACGAATTCCACACGGGCAAATGGATCTTACAATTAGTAATATTAATACATATTTAAAAAAATATATTTATTAATCTGATATCCATTTTTAACATGTCCTAAATTTGAACAAATTTAATTATGCTTACCACACTTTTCAAAACCCACGAACACATACAAAAAATAGTCACATAAATAAGGACACTATATTTAACATTTACACTTTATATAAGGTTAAATAAATTCACAAATATGCAATAAATTCACAAATATGCAATAAATGGTCCTCAATTAGGAAAAACGCCACTTCATGGTAAAAATGGGAATTGTTCTAGGTCACGTGGTCTCCCACGACGGTATTGAAGTAGATAAAGCAAAATTCGACTTGATTTTCACGCTTCTCATTCCTAAGTCTATTAAGGACATTTGCTCCTTATTAGGACATGCAGTCTTTTATCATCGTTTCATTAAGGACTTTTCTAAAATAACTCGACCTTTAACAACCCTTTTATCCAAATGCATTCCCTTTGTCTTTGACGATGCATGTGTCACTTCTTTTGAGCTCCTTAAAATCGAGCTCACCTCTGCTCCTATCATTCAACCTCCTATTTGGTCTCTACTATTTGAGCTCATGTGTGATGCCTCTTATTTTTTTTCTAGGTGTTGTATTTGGTTAGAGGTTTGACAAGCGCCATAACGTCATCTATTATGCTAGCAAAACCCTCCATGATGCTCAGCTTCATTACACGACCACTGAAAAAGAGTTGTTATCGATTGTCTTTGCTCTGGATAAGTTTATGTTATATGTCGTCAATTCGCCTATCATCGTTTACACTGACCATGTAACCCTGAGGCACCTTATTTACAAGAAGGATTCTAAGCCACGATTGATACGGTGGCTTCTCTCGCTTCAAGAGTTTGACCTTGAAATTCGCAATAAAAAAGGTGTGAAAATGTTGTTGTCAACCATCTCTCTTGCATTACTGTCACGTCTAACTCTGATCATGTCCCTACTTCTTAAATCTTTCTTAATGAGAAACTTTTTGCTCTCTCCACCTCATCTTGGTATGCTGATATTATTAATTTCCTTGTTACCGACCAACTTTCCAATCATTGGTCGAAACAAGAGTGTTCCTAATTCATAGCGCAGGTGAAGTTTTGCTCTTGGGATGACCCATTCCTTTTGAAGTATTGCACTGATCAAGTCATTCGCCGCTGTGTTCCTGGAATGAATAATGCAGTATTATCTCCTTTTGTCATGATGGTGCCTGCGGTGGCCAATTTAGCTAAAAGAAAACTTCCACCAAAATTTTGCAAATTGGTTTCTACTGGCCCACCCTTTTTTGAGATGCCCAATACTACTACTAGGCTTGTTCCAAATGTCAACAATCTGGGCATATATCTCGTCGTTATATGATGCCTCTCACACCCATTCTCATCGCCGATATCTTTGATGTGTGGCGCATTGATTTCATGGGTCCTTTTCCCTCAACTCATGGCTTCCAATATATTCTCGTTACAGTTGATTATCTCTCAACATGGATTGAATCCATCGCTTACCGCACCAATGACCATCACGTTGTGGTCAATTTCTTAAGGAGTATGTCTTCACACGTTTTGGAACTCCCAAAGCTATCATTAGTGATGGGGGTAAATATTTTGTAATCGAGTCTTTGAACATCTAGTGAAAAAGTATGGTATTACCCATAAAATGGGTCTCTCTTACCATCCTTAGACTAGTGGTTAAGTTAAAGTTTCCAACCATGAGATTAAGTAAATACTAGAAAAAACAGTTAATCCTAATAGAAAAGACTGGTCCTTACGCTTGAACAACGCATTATGGGCATATTGTACTGCTTTTAAGACTCCAATTGGCATGTCTCCTTATCACTTGGTCTTTGGTAAACCACGCCACTTACCCATCGAGATTGAACATCATGCCTATTAGAATGTTAAAACCCTTAATTTTGATGTCGACGAGGCTGGTGTCCATCGAAAGCTCAAAATTATTGAATTAGAGGAGATACAAAATGATGCCTATGATTTGTCCAAGAAGTTCAAGGACAAAATGAAGTGGATCCATGACTAAAGAATTCTAGGCAAATAATTCCACCATGGTCAGAAAGTTTTGCTATACAACTCCCGTCTTTATCTCTTTCCCGAGAAGTTAAAAACCAGGTGGTCTGGACCCTTTGTTGTTGAATTTGCTACTCCCTATGGTGCCATCACTGTTTAAAATCCAAAGGATGGTAGACTCTTTGAGGTCAACGATTAACGCTTGAAGCCTTTCTTTGAGCTAGGACCCACTCACATAGAAGAGATTGACCTTGTTGACCCCATTTATGAAGATTGACTGTTCAGTCTTGTTTAGGGGTGATTCTCATCACCCAATTTTTTGCCACCCTGTTCTTTCCTAGATTATACCTTCTTTCTGGGTGAGTTTCGATCGATCTGATTGAAGCTGTTAAGCTTAGCGCTATCGAAAGGCAACCCATCATTTATTGTTTCTGAGTATGAGTCTTAACCTATTTGGGGTGGTGTTTCACATCACCCACTGATTTTCACATGCTTTATATACTCGTACATATTTTTGTGTTGCATCTGTTCTTCAGGTTCCATCTCTGCTCCACCATGTGGTACAATTTCATAAGTGGTTCATTATGGTAATATCTTTCCTACCTTGTGCTTTTCAATTTCTATATATAGTTTTAAACATCTAGGGCGATGTTCTCTTTTGTTTGGGGGTGGGAAATTTATCAAAATTGTACCTCTTTTGAAAAAAATTCAGAAATAAGTGATTTTAAACTTTTTGCGCAGTTAAAATTAAATTGTTATGACATGAATTGTCTATCATCCCTCTTTTAGAAATCTCAGAATACCCGTGTTCGACCCTAAAATTACGCTTTTACCATAAAATTAAATAAAACCTCTTAAAAGCGTACTTGCACTATGAATTCCTAAACTTAGCAATTTGCACTAACTATATCTCAAAAGAGCCTCAAAATATCACTAGTGGCAACTTAAACACATGAGATTTGATATTTTCCTATTTTTGAGGGTTTTTACGTATCTCAGAGTCACGAGTTGACTCAACTTTCTTTGGGTACCACACTTAGTCATTGCACGATCTCATTATTTTTTAAATTTGGCTTAATCAATGAGAATGACGTTACTTTCCATTTGTGAGAAACATGTGTCTTGTAGTTTGTCCGAGCACTAAACCAACTCTGACCATACACTTATCATTTTTTCGTATCACATTATCATTCACCCATTTTCCATATTTCCCTTATCCATGTATGTCCCAGATACCATCCATATATCAATTCCCATCATTCCCATCGTTTTTGAGAAAAAGAGTGCTTGAAATTATCAATGTAAATTGTCTTCATTTGTGAAAGAAAAAAGAAGCATAAAAAGAAAAAGAAAGAAAAAAATAGTTTAGAAGAAAAAGAAAACATCCGATCAAAAATCCAAAAAATGAAGACATTAGTTATTCAAAGTGTGTCGCACTATTCTCAAAAACCCTATCATTCATCTTTTTCATTTCATTTTCCCCTCATACCTTTCATAAACCACATTTTTACCCTTGGTAAGGTGTTCGGGCAAACGAGAAGTCTATATGGCGAATAACTCGACATTCTCAACATAGTGGTTAGCAATCATTCATGAGATCAATTTTCTTTCATGTTTCCGTAATTTTATATAAAGTGCGTGTTACGTTTGAAGTTGTTTACATTTACTCACCTCCTCACACACTAGAGAGATACATTTATCCAATTCTCAGAGAGTTCGATTAAGAGAGATATATCTAGTGAGAATTGAAGTCAAAGTTTTGATTCTATAAAGGCAATCTAAGAATTACTCAAATGATACTTAAGTTTGTTTCACACAAACACATGTTGAGTTTTAGGAAGGATTATTCTTTCGGTATTAAGTAATTTTATACTTTGATAGTTGAATATTGTATTTCTTGATGCCTTCTGAGTTGGGTTGTATCATTTTTATTGTCAAAATAAGAGACTGAATTTAAATAAATTTTGAATTTTGTGGGTACATTCACTAAAAACCCTCATGAGACAACGCTCCTCCTGTAGGGAAACCTATAGGTTTAACGACTTGTTGCACATGCTAAGTGCAATTACGAGTGCCTGCGAAAGTGGCACTCTTTTGGTTACTTATCCATGTTTTCTCTCTATTTTTGCGCGAGGATTTGCAACGTTCTGTTTGGGGGGGGAGGTTGATAAGCACCTAAAAGTTTTTAATTTACACCCCGAATAGAAGCATTTTAGACACTCGTTTTAATTAAAAATAGCCTTATATTCGTATTTAATTATTTCTCAGGTCAATATGCATCCGCGACATCAAATAGTGCTAAACCAAGTTAATTGCGACAAAGTAGCAACTAAAAGAGTTCATTGAAGAAAATCAAAGAGACCGTGAAGAAAGAATCCCGTTGAGCTTGCCTATATCAGTTTTGAAGCCCCGAACCTAGTCTTGTACCAAACTTGAGCCTAAATCGAGCCCAAACCATCATCTGAGCCTCATGTGTGTTTATTTTGTAATTTTATTATTTTTTTATGATTATTATTTGAGTCTTATATAATTTTTAAGATTTTTATATTTTATTCTTGTGCGTATAATTGTAAATAGTAGGGTCCGTATAGTTATTGTGTGTCGAGTATTTTTATCATAGGCATGTTTATTTTAGGAATTTCTTTATTTTCTTTATTTTTTAGTTTATTTTATTTGATTTATTAGATTGGTTTTTTATTTTACTTTTATTTGAGTCTTTTATTTTTTAGGTAAGGAATTTATATTTTTAGTTTTATTTTATAGACTTGTAAATATTTATTAGGATTTTAATTTTTAGTTTCTAATTTTAATAAATTTTATTAATTGTATTATTTTAGTTGCGTCTTAAATGTTAGGTAGTTTTCTATTTTAAATATTTTAGGGTCACAAAATAAACGCACATACACACTAAACCCCTACCTCCTCACACACACTGTTATCTCTCCTATCATATTCTACACCCACCTCATTGCTTTTCCCTCAACCTCCATAACCCAACTGAAAACTCACCCAACACACAACCTGAAAACCCATCAAACCCACACCTACCCGCTGCCACTAACCTAAATCACAAAGCCCGAACTTTAACACGGACCAAATTCGAGCTCGCACCTGTCCAAACCAAAATCGACTTTGACCTGATTCCCACCCGACATGTTAACCTCCATTAAACCAAATCGCACCCCACTAAACCCAGTCAACCCGAAAACAACAAAAACGGAACCTAAACCATTGCTCTGACCCTGAGCGACCCACCTCCGGCGAGATCGAACCCGGAGTTGCCAAATCCCATTTCGACTCACATACCTACCGGTAAGACCAATAATATCCATATAGTCCATACCCGGTTTGAAACCCACGAACTAATTTCAACCAAACCCATTTCTTGAAACCAAATCTTGTCCTTTAAAATAGGGACCACTGTCACCTACCCGCCAAGCCTTAAACCAAAAGACACACCCAAATCAATTTTCAAAATCCCTCCAAAAATCCCTTGACTTAGCCAAAGAAAAATCCCACCAATATCTCCTCTCCAAAGATGACTCGTGGGCTATAAAAAAAAACTCTCACATACACAGAGGCAACGAGAGACACTGAAAAAAATAATGCAGTAGTGTAGGGAAAATTCAAAAAAAATATAATTTAGCATTAGAAAAAATTCTATGTTTAGGTTTTGATTTTTGTTTTGTAATCCAGTTGAGTATTTGTGAAAAGATCGGGACGTGTGTTCATGCACTCATTCGATAAGGTATTAATGCGTAACCTATTTCTTTCCCTTTTTATTTTAAATTCCTATCGAATGTTGTTACTGTTCTTGAATTCTTAATCCTGTCTGGATAAACACCCCATTGAAGGGGTAGGATGAAATGTGTAGGTTAATTAATTTATTGAATTAATTATACATTGATTTGTTCTAGGCTAATTAAACTGGGGATATTCACTAATTAATTTATATAACGAGAGTTAAAAAATTAATTTCAAAAATTGATATTTGATTTTAGGATTCGACTTAGAGATAGGTCCCGTTTTTTCATTCAATTATTAATCATGTGTGTGCAATTCGAAGATCTGTACAATTTTTCATGAATTGATCTTAGTAGATAATTTGTAAAAAAAATAGTATGAATCTTAATTTTTTATTAGTGGTGACACTTCCGGATTTAATGGTTAAAAAAATGATGTTGAATTTAGGATTGTAACGAGAGTTAAATTTTAAATTCAATAGTATTTAGAACATATCAAATGAATAATTGGGAAATTAAATTAAACTAATTACGCGGTGTAATCCCACCTCTTATCTCTTCTCATAAATTCTAAACTCGGTTACATTTTAAATTTTTTTGTTGTTATTTAATTACATAAATTTTCGTTTTCTCCCTTGAAATTGTTTTTAAACATAAAAAAACACAAAAAGATTTTTAATACAAACTGAAATTGCAAGTTTTCACGATAACAATTTCGATGCTTGAAATTGGATTGATACCCGAATTTACCACGATACTGAACTTTTAACAAGTTTTGTAGGTGATTTCAAGGGAATTTCGATACTCTAAGTTTGACCGCAACGAATGACGAATCAAGAAAATAAGTCACATAAAAGAAGAAGTATCAATCATCGAGAGAGAAAAATAAAGAAAAACAAAAAATAATTAAAATTGGATAAACCTTCTCCTTGTCCTTGACCTGGTCTCGGCCAACAGATATTAAGTTGGCAGGGCACCATTAAAGACTCAAGAGTCATCACATAAGATTCTCCTGACCCATCCTCATCATCAAACTCCTCATCCAGGTTAGGAGGAGTACCAGGGTTATGCCTCCTGAATAGCTCAGAGCTTTCTTATGTGTCAACCACCTTCAAAGCTTTATTCCAACCTTCTTTGAAGGACTATTTCTTAGCATACTCAATGTGAGAAGAGGCAACACAAATGGACTTCTCCCATCCCTTACTAAAGGTGGCTTTGACTTTGGCCTTCAAAGCAATCACCTTGGCCTCAACAATTTGTGCCCTAGTCATGGAATCTGATAATTTATCCTCAGCAGATTTGGCCCTGCCTTCAACATCATTTAGTTTTTTCTCGGTTGCTTCAATTTTTTCTTCGACAGCATTTATCTTGCCATCAGTAGCAATGGCCCTATCATTTGCCTTCTTTAACTCCTTTTCCTAGGATTTTTGCTTTGTCTCCAAAGCCTGTCGAGAAGCTGTTAAAGAATTCTTTAGACCTTCAAAGGCCTCTTCAACTTCTCCTGGAAAAAAATGCAATTGATTGTACTTATCCATCATCTAGTTAAAATTAACCAGGAACTATAAGAAAGACAAAAGAATAGGACATCAAAAAAGATCATCGCCATAAAGGAGAAAGAAAAAAAGTAAGAAACTCAATAATACCAAGTTATGGCAAGCTCTTTTAGTCAGCTTGGACCTGGACATGGGGGATAACGCAACTCTATCAGCAGGGAGTGTTCCAGACTTAATCAATGGCCAGCCCAGGGTTAACAGCAACAAAGGCTTACCCAATGTTAAGGTCAGCCTGATTTTTCTTCACTAACTCTTGATGGTCGGCATTCCAATTAGCAACTAATACCTACTGCTCAGCTGGTGTCTTTTGAACCTATTTTGGAGGATCAGACAAACCTCTCCTCAACCTCTATAAGGACATGATTTTATAAATGCCCATCAAAATTAAGTATGTCGTATACCGCTACAATTCGTCGAAGAATTGGGCAAGTTTAAATCTACAAAAGACGGATCCGAATGTTAAGTGGTCTTCAACATTCAAGACCAACAAGATGATTTTAGTAAAAAATATGTTTAAGTTCCATTTACATTCATATTAAAAGTGTTGGGATTTTTTTATAAGAGATTAGAACAGTTTTTCTAAATATAAAAATGTTTTTACAAATGTTTTTTTTTATAAAAAAAAGGTTCTAAACTGTTTCGTACAGTTTTGGTTTTGAAATAGTTTTGAAGATTTTTTCTAAGTCTGATGGCGTTCTTAGGGAATGACACTCTGATCGTTCAAACAAGATCATAATGTCATTCGAGCGACACATGTCTCGTTCGAGAGAGATCAGCTTTCGTTCGAGCGACGCTATTTTTGTGTCAGCCACGCCACTGCCTCAAAGTTTTCTATAAAAAGAGACTTCTGCCTTTGTTTTTAAGCGAGGAGAATACTGGTTTTTATCAAAACAGTTTTTAATAGTTTCGATAACTGCTTGTGCAGTTTTTTCTTCTTCTCCCATTTAAGGGTTCAAAGTGTGTTTTCAATTCACAATCCCAATTGCTTTTATGTGAGTTATTTTGTGGAACCCAAGACGTATTTTTACTGGAATTTTATTCCGGTGATTTAAGTGCCTTTTATGTTACTAGGCTGTTGATTATGCGTCATTGAGGATTACTTGAGGGTGTTCCTTTGCTGAAGATTGGACTGCGATTCGTATGGGTTCGCTGCGTGGGATCCATTGTTGACTCTATGTTGTGTATCTATGTAGGTTTGCTGAGGTAAACTTATTGTAGATTTCATTCTGATTCTAAATTACGATTTAATTCATAGTAAAATAAAAGGTTTTGCCCTTTCGGGATTTTTCTTGAAATCTGTGAGTTAGCATATTTCTGTTTATGATGGTTTGACACATGCACACACGTAGTTGCACGTTTAAGGGCTGATTTTACATGGTTTAAAAATTAACACTAATTAAATAAGTTTGTGGTTGAAATTTGCAAATTTGTTCGAGTCTTTGTCACGCATAGCTTTTACAAATTGGTATTAAGAGCTTATTTAAACGATATACCTTTCTCAAATTAGTATGAGAGCAGGTTACACTAATTTATTGTGTATTCTTATTTTTCTGCAAACTTTATTTTAAATCGATATCGCACATCACCTTGTTTACAAATTTTTATCAAAGCTTGCTGCGCTAAGTTATTGCATTTGATCTATTTTCCCCAAAATTGTGCGATGTTGATTGCTTTTGAAAAATAATATTTTTAAAAATTATTGCAATGTTTCCAAGTAAAAACTTATATAATCGGTTGCCAATTTTTTATGGGTTTAATTATGCTTACTAGAAAGCCCGCATGAGATCACATTTAAAAGCAATCGATGAGAGTTTGGTTAATTTATGAAAAAGGCTGGACTCCTCCCACTATCACTGCGAATAATGTCACAAATTTAAAACATGTGTCAGGCTGGACTGAGGATGAGTTTAGGTGGAGCACTTTTAATTCTCATAGTCTTAGTGTAATTTTTGGACACGCCACCCCCGACGAGTTTCGACATATTATGACACGCACCACGTCTAAAGAAGCGTGGGATGTTTACAACTCACCCACGAAGGCATTAAAGAGGTCCAATAGTCTAAAATTCAAAATTTAACTACTCAATTTGAAATGATTACCATGCTTGAGACTGAGTGTTTTGATGACTTTTATGCACGTTTATTTGACATTGTCAACACTAGTTTCAATCTTGGTGAGCCTATACCTGATGCACGAGTTGTTAAAAAGATTTTAGCATCGCTGCCAAAATGTTTTATCCCTAAAGTGATTGTTTTAAATACCTTAGGTAATTTCAATCGCTTGAAATTAAAAGAGTTGGTTGGAAACCTCCAGACATATAAGATTGACATGTTTCCTGACACTGTCAAGCCTAAGGATAAATGGATAACATTTAAAGCCTAGTCTAAAAGGAAAAAGAAAATGAGTTTTTTTGAGTCCGAATCTGAGGACAAGTCTAATTTTGATGTGGCCATGCTTATAAAGAATTTTAAGAAGTTTCTCAATTTTCAAAACAAAATTCTTCCAATAAAAGGTTTTTTGAGAAAAATAAAGACAAGGCCAAAGAAAGCTGTGGGAAAGAAAAAGAAGGTGAGGGAGATTTAGAACAGTAATATGTTTTAAGTGTGAGGGAAAAGGTTATAAGTCATTGGAGTGTCCCGCTAGACTTAGGAGAGAGGGCAAGAAAGTTGTTATGCCAGTCACCCTTAGTGATGGTGAGGATGATGTGGAAGATTCTGGGGATGAGTCTTCACAAGGAAAGTTTGTTGCCTTTTTAGATAGTCACATGAGCACAACTAGTTTTTCCCACGACGGCGAGGATATTTGTGCAAGTGAGACCCCAGAGGAGGATTTGAGTGTTTCTAGCGAGTTTGAGAGTGAGTGCGCTAGTCAAGGTGATAGTAAGCTCCATATCACATTTAGATATTTGTATGCCGAGACACTAATGACTAAAAAATTGAATAAGGAGTTGAGTCTTAGGGTGAAATATTTAGAGAGAGAGTTAGAGGTTTTGATAGAGTTTAAGGCGAAAGAGAGTCAACTCGAGAAGGTGAAGGTTTCATTGAGTGAACAATTGATAGCTTTAGGACAAAAAAAGAGTGATCCTATAACCAGCGTGTCACAATTAGATAGAGATCTTAAGCATGCCCTGTAGGTTAAAGTCACTTTAGAGAACACATCTAAGAAGGAAAGAAAGATGGTTCTCAATCCCATTTTGGGTGATGGTGAGAGTTTTGGAATAAGTCATGACGGTGCGTCGACTTCCCATATTGCACCCGAGCTGATTCCCACTTTAGAGTTTCATCAACATGGCTCTCGACCCGACCCACCTAGGCGTCCTGTACGTACTAGAAGAACGCAGATGAGATGTTTTGAGAGAGGTGTACCTAGGTCTGTTCATATTTTCACGCATTGCAAGAAAAGCGGACACCTTAGGGAGTTTTATTTTGAGTTGGGTCATGTGTCACGTTTTACTACTACATGTGTTCACACACATGTACCCACACCTGATGCTATGGATGACTACACGAGAGAGTTTTCACATATTAGGGAGGGGGTAAAGTTTTTAGTCAAGACTTCACATGATTTGATGAAGGCTTTTCATAGGATGTCACCACCTTTGGAAAACTCCACCACACCTAACGGTTGGGGTTTAGACTTGTTTGCTAGTATAGGTTGATTTGCATGATGATATTTTTGCCTATTGCTAGTATGTATTTTTTTGTATTAGATTTTTGCTTTTGAAAAATTTTGAAAAATACAAAAAGATTTTATTTTGATAAAATTTTTGACAAAGATAAAAAGAGTTCTGAATTTTGTTTTGCACCGTATATAAATGGACATTTAGGATGATCGAGTCATAATTTCATTCCATATTCACGTGATCATTTGATAGTGATTTGATATGCGTCATCGTTTCATTTTGTGCTTTACAATGTTTGGAGTTATTGAGATGTAATATAGTTGTTACTACCTATATGTTTGACTCATAAGTTTCTTTAATGCAAACTTGCATGGATTTGTTTGATTATTGTACTTGTTTATCACATATTGATCGGAGTGTTGTCATCTCAATTATGTCTTTAAAATGAACCATATGCGATAAAACTTGACAATGGAAGCAGTGCACGTAAAAACCGTTTACCATGAGGAATTTAATTGCAACAAAATATGATGAGTGAAACACGGGAAAAGGGATGCGAGAGTTCAAAATTAACTCGTAATGAAAGCCACCATTTAAAAGAGCCCAAAAAAATTCAAAGGCAATAAAAAGATAAATATGCCAACAAGGAGCCACCTCAAAAGAAAAATATAATGATTATTATTTATGAAGGAGTTTGGATGGAAAGAAATGAAAAATTGGTTTGCACGTCCTGACAGCGTCTTGAAAAAGCATTCATAAGTTTTAGACGTTATTGGTGTGGAAATCATTCTTGACTTTGATGTGTTGATTGATTGAGTCGATGTCATTTAAATTCAACACTTTTTAACACCTAAGGACGATTTTGAGATTCATTCGTTAGGAGTACACGTATACATCATGCACATATGTTATGTTTGATTGCATTGATTTGCCTATTGAATACGTTCACACCCATTCATTCTGTTTCCATAATTTGGTTGTCTTAGTGAAAATTCACGGTGTGTTTTTTTTTTAAAATTATTTTTGCATTTTTGTTTGAAAAAATTGAAAAATAAAAAATAGAATGTGGAAGCTTTAGAGTTACTCTCTGCATGAGCGTAGTTTGATCCATATTTTCAATGCATATTTATCGTGACAACTCCATATTTTTGGTTTATTCGTTTCCTTGTTTATTCCAGTCAAATAAAAAGGGGGAGAACGAATTATGAAGTATGGGGGAGTTTTTGCATTATAGGGATTGATTGATTTATTTTTTTATCATTTCAAACTCAATGTGTCACGAATGTATTTGCTTTGTCTCTTGTGTGTAGGAACAAAAATTGAAGATCATATTTTGCATACCCTGATGAGAAAAGGTTAAAGATTTGATTCTTGAAGCAAAGTTTGAAGACTTGACACTTTATCTTTCCACTTTTGAGTTTATGGGAGGGTAGATTTGTATAAGTCATTTTTTATATTGATAATTCAGATGTTTTTATTTTGTACCGGCATAGACATAGGGGGAGATTTGTAAGGACGTGATTTTATAAATGTCCGTCACAATTAAGTATGTCGTATACCGCTACAAGTCGTCGAAGAATTGAGCAAGTTAAATCTACAAAAGACGGATCCAAATATCAAGTGGTCTTCAACATTCAATCCCAACGAGATAATTTTGGTAAAAATATCTTTAAGTTCCATTTACCTTTCATATTAGAAGTGTTGGGATTTTTTATAAGACATTAGAAAAGTTTTTCTAAATATAAAAATGTTTGTACAAAGGTTTTTTTATAAAAAGGTTATAAACTATTTCGTATAGTTCTGGTTTTGAAATAGTTTTGAACAATTTTTCTAAGTCTGATGGCGTTCTTTGGGAATGACGCTCTGATCTTTCAAGTGAGATCACACTGTCGTTCGAGCGATGTCTCTTTCATTCGAGCGATGCTATTTTTGTGTTAGCCACACCACCGCCTCAAAATTTTCTATAAAAAAGAGACTTTTGCTTTTGTTTTTAAGCGAGGAGAATACTGGTTTTTATCAGAACAGTTTTTAATAGTTTCATTAATTGCTTGTGCAGTTTTGTTTTCTTCTCCCACTTAAGGGTTCAAAGTGTGTTTTCAATTCACAATCCCAATTGCTTTTATGTGAGTTATTTTGTGGAACCCAATATGTATTTTTGCTGGAATTTTATGCTGCTAATTTAGGTGCCTTTTATGGTATTGGGTTGTTGACTGCGCGTCATTGAGGATTACTTGAGGGTGTTCCTTTGTTGAAGATTGGACTACGGTTTGTGTAGGTTCTCTACGTGGGATCCATTGCTGACTCTAGGCTACGTGTCTATGTAGGTTTGCTGAGGTAAACTTATTGAAAATTTCATTGTGACTTAATTCATAGTGAAATAAAAGGTTTTGCCATTCGGGGATTTTTCCTGAAATCTATGAGTTAGCATATTTGTCTTTATGATAGTTTGACACATGCACACACGTAGTTGCATGTTTAGGGGATGAATATACTTGGTTTAAAAATTGACTCTAATTAAATAAGTTTGTGGTTGGAATTTGCAATTTTGTTCGAGTCTTTGTCATGCATAGATTTTATAAATTGGTATCAAAACTTATTTAAGTGACATACCTTTCTCAAATTGGTATCAGAGCAGGTTACACTAATTTATTACGTATTCCTATTTTTATGCAAAATTTATTTTAAATCGATATTGCACATCACCTTGTTTACGACCTCTTCGATTGGTGCCCCTCAACTTAAGTCTCATCAGTACCAATAGACCTCTTGTCACTGGCCTTAGAGTTATTCTTGCTAGCGTCAACATGTTTGGGGTTAGGAGATAGGGTGCTACCCGTAAAGTTGGGCATCTTCCTCTTGGTTATGTTTATTGAGAGAGAAAGAGGAATCTTAGAAAGATCAAGGGACTTAAATGAGGAAGAAGTTCCTCATGGGATGAATTCATCACAAAAAGGCTCAGTGACTAAAGAAGTTGGTATAAGATCCTCCTCAAGGTTAACAACAATTTGGGTCAGAGTAAGTATAAGTCAGACAACAAAAGATGTGATGGAAATTTTATATTCCAACAACAATGATGCAGCCCTAAGATATTTTTCTCCAATCTTCTGGTTCAATCCCCACAAGAACTTAAGATTGTTGAGGTTTATTTCCCCTCGTGGGGGCACCTTTTCTCAATTTCCTCTGGATGAAAAAAAAATAACAAAGTCAGTTTGCAGATATCATAAATGCATAATGAAAGATTAAAAATTATTAATAGAATTACAACCTATGCCACATCTTGATTGAGGACATTTGGGACCAGTATAAGCCACTCCAGTAGGGAGGGGAGCATATTGCTAGTACTTAACAATAATAACATATTCCTAATAATTCTTATTTGAGTCCGGTATATTTACTACTAAAGCCCTATTGGCTTGCCTAGTCTTCAAGTACCAACTACTCTCTCCAACACTACTTGTAACAGAACATCAACTCCAAAACCCCAATATGGGTCCCATAAAGTTCATTTAACTTATGGACTCCATTCAAAACCCTCCAAGTGCTTGGGTCTGTTTTAGCAGGAACAACATCGAAGTACTAGTGAAATTCATGAAAAATAGGGTTAGGTGGAAAGGTGATGCCACAATCTACTATAAATTAAGTAGGGATCCAGTGACCCTCAGGGAGGGAATAAATATCTACAGGACCCCTGGGTATCTCTAAATCTACCAAACCGGGAATTTTCCACTTTTCTCTAAACTCATCTAAAGAGTTCTCATCTACGATGTGAACTATGGTGAAAAAGAGAATAAGATGATAAAACAGAGAAAATGGAAGAGAAGGCTTACAGGGAATCAAAGACGATGGCATTGGGTGTGCATGTGTGTATAAACGTGAACGTGTGAATCTCAATTTATATCTGCTTTCATATTGTTATTTGGGATTCTTGAATTGTTGTTGACTGATAAATTTGAACGTTATTAGATGGCCATTGAGTTGGTTGGCATTAGGCATTTATAATATTTAAGATTATAATTTAGCCGAATAGTGACATTTGATGTGGGTTGGCCCAAGGCACATATTTAGATATGGAAATATAAATAAGATATAAATGAAACATACTTACCGTGGAAATATAAATAAAATGTGGTGGGCAATATAAATTTTAAAACAAAATGAAAAAAAACTATGTATAAATCAAAACTATAGACTTTATTTGTTAGTTGGCAATAATGTGGGGTAAAATCCAATTTATTGTAAATTTGAATCATCAAACAATGAATGTTCCGACGTTACCGCCACTTACCAAATAAAGTCTATTGTGTAAAAATATATATAGTTATAAGCCTCTTAAGTTACAGATAGTGCACTTAGATACATGACTTCTAGTTCTTATGCGTACGCATTAAATAACCCTTAGACCCGTTCGAGAGTGATTACCCTTGTAATGAGATCTCTCAAATTGTCCCGTTTGGATAGTATGGGACAACATATCATCTGTATAATCATGCATTTAGTGTCTTACACTTGTTACTTTTGGGGAAAGTTCTTATGTCGTCTCTTAATGTTCTTTGAGCACATACTAGATGATGCGGTGTTGAGTGTTATTTCAATTGATAAATTAAAATAGGGAGATGCTATCGAATTTTCCTGAAATTGGAAAAATGTGGATGAGATGCTAAGTGTATTATAAAAATATGCGGTTTTGAATAGGATAGGACCACTCACCCTTTAGAGGAGATAGGGGAAATATGATTCATAATGCATCATATGTTAGCAATGAAATTAATTTATATTATTTTTATAATATAACACAAAAAGATGAAATGTGAATCTTGAAGTAAAATATTTGCTGGAAATTTTTTCTTCACACTTTTCTTTATACTAATCCATGAATAAACGCTTCTTACCCATAATACGTTATTGTTTGTAGTAGCTATGATGGGATATCCTCTATACAAAGAGGGGATGGATGAGACAAATAGATTAGGGAATGTGTTTTGTAAAAGTGCTAATGAATTTATGAAATACACAAAGAAATGCTGTAATGATGAAGAGTTCCCATATCCGTGTGCTAAACATAGGAATGGTAAGGTTTTTGAGTGGAAAGAAGTTGAACTATATTTATTAAGATGGGGTATGAAAGATAGTTATCGATTTTGATTTTTACGGGGAATCGCATGTTCCTTTTGTTCCCGAGCAACCTTCACAACAACCAACAAGTAAAAGGGAAGGAGGAAAATTTAGATCATAATATGCTAGTGGATTTAATTGATGACACATATGCAGTTCATAAAGTGGAAGAAAATCAGGTCATTGACGATGTACAAGGTTCAGGTGAGATATCGAGATACACCTTAACGATGACTATCAAAGTTTGAAATTTTAGGCGACCCAACCGTTTTACCCTGACTGTGATAAAGATCAGATAACTTTACATCACTACACCAAAAGGGAACTTTTATCACTCTAATATTGGCCAACATTGTCATAGTAAAAATCGTGACAATAAAATACACGTTTGTTATCACGATTAATGACCGTGACAAGATGTTATCATGGTCGTGTCACAATCATTGATCGTGATAACAAACTTGTCACAGTCCTGCCATGGACTTTGACCATGACAACTTAGAAAGTGGTCACGGTCAAAGTCCGTGACAAGTTTTTTTAATAACATCACAGTGGTAGTCCCTCATTTCGGTTTACCCCTGACATAATTCTTTCTCTTAGCAGCCACAATGACCATCTCTCTCTCTTTTCGACAATCATATCTCTTTATTTTGGTACATTTGTCTCTCTCTCCTCTTCACCCTCCGTAGAAACACCACACCACACGCCCATCACACACACACACTAGAATGAAAACCCTAAAATGATTTCAAATGAAAACCCTAAATTGAAAACCCCTAAAAGAACCTCAAATGAAATTAACTCGAAACCCTAAAAATGATTTCAAACAGACACACAAACACATGAACTTATTTAATTTTTGGTATTTATTGTGCTAATTTATTATGCTAATTTATTATTTATTGCGCTAATTTAAAAATGATGCCACCTTATTATTTATTGTGCTAATTTAAAAATGATGTCACCTTATTACGCTAAGATGTTTCTCATTATTGAAATTCTTGAATTGTTGTTAATTGGTGAATTTGAACATTCAGATGACCATTGAGTTGGTTGGCCCTAGGCATTTATAATATTTCGCATTATTATTTGAATTATTGTTTACTGGTGTATTTGAACATTTAGATGGCCATTGAGTTGGTTAGCCCTAGGCATTTCCAACATTTAGGGTTGTGATTCTACCTAATATAAATAAGACAGAAATGAAACATACTATAAATTTTAAAAGCTTTCTCTTAAACAATTAATAATGCAAAATGAAACATAACTATATATAAATCTTCACTATAAATATTACTACCAAATAAATGAAACAGATTTACCATGACAATTTATAACTACTTTAAATTACATATAGCACGCATAGATACTAGCCTTCTAGTTCTTATGCGTACGTATTCAATAGCCCATAGAACCGTTTGAGAGTCATTACTCCTGTAATGAGATCTCTCGAATTGTCCCGTTTGGACAGTTTGAGACGACATAGTTTTTGTATAATAATGTTCTTAGTGGCTTAAACTTGTTACTTTTGGGGGAAGTTCTGTTGCCGTCTCTTAATGTTCTTTGGGTACATACTAGATGATGTGGTGTTAAGTGTTATTTCAATTGATAAATTAAAATTACGCTTACACTTGCGAATATATGTCATTTACTTAATGAGTTATGGGGATATTCATCCGAATTTTTCTCAAATTGGTACAATGTGGATGAGATGGTAAGTATATTATAGAAATATATCATCTTGAATGGGATAGGACCACTCACCCTTTAAAGGAGATAGGGGAAATAGGATTCATATTGTTTTTATAATATAACGCCGAAAGATGAAATGTCAATCTTGTAGTAAATCATTTATTGGAAACTAAATTTTCACACTTTTGTTCATACTAATCCATGAATATACGATTCTTATCCATAATGGGTGATTATTTGTAGTAGCTGTGATGGGATATCCTCTATACAAAGATTGGATGGGTGAGAAAAATAGATTAGTGGATATGTTTCACAAAGGTGCTAATGAATTAGTGACATACGCAAAGAGACGTCGTAATAATGAAGAGTTCCCATGTTCGCGTGGTCAGTGTAGAAATGGTAATGTGTTTGAGTGGAAAACATTTGAACCAAATTTGTTAATATGGGGTATATAAAATAGTTATCGATTTTGTATTTTTCATGGGGAATCGAATGTTCCTTTTATCCCCTACCAACCTTCAACAAGTAAGATAGATGTACAAGGGAAGGGGGACATTGTAGATAATAATTTGCTACAGGATTTAGTTGATGACGCGTATAAAGTTCATGAAGTGGAAGAAAATGAGGTCGTTGACGATGTACAAGTTTCAGGTGCTCATGAAGATATCGAGATAAACCATGATGATGACAATCAAAGTTTAATATTTAAGGCGACCTAAACGTTGTACTCTGGATGTGACAAAGATCAAACAACATTATATGACATGGTTGGTTTGTATAGTTTTATGACCCAATATGGTTTGTCTGGAAATATCGTGACAAGAATTTTGAATTAGGTGAAGGTCTTTCTACCCAAGTAGAATACGTTTCCAAATAGCTATCCTACTATGCAGTACACTTCGAAAGGTTTGGGGATGAACTATAAATTAATTCATGCTTGTGTGTATACTATACCGAAAGGAGTATGAAAATCTTGATTGGTGTACGATATGCAATTAACCTACATATGTGCAATCTATTGGTAAAGAAGGCACAAGCTCAAAAGTGCCTCAAAATGTGTTGAAATATTTTCCCATTGGGCCTAGATTGAAGCATTTTTTCACAGTACCATGGATAGCGGAGGCAATGTCTTGACATGATAGGGAAAAAGTAAGGGATAATCTCATGCATCATCTTATTGATTCTATATCTTCGAAGAGGATGAGTTATGAGTATCCCGATTTTACTGGAGAACATGATAACATTCATTTGGCAATATCAACAGATGGTTTCAATCCATTTCTAAATTTAAGCAACAATCAAAGTGTATGGCTAGTTATCCTAGCACCAGTCAACCTCCTTCCTTTACACTATATAAGACCTGAATTTTTTATGCTTTCTTTGTTCATACCTGGGCCAAAGGAACCAAGTGAGGATATTAATGTCTACTTGGCTCCTTTGGTACAAGAATTAGATGAGTTGTGGGAAGAGGGTGTGCAAGAATTTGACTCTTTTAAAAAAGAAGAGTTTACGCTAAAAACTATGTTGACGTGGGACATTCATGATTCTCCATCTTATGGGATATTATTCGGTTGTGTAGTACATGGTTATTTGGGTTTCCTATATGTGGAGAGGAGACTGAATCTATGTGCTTCACCGCTAGCGCAAAAAATATATACCATCGCCACATGAGGTTTTTACCACCCGCTCATAGTTTTAAATTTGAGAAAGATTCTATTTTTTTATTAGGCGGGGTTAAACATAGACAACCTTCGAGAAAACTTTCAAGTTCAAAAATTAAAAGTAAGTATTCTAATTGTGGCCCTAATATGACCAGGTAAGAATCCTAAATTGAAGAATGTCAAGCATAAGAATATTCCAACTGGGATTGAAACTAAGACAAGAAAGGCATGGTTGATTCGTATCGAATATTGTACTTTATTCCCTTTTAACTTATGCATTTTAGCCCAATCGGGTACTTTAATACGTATAATTATGTTTGTTAATCAGACAACCTCCGTTTTATATGCTATCATGTTATTTGAGGTAAAATTGAGATGTTATAGGTATTAAAGTGCTTAGTATGAACTTTGGGCTCGTTCGAGTAAAGTTTTGTCACAATTCGCACGTTCAGGGGCCAAATAGTAATTTCACACTTCGAGATTTTTGCCCGAACTATTCACAAAAGTTGTAGTTCTCGGGCCAAGATTCGCGTGGTCACAAACGGTGCTCGAATTGGAGTCCGAACGAAAGAAACATGAACCTTTAATCGGAGAAGAATTATAAGTTATTTAATTTAATATTTTATTAATATTTTAACAATCTATTTAACTCCCCTTGTGTCCTTTTCTCTTTCACTTTTGCAGGAAGTTTCAAATTTAAATGGTGATTTTTGGTTTATGGTCGGGATTGGCTTGGGTTTTGGTTTCGTCTGAAATTGAGGGCTTGTGTCTGAAATTGAGCATGGATTTCGATGAAATACGCAGGTGGGTCTTGGCTTGTACGAATTATCGGGTTCTCGGAGTACCCATTTTGACATTTTCAAACTTTTGGACATTAATGGAGCTTGGAATTGGGTATTTGGATTTTGCCAATTTTACAGTTCCAATCCAACACGAAATGGGTATTGGCTCACCATATGGAGGTTTTGGCCATTGCAACAATTTCATGGGTGGTCTCGGCATACAAATACAACCATGGTTTTGGGTCATTTATGGCTATGGCTTCCCTTGTTTATTTTTGGGCAATCGCATAGCAGAAAAATGGGAAAAATAAATGTATCAGGTGGGAATCGATTTGGAATCTCGGCGAACCAATTCTCTTCGAGATAGTGTCGAAATTTCTCAGCACCGAATCGATTCACTCCTATGTTTTAGCCCACTCTGTTTTGCTGCTATCCCCTTTTTCTATTTTTTATTTTCTTTTTCTTTTTCTTTTATTCCTTAAGTTGGAGACTTATCTCCCTTTTTATTTCTTATTTCTTTTTCCCACTTTCTATAAATACACCACTTGGTGTATTTTTGTAACGATATTAGTTTTAGCTCTCTTTATTTAGTTTTTATTTCTTTTCTTTTTAGTTGGAGACCTAGGTTAGGGTTTGGACTATTTGGGGTTTATTTGTTAGAGTCTCCCCACTCCTCCACCATTAATGTAAGTTCTCTTCTTATTTAATCTTTGTTGCTTTTCTTGTTTTATATTTATTTTGTTCATGTCTAGATAAGTTGTTGTAGTGTTAATTTAATTAGTGTTGCTTAATTAGTTAGTTGTATTTATTTAATGTCCTTTAATATGTTTAGCGGCTAAGTTAAATTAGGTTGTGTCTCACCTAGGGTTGTTTGGTTACTTTTCTTTGGTGATGGTTTTCGTCGGCTTAATTCGATTGGGTTGTCCTAGTTATTATGCCTAAGAGATTTAACGGGGCATATCATGTATGCCCCGTATTTACGACCTTGCATGCGTAATTTTCGGTATATTTGTTGACATCAAAATCATATTAGTCTCTTATGCGAATTTAGGGGTGTGACGACTACTGATTTAATTAATTGACGAAACGAGATGCAATCTTAATAATTCACGAACCCATGTAACCATTTTATACTAATTAACTCTGGGTGAGGGATATCCGACACATCCCATAGTTTTTATTCCTTTGTCAACGTAGTTTAAATACACTCATGCCTAGTTTATCTTTTTTTTTTCTTTTTAGTTAGAAAATTACCTTTTACACTTTTATTGTAGAAGTATTGAACCAATTAAATTCTAACACTAGTCTTTGTAGATTTTCGATACCAGGGCTTGGCCGCTATACTCCCTTAAAAGAGTGTAGTCATAAGTTTAGGTTTTTGTATTGAGGAGGTTAACAGAAAATAACGATCGACGTTTTGACACGCGCTACTTTTCACCCTCAATCAATAATCTAGGAGGTCAATTTTATTTGACTTGACTTATTGAAAGAGTAATCCGGTGTGTCGTGTATTGGATGTGATGCATGAAGAAAAGAACATCACTGAACATATTGTCGGCACATGCCTTTGGGGGAGTCATTCCAAGGATGGAGAAAATGCACAAAAAGACCTTAAATCGTTGAAACTTAAGCCACAACTATAGTTGAAAGAAGATAGTAGGGGAAGGCCATTAATTCTCCCTGATGCATTTACTTTGACGAGTGAGGAAAGAAAGGTGCTTTAAGACACAATATATGATTTGAAGGTTCCATCTAATTTTTCATTGGGAAAGGATTGTCAATTATGCTACCCATGATTTACATAAGTGAAAGTCCCACGATTAACATATGATCATGCAATTGGTTCCTCTGTTGTTTAAGCACTGTTTCTCCCAGCACAAGGTTTTGCGAAGGGCCATTATGAAAATTAGCATATGATTCAACCTTTCATGTGAGAAGGTAGTCAATCAAGATCACATAGTGGCCGCAAAAGTAGCGGTAACTGAAGCGATTTATGTGTTGGAGAAGTATTTTTCGTAATCATTTTTTGGCATAAGTGTCAACTTGTTGGTATACCTATACGACAAGTCATTTCTTTGCTGCTTTGTTATATATCGATGGATGTATATGTTTGAAAGATTGAGGAAAGTTTGTAAACAATACATCAAGAATACATGATACATTGAAGGATCAATTACAGAGGAATACATCATTATAGATAACCGTGAAGAGTTTGTCAATGAGGATGGTCAGGTAATGGACAGGCGAGTGAAATTAACGAGTTTAGAATATGAGCAAGTAACTAGTTATCTATTTGACACATATGAAGATGTCGAAGTATGGGAAAAGTAAGTTTATATTATTTTAACTTTTATATTATTTTAATTTTTATACATGATCAGTTTCGTAACATGTTCATCACAATCAATGCAAAAAAGATGATGAGTGTGGGAACAATAAAATACGAAGAATGATGGAACAATCAGACATCGAATTTAGAATGTGGGTATCACACGAGGTAATTACAATGCAAATGTCACATTACAAGAAAGCTTTAAAACTAACCTAATTAATTTATCTATAATGGGCGATGTGACATCAAGGCTTGTTGGTCTAGCCACAGGACCCTTGTTCATGGCACGCGAGTACAAAAAGTATCGATTGAACGATTCTGTATTCGGTGCAAGGGAATATGAGGAAAATAAAAATGTACATAACTCGGTCATTTCATACAAGGATCTTACTTATTTTCGAGCGAGCACGAAAGATAAAAACCTCGTTGAAGCTGAAATGACTTACTATGGTGTCATTCAAAATATATTTTAATTGCACTATATAAGCTTCAAAGAGGTTGTGTTTTACTATGATTGGGTAATATTTTAGGATAAAAATGCTTGTAAAGTTGATCCTGGTACCAACTTGATAATGGTTGACTTGTCCAAGTTGAAGAGCAACGAGCACGTGAGCGATAAGCCATTTGTTTGTGATTTTCAAAAGGTCAAGAAAGTTTTTTACTTAGAGTATATTAACAACGAGTCATGGCCAATCATCCTACACCCGCCAAAGCGTTTAACCAGTAGTGTGGATGACTTGGCTGCTCCTCCCGAATATCAATCCATTGTAGATGATAGCCCGAATTTGAAATAATTTTTAGATTTTAATAAGTATTCCAGTTGTTTGAAACAATTTTTAGTTTTGTAATAAGTATTCCAATTATTTGTAATAACCCAAAAATTTAATGCTTTTAATTCATTTGGACTTGATCAGATTCTGTGGATTTGAATCAAAATTGATTTTTTGGTCAATGAATATGTTAATTTGTATTTTAATCAATTTAAGCATTAATTCAAAGTCCGTGACACGACTCGAATTTGAAACAATATTTAGATTTGTAAAAAGTATTCCAATTATTTATATTCTTGTAATGTCATTAACTTGTTTTCTTCTAGTGCTTTGTTATTATCGGATGGCAGTTTATTATTTTTATTCATTAGGATTTGATCATTTTCTCATATACATGATTGTACGAATAACAACAATATTTGTAGGAAATGTCTTCATGAGGGTGACAACGTAGCGGAGGAGAGGAAGGTTCATCTGCCACTAGGCCCCCCAAATGGGGAAAATTGAGGTCCTACATCGAAAATAAAATGGTCTTACAGGTTAGGGACTTGGAGTTTCTTAAGACGATTGTCAGCCTAGGGTGAATAAATTGGAGGATAGTTCTTGTCGAGCTCAAGATGGCCATCTGGGGGGCACTACAGGTAGTTAATCATTTAATTTTTATTTTCTATTTCTATTTTTTATATTTTAGAATTTAAATACAGCTAACAATTACTTTCTTTTTTGTTTATATTTGTTTGACATGAACAATTCGGCCTTCCCCCACATATCTGCGACACCACGTTCGAATAATTGAGAGATCAATACAAAATGCGAAAGAAAAATATGCAGGCAGGGTACTTTGGCCAGGACCGGGAGTCCATATTGAGGGTCCATGACATGGTACCATCGAAGGAACCAATCTCATTGGCAAGCTGGCAACAGTTTGTCGACAATGAGATCTCGGATCAGCAGTTGTCCTCTAGTCAATCGGGGAGGGAAAATCGGGACAAAAAGGTCGACGTGCACTACTCCGGGCGTACGTCTTACTCTAAGGTAGAGCACAAGATGGTAAGTTTTTAATTTTTTTTCATTTTAGTTTTATGTTATTCTAATTCAGCATTACTTTGCATTACTTACTAATTTTGAATTGTTTTATTTCAGGAGATGGGGAGTGGCCTTAGGGGTAGGCCATATAGGCTTGATGCCTATGTGGCAATTTAGATGAAGAAAAGAAAGGATAAGGAGGTGTCCCCAAGAACGGTAACCACAATTGTAAGTTATAAAAATATGTTACAGTTGATTACTTTTTTTTAATTATGTCATAATTTTTTTATTAACTTTACTAATCATGTACTTTCTGTCATTTGAAACAAAGCTTAAGGAAGTGCACAACTCCAAGTCTGATGTCGATAAGGCATTTTTGGCTATGGACGCACTAGGCTAAGTTCTTGGAGAGGATCACAAGGGGAGGACGAGGGGGTGATCTCTCGGGTGGGGAAGTCGAGGCCCACTAGGATTGAGACGAGCAACACCGGGTTAGCTCGTAAGGTGGACACCCATGGTGATAAGTTAGAAAGGTTAGCGGCGACGATGAAAAATATGTTCGAGTACATGAAGTGTCAGTTGGGTCCTGCCTATGTAAGGGTAAGGGGAAAGAGATAGACGAGGATTCCACTGCACCATCTCTCTCATCCTCATCGCCGATACACACCCCCTCACAGATGCCCACCCACTCGTCCCCTGCATATTATCCATTCACCACCTTTACCCCTATAAAATAGCCTATGTCAATAATTGATTGGCCGAGTGTGTATATAATAGACACATGATGTGGCAGGCCCATAGCTAAAGGGTTAAGGGACCAGGACACACACTCGACTAGTTTGGCTCATGGACGTGTGTTGTAACCAATTAAGGCAAGGGTTCGCGTCACGTATGTTGTGTGCAAAAAAGAGAATAAACCCTTGTGGTTAGATGAACAATGCGGTGTTTGGAAAATTGAGGGTTGTCTCAATTCGTATATAGTGTGGCCTACCTTCATCCTTAGACTTGTTGAAAACTCAATCCCGTGACAATTATTTGTATCAATTTCATTTGAATTTGTTAGGTGGTTATGAATATTGAATATTAAATATTATTTTTTATTTTTATTTGATAATATGATTGATTTAATGTGTACAACTTTAGTTTTTATGAATTGATGAATGTTGCTTAAGATATATATTTTTTAACATCTTAAAATATATTGCTACACAGTGGCAATGCCCATATTGCCCAGTATTTTTTGAAAATTTGCCCAAAATTATCATGGAATTTGGTTGTGATAGGTCCGTGACAAAAGAAAAATTATCATGGACTTTGATCGTGATAAAGGCAAACTTGTCATGGAATTGTTACGGTTAAAGTCCGTGATAATTTTTCCTTTGTTGCGAACTTGTCACAGTAAAAGTTTGTGATGAGTATAATTCTTGTCATGGACCTTGACCGTGATTAGTCTATGATAAAATAATTATCACCCCAAAACTTTTCATGATTTTTAATCGTGATAAGTTTGTCTAGTCAAGGTTTTTTACCGTGACAAATTGTTAATTTTTGTGTAGTGCATGTCATGGTTGGTTTGTATAGTTTTAAGACCCAATATGGTTTACCTATCAATAGGGTGATAAGAATTTTGAATTGGGTGAAGGGCTTGCTACCCAAGTAGAATACACTTCCAAATAGCTATCATACTATGAAGAACAATTTGAAAGTTTTGGTAATGAAGTATAAAACAATTCATGCTTGTGTGTATGACTGCATAATATACCGAAAGGAGTATGAAAATCTCGATCAATGTTCGGTATGCGAAGAACCTAAACATGTGAAATCTACTTAGCAAGGAAGGCACAAGCTCAAAAGCTCCTCAAATAGTGTTGAAATATTATTTTTTCACAGTACCATGGATAACGGAGGCAATGACTTGACATGCTAGGGAAAAAGTAGGGAATAATCTCATGTGCCATCTAATTGATTCTACAGCTTAGAAGAGGATGAATTATGAGTATCCCGATTTCACTCGAGAACAACATAACATTCATTTGGAAATATAAACAAATGGTTTCAATCCATTTGGAAATCTAAGCACCAATCAGAATGTATGGCCAGTGATTGAGCACCACTTAACCCCGCTCATTGACAGTGCATGAGACCTGAATTTTCGATGCTGCCCTTTGTTGATACTTGGGCCAAAGTCACCAAATGAGGACATCGATGTCTACTTGTCTCCTTTAGTAGAATAATTAAATGAGTTGTGGGAAGAGGGTGTGAAAGCATTTGACTCTTTTAAAAAAGAAGTGTTTATGCTGAAAAATATGTTGATGTGGGAAATTCATGATTTTCCAGCTTATGGGACATTATCTTGTTGTGTAGTACATAGTTATTTAGGTATTCTATTTATGGAGAGGAGATTGAATCTTTGCGTCTCATCTCTTGCGAAAGAAATATATACCATTGCCATAGGAGGTTTTTACCCCCCGCTCATAATTTTAGATTTGAGAAAGGTTCCAATTTTTTACCGGACAGGGTTGAACATAGGCTACCTGGAGAAAACTTTTAGGTTCAGAAATTGAAAGTAAATCTTTTAATTGTGGCCCTAATATGCTAGGTAAGAATCCTAAATTGAATAATGTCAAGAATAAGAAGACCCCAACTGGGGATGAAACTGAGACAAGAAAGGCATGGCCTAGGAGGTCAATTTTATTTGGATTGCCTTATTGAAAGAGTAACCCCGTGCGCCATGTATTGGATGTGATGCATGAAGAGAATAACATCATTGAACATATTATGGGCACATGCCTTAAGGTGAGTCATACGAAGGATGGGGAAAATGCACGAAAATGCCTTAAATTGTTGAAACTTAATCCACAACTATGGTTGAAAGAAGATAGTAGGGAAAGGACAATAATTCCCCCTGGTGCGTTTACTTTTACGAGTGAGGAAAGAAAGGATCTTTTAGACACAACATATAATTTGAAGGTTCCATATAATTTTTCATCAAACTTTCAAAGGATTTTGAATTATGTTACCCATGATTTACATAAGTGCAATTCCCACGATTGGCATGTGATCATGCAATTGGTTCCTCTATTATTTAAGAACTATTTCTCCAAGCATAAGAATCTGTGGCGGGAAATTATGAAAATTATCTTTTGATTCACACGTTTATGTAAGAAGGTAGTCAATCGAAAGGACATCCACCGTAAAAGTAGCTATAGACGAAGCGATTTTGTGTTGGAAAAGTAATTTCGCCCATCATTTTTTGACATAAGTATTAACTTGTTTGTACAATTATGCGATGAGGAACTTCTTTACGACCCAGTTAGATAGTGGTGGATGTACCCGTTTGAAAGGGTGATGAAAGTTTTCAAAGATTATGTGAAGAATACACGATACATTGAATGATCAATTGAAGAGGAATACATCACCATGGAGTCATCAATCACCACTCGGGAATATATGTCTGACCTAATAAGCGTGGATAACAGTGATGAGTTCATTAATGAGGGTGGTCAGGTGATGGGTACGCGAGTGAAATTAATGAGTTTACATCATGAGCAAGTAGCTCGTTATCTATTTGACACACATGAAGATGTCGAAAAATGGAAAAAGTAGCTTTATATTATTTTAACTATTATATTATTTTAAATTTTATACACAATCAATTTCTTAATACATTCGTCACGGTCAATACAAAAAATATAATGCGTGTGGGAATAATAAAAGACAAAGAATGATGGCACAATCAAACAACAAAATTAGGTTGTGGGTGTCACACGAGGTAATTATAATGAGAATGTCTCTTATTAAATGACATATTACAAGAAATATTTAAAACTAACCTAATTAATTTAGGATCAAATACCAAAAAGTCCCTCAAACATATTTTAATACACATTTAGTTCAAACCTTTTATTTTGTACCAAAAAGTCCCTTGTTCTCTTATCTTTAAAGGTTCGCGCCAGCGGCATGGTACAACCTTTTTGGCATGGTGAAGGACTTTTTTGTGCAAAATAAAAAGGCTTGGACTAAACGTGTATTAAAAAAAATTTGAGGGACTATTTGGTATCTGCCCCATTAATTTATCTATAATCTCAGTTCTTAAAGATGGGTGATGCTCAACCATTCTAATATAAGAGAGAAAATCACAAAAAGTCTCGAGTAACTTGCGGTTACTCGAGAAATTCACACTATCCTCGTGGGGCCTTAAGGTCACTCGAGAAGTAATTTACATTATAGTTAGTTATCGGGGACTCAAGGCCCCTCAACAAGTCATTTTCATTAATAGTCACTCGAGACGTCTCCATACCCCTTAAGTAGTAATTTCATTTATTGTCACTCGATGGGGTTAAGGTCCCTCGAGAAGTCATAATTAAATTAACAGTTATTCAAGAGGGCTCATGGCCTCTCGAGAAGACATAATCACTGCATAGGCGATAAGCACTCTTGAAAAAGGTCATTTTTAATGACAGTTTAATATTTATTAATTTAGTTTAGTCCCACAGTAAAAGGGACTTTACACGCGTATATTTTACAAAACATTTATTGTGCCAACCGAAGAGGTTGTCCCCGACCATGTCATTTTCGCGTCCTCCGAGTCTCATTATATTATTTTAATAATAAGGCAAGTTTAACTACCTCATTTAAATGCGGGCGCATGTCACATTGTGGTGAAACCCTAATTCACCCACACCCATTATAAATAGAAGTCCTAGATTCTACTACAAAGATAATGTGAAAAAGAGGCAAGAGCACTTTACAAAAGTGGAAGCTCACAGTTTTAGTCTCAAATAACTTCAAACTTTGTTAGTATTTTATACCAGTTTATATCATTAATGGTTGAGTCCATAACATTCATTCATGCAGACTTCGTGATTTTACACCATGTTAGTTCTCTATCTTATTATTAGAGTGTTTATTCTCTCACCCTCTTCTCCAAATCTGTCAAGTGTCCTTTCATGGAGATGAAGTATTTTTTGTTATTGTTGGTGGTGAATATTACACCAGAAAATCGATTTAGACCAAATTACTCCTTCACTGTTCATAAAAGCACGTCATGCCTCACCCATTTAGATATATTTATAGACCACAGTGTCACTACCCTCCTATAGGTGGCTTAACTGTGAATACACTTTAACCCAAACTTTAGGAGGTAAAAAGCTCTATGGGGGAATTTCTTGTCACCACATGGCCGGTTAATCTTCCTGGTTAGGGGGGACTGATGGTAGGTAGCTTACGTGTGAATATAAGGTAACCTAAACTCTGGGAGGGAGAAAGCTGTAAAGGGTTTCTAGTCTCCTCATGACTAGTAAACCTTCTTGGTTAATGGGAACCGAGGGTAGGTAGCTTAAGTATGAACACATGGTATACAAAAATCCGAGCTTGAGAAAGATTTGGGGGTTTATGTCACCTCACGACTAATTAACCTTTTGGTTAGAGGGAACTGATGGTAGGTAGCTTAAGTGTGAACATACGGTAACCTAAACTCTGGGATTGATAAAGCCTTTTTTTTGGGGAGGGGGGTGTTCTAGTCACCTCATGACTAGTTAACCTTCCTAGCTAGTAGGAAATAAGGGTCGGTAGATTAAGTGTGAATACACGATAACCCAAACTCCAGGAGAAAGAAACCACTTAAGGGTTTCTGGTCACCTCATGATTGGTTAACCTTCCTAGTTAGCGGGAACTGAGGGTAGGTAGTGTAAGTGTGATTATATGGTAACTAAATCCCTAAAATAGAAAAATCTCTTTTTTGTATTAGTGATATATCTTGTTTGTATTTTTTTTCCTTATTGCTTAGTGGGCATTCTCGAGTCCAGGGTTTCGTAGTACCGTTGTCAAGGGCCTGGGCAAGGGCTCCCCTTTATTTTATTTAGTTGAATATTACACCAGAAAATCTACTTACACCATTTTACTCCTTTACTATTCACGAAAAGCAAGTCAAGCCTCACCTATTTACATATACTCATTGACCCCAGTATCATTACCCTCCTACATTTGGTGACTCTGCTGGGGAGTTATTCTTGTTTGATATAGAAGCTAAAAGATAAGGAAATATTATATCTAATAACTATGTTTGAAAATCCCTCGATCTTAATCATCTAAGTAAAATCGTTCACCAATATTTGATTTATATTTTACGAGCACTTACATAAATGCTACTTAGCTGATTTGATAAATAAATTTTACATGATATACATGTGATAATTGATGTAACCATACATTATAGTGTTACGATCTATACCCGTTTGTAGGTCTATACCTGAAAATGTTAACTATTTTCCATATACTTTTGCTTTAAAAAAATTGTTCATTAAATTAGATAAATTATATGTTTATGAATACTATTCTTGATTTCTCGTCGGTTTCTTTCCTTTCATAAGTTATGGATTTATAAGTAAAAACAATAACATGAGACTAAGCACATAGATCTTTCTAATATCAAGGGCTTTGTGCCTTGTCATCCAAAGTTGATCATATTATGAGTATTAGCATTAACATTTTAATTTGCCACAAAGAAATAATAAAGAAGCACTTAAAAGAAATCGTAATATTAAAAAATGATTAACTTTTCAGTACTGACTAGCACTAAAGTTGTCACCAATTAATAATTTTTTTGAAAATATTTTTATATTACTTTAGACCCGATAAAGACACGTATATATATCTTAGAAATGATATTTCCCTAGTTATCCGACAGTTACTTCAATCATGAACTTTTACGTGATTGTCTGTTGAGGCCTTAATGGAAAATATGTGAATGTGATTAATAATTGTGTGGTTATTAATGCCATAAAATCTGTATTTTTAAGAGGAACCCTCTTAATATACTCTACATGTCACATGGGTTAATATATAAAAATGAGTGAAAAAGTACTCAGATTTTGTGGAATTTAAAACCCACCACTTAGTATATTAACCAACATGATTTGTCAAAAGTTTATTTAGCTTTTCAAATATATCTTAAAAGCATAAACATGAGTACACTTTTTGTACCAAGATATCATAGAGTACTTGTCCTTTTTCTACTAAACAACGAAAGATTTCATCAGTGTGGTTCCTCATAATATATAAAAAAAGACATATATGTATTCCATTCTTATATATGTTGGAGTGGTTGCATTAATGGAGTGGTTGGTGGCACACCAAAGGAATAGTTACCACACATGTTTAGTAACCTACCAAATGAATAGTAATGGTTAGAGGAACACCATTAATCTCAACCATCCAATCTTGTTTTGATCCAACGGTCATGGTGACTCCTAAACAACTATAAATAGGCCTTGAATTCTCTCATTGAAAATACACCAAAACATCAAACACTAAGAAGATTAGAGAGTGAGAAAGAGTTTATTTGGATTTTTGAGTATACACATTTGTGTAGAAAAATACACATTGTATTTTTCATTTGGAGTGTATTTGTGAGAGTCTCTTTTGAAACTCAGTTGCAATAGTGAATTGATCCGAGTGTCAGTGGACGTAGCCAAATTGGTGAACCACTTAAATATTTTATCGTCCCTTGTGTGTGTGTTTATCTACTCATTATACTTTTATTGTGAGTGTGCTATATTATTATTTGGGGTTGCAGTCAGTATCATTTGTTGACACGCTTCCGCACAACAAATTGGTATCAAAGCTAAGGTCCTCCGATCTAGGCATTTTGGATATTTTTTTGGTGGAGAAATAACCATACGTATAGTACTATTCATATGGTACTATTCATACAGTTACTATTCACAACCGGAAAAAATTTCTAAATTTGGAATTTTTTCGTTTGCAATTTTTTGTGACTGTGATCGTTTGAAAAATGGCAACCGCAAAATTTGACATAGAAAAATTTGATAGGCAAAGAAATTTCATCATATGGCAATGTGAAATTATGGATGTCTTAGTCCAACAAGAGATGGAAATTGCTCTTGGAGATATGCCAGAAGACATGAAGGAAGATGACTGGAAAAAAATCAACCGCAAGGCTTGTGGTCATATTCGTCTTTATCTCAGCAAGGATAAAAAATATCCTTATATGCGCGAGACCTCGACACAAAAATTATGGAAACAACTGGAGGACAAGTATATGACGAAGAGCATTGAAAGTCAGCTCTATTTAAAGAAAAAAGTCTTTCGGTTACAATATGCAGAAGCTATTTCTATGTCTGAGCATCTGAACAATTATAACAAAATTATTGCTGCTTTGCAAAATTTGGATGTGGAAATTGACAATGAGGATAAAGCACTGTTAGTGCTAAATTCTCTACCTGACTCGTATGAACATCTCATTACAACGCTATTGTAGGAAAAGGAGGAAATAAAATATGTTGAGGTCTCCAATACCTTAATGAATAATGAGGTTCGGGAGAAGAATAATGAGGTATATATGAAAAACTGTTACTAAAGCCGTTTAATACAGGATTAAACTATTTAAGTAACTCCGAACTATTTTTTGAGGAAACTCTTTTCTTTAAACCAAATCATTTTTAATCACAAGAAGTGTTTAATAAAACATGTATGAGATCAGTTCAAGATTTGTTAACAAGTTTCGAAAAACAAAACTTAAAAGATTAAATCAGCACACCAACAAGAATGAGATGAGGAGATGTAGAAAGATTAATTATAAGAGATTTTTAACGTGGTAAAACCTCACCCAAATGAGGAAACATCCACGGTGACTTCTAAGTCACAAACCAAAAATCCGCTAAAACAAAATATATCAATTACAAACTATATAACACACATGCGCACAAATCAGTCCTATACAAGTTTAGGAATGTACCCACTGGTGTCCTTCTAACTTTTCTGCAGTTCTGATTGCTGATGTGGTTCTCCCAGTTTGCTAACTTCCACTTTTTTCCAGTCTTTATGTCGACTCTTGTTTCAAGATCTTATTACCAACACTTTCAATATTGTAGTGTGTAAGTGTTTGTGATGGTGCTCTTACATATGCATGCACACACACACTCACGCTTATTTATACAAACAATCCTAGCAAATTACAAATCTGATCTATATGCTTTGATTTTCAGTTTCTCTCTTCTTAGAAAACTAAAACCTTATTTGACCTTTAAAATGATCCCGAAATCCACGGCTATCTTGCTCAGAAGAAGTTTCAAGATCTTAATCAATTTCAGGGTTTTTAAAAATACTTTTGAAATTGAAAATCACCAAGGGTGATTCCAACTAGGTCAAAGGTCTTGTTTAAAAAGAACTAGAAACAGAAAATGATTTTGTTGATTTTGAAGATGAAAAACTTTACAGAAAATAATCAACAAAAGATTTCTGAAGACGAGAAACTAAGAATGCATATCTAAGTGTAATATAATATAAAATGATCAGATCTATGATTTCTATAAAACAGAAATACAGATCTAACCTAATGTTTAAGTTGGACACAAGATCTGAAAATTAAGAGGTAGGAAACAGCTTTTAAACCAACACACAAAAACTCTCAAACACTCAGGATTGGTGTTTGGTGTAGAATAGTTTTTGATAAAAGGGTTAGGGTTTGAAAAGGGATTTGGACGAATTAGGGTTTTGCTATTCTCTCTCTGGTTTCTCTCTCTTATCTCTTCTCACTTGAATTAAGTGAAGTGGAAAAATCTTTTCAAAGGCTAAGGGTTGGCCTCGTTTTATACTGGGCTGAGAAGGATCGAGAAGGCTTAGACGAATCAAGGGTTGGGATTTAGTATTCCACATTGACTTCAATCCAACGGTTTAAGATAAGCGGTTTGTTAAACGCTTTCTGATTGGAGGATAAAATTTTCACATGGATTGGAAAAAGGACGCATGCAGAGCGTTGACAAGTTAAATCCAATGGATGTTAATGAACACCGATTTTATCTCTTAAAATAAACACAAGTCCAACCAATAGGAGGGCGACAGGTATAGGCTTAATATTGAACCACAAACGCGCGTCTAAAATAATTACACAGCTTCCCTTATAATATCAAGCGCTTTTGGTTTTTACCCAAATGAACTTTACAGGGATAGAACAAAGAACCAAAATTTACAGAAAGACCCCCAAACCTTTTAATTCCAATTTTATTAAGAAAAAAATGTTTTAAAAATCATTAAAAATTCCCAAAATATTATTACAAGAGGTTTTAAGGGAAATTAACGCACCCAACACACACAATCAATGTGTGCAATATATGACCCATATATGCAGTTCTAATGTATGTGAGTGTTTGTGAATATACCTTTGATCAATCAAACAAGAGGAATGAGTTGTATAGAAGTATCTGAGGCTCTTTGGTATCTACGGGAGGGACTCAATTTTGTCACTATTTCCAAACTAGATGAGCACTTATACAATGTAAACTCAAGTGAGTCAAGAGTATAAGGTTCTTTAATCTCCCCCTTCGGAAATATGAGACAAAATCTCCTCTAATTCATCTTAGACTCGTAGGTTTACAAAGAAATAAGGAAGAAACCTATTCCTATACAAAATTCTATCTACCCATATCCTAGAAAAGAAAATTACATGACTCAACTAATTACAATTCATTATACTATTACATCTGTTGAGAATAACTGTACGAAAACCTGCAAATAATCACTCAGATCAAGCTTATTAGAATATGTACAAAAGAAATGAATTCTCATAAGACTCAAATTTCTCCCCCATTTTTTTCTCAAATAGACAAAGGGAAAAACTATACAAGTCAGATAGTTTATTTAGCACAAACCATTCCTATCGATTTACGCAAGGCAATAAACCTATTTTAATCCAAAGGTTTGGTAAACATATGTGCGAGTTGCAAATCAGTAGGAAGATAATTGATTTCTAATTCCTTAGTCTCAACTAATTCGAGTATAAAGTGATGCCTAATTTTTATGTGTTTTGTTTGCGAGTGTTGAACAAGATTTTTAGAGATATTGATCGCGCTTTGATTATCACAATAAAGATATAATTATTCATCTTTAATACCATAATCACTTAGCATTTGCTTAAGCCAAAGTAATTGGGCACAGCATCTTCCAGCGGCTATGTATTCAGATTCAGCTGTTGATAAAGAAGTGAAGTTTTATTTCTTGCTACTCCAATATACCAGATTATTACCAATATAGTAACATGATCCTGATGTGCTCTTATTATCATCAGTACACCCTGCCCACTCGGCATCAGTGTATCCTATTATAGTGCTAGGAGTATCATTGGTGTACCAAAGTCCTAAATTTAGAGTGACTTTTATGTATTTTATTATTCTTTTAATACAAACTAAATGGATCTCTTTACGATTGTTTTGATAACGGGCACACACGCAAACAACGTACATAATATCAGGACGCGAGGCAGTAAGGTTCCTATCATACTACGATATAATGTTGGATATATGGATTTTCCAGTTTCATCCTTAGACAGTTTGACGGTAGTACTCATGGGAGTTTTGGCATTTTTTGCACTTTCAAGGCCGAATTTTTTAACAATCTCTAAAACGTATTTTGATTGCGAAATAAATAATCCTTTCGAATTTTATTTGACTTGAAAACCCAAGAAAAATTGTAACTCCCCCATAAGAGACGTTTGAAATTATTTATGCATAATTTCAGAAAAAGATTTGACTTCTGAAGGGGAAGTTGATCCAAAAATGATATCGTCAACATAAACTTGAGCTATAATAATATGTTTGTCAAAATTTTTGATAAAGAGGGTTTGATCATTTCCACATCTCTTAAAACCTTTATTTAAGAGAAAATTGGAAAGGCGCTCATACCTGGCTCTTGGCACTTGTTTTAGGCCATACAAAGCCTTTTTAAGATGAAAGACATGATTTGGATATTTAGGGTCAATGAACCCTTTTGGTTGTTATACATAGGTCTCCTCAGTCAATATTCCATTAAGGAAGGAAAATTTAATATCCATTTGGTAAAGCGTAAAATGTAAGTAACAAGGTATGGCAAAGAGAAGACGAACAGATTCTAAATGAGTAACAGGAGAAAAAGTCTCGTTAAAATCTATTCCTTCAATTTGAGAGTATCCTTGAGCAACTAATCTGGCTTTGTTTCTAATGATTACCCCACTTTCATCAGATTTATTTTTAAATATCCAGCGTGTGCCAATAACCTTTTTGTGATCAGGCCTAGGTACAAGATACCATAAATCATGAATGACAAATTGAAGGAGTTCTTCCTGCATTGCAAAAATCCAATAAGGATCATTCAATGCATCATTTACATTCTTTGGTTCCACAAGGGAAACAAAACATGCATAATGAGCATAGTTTCTTAATTGAGATCTTGTAGGTACAGGCTCACTGGGGTTACCAATAACGTTATCTATTGGATGTTCTTTAGAAACCCAGTTGGGTACTTCAGGTGTCTCAATTGGTAAAGAATCATCTATTTCAGGAGTGTCATTTTCTAAAATATTTTCAGATACTTCCATTAGAGTTGGTTCTTCAGTCTTACTCTCTCTAGTAGTATCACTTACAATAACGTTTATGGATTCCATTAAGGTCTTAGTGCGAAGATTATAGACACGGTATGCTTTACTCTTAGGAAAATATCCTAGAAAAATGGTTTTATCTCCACGAGTATCAAATTTGGATAAGTGTTCTCTATCTTTACAGACATAACACGTACTACCAAAGGTTATAAGATACTTAAGATTGGGCTTCTTCCCATACCATAGTTCGTAAGGAGTTTGTTTAGAATTCTTTCTAAGATAGACCCTATTGATAATGTGACACGCAGTACGAATAAATTCTACCCAAAAATACTTAGGTAGAGTCTTGGCATAAATCATAACACGTGCCATCTCTTGAAGGGTAAGATTCTTTCTCTCAGTAATACCATTCTGTTGAGGAGTCTTAGGGGCACTAAATTCATGTTTGTAACCATTATAGTCACAATACTCTATAACACTAGTATCTATGAATTCTCCACCTCTATCACTACTAATCATATTTACTTGAGTATCTTTCTCATTTTCAATTCGAAGTAAAATCTTCAAAAAGGGTTGGAAATTATCAGACTTTTGTTTTAAGAAAGCTACCGAAGTAAATATGGTGAAGTCATCAACCATAACAGGAATGTAACTGTGTCCACAGAGACTAATAGTTCGAGAAGGACCCATTAGGTCCATATAGATGAGCTCCAAGGGTTTAGAGGTAAGGATATCTTTGACTTTCTTATGAGGAGCCTTAATAATTTTTCCTTTCTAACAAGATCCACAGACAATATTAGAAATAGGTTTGATCTTAGGAATACCTCTAACTATTTCTTGTGAAGACAATCTACTAAGATTTTCGTAATTTATGTGACCCTTTCGATTATGCCATATCTCATTATCATCTATTCTGGTAATGTTACAGACCTCAGTACTGTTCTGGACAGTATAACAATTGTTCGGAGTCCTGAGTCCTGTAATTATGCACTCACCTTTTTCATTTAAAACTTTGCAATTATTCTTTGAAAAGGTGACAGTATGATTTGAGTCACAAAATTGCGAGATACTAAGTAGATTAGCCTTAAGACCTTTTACTAGAAGAACATTTTCAAGTAAAGATAATCCTTCTTCTTGGAGTTTTCCTTTACCAATGATTTGAGATGATACACCATCACGAAACATAACTTTTCCTCCAGCAAAGTTGGTTTTGTTTAAAAGTTTGGTATCATCCCCAGTCATGTGCTTTGAACATCCAGAGTCTAAATACCAACCAGAGGAGGTGTGTTTAGCTTTTAAAGTAGTAATCACAATATTACACTTCATCTGGGGTAATAGATCATCTTTTCTAACCCAAATAGATCTTGTTTTCATTTTGCACTTATTTTCTCTCATTTGATAAAATTTATGAGCATTAGATCTCTGTTGAAAAATGTTTTGCGCATGAGGTTGAATTTTATGATCAACATGAGCATTTGGCTTAGGAAAGTGTATAGAATCCTTCTTGGAAATGATCTTTTAGGTTTTGTCTTTCTCTTTCTATAGTTAGAGTTTTTATCTGGTTGTCTAGGGAGAACATAATTGTTACGGGTTCGCCTAGAATAGTTAAAGTTTTAGTACACAGGAGTATTATAGATAAGGTTGAATAAACGTCTAGAGTAGCAACCTTCAAAGGAATGACCATATAAGTCACAGTAAGAGCAAAATAAATTTCTCGAGGATGGTATCTCCTTAGGAAAGTCTCTAAACATAGGCTTCATGGCATTTTGGAGTTGTACCTTATTCCTAGGGAGTATAGTTTGAAAGGCAGAATCACTCTTCCTAATCGGGGGTAGACATATTTAGTCTTGGGTGGAATTTCACACTTAGAGCAACTTGATTCCCCAATATCAAACTTTGATTATTTTTCAACAAATTCATTTTTCAGAGAATGAAAATCTGGACAAGTTTCTATAGGTCTTTTGCCTCCTGACACAAACTTGATTGGTTCAAGGTTTTTAGTTGTGTCTTCAAATTTGGGAAAAACCCTATTCCAGTTCGATCATCAGAATTGGTTTTTGAATCAGCAACAAAACCATCAAAACAGTTTGAATTATTTTCAAATTTTGCAAATTTTTTGAAAACTATTGGTGTCTTCTCTTTGGATTGTTCCAATTCTAATAATGTCCCTTTATATTTTTTCTCCAGAGTTTCATTTTCTTTAATTTTTGATCAAATATTTTGACTTCATTTTCATGAGTTAGACATTGGGTAGTATACTCTTCAGCGTTAAGTTTAACCATCAGACTTAGGTCTTCTAGTTTCTTAGTGAGATCCTTCGCTATCTTCTCTAGTCTAGTGCTTTTCTTCAGGGTTTTCGTATAAAGTGTGTGAATGTCAGGGAGGTCTTCAGTGTCTGAGTCACTTAGTGTAGTGTGTGAAGTGACCCCTAAGGATTCAATTCTTGAACTCACGCACCCATTGACATCGTCATTATCGCATTCCCTTTGACTCATACACCCCGTGGTAGAACTAGCAATATTCTCATAAATTAAAGCATCTAAACCAGTAGGAGCATGATTTATAACAACAGAAGTAAAGCTATTATCATCATTCTCATACATAGGCATATCATCATTATAGATTATCTTAGTAAAGAAAGACATGTGAGGATCAAAACCATCAGAAGATTCAGGTTCCTCATTTTCAGAATCACTTGAATCATCCCATGTTTTACAAATGTTGGCCCTAGTACGTTTATTGGCAGTGTTCAGTTTCACTCTACAGTCTTGTGCTATGTGTCCTAGTTTTCCACATCTAAAACATTTAATGTTTTTGAAGTCTTTGTTGGGTCTCATGTCCTTGTGATGTTTGTCTTGACCTTTCCCATGAGGTTTGTAGTTGGACTAAGTTGGATAATTTAGCTTGCCTTATCTATTTGCTATTTTATTTCTAAATTTGAAAATTTTCTTAAACTATTTTGACATCAAGGCAATTTGATTATCCAAACTATCTATGTCACATTCCTCATCAGAATCATCAGTAGGAATAGTAAACTCAGGTTTTATCATCTTAGAGGAAAAACTTAAGTTGGAACTAGTCTGTTTCCTATGGGACTGAGTTATTTGTTTCTTAAATTCTAATTCCATTTCCACGGTTCTTAGTTTACTACTGAGTAATTCTGGAGTGAGATTTTGATCACACATTTCCTCAATAGCATATCTTTTGTTGTCAAATTTCTGTGGTAGTGATCTTAGAATTTTTTATACAATTTCATGTCTGTCATATGTTATCCCATTAGCATGAAGTTTGGTCACAATGTCAGTCAATTTCATGTAAAAGTCATCAAAAGATTCAGAATCAGACATAATTAGAGAGTTATACTGTTGGATAAGCATTTGAGTTTTTGCAGCCTTAACTCTAGTATCACCTTCATGAGTAGTGATAAGAGTATCCCAAGCTTCCTTAGAAGTGGAACAAGATGAGATCCTTTTGAACTCGTGTTCATTTATGGACATAAAGATGGCATTCTTGCCTTTGTTATTGTTTCGAGAAGTTTGCTTCTCTTCTTGAGTGAATTCACTTAATGCTTTCTTAATCCTCTCATTACTTCCTTCGTTGGCTGGTTTAGTAGGATAAGTGTATCCATTTTTAACAATATCCCAAACATTATCTACTAAGGTTACTTGTATGAAAGCAACCACTCTTACCTTCCAGTAAGCAAAGTTGTTTCCATCAAAGAGAAGGGGTCTGATCAAGTTGCCAAATCTTTCATTTTTCTCATCCATTGTTTTGATTTCAAGAAAACAATTTCAGAAACACAAGATCTTTTAAAAAGATTTCCAAAGCTCTGATACCAATTGAAAAACTGTTATTAAAGTCATTTAATACATGATTAAACTATTTAAGTAACTCCGAACTGTTTTTTGAGGAAACTCTTTTCTTTAAACCAAATAAGTTTTAATCACAAGAAGTGTTTAATAAAACATGCAGGAGTTCAGTTCAAGATTTGTTAACAAGTTTTGAAAAATAAAACTTAAAAGATTAAATCAGAACACCAACAAGAATGAGATGAGGAGATGTCGAAAGACTAATGATAAGAGATTTCTAACGTGGTAAAGCCTCACCCAACTGAGGAAACATCCACAGTGAGTTCTAAGTCAAAAACTGAAAATCCACTAGAACAAAATATATCAATTACAAACTATATAACACACATGCACACAAATCAGTCCTATACAAGTTTAGGAATGTACCCACTAGTGTCCTTATAACTTTTCTGCAGTTTTGATTGATGATGTGGTTCTCCCAGTTTTCTAACTTCCACTTTGTTCCAGTCTTTACGTCGACTCTTGTTTCAAGATCTTATCACCAACACTTTCAGTATTGTAGTGTGTAAGTGTTTGTGATGGTGCTCTAACACATGAATGCACACACACTCACGCTTATTTATACAAACAGTCCTAGCAAATTACAAATTTGATCTATATGCTGTGATTTTCAGTTTCTCTCTTCTTAGAAAACTAAAACCTTATTTGACCTTTAAAATGATCCCGGAATCCACGGCTATCTGGCTCAGAAGAAGTTTTAAGATCTTAATCAATTTCAGGGTTTTGAAAAATACTTTTGAAATTGAAAACCGCCAAGTGTGATTCCAACTAGGTAAACGGTCTTGTTTAAAAAGGACTAGAAACAGAAAATGATTTTGTTGATTTTGAAGATGAAAACATTTACAAAAAAAAATCAACAAACGATTTCTCAAGACGAGAAACTAAGAATGTAGATCTAAGTGTAATATAACATAAAATGATTAGATCTATGATTTCTATAAAACAGAAATACAGATCTAACCTAATGTTTAAGTTGGACACAAGATCTTAAAACAAAGAGGTAGGAAACAGCTTTTAAATCAACACATAAAAACTCTCAAACACTCAGGGTTGGTGTTTGGTGTAAACTAGTTTTTGGTAAAAGGGTTAGGGTTTGAAAAGGGGTTTGGATGAATTAGGGTTTCCTATTCTCTCTCTGGTTTCTCTCTCTTCTCTCTCTTCTCTATTCTCACTTGAATTAAATGAAGTGGCAAAATCTTTTCAAAGGTTGAGGGTTGGCCTCTTTTTATACTGGACTGAGAAGGATCGAGAAGGTTGAGATGAATTAAGGGTTGGGATTTAGTCTTCCTAGATTGACTTCAATCCAATGGTTTAAGATCAGCGGTTGGTTAAACGCTTTCTGATTGAAGGATAAAAATTTCACATGGATTGGAAAAGGACGCATGCAGAGTGTTAATAAGTTCAATCCAAGGGCTGTTAATGAACACCGGTTTTGTCTCTTAAAAGAAACACAATTCCAACCAATAGGAGGGCGACATGTGTAGGCTTAATATTGAACCACAAACGCGCGTTCAAAATAATTAAACAGCTTCCCTTATAATCTCAAGCGCTTTTAGTTTCTACCCAAATGAACTTTACAGGGATAAAACCAACAACCAGAATTTATAGAAAGACCCCAAAACCTTTTAATTCCAATTTTATTAAGAAAAAAAATGTTTTAAAAATCATTAAAAATTACCAAAATATTATTAAAAAGGGTTTTAAGAGAAATTAACACACACAATCAATGTATGCAATATATGACCCATATATGCAGTTCTAATGTGTGTGAGTGTTTGTGAATATACCTTTGATCAATCAAACAAGAGGAATTAGTTGTATAGAAGTATCTGACGCTCTTTGGTATCTACTTGAGGGACTCGATTGTGTCATTATTTCCAAACTAGATGAGCACTTATACAATGTATACTCAAGTGAGTCAAGAGTATAAGGTTCTTTAATCTCCCCCTTTGGAAATATGAGACAAAATCTCCTTTAATTCATCTTGGACTCGTAGGGTTACAAAGAAATAAGGAAAAAACCTATCCCTATACAAAATTCTATCTACCCATATCCTAGAAAAGAAAATTACATAACTCAACTAATTACAATTCATTATACTATTACATCTGTTGAGAATAACGGTACGAAAACCTGCAAATAATCACTCAGATCAAGCTTATTAGAATATGTACAAAAGAAATGAATTCTCATAAGACTCAAATTTCTCCCCCATTTTTCCTCAAATAGATAAAGGGAAAAACTATACAAGTCAGAGAGTTTATTTAGCACAAACCATTCCTATCGATTTACGCAAGGCAATAAACCTATTATAATCCAAAGTTTGGTAAACATATGTGCGAGTTGTAAATAAGTAGGAAGATAATTGATTTCTAATTCCTTAGTCTCAACTAATTCGCGTATGAAGTGATGCCTAATTTTTATGTGTTTTGTTTGCGAGTGTTGAACATGATTTTTAGAGATATTGATCGCGCTTTGATTATCACAATAGAGATGTAATTATTCCTCTTTAATACCATAGTCACTTAGCATTTGCTCAAGCCAAAATAATTAGAAGAACCCCTTTGACCAATCAAATTAGAGGAATGAATTTTATAGAAGAAATACAATAGAGATGTAATTATTCCTCTATCATCTTTTTCCACTTTTAGAAAATCTTCAAGACTTCATCCTTATGTCGCATAGTGTACACCCAAACTCGTCTGGAAAAGTCATCCACAAAGGATACAAAATAATGCTTACCTCCCAAAGATGAAAGGGCATTGGACACGAAGAACCCCATTGCAAACGTTGCGGCAAGTGACGATGAAGACTCTAAATTTGTTTTGTCTATTTCACTATTTGGATCCAGTTCACAGGAATGTATTTTGGATTCGGGTTATTCCTACCTCATGTGTCCCAATAGGGAGTGGTTTTCTAGCTTTTAGAAGCTAGAAGGTGGAGTTATTTTAATGGGCAATGATCATACTTGTCAAATAAAAGGAATAGGAAAAATCTGACTGAAGTTGCATAGTGGAATAGTCAGAATGCTGGAAGACATTCGGTATGTATTGGACCTAAAGAAAAATCTTATCTCACTTGGGGCTTTGGCTGCTAAAGGCTATGATATCACACTGAAAGGCGATTGTCTAAAGGTGTCATAAGGAGCCCTGGTTGTGATGAAGGGAATGAAAAAGAGTAACCTGTATTTTCTCCTTGGAAATATAGTTACAGATGCAACGAAAGTCTCAGAAAGTTCAGAAGAGGTTGGATCTGATGCTACGAGATTATGGCATGTACGCTTGGGACATGCAGGAGAGAAGGATTAAAAGGGATTAGTGAAGCTAGGTCTATTGAAAGGTTCAAAGACATGTAAGCTTCTATTTTGTGAGCATTATGTTCTGGGAAAGTAGACAAGAGTAAAGTTTGGCACAGTTGTACATCGTATAAAGGGGACTCTTGATTATGTGCACACGGATGTTTGGGGACCTACTAAAGTTTCATCTTTGGGAGGTAAGCATTATTTTGTATCTTTTGTGGATGACTTTTCCAAACGAGTTTGGGTGTACACTATGCGACATAAGGATGAAGTCTTGAAGATTTTCTTAAAGTGGAAAAAGATGATAGAGACCCAAACTGGCTAAAAAATTAGAAGACTCAGGTCAGACAATGGCGATGAAGATATGTCAGACCCATTTTTGCAAGTATGCCAGGAAGAGGGGATCGTGCGACACTTCACGGTAAGAGGCACGCCACAACAAAATGGGATGGCTAAACGTATGAATCGCACTTTGCTGGAGAAGGTGCGATGCATGTTATCTAATGGTGGTTTAGGCAAGGCATTTTGGGCTGAAGCTGTTACATATGCATGTCACCTCATTAATAGGTTACCTACAGCTGCAAATGAGGGCAAAACACCCATGGAGGTATGGTCTGGAAAACCTGCTAAAAATTATGATTCTTTATGTATTTTTGGCTCCCTGCATATTTCCATGTTAGGGAAAGTAAGTTGGATCCTAGAGCTAAAAAAGTCACATTCTTGGGCTTTAGTGATGGAGTGAAGGGGTATAGAATTTGGTTCCCCGTGACAAAAAAGATCATAAATAGCAGGGATGTTACATTCGATGAATCTTTAATGTTGAAGAGTTCTCATAGAGAGAGCAAAACCAAAGAAGTTCCACAGCAGGTAGAGCTTGAGACCTCAATTATTCCAGCCAGGCTTGTCACAAATTCAGAAATTGATGAGACAAGTACAGATGAGGTGGAGGATCCTGCCCATGAGTCTCCTCACCAACCATATTATATTGCAGTTAATGGATTAGAAAGATAAAAAAAAGGAAACTTGTATTGCTTATTACTGACATGGTGGCATATGCACTACCCATAGTTGAAGATGACATTCCATCTACTTACAAAGAAGCCAAAAGAAGCTCAGAAAGTGTAGATTGGAAGAAGGTGATGAACGAGGAGATACAATCTCTTCATACGAACCACACTTGGGAGTTAGTCCAACTTCCAAAAGAGAAGAAAGACATTGGGTGCAAGTGGGTATATGCCAAGAAGGAAGGCTCCTCGGAGAAAGCCAATGTAGGATTCAAGGCTAGGTTAGTGGAAAAATTCTATGCGCAGAAAGAAGGGATCGATTATAACGAGGTATTTTCCCCGGTTTTAAAGCATTCTTCCATTCGTATTTTGCCAGCATTAGTTGCGATGTTTGATCTCGAGTTGGCACAACTTGACGTGAAAACTGCATTCTTACATGGAAATTTAGAGGATGAAATTAATATGACTCAGCCAGAAGGGTACAAGGTTGATGGTAAAGAAAATTGGGCCTGCAAACTAAGAAAGACGTTAAATGGGTTGAAGCAAAGTCCAAGGTAGTGGTACAAGCGATTTAATCGATTTATGTTTGGGCAACAATACACAACGAGCCACTATGATCATTGTGTGTATTTTCATAAACTTTGTGGTGAATCCTTTATTTATTTGCTCTTATATGTTGATGATAAGCTGATTGCTTCTAAGAGCAAGGTGAAGATTGAAAAACTAAAAATTCAATTATGTCAAGAATTTTAGATAAAGGATCTAGGCGAGGCGAGGAAAATACTTGGCATTGAGAATAGCAGAAATTATTCGAGGGGAATTATTTGTTTGTCACAAAAATAGTATTTGAATAAGGTATTAAAGCATTTTGGTATAGATTCTAAAACCAAACCTGTAAGTACTACGTTGGCCCCACACTTCAAGCTAAGTTCCATGGAATCCCCACAGACAGATGAGGAATGTTCATAAATGGCTCATGTTCCCTATGCTAATGCAGTGGGAAGTTTGATGTATGCAATGGTGTGAACGAGGCCCGATATTTCACAAGTTGTTAGTATGGTGAGCAGATCCATGCATGATCTAGGAAAAATGCATTGGCAGGCTGTGAAATGGATCTTACGGTACATCCATGGTACTGTTGATTTTGGTTTGAAATTTAAGAAGGATTCACGTGCTCATCAGCATATGTCTGGATATGTGGATTCAGATTACGCCGGTGATTTGGATAAATAATGGTCCACTACTGGTTATGTGTTTACACTAGGTGGAGGACCAGTCTATTGAATATCTATGCTACAGTCTACTGTGGCTTTGTCAACTATAGAGGCAAAGTATATGGCAGCGACAGAGGCCATTAAGGAGGCCATTTGGCTTCATGGTTTAATTTCAGACTTGGGAATTATTCAGGATCACGCGGATGTCTTCTGTGATAGTCAGAGTGCCATCCACTTAGCCAAGAACAAGGTTCATTATTCATGGACAAAGCACATCGACGTTCGTTTCCACTTTGTTCGAGAAAGTTTGGATGAGAGGACTATTCTCCACAAGAAGATTGGAACCTTGGATAATCTCGCGGATATGCTGACGAAGATTGTTACTAGGATCAAGTTTGAACACTATTTAAGCTTGATCAATATTCTTTGTATTTGGACACCTTCGGGTGTATGGCGCTTATGAACGCATTTGGAGGTTACTCGGATCATTTTGGATAATATATGGTTACGTGTTTTGGTGGAGCTTTGCATATCTATGCCAAGATGGGATTGTCAACTTTTAGTTGGTGAAAGTTTAACAGAGCGACCTGTAAAAAAAATTTCAAAGTGGATATTTTTGGAGTGGTTGCATTAATGGAGTGGTTGGTGGCACACCAAAGGAATAGTTATCACACATGTTTAGTAGTCTACCAAATAAATAGTAATGGTTGGTAGCACACCATTAATCTCAACCATCCAATCTTGTTTTGATCCAATGATCATGGTGACTCCAAACAACTATAAATAGGTCTTGAATTCTCTCATTGAAAACACACCAAAACATCAAACACTAAGAAGAGTTAGAGAATGAGAAAGAGAAAGAGTTCATTTGGAGTTTTGAGTATACACATTTGTGTAAAAAAATACACATTGTATTTTTCATTTGGAGTGTATTTGTGAGAGTCTCTTTTGAAACTCATTTGAAATAGTGAATTGATTCGAGTGTCAGTGGACGTAGCCAAATTGGTGAACCACTTAAATATTTTGTCTTCCCTTGTGTGTGTGTTTTTATACTCATTATACTTTTATTGTGAGTGTGCCATATTATTATTTGGGGTTACAGTTAGTATCATTTGTTGACACGCTTTTGCACAAAAATATAATCTTAGGATGTTTAAATTAAAACATATATACACCCAAAGAAGCTTGAGGAATTACAATTCCTCGTCAAATATAAATCTCGAGGATGTTTAAAAAAAAGACGCAGAAAAAAAGAATAAAAGAAATATTTTAAAGAAAAACAAACATCCCTCCATGAATTTCTGGTTGTGTAGTTTGGCTCCAGGTCAAGATCTGGACGTCCTTTTTGAACAAAAACCATTCACAACTTGCTTTAATGCTTGTTTGCTCATACACGGACTCAAACCAATACCAAATTGGTTCACAGTAAACTCAACCATTCAAAACAATTTGATCGGATGCTCGTTGATCGACTCCTTATTCACATAAATATGTTGTTTGCTCATTTTGGTTTTATTTCTTAACAAGAAAGTAACACTATTCTTGGTTGGGATTTTAGACCAAACTCTTGTGGTGCATGATTTCTATCAAACACATAATGAGCAAACGAAAAGAAAATATTATCTTTATTTCATGGGTTCCTCGTATCCACCCCACGTAGAACTAAAAGAAAAACCTAAAACCTATATATTGATAGTATAAGTTCAAAAATAAAACACATTTTAGATAATTCGACCGAATCGGGACGTTCATGGTAGTAAATAAACTGGTTCAAACTAAAAAAGCATAGTGAAAATACATCCAACCAATTAGGGGTTGCTCGACTTTGCAAAATATTATTGGAATGAAATTATTAATATATTCTTAATTAATGTATTAGATTATCAAGATTACATAATATAAAATGTAGGAACTGTGTACTTGAATCCATAGTGTTGAATAAGAATTGGGGGTTAGAGGTCTTCTACAGACTAATACATCTCTCTCTCTCTATAAGTTCTCTCTCAGTGATGGAAAATGAGGAAGAGAGTATGTGAGTACATTAGCCTTGGGAACTATAACCCTTCTTTATATAGGCATCTAATTAGAACACCATAAATTCTAATTAGGTGAGTCTTGAGTAACCAATGGGTGACTCTTGAGTAACCATTAGGTGACTCTTGGATAACCACACATTACAAAGCCCATATTTATTTTAGATATCTTATTGGGATATACTAATTAGATCACTTATTTAGTCCAATCATAATAGAAGCTCAAATATAATTGCTACTTAATATGCAATCCCACATTAGAATATTAAAAAATATTCCAACAATCTCCCACTTGGGATACATATTAATTCTAAAGGCAATTATATTTGATAACCTTAGGTGCGCACCATATTTTCTATCTATTCTTATAAAATCTCTCGAATCAATTTGGCCCATCTCTTATACCTGTATGAGACCAAAGAGACCCTTTTTACATTTATTTCATAACTCGATCCATCAATGATCACAATGCCAAATATATTCAATGACATAAATAAAGTATGGATGTGTGGATGGATGGAAATTACATGTAATGTGATCTCGGACATGCCTACTTCCAATTGGTCCTTACTTTATTCCGCGATGAGATTAAATCTTAGTCTTTTAAACCTTATGTCATACAACAATTAAAAGAAAACACATCTAGAGTAAACAATAAAATGAAAATACCATCAAATTTATCTTGCGGAAAATTAAAACATACATAAAGTATCTCAATAGTGTCAAAGAAAAGAACATTATAACAAGGACAAAATCCACTAAAACTTCATATCATCAAATAAAACAACACCCATATGAGCAGTGTGTTCATGAAAGACCTTGGGTGGTAAGACTTTAGTAAAGGGAACCACGAGCATGGAGTTTGTTCCTATATGTTCAATAGACACTATGTTATTCTGAACTCTTTCCTTAACAATAAGAAACTTAATGTCTATATACTTAGACTTTGATGAGATTCTTTTGGTATTCAAATATAGAAGTTCTAAATTATTGTCACAATATATCTTTAGCAGTCTTTCAATACTATCCACAATTCGCAGCCCAGTGATAAAATTTCGCAACTATATCGCATGATTTATTGCCTCATAACAAGCTATGAACTCTGTTGCCATAGTGGAAGGTGCAATGAGTGACTTCTTATCACTCCTCCAAGAAATATCACCTCTAGAGAACATGTATGAATAACCAAATGTGGATCTCTTAGTGTTTTGGCAACCCGCAAGATCGACGTCAGAATACCCAATGATCTCCAAATTATCTGACTTCTGATAGATGAGCATATAATCTTTCATTCTATATAAATACCTCATAACCCATTTGACTTCTTTCCAATGATTCATCCCTGGGTTACTCAATTATCTTCCCAACGTACCCACTATGTACATACCCACTATGTACGCAAATCATTATGTATATATACTTGAGCATACATAAGACTCCCTACAACTTAAGCGCAAGGAACCCTTTTCATTTCTTTACTTTTAGTCTCATTCTTGGGGAAATGATAGTGGCTAAACTTATCTCCTTTAGAAACGGGAGCATATCTTTGTGCACAATCTTGAATGCTAAATTTAGAGAGTACCTCCTCGATATAGCTCTTTTGTGATAACCCAAGGACACCACGAGAGCGATCTCAGTGTACCTTAATTACCAATATAAAAGAGGTATCCCTAAGATCTTTCATTTTAAAATACTTAGTTATAAATATCTTGACTTCGGGTAATAAGCCTATATCTCTGCTAGCCAGTAGTATGTCATCGACATATAGCATAAGGAAGATAAATTTACTCCCAATGAACTTATTATATACACAATCATCAACTGCATTAACCTTAAAACCATATGAGATAATGATTTGGTGAAACTTATAATACCATTGATGGGAAGCTTATTTGAGACCATATATGGATTTCTTGAGTTTGCAAAACCATAGACTTCGGATCACTCGAGACAAAGTTTTTTGGTTGCACCATATATATGGTTTTCTCAAGGTTACCATTGAGAAAATCATCTTATCATCCATCTGATATAGCTCTAAATGAAAATGAGCTACAAGTGCCATTATTTCCCTGAAGGAGTCTTTCATCAAAACCGGAGAGAAAGTCTTTTTATAGTCAATGCCTTCCTTCTGAATGAAACCCTTTGCGATTAGACGCGCTCTATATCTCTCAACATTATCCTTTGAATCCCGTTTGGTTTTAAATATCCATTTACAACTAATGGGCTGCGTAACTTCAGGCAACTTGATAAAGTCCCAAACACCGTTATCCTTCATAGATTTCATCTCATCATTCATGGCATTATTCCAATTTTTATATTTGGCACTTTGTTTGAGTTGTTAAAAGTTGATTGGATCATTTTCCGTTGACCCTATGTCAAACTCATGATCATGAAGGAAAATAATGTAATCACTTAAAAATTCACTTCTTTTGTGTCTAGTGGATCGTCTTAGAGGAACTTCCTCATAAGGTTGTTGAGTTTGCTCTTCTGGAGCAACTATTTGATTTTGAGTAGGGAAGTCATCATTGTTGTTTTCGTAAATAATATTTAGAAGGAATTGATTCCTCTTTAAAGATGACATTCTTAATCTTAATCGTATCTTCCCCCTAAATTCAACATCCTCAAGAAATCTCGTATTTTCCATCTCAAAAAAGGACTTAGTTGATGGATCATAGAACTTAAAACCCCTCGATCGTTCAACATACCCAATAAAATAGCTGTTAATAGTTCTTGAGTCCAGTTTCTTTTCATTTGGCCTATAAAGCCTTGCTTCAGCTGGACATCCCCAAATGTGTAAATGATTAATGATAGGCTTTTGGCCGATCCATAGTTCATAAGGGGTTTTAGCTACCGCTTTACTAGGTACTCTGTTTAGAAAATACACTACAGTATTAAGTGCCTCTCCCCATAGTTATTCAGGTAAATAATAATGACTAATCATACTTCACACCATATTCTTAAGCATTCGTCTCTCAGCAACACCATTCATGCTAGGTTGCCCTGGCAATGTATATTAAGGGACAATTCCGCATTCTTCTTGGAATTTGGCAAAGAACCTCAACGTATTTGCAAGGTTTCATTTAATGACGCATTCATATTTAACATATATAATTTATAAATTAAAGAACCAGTTTCAACAAGAGTAGAATTAAGAAAAAAGACCAACTTTATTATCTCCAAATGAACAGGAAAACTATATTTCTACAAAATTTAAACATAAACCAAATTTCGTCTTAAAGATGGTAATACCCGAGTCTCTCTTAATTAAATAAAATAACCAGTCTCAAAAGATAATCTGAAGGTCCCAATTGCTTTAACTGGAATTATTTTTCCATTGCCCACATAGATGAATCTTTCAGCATCTCTTGGCGATCGGCTCCACAGAAAACCATTTCTTTACACACCATGCGGATCCTGCTTCTTCTATGGATCCTTCTTCACATGCCCAGGTTTCTTACAAAAGAAATAAGTAAATTATGGATCCTACTTCTTCTATGGAATTTTAGGTTGTGATGTTCCTACTGCAGTTTTCTTATTATCATTCCTTTTTTGCTTATTATTCTTTGAGGTAGATGCAATATGAGCACTTTCAGTTGTCGTTTCTCGTTTTAATTTGTCCTTTTCTTGCACAATGAGAATTGAGCTCATTAAGAGTCCATTTGTCCTTTTGAGTATTATAGCTAACTATAAATTGATTGTAGTGTGCTGGAAGGGAAATCAATACCACATGTACAAGTAAGTCATCAGATATTTGTGGCCATTCCAATCCGAGCTTGGGCGGCTCAGAGAAGTCTCGCGTCCCGCTCGGGGACACTTCGATCCTTGTCGGTGTGGGGTAAATGTAAGGAGATAGATTCACCAGTCTATTTTGTTCAAAATAGATAAAAGAACATGTCGCCACCTTGATAGGATGGCATCAAGGACAAACTTATGCATACGAAACCAATAGTTCGGAGGGTTTGGGGGCTACATTACGGAACGGGGAGGTGTTAGGCACCCATCCCACCCTTTCGGTCTCTCTTGGGATTGTGTTATTATTTCCTTTATTTCTCCGTGAAATGTGTGTTCGTGTATATATAATGGAGATAGGAATCTCTTAACTCATATCATGGAAAATATAGAGTGAAATCATCCAGAGGAATGTCCCAAAAAATTATTTATATATATATATATATATATAAAATATGATTTATGCACTTATCACCATATTGACCACTATGGATAAATGTCAATATATCGCGGATGGCGCACTAACAAAGAATTACAAAGATATAATAATGCAAGAATATGATGAAATATAGGAATGGAGATTTTATAAAAATTAGAAGTTGAACTCGCGTCTCGGGTTTTAATCTGAAACGCCCACGTAGCTTATAAAGGCAATAAAGTCCCAATAGTTTGCATGTGGCGTGAGGTTGGGCTTTTATCCCATAGATTCGAATAAGATTTTATTATAAAAGTGTGTGTGGTAAAAAAAGAGTTTTAGTTTTGGAAATGTGTGAAGATGAATTCGTTCGAAATTTATGGGTATAATCCTCTTTTTGTTGATTTTGTTTTTTTATAGAAAGTAAAGTATGTGCAATATACTAGTAAAAATATAGAGATTAATATGTGTGAATTAAGGTAAGAACTAGATTATGAATCTAATATAACTAATGCAAAAAAAAGAAATTTAAAGAGATAAGGGAAGGATCTGTACCTTCTTTGAAGAATGAGAGCTTGCCCCTGATTTTGGATGAACTCCCTTGATGCTTGATATGAATATTGAATGAGATCTTGCCACAATCGGTATGAAAGGGATGGGAATGTGAACTTGGATAAAATTTCACATAAGGGAACTTCGGTGATTGAGAGAATGTTGCCGATATCAATGATGCTGATGGATCTGAGTTGTAGGTGTGCTTTGGAGTGAGGTCATTCCCTCCTTTTATAGGGTCATGGGGTTTCCTATCAGCACAGCCCTGGTCCTGCCAATCGATAGGTGATCTTAGGCATACTACCAATAAGCGGGGTTTGGGACTTGCTAATTGGCAGTCTCGTGAAGATTTTTCAGAAAAAATGGTCTTAGAACGAGGGCCGACCAAGGGCCAAGGTCTTAAAACCATTTAATTTTGACATAAAAGAGGAGACGACCGAGGGTCGAGGTCAATTCTAACCTGAAAGAGGTGACAACCGAGGGCCAAGGTTAATTTTGACATAAAAGAGGTGACGATCGAGGGTCGAGGTCTATTATGACCTAAAACAGGATGACCAATACTATGGGTCAAAGCCGATTCTGAGGGCTTAAGTAGGGATGAACTTGATAGGCTCCACTGGGGATGTGGTTTTTCTTAGCTAGAGAAATTTCGATTGGAGACATCAATCGATTTTAGGCACTCTACTAGGGAGGTGAGAGTTCCACTGGGGAAAGGGCATGGAAAAAATGATTTTCTTGGTGAAAAAGGTTTTAAAACTCATTTGGAAATTTCAGGATTTTTTTGAGAATTTTTTCGGATTTTTTGTAGTTTTTTTACGAAATTTCAGAGGGGTGCTGACCGGCATGGTCTTAGGGGTACCAAATGATAATGACACGGTCTTTTGGGCTACCTCGAGAAGATAAAAGTCTAGTGTCGATCAGTGGGTGTCAGGGGACTATCGATCGGCATGCCCCTTAGCCTTCTGTAAAAAGGGGGTGAGTTCCCCTCATTTTTCACAGCTTTCCTTCATTTTTTCTTTTGCATTTGTCTTTTGCAAACCATTCCGACTTTTTGAAATCAAAATATGGTCAACTTTATAAGCAATGAAACACACGGAGTGTGACTTAATGTTAATGATTAGGATAATCTATAATGGAGGGCTAAGGTGCCCCTTGTTTTGGGCAGTGAGAACTCCTTTAATTCTTTTGAGCCTGTGGGGGATGAGCGGATCCTTCTTCGTGAGCCAATGCTTCATCTCTCTTCGAGGGTGGTGAACCCGGACCGTTATGAAAGTTCTTATGGCTTCTTTTTTTATTGATTTTTCCTTGATTTCTTGAATTTTGACGAAGAGTTTCTTTGTGCTTTAACAGACTGATGTTTCTATGTCGATTGTGCGCGCTCGAGGGACAACGGGTCTTAGGGATATTTGGAAGCATTTGTCACCTGTGGTGCAGTGGGTGGTGTCCTTTGCTGGGTTTGAGAGGTTGGCATCTGCGTTGGATGAGACGCCTTGCTCTACATACATTCTGTGCGCCTTGGGCGCGAGATGGTGGGACACTACCCACACTATTCATTTTAGTTTCAGGGAGATGACGGTGACTCCTATAGATGTGTAGCAGTTACTGGGGCTGGAGTGTGATGGGATGCAGGTTGAGGTTGACAGGTCTTTGAGGGTGACGCTGGCGACGGTGACGGCGGCATTGGGTGATGTGGAGAGGATAGTTTCTGGGGACTCTCTGTGTTTATCTTCTTTTAGGGATTTGTTGTTGCATCAGGTGGTTGATGAGAAGTATGGGTTGCAGGTGCGACTGACATTCCAATTATTTATCATGCTGGTGTTGGGAGGTTTTCTGGTGGCGTCGTGCGGAAACCTCGTTCATTTGTGGTTTTTATCGTACTTGAGGATGTTTTCGAACATCCATCTCTATGACTGGGGGAGCCTGACCTTGGCAACCCTTTATTCTTATCTGGATGCATTTAGTCGGTGCTACCGATAAACTTTTACTGTATCCATGTATCTTCTTAAGGTATCCTTTAATTTTCTCACTTTCCTTTATGCATTCGCATTTTCCTTACTTCCTAATTTCTGATTACCGACCTTTATCCTTTGCAAACGTGCTTTTATGAGGTGATTGGGTTAAACACCCAACTGATTTCTTCGAAGCATGAGTTTGTGGGGACTTCTGCCAGATGTAAATGGTGGAAGAAGTCTCTTTCTCTAGAGGCTGTGAATCAGGTCTTGAATGGCCTGATGAGCGATCGGGTAAGTCCTTCTTATTTTTCTTTTGACCTTTTTCTTCATGATGACCGTTTATGATATTAATCCTTATCTGTTGGGTAATTTTGCAGGTGACCTTCTATCCTTGGGGGATGTATATCCAGGAGGACACAGGGGCGACGGGGGCGAATGCGCAAATATGGCATTTGTTGCTGCATGAGTTTAGCTACTCCTAGTATCTCGGGGAGAGGGTTGTCCGACAAACTGTGGAGGAGGAAGTGGTGGTTCCACAGGCACAGTCACTGGTGTACATGAAGCGGGTGCGAGAGATGGTAGACGATGAGCGAATAGCTGCAATGGTGGGCGAGCCTTACTCATCCTATACCGACACAATGATGTCGTATGATTATCTAGACTTTGTGTCGAGCTAGCTGAGGGATGTTAGGGACTAGATATCTTCTACGATTACTTATATTTGAGATGATATTCCAGTTCCTTCTTATTTGGTATCGTCTGCTTCTTCTGAGGAAGGATCTGGCTTGGGTAATGTAGGTACGTCATCTCACCACCGGGGAAAGAGAGTGTGTCGCATGGAATGAGATTACTAGAGAGAGAGTAGAGAGAAATAGAGAGAGAGGGAAAAATGTTGGCGAAAGGAGTGAGAGAGAGAGAAAGGATGTGGGTGCGGGCTGAGTTAGTTGTTATTTCTTGTTTTCTACAAAACTGATGTAACACATCAATATATATATATATATATATATATATATATATATATGCAATGAAGTTTTTGTTAATTTTATTGCCTCAGTGACTTAATGCGCATGATCTTTTTACTTTGCTGCTGAGACCGTAAAAAGAAATGAATTTGAGAGAGTTTATATAAAATAGGGTGAAATAAAGAACAAGGATAAGGAAGTCTTAGAATAAAAACTTAGTTTTATTGAGTTTTTCAATTTTGATAAAAAAGGAAAGAGGGAAATTTCCCAAAGTATGGGGTTACCGATCGGCACGCCCCTTGTCTTTCCTATCGGCATGACGGTCCAGTACAATCAATCTAAGGACTTGATTTCACTTTCTTCAATGGGTTAATACTTGGTGGGGTAGGTTTCCCTCCTATTTCTGCAGGATTCTTTATCTTTGTTTGAGCGTTTCTAAGTATAAATAGGGGGTGTGAGTGGAGCATTCCCTCACACCTCCACAATCTTTCTTTTTTACAGTCTTTTGCTCACTATCTCTTCATTTGCGATATGGCTCTCCCTGGTAGCGTTGAATTTTCTAACTACCTCAAGACTTTGGAGGCAATGTGTTCGTACAATGTCGACTATGATGCTTTCCATATGCATCGAGCCTCTTTATGGCACAATTAGTCCATAGAGTGGAACATATTAATGGCAGTCGTGGAATTTTGGTACCCTGAAGACCATGTGTTCCGCTTCAGGTTGGATGAGGTTTGTCCGACCTATGAAGAGTTTTCTTCCATGCTGGGGATAAATCCTAGTGTTGCGGCGGCTATGCCTGAATTTTCCATGTCCCTTAGGGAGTTGTTAGTCGGATTTCTCCATATTTCGCCTTCGACGGATAGACCACTGGTAGTGGGGGAATGATCTATCTTCCTGATGTGCTGCATTCTATGCATATGCAAGGTGTTGTCGATGCTAGCTACGCTGGAGCCATCATCCTGGGCCTGGTTTTAAAACTGTTATCGGTGACTGGGGAACTGCTGGTGGACTCTCAACTCGCAGCCATTATTTCTTGGGTGTCGTACCTTCGCAATCCTATGGCGTTAATACTGGCGCAGACTCTGAATGGTCTGGGTGTCTGGCGGGAAGGCCGTTCTAATTTTCTAAGGGGTGGCCCTGTAATGCTATTCATGAGGCTATCAGAGAGATTTCGTATGGCGGTCCTACCTAAGTATCCCTTTTCGGCCATACCAAACCTCTTTTCGCGCCACTTCATTAACGTAGGCCTGGTTATTGAAAGCTGGGAGAAGTAGTTTATAGAGCACAGGGCATGAGGCTTGCACTAGTCAGTGCCTTGGTGGGGGGAACTGCTGCCCATTCTGGAACTGGAGGAGTACCAGTATGTTCTGTTGGTTGGTCTCAGGAAGACCTCTTTCTACTTTCCTGGTGGCTTTTGCGCCAATTTAACTAGGAACAAATTGTGCCACCGCGGACACTGGATTTCTTCCCGCTGGAGGAATGACAGAACGAATGCGCATGCGTCTTCGATCTTTATGGGAGAATCGTCAACCATCATCTCATCTTTTACAGTCTTCTAGGAAGGTCTGGCACGTCTCAGGGGACTACATGAAGTGGTTATAGCGGAAGGTAGTTGCCAAGATCCTGGCGGTAGAGTCCGGTCAATGGTGGTTTATCACTTTTGACACCATGGAGGGAAGCATCGTGGCTTTTCCTAGGCTGGTCCGATCTTATCTTGCTATGGAGTGTCAGCGGCATTCCATTTAGGGAGGGGAAGTTTAGGGGCCCAAGATATGGATAATGATGATGGGGTTGGCTCCTCTGGCAGTTGGGGTAGGGTTCACTGGAAAGTTTATTTGTGAAGCTTTTGACATGGAGTTTGGTAGTGTATCTAGTTATTTTGGTTGGGCTATGTGGGAATAATTTCGGAAGGGTTGTTTTTAGGTGTGGTTTATTTTTGGGAAATTAGGAGTAGATTGGCAAGGTAAGTCATTTGACTCACCACGCTGATGTAATTGTACCGAAATTTTCATATATTGGAATAAAAAAGTTTTTGATCATCTGGTTGTTCCTCTTGATGAGTTTTGAATTTGAATTATTTTTACTAATCGCTAAGGCATACATAATCCTTTTATTCAGGTATATATTAAAATGAACTGTCGTTCTCGAATATAAGAAAAGAATAGCATTTAGTGAAAAAAGAAGGGAGTCGTGTTCATGTGATGCGTATGAGCTGCCTACGTACCTCTGGGGTTTTTGAAAAGTTTGGTTTTTGAAAGAAAAAAGTTTTTTGTAGAGGATCAGCCCCACGTAGTTCTCGGCAGGGGGAAATGAAGAGATTTTTTTTGGAATAAAAGGCAGATGGGAAGAATCGCAGCGCACTGAGATTTTGGACTAGGGGTAGAACTTCTTGAGATGGTCCAAGTTGATTGGACGGTCCATCTCTTCTCCATTAAGGTAAGAGAGCATAGCGATGCCACCTGACAGGATTGTCTTTACGATGTAGGGGGCTCTCCAATTGGGCCTTAATTTCCCTCTGGGGTCCCAAATGGGTTCTACTATTTCTTTAAGGGATAAGTCCCCTTCTTGGACACTGCAGTCATTAACTCTCTTCTTAAATGATCGCACTATTCGATTATGGTACCCTTATATGTGGTATAGAGCTTTTAATCTCCTCTCATCCAAGAGTGACTACTCGTCAAGATGGCTCTGATGCCAGTCTTCTTCATCGACTTTGCTTTCTAGCATAATTCACAGTAAAGCAATTTCCAGCTCCACGGGTAGGACTTCTTCCATGTCATAAACCAGAGATTAAGGGGTGGCCTCAAGAGGTTCGAACTTAAGTGTGGTATCCCCAGAGGGCAGAAGGGTTCGAACTTTCGGTCATCTTGCTGATGATGGATTTGAGGTTCTTATTGGTGGCTTTGACTCCTCCATTGATTGAGGTCGATAAGGGGAGATTTATGTTTCTAATTCCCATACTCGTCGAGCACTTGTAAGTTCTGCCTCAAAATGCAACCCGTTGTCTGATCAGATCGTGTGGGACCCCAATCAGTAGATGATATGCCTTCTGATAAACTTGGCTACCTTCTTGGCATTCAGCACAGCATGTGACTCAGCTTCGACCCATTTAGTGAAGTAGACAATGTCAACTAAGATGAATTCATGTCTGTTGGATGCTTTGGGTGTAACCTTCCCTATGATGTCAATGCCCCCCATGGAGAATAACTAAGGAGAAGTCATGTTGTACGATTCTCGCGGAGGCCAGTGTTGTAGGTTGGAAAATAGCTGGCATTTGAGGCATCTTTAAATATATATTGTGCAAATCCTAAACCATGGTAGTCCAGTAGTAACCCTGTCGGGTGATTTTCTTAGCGAACATATGACTGTTTATGTGGGATCCACACTCCCCACTATGGATTTTATGCATTATTTCTTTAATGTCATCCCTTACAATGCATTGTAAATGGGTTATATCAAAGTTCCTTTTGCATAGTGCCTTGTTATAAATGATATACTAGGTAGCCAGTCTATGGAGAGTTGCTCGGTATTTTTCATCAGAACCTTAGGGATACCTACCATGTTTGAGGAGGCGCCAAATATCATAGTACCAGCAGTCAGCCATTTTTGGATTTTTCTCCATGATAAGCTCAATATGGTAACAGTGGGCTGATTTATCTTGATTTTGGATAAGGAAGGGGCCATTGTTATTCCATAGGGCATGTCAACCATGGAGGCTAAGGTAGCAAGGGCATTGGCTAGGTTGTTCTTTACTTGAGGCAGGTAGTGAAAGGTAATATCTTAGAATTGAGAGGCTAACTCTTCTAGGTGGGTATGGAAGGGTAAGAGTTTCCCGTCCTTGACTTTCCATTTTCCAAGCACTTGACCGATGATGAGGGTTGAGTCTCCATAAACATTCAGGTATCGAATTCCTTTCTTGATAGAAACTTTAAGGCCTACCGTACACGTCTCGTATTCATTCATGTTATTGGTGCAAGGGAAATCCAGCTTGATGGTAATGGGAGTGTGAGAGTCATCAGGGGCAATTAGGAGAAGCCTAATGATATACCCCCTTTTATTGGTAGCACTGTCAAAGAACATTTTCCATCGAAGGTTTTCTTAGGAGGTACAAAGGATATTCTCATCTGGGAACTCAGAAATCCAGACGTCAACTTCTTTCGTAGGGTAGTCACCGAGATAGTTAGAGATGGCTCTTCCTTTCATGGAATCCTGCATGACATACACAATATTAAATTCTGCTAAAAGCATCAACCAATGGCCCATTCAGCTAGACAAAGCAGGCTCCTTGAGTAAGTACTTAATAGTATCCATTCGGGATACTAGTTTGATGGGAAAGGCGAGCATGTATTGCCAAAGCTTTTGGGTGATCTAGACAAGGGCGACACATGCTTTTTCCAAAGCAGTGTAATTGACTTCATACCTGGATAACTTACGACTGGTATAGTAGATGGCCCTCTTTTTGCGATATTCTTTAAGGCATTAGGATAGCAAAGCCCTAGCTGCAGTATCTGTAGCAGTTAAGTATAGGAGTAGGGGAATACCAGGTTGTGACGGCATGAGTACCGGAGGTTGAGTTAGGTATTGTTTGATTCGATCAAAGGTTTCTTGGCAAGCTTCATTCCAAACCTTGGTTGAATTCTTTCGGATGAGTTTAAAAATGGGTTCACAAATGGAAGTCAACCGACTGATGAACTGGCTGATGTACTGTAATTTCCCAAGGAATCCTTGAACTTCTTTCTTGATTTGGGGTGGTGGCATATCGAGTATGGCTTTTAGTTTGGTAGGATCAGCTTCTATCCCTTTCTCGCTAATTATGAATCCTAAGAGTTTTCCTTTTTTAATGCCGAAGACATATTTCTGGGGGTTGAGCCGCATCTAATATAGTCGCAGTCGCTCGAAGAACTTTCGAAGAGGGGGAACATGACCTTCCCTAGTCTTATACTTGATAATCATATCATCCATATAGACCTAGACTTCCTTGTGTATCAGATCATGCAAAATGGTTGTGGTATCCCTCTAGTAGGTAGCCCCTATATTTTTTAGATCGAATGTCATAATAGTGTAGCAAAAGGTTCCCTATGGAGTAATGAACACGGTTTTCTCTTGGTGATCCGAGTGCATCTTAATCTAGTTATGCCCAACAAACCTAACAATGAATTATTTCAGAGCGTGAGTGGCCGTGTTGTCCAGGCTCGATATTGACTGGCCACATAGGATATTCGATCACACGAATAAAACCCACGTTAAACTATTTGACCACTTCTTCTTTAACCTTGAGCGACCATTCGGTGCGAAGCTTTCGTAGTTTATGTTTGATCGATTTGCATTCTGGAAGAGTAGGAATCTCGTGCTAAGCTATCTCGAGATCCATTCTGGGCATATCTTTGTAAGACCATGCGAAGACATCCATGAACTCCTTCAGTAATCCTTCGAGTTGCGTGTGATCATGCTCATCAAGGGTGGCCCCTATCCTACTCTAGCTCAGTTAGTTACTAGAACCAAGATTAATAATAACAGTTTCATCTTCATTAACTTGAACGTGGTTATGTTGTTTTTTATTAACCTTATTTAGATAAGTTGAGAATTTTTCATTTGCAAAATCATCATTATTAAGAGTTTGATTGGAATCAAGACAATTAATGTAAGGCATAACAAGATACTCAAAATCTTTATTTATTTCATTGATAGGAAAAACAATATTAAGAACCCCATCAAAAGAGATATATATTACATCATGGTAAGAAGAAACAACAGAAGAAAAAATAGGATAAACATTAGGGTTGGGTTGAGCTTTGGCAGGTAGAACTGGTATAGCATGCCAGCTGAGGATAGGTGTGTCAGTAGCTTTGATCACGCTTGATGGATTAGATGATGTAGCCCCTGAGTGGATCATAAAGAGTGCTAGCCCTAGTGTTTGTAAATTGAAGAAATCTTCGGAGTCACTTTTTTTGGAATGTTTGGCATTGGCTATGGTCTTCTCAGCGCGTGGTTGCACACGATGCTGGGAACTCTCGTCCCATAAATAGTTGTCTTGGAAATAGATCTCTATTCTAAGTTTTAACTTCTTGTCCACGTGGTTATCCCAAGGTTCAGGAAAGCCACAGAACGGGAAATGATCACCCTCTCTAATAAATCTTCCATTCAGGGAATCTCTTGAGATGGTATTGACACATTCTAGTCTTTTCTTCAGTTGAGTCTGGCGAATCATCCTGAGTTCTTCTATTAACGGCTGATAACCGGGCCACAAGGATGAAAATATTTCTTCAGCACAATGGGTTCAAGTATCCCTTGATGTTTTTACCCCAGCCCCAATCTGGGTAGGAAGTGCATGTTCTTGAATATCTGGATCACATTGATGTTGCCATGGGGGTCATACTATGGACAAACCCTATCTTTGAAATCATCCCATGCTGGGAGTAAGAGTGGCTCAACTCAAAAACTGGATAGGAGCATATCATTTAACCCATTCTCTATCTCAAGTACTAGATTATCAGTGCTTGTATTAGTGGTACTATCGTCGTCGCCCAAGATGGTAATGACTTGCCCATTAGCGAAGAACTTCAGGTTCTGATACAGGGAAGAAGAAACACCCTTGATAATGTGGAGCCATGGTCGTCTAAGCAACATATTGAAATAAGCTGGGATGTCAATGACTTCAAATTATTTGACAGGATTTATTGTTCCAACCCCTATTGCAAGCTTTATGGATCCCATCACTTCCCGATGAGTATTATCGTAGGACCTTACAACGGTCGAGGTTGGAGCTAGTTCACTCACTTTTAATCCCAAATAGTTGAGGGTTCTCAGTGGGTAAACATTCAGAGAAGATCCATTATCGACAAGAGAGAGAGGGACAGTCTTTCTCATGACTTCGACAGAGATATTGAGAGCATAATTATGGTTTGGCCCGATCTTGGAGATTTCTTCTTCGAATAAAAAGCTCATTCTTGTAAAGGTCAGAGATCCAACCAGATTCACTACTTCTTTTAGCGTGGTAGGCGGAGGGACTGTGGGCCCAGTGAGTAGCTTAATCAAAGCAATTCTATGAAGCTGGGAAGGCATAAAGAGTTCCCACTGAGTGATGTTAACTTGGATCATTTTTAACTGATCGAGGACCTTTCTCTCTTCGAGATTCATTTCTGACATATGAAGATTCTCAGCACCTTTACCTTTATCACTTGTTGATGGAGTGGGGTTTGGAACTTGGTAATGTCTCCCTAACCTGGTCATATGGTTCATAGAAGAGGAGAAAAACATAAACCTCATTTCCTCATCGATCTCGGATTGTTAGGCCACCTTAGTAATATCTACTAGCAGCTCCTCGAATGATATCATCCTACATATGTCGACTATCGAGCTAGTCCTTTCTGAACTTTGCTCCTCATCTGAATCATCAAATTCATCTCCCCATCTGCTGGCAATAATATTATCTTTCTAGGAAAAGTCAATACACTCCACAACTCTAATGGTTTCTTCATATAAATCCTCCCATTCGGCGGGGAGGTGTAGAGGTGAAGGGACTAGGCATCCTTGTAGTTTTAAAACATCTAACAATTCATATATGCTGCTAATATCAGTGATTTATTAAAATAAGTCTGCCATGATCTGGATAACCTCATCTAGACTTACTTTATGGGTCAGTACCACCCAACTGTTTGATTCCTGGGACCATTTTCGTGCTTCCAAGAATAGGGAACTGAAGTTTTGGCAATCGATGATCATCTGGGAGGGCGATTTCAGCCCAAACTCAAGGAGTTGGTTCAATACTTCTGCTAATTCCATACTTCCATCTCTAGAACGGGTACGGACAACGATGCATGCTCTGGTAAGGAGTGAAGGTGTCTGGTCGGTAAGGCTGGCAGGGTGTAGGAGGAAATATGGGCAAGCATGGAGAGGTTTAGGAGAGTACATGGGTATGATGTGTAATTAGCTTGGTGTAATCTGGGTTGATGGATCAAAGTCTGGGTCTTCTTCCAAGAAGATGTCATCGGTATGATTTGGGAGCGAATTATGAGTAGTGTTTGGCTTAGGATTGGTTGGTGGGGCGATGATACCACGGTCGATCAGACCTTGGATTATGTTTCGTAGGTGAAAAAATTGATCGATGGTATGGCTAGTAGTTTGATGGAAATCACAGCGGGCATCTGGTTTAAAGTTCTTGGGAAGTCAGTTTGGTAATAGGAGAGTATCTAGTGGCTTTATAAGGTTTTCGCTTATGAGGGCCTGATAAATTCTAAAGAGGGGGCATGGATCTCGGTGTATTCCTTTTGGATTGGGACAGGGTGGCTTTCTGGTGTTCATGAAGTGGTTGGTTGAAATATATTGTTAATGGCCGCGACAGCAGCACTGGCTTGCTTTTCATACTTCTTGGGAGTAAACTGTCTAGAAACTTTCTTTAGTTCAACTTCCGTTTTGACAAAATCGTCTTCAATATCCACTCCTGCTTCTCAAAGTTCTCTTAAATGAGGGTATTATTATCCTTCCATCGTCTCTCGGACATGGGGTAAGAAGTTCTTCTTTAAGATGTTGACCTGATCCTCCTCGAAAGGTCGGTTGGTCATGGTGGCAGCTTTCTCTTTCCACCTTTCTATAAAGGTGATAATTGATTCCTTGAGGTTCTGTGTGATCAGTTCTAAATCTCGATGGGTGACTTCTCTTCATTATACTTGTATTATGACTTGAATTCACTGGCCACATCTTCCAGAGATTCTGACTTGGTCGAACTTCTTGGTTAGCATCTTGAGATCCTCCTTGACCTTGTTTAACTCCTCATCTTTTGGATCAATGGTTAGGACTAAGTTATCCCCTAGTTGGGCGAGATTCGACATAGGAAGTGGGGCAGGCGGCGGCCCATTAGCAGAAGGAGCACATGGAGCATGCTGATATTTTTTAGGAATACAGATAGGCTTGGGTGCAGGCGGATCCATAGTGCGAGGGAAGAGGACCTCTGGTTCTTCGAGAATAGGGACCTGATTTAGTTTTATTTCATGAACCTTAGCTTGCAGGCTATCAATCTTGACAGTGAGATGATTTAGGACTGTCATTAGATCTGGCTGCACAATCGACACTTGATCTGTGTTCTCTATGGAAAGCGGGTGAATTTTAGACTCGGAGAAAGTGAGGGGACTGACGGAGCTCCTGGGTAGTTCTACTGAAAACCGAAGCCAATAGGGAGTCAGGCCAAGGGTATGCGATCGACCTGAGAAAGAGGAAAATCAAATTTATTTTTAAAGAGAAAAGAGAAAGATTGTTATTTTGAAAAGTAGGGAAAGTGTTTTTAACATTTTGGAAAAGATAAAGGCAAAATATTTTGGATAAAGGGGAGGAAAAATATTTTTGGTACGAGAAAGGGAAAAATGTTTTTGGTATTTCCTTTTGAAGAGAGGGAAAAGACGAGAGACGGGTCTCAGTATGATTATTATGTTTATTATGTTCTCACTTATATTAGGTTTATCTAAATGCAAAAAGAAATAACGAACGGGACTCAAGCCTGGAAAAATTAGGTTTGGAAAATACATGAAAATATGGTTGGACTTGTTACTAGGCTCATAGCCAGGGTCCCATTTTAAAAAAATTATACGAAGACTTAAGCAGCATGCCGACCCGTTATTTCGACAAAATTTTGGCTAGAAATTGGCGATTAAATATTAGTGTCCTAGGTATGACGCCTATACGAGGGTATGCATTTTTTGGGTTAATTGGAAAGGATCCCCCCCTTGGCATGACTTCCACGATATACGTCTTGCTTTTGAGGGAAATCGGTACGTGTGAAAAAAACATTTGATATACCTGAGTGTACGTGAATTGCCTCACTATATACCTCATGGGGACAGTACGTGTGAGAATGAATTCGATATACTCAATGTACGTGAACGAGTTCTCTATGATATACCTCCCGTTATGACTTCGGTCAAGCGGTATGATACGGGGGAAACCGTTCGATATACGTTGAAGGTACTTGGTCAATGGAAGGTGAGAGTCATATCGCTTAGTCTAACTGCAACTTGCTGGACCAACGCCCATCACGAAGTGACCCTCCAGTACGGGACAAAATTTGGTCAATAGCAATGCTCTTTGATGATGTGGAGCGCAAAAAATGCATAATTCTTTTATTAGTATCTTATGGAGAGAGTATATTTATTGATGAGAGTTATGCCAAGTAAGGGATCATGTACGAGTATATAAAGTAAATCTATACTAAACATGGATAAGTGAGAGAAAGTGATGTGTGACTATCCACAAGTGAGTGTGTGGTAGTGAACCTAAGCATGGATCATCTACAAGTGGTGTGTGATAATTGTGAGTGCGTGTTAGTGACACCTAAGCATGGATTTCTAAGTGATGTGTGCAACATGTGGATATAAGTGATCCTAGGTGCACATGGTGTGAAGTGTACATGGAGAATTTCTACAAGTGTGTGAATGAGTAGTGATATAAGTATGAGGTAAATAAGTGCAAGAAATAATAGAGTAGAAAAAGGGAACATACAGGTAGGTGCATATGCACACAAGGAAACAAAACACCCATGTAAATAAAGTCTATCCCTCTTATGAATATTCACAGCAGAGTCACCACTATGGCCATCCCAATCCGAGCTTGGGCGGCTTGAAGAGGTCTCGCGTACCACTCAGGGACACGCTTCAGCCGTCGTTGGTGTGGGGTAAATGTAAGGAGATAGAGTCGCCAGTCTATTTTGCTCAAAATAGACGAAAGAACATGTCGCCACCTGGAGAGGATGGCATCAAGGGAAAACTGATGAGATGAAACCAATATTTCGAAGGGTTCGGGGGCTAAGTTACGGAATGGGAAGGTGTTAGGCACTCATCCCCCCTTTCGGTATCTCATGGGGTTGTGTTATTGTTTCCTTTATTTCTCTGTGAAATGTGTGTGCGCATATATATAATGGAGATAAGAATCGCTCAACTAATATCATGGAAAAGATCAAGTGAAATCATCCAGAGGAATGTTCCCAAAGATTATATATATATATATATATATATATATATAGAGAGAGAGAGAGAGAGAGAGAGAGAAATATGATTTATGCACTTATCACGATATTCACCACTATGGAAAAATGACAATATACGTCGGATGGAGTGCTAACAAAGAACTACAAAGATATAATAATGCAAGAATATGATGAAATATAGGAATGGAGATTTTATAAAAATTAAAAAATTGGAAGTTGAGCTCGCGTCTCGGGTTTTAATCTGAAACGCCTACGTAGCTTATAAAGGCAATAAAGTCCCCATAGTTTGCATGCGGCATGAGGTTGGGCTTTTATCCCATAGATTCGAATAAGATTTTATTATAAAAGTGTGTGTGGGAAAAAAAGAGTTTTAGTTTTGGAAAAGTGTGAAAGATGAATTTGTTCGAAATTTATGGGTATAGCCCTCTTTTTGTTGATTTTGAGTTTTTTTGTAGAAAATAAAGTATGCTCAATATATTAGTAAAAATGTAGAGATTAATATGTATGATTTAAGGTAAGAACTAGATTATGAATCTAATATAGCTAATGCAAAAACAAGAAATTTAAAGAGATAAGGGAAGGATTTGGACCTTCTTTGAAGAATGAGAGCTTGTTCTTGATTATGGATAAACTCCTATGTTGCTTGATATGAATATTGAATAAGATCTTGCCAAATTGGGTATGAAAGGGATGGGAATGTGAATTTGGATAAAGTTTCACATAACGAAACTTCGCTGATTGAGAGAATGTTGCTGAGATCAGTGATACTGATGGATCTGAGTTATAGGTGTTTTTTGGAGTGAGGTCATGCCCTCCTTTTATAGGGTCATGAGGTTGCCGATCGGCATAGCCCTGGTCCTGCCAATCGGCAGGTGACTCTAGGCACACTGCCGGTAAGTAGGGTCTAGAACCTGCCAATTGGCAGTCTCGTGTAAATTTTCCTAGAAAAATGGTGGTAGAACGTAATTCATTGATCTGAATCGCGCATGCGGCATACCATTAAAAAGGTAATTCAGAGACCTTCAGGAGTCCTTTGAACCTTTCTCGAGTCCAAGAATTGACTTCGGGTCAAATGTAGCTCAAAATCGCATGTCGATCCTTTAGACGGGAGAGTGTCGGACACGAATGGATCGTTCGTCAGTATGGTAAGTCAGAATCATGCACGGGGCAGACCATTGGAAAGTTTAGGAGATGTACTTCGACATTACCAAGATTTTCACTCGGTTTGGACAGTTAACCTTGGTCAATCGTGGCCCGGAAGCGCCCAGTGACCTGTCAGTGTAAAATGGGTCATTCATCCGTATCGTAAGTCAGAATCGCACACGGGGTGGACCGTTGGAAAGGGTATTCAGTTCCTTTTGAAGATTCATTCAGTATCGGTCGAGCTGAAGAGTTGACTTTGGTTAAAAGGAGTCGAGGATCTCCTGGTGGCTTTCGGATCAATTTTTTGGGTGAAACGGATCTTTCGTTCGAACGGTTATGTCATTTTGCGCATGGGGCGGATCATTGGAAATGGGTTTCAGTGCCCTTTGAAGATTCAAAGAGCTTTCGCTATAAAGATGAAGTTTATTAGGGTCGAATTGGGGCTCGAGAGCGCTTGATGGCCTCTAGATTGATACTCGGAGTATGACTTAGGGTTTGTGGTGAATTGGGGGAGGTGTTAGGGACCTAAGGAGAGATTTTGGGGGTCCTAGAACATTGTGTCTACAACAGATCTAACTTTAATGCCTTCAGTTTTGAAGCGATATTAAATCCATAGCAGTTACCTCGTCAGACATACCGTCCCCGAATGCTTCTGGAACGCTGAGCTTTAGCATCATTAGACTTAAGCTATTATAATCATCCCATTTCTTAAAGTTTTCTTTATCCTCAATGGAACGTTTCTCCATAAGAGGATCAGGTTGGTCTTTCCTTAGTGCATAGTCTATATCCATGCAGTCGAGAACTATCAGAATGTTCTCTTTTCAGTTCTTGAAGTTTGTATTGTTAGGCATAGGAATTGAGTTCATATTGGTAGTGGTAACAAAAGAAGTAACTTAATCAAGAGAAAAAATAAACAACATAAGATCAAATTAAAATTTATGTTAAGATTAAAAAAAATATGGCATAAATTCCATACAACTTCAATGGTCAACCCTTTTTAAAATACTTAACACAACATTAAAGTTTAGTCTTTGGTAATAAAGATGAACTTGTAAGTGGTACTCTTAGTGAAGAAATCAAATATTGATATTGAATTCGGTCAAACAACAGTCTTCCTTTTAACCAGTATATTATCCACATGGAAACTTTATAATCTTCACACATATATTCCCGCATGTATATTTATTATTTGGTCAATTAACAACCTTCCTTTGAATCGGTCACTAATCATATAAATAATAAACACACACATCTTAGTAACTCAAACAAATTAATCTACGCAATCTAGGTTACTTTGGCAAAGTGCTACTTCAATTATTAATTTTAAGATATAAGGCAAAAGTATATTGAGAAAATACCACAAATGGGAGCATAAATTTGGTTCCAAATAAAAATATCTTGAATCCAAATCATTGAGAAAACATATGTCCCCCTAACGGGATTCTTTTTCCTCCCATCAACCATATGAACATCTAATCATATATCTAATATTCAAAACTTTATGTTGAACCATTGATCAATACTAAATAATACATAACATGAATATTAGAACAAACATTTAATTATAAAAAATATATGTAGTGATTTATACCATAAAATATGGAAAAATAATTTATTTTTCCAAAAATGTAAATTTTTTAGTTATCACTACAGTAACATAAATAATATCTTCAAGATCACTCTCCATTTTTCAGAATCGTAAAATCAATTTTCAAGTGAGAGTTATTAGCATTGACATTATTACTAAGAATTGTAAAAACACATTTTTAGGGGTCTAAACAACATCAAATCGCCGAGATACGATGGTGCCCATTGTATACAACGGTTTTTTTTTTGTAATTTTATTTCAACGTTTCCACATGACCATCAAAATTTCATAAAATTCTAAGCAGGAAAATGAAATATGTTGCTGAAAACGTCCCTCAAAATTAATTTACATATAGATCACCCGAAATCCTATTATTCAATTTTGGTATTATGATTATGAAAAATCGTCAGAAATCATACATAAAATTCTATATAGAATCTTAAAAGTCATAATAGTTTCCACAAAATTGTATGTATGAGATAACAAATTATTCCTAAATCATAATCACAATATCAATCGCAATAATCTAATATGAAGAGGCTCCGATTCCACTTGTTGGAATGAAATCTTAATTAACATATTAGATTATCAAGATTATATAATATAAAATGTTGGAACTGTGTACCTGAATTCATAGTGGGGAATACGATTTGGGGGTTAGATGTCTTCAACATACTAATCCCCCTCTCTCTCTCTCTGAGTTCTCTCTCAGTGATGGGAAATGAAGAGGAGGGTATGTGAGTACATTAGCCTAAGAGACCAGAACCCTTCTTTATATAGTCATTTAATTAGAATTTCATAAATTCTAATTAGATGACTCTTGAGTAACCATTAGGTGAATCTTAAGTAACCACACATTACAAAGCTCGTACTCTTTTAGATATCATATCGGGCTCTACTAATTAGATCATTTAATTAGCCCAATTAAAATAAAAGCCCGAATATAATTGCTAATTAATATGTAAGCTCACATTAGAATATCAAAAATATTCCAACAAAAATAAGATTATATACATAGTTTTCAAGAGCAAGTCTTATGAAACTTACACGGGTCGCAAGTTCTTTCTAAAAAACGGGGGAGAGAGAAAGAAGAAAACAATAAATTATTAAGTCGTAGATACATACCCCCAATAAACACTCGATTTGTACTTGCTCGTACATCAGTATAACCAAGTTCATAATTCAAAATCCAGTCTCTCTCTCGACTGAGTTTTTGCATGGAGATCCTAATATAATGAGCATTACGAGAAACTTTGCCATTAACACCGCTCGCATGTAAAAAAGGGGTATCCAAAGCTTACACTGTAATATTATCAAATAGTTTGGGAGTTTACATTTTGAATTCTCGCACAACATAGACATCCGAATTTTCTTTTGACACAAACGGAAAAGAAAAAAATATCTATGTGTGAATGAAAGATAATCAAGATGGCCATTGTAGATCTGCTATTTCAAAGAAAAATTAGAAGTCGAGATGGTGTGGCTGTAAGGTATTTGAAAGAGTAAATGCTCGCACTAAAAGATTACGAGAAAGGTACTCTTTCTCATATTTGATACTCATTTAGAGCATCATAAGGCTCGTGGAAAGCCTCTTGAATACTCTTTACAAGTAGTATATATAATGCTTTAAAGTAGTTGCTCGAAAAAAATACATACTCCAGTAACTATTATATTTGGTTACTCAAGCGAATTCACACAGTATTAGCCTACTAGGTTGCTCACATATGTGCAAGTATGCTTACATTTGTGGATACATTTTTAGGCATATTGCCAAAAGAGAGACCAGTTGACATAAAAGTATAAATTATTTTCTCAATAGTATTTGTAGAATTGATACTTTGGGAAATTTTTAAAGTTGTTTATTCCGTCTGATTAAATTCATATGCCATAATTTGATTTTATTTAAAAAGGGACATAAAATAAAGTTTGTCCAAGTATATACTCCAGACATTCATAATGTGAAATCTTCTTTAAGAATGTGAGTGTTGCGTTATAAAAGAAAATACCTCATATACTGAGAAAGTGTTGGTTACTCAACTTGCAGTTTGAGTTTACCTTTTTCTCAAGGTATACAATAAGATGCGTATGATACAATAATATGAAGAAATGCTACAAAGTTCAACTGTAGTGATTCAATATGCACACGTTATAGTAAATAAATTATTTATATAAAAACAAAAGGGTTTATTGAATTCATAACCCATGAATGTGAGAATATGGTTACTTGAATTTACAGCCTGAATGTTTGTGCATTTAAATTCACAAAAGAAAGGTTGCTCGAATTGATAACTCGCATGTTTGCCTATTTTATCAAAGTTAGCCCAGTACATTGATTGATAGTATTAAGATCCTCATATCTATTTACTTAAAATAGTTTGTGTGACTAACTTCACATTTTATGTAATGTCATTTATTTTGAACTGAAATATTTTCTTATGTGAAAAAGAGAACATCTTTTAATCCTTCACTCAAACACGCTTGACCCATTTGTTAAAAGTATAAATGACTTCAAAAGATGTCCATAATTATACCACGAGCATTATTTTTAGTCATATTAATTGTTTAAAGATGTTCACTATATTTATTTTCATTTCAATAAAGTTACGTTGTGCAGATAAAATATTATAGCTTCTTTAATGGAAACTTCTTTATCTCACATGATTAAATTCGAGCAGCAAGGCTAGTAAGCGGATATATGAGTTTTTGATAAAAAAAATCAAGTTTCAGATTAACTTTATTAAAGTATGCTCGACACCAATATGCTTGGCATTCTTACTCAAATTGAAGGCAAAATCTTGTAATAAAAAAGTATGATGTATCAACTATACTTTCTTAGCAAGTTTAATGCTTATGAAATGTTAAGTTTATTTTAAAGTGCCTCTTAGTGTGTTTAGTTAACTTTATAATCTCTCCACCTAATAAAATAAGAACATACGTGTGAGAACACATAAAATTATTTGCAAAAGTATAAGCAAAAAAATAAAAGGTACAAAAGTCTAGTAACTGAACGTCTAAGGGCATAGGAGCGCTCGTAGTATTAACCTAAAAAAATAAGTTGAGTAGACGAGAAAGTCTCAAGTATAAATAAAAGAATAAAAAAGGATACAAAAGTTAAGTACGTGAGGCTCCAAGGGTATATGAGCGCTCGTAAGATTAACATGATCACAAAGAAACAGGTTCAACATATGAGAAAGTGAGAAGTATTAATAAATGAATAAAAAAAGGTACAATAGTTTAGTACCTGAGGTTCCAAGGGCACATGAGAGCTCGTAGTATTAACCGAAAAAAAGAAACAAGTTGAGTAATGAATAAGTGCCAAGTATAAATAAATGAATGAAAAAAGGTATGACGGTTTTGTACATGATGCTCCAAGGGCCCAGGAGCGCTCGTAGTATTAACTTGAAAACAAAGAAGTAGGTTAACGATCAAGTGCCAAGTATGAATAAAAGAACATAAAAGGTACAGCACTTTAAAACCTGAAGCTCTAAGACATGTGAGCGCTCGTGATGTTAACCTAAAAACAAAGAAATAGGTTGAGCAAATGAGCAAATCCCAAGTATAATTAAAAGAATAAATAATGTACAAAAGTTAATTACCTAAGTCTCCAAGGATATAAGAGCGCTCGTAATGTTAACCCCCCAAAAAAAGAAACAGGATGAGTAGACAAGCAAGAACCAAGTATAAATAAAAGAATAAAAGAAGTATAAAATTTAAGTACCCGAGGTTCCAAGGGCATAATAATGCTCATGATGTTAACCTTAAAACAAAAAAATAGGTTGAGCAGACGAGCAAGTGACAAGTACAAATAAAATAATAAAAGAGGTACGAAAGTTTAGTAATTGATGCTCCACATATATAAGAGCGCTCGTGGTTCTCACTTGAAAGTAAAGAAACAAGTAAAGTATATGCAAAATATAATCAAAAGAACAAAGAGGTAAAATAATTTAGTACCTAAGGCTCCACATGAGTAAGATCACTCGAACTTAATGTATTTGTAGCATGAAAACAAAAAACAAGTTGATTACATAATACAAAAATTTACAAAGTATGAGTGCAAGACAAAGTATAGGTGTAAGTAAATATTATACTTGGGACTCCACATATACGTGAGTACCCAAGATAAAAGTTTTAGCATTTTCTTCAATATAACAACAAGGAAACAGGTTGAGAAATGTGACCATGTTTAAAGCAGAAAGTATGAGTGCAACATAAAGTATAAGCACAAGTAAATATTATACCTGGGACTCCCTAGGTACATGAGTACCCAAGACAATAGTTTTGTGATTTGAATCAATCTGAGAACAAGGAAATTGGTTGATAAATACGACCAAATTAAAAGCATAAAGTACGAGTGTAGTATGTGATGTACCTGGGATTCCACAAGTACGCGAGTTCCCAAGACAAAAGCTTTACTATTAACTTCAACCCAATAAAAGAGTTGAGTAATGAAAGAAAGTTTTAAAATTTAAAGCATAAAGTACGAGTGATAGTATGTGATGAACCTTGGACTCACAGGTGCGAGAGTACCCATGACAAAAGCTTCAACATTATCTTTAACCCAATAAAGGGGTTGAGTAATGCGAGAAAGAATTGAAATTTAAAGCATATAGTGCGAGTGCTAGTATGTGATGTAACTGAGACTCCATAAGTGTGTGAATACCTAAGATATAAACTTTAGCATTAATTTTAAACCAAGGAAACATGTTGAACATTACGAACAAGTGTTGTAAAGTAAATGCGAAGATAAAGGTACTAAGAGTTAATGTACCTAGGCATATAAAGGCGTGGGAACACCCGAGAGAAAAAAATAACGCATTTATATCAGCTAAGAAACAAGTTGAGTAATGCGAGCAAGTATCAATAGTTATTAAAACATGTATAAAAATTTATCAATACATGGTGTCTAACGATGAGTGAGTGCCCAAGATAAAATATCTTGAATCATCTTCAACCTGGAAATTGATAGGTTGAAACTATTTTGAATAAGTGTCTAAAAGTAAAAATCATAAAAGTACGGCCACAAAAAATGTAATGCCTCGACCCGGATTTATGAGTTACCCGTAGTCAGCCCGGTCCACCCGAGCGTTAGGTGTGAGGTGCAATGAAACAACCGATATAATGCTGCTAGTCCAGTTTCATCTTAATTAACATTTCACTTATTTATCATATGAATCCAGTCTTAAAATAAACTAAGCGAGTGACCCATGGGGAGAACCTTGAAGTCCAAGTATACAGAGATACTAACGTAAAAGAAAGAAAGTACTTACCTGTATGACGCTATCAAAATACAAAACTGCTCCCAACCTACTGTAACAAAGCAAGGGTGTGAGTCAAATGCTCAGTGGGAAATATACAAATGCAGTATAGAATCGAATGATAGAAATGAGACTCTAACACATTGTGCCTACGTGCACATACAACTACCTTGTTTACATATATATCCATACATATACATATACTTAATGCATGAAGAAGTTTTACTTCCGAAAATCTTATTTATCTAGATTAATTTACATTAATCTTATAAAAGACTACCTTTCCTCATTGTAACCTTTCTCGCTTTATTTAATACATACGGTTCAATACTTGAAACCACTACAATTGCTTTGATCAAAAAGAATTATTTTATCAAAATCATCCTTTTTATTTTATCCAATGCACATTAGTATTTTCGTTAAAAACCCACCCTTTCAACACACGCGTTCACCGTGTTAGAAAATACTCATTTAGCCTTTGAAAACCCTTTTTGACACATTCTTGTGCTAATTATGGGTTTAACCACTTAGGTTCACTTACTTTACTTTTTTCCTTACGTTATGGACATTAATCAATTACACATTTACTTGTCCAGTTTAACCTTTGCCGAAACATTTATTAATTTATTCAAGTTAGTTTGTATTAACACATTTCACCACAGAACCCAATCCTTACTCTATATATTTTCTGGAAATTTTCCAAATACTGTATACTTCAACGGGCTCCACACTACCGACTATGCGCACCATATGCTCTAGCCAGTTGTTTTTGACCTTTTACCCCAGGGCTTCGGGCCCTTCTTAATTATACCAGTGTCATTCAAGTTCCTTTTTAATGTGTTTAACATTTTACAAATGTCCACATTATTCCTTCTTTACCTTTTTACCTGACCGAAGCCTAACTCGGGGTTACACTCCAACTTGTGTTACATTTTGAAATTATCATTTCTTGTCCTTTACACTTTAAACTTGATTTTATTCCAAAATCATACTCATTTAGGACCACTTTATGTAACACCTTTTCCAACTTTTTTATTTCATAAAAATGTTTCACTTTGAGAAAATTACCATTTTACCCATTTGTTTCAAAACTCATCTTTTACTCCATTTTGGCAAGTGTTAATTTTCCTAAAAAACACTATTAAGTTATCCACGCTAACTTCTTAAGTGTTTTAACACCATTTTTAACCTTGGAGTAATATTCTTCTTAATTTGAAACATCTTGATTCCATTATTTCCTTTCGAATTTCATAAGTGTTAATCTTTTACAACATTACTAAGTTATACACACTAACTTTCCAATGTTTACACATTAACACTTATTCAATACCTTTATTAACCATTATTCAAACCACACATTTCTTTACTTTCTTCATTCAAGAAATCCATTTACAGTTAAGACTACTTTTATAAGAAAAATACCATTTTCTTTATTCTACATGTAGTCCTACCACTTTGTACTTATCACACTTTTAACCCCTTTTACACACACTTTGAAGATAAGAATTTCTACATCCCTTGTTTCATATTTAAACCCAACAAAATCTCCTTTAAACTTGTTTATATACTTAGTGCCATAATACTGCAAGTTTATATGCATGAGAAGATAGACTTTAAACATTAAAAATCCTATTAAATGGGATAAACATATTTTTCATTCTAGAAAATACACCAATTTCATAAAATACCAACTTTTATACTTCAAAACATTAAATTTGTATTCATTCTCTATTTTCAATAAAATATCATTTTTCCAACATTTTTATTCCATAAAAATGTTTCTTATTTACTGCACATAATTTCATCATTTAATCATATGCATACTACTCATGTAATCTAACTACAAGGCTACAAATAATACAAAATAGAGTCTTAATACTAAAGATAGATTTTCCCACCTCTAATAACTCTAATGGTGGTAGAAATGCTCATGTAGGAGGAGAAACCCCCACCTCCAAAGGTGGCATCAATGAGTTACCAAATGCATCCACCAAAATGTTCTGAAATGTACTCCTTCTAAGCTTCCAAGAAAGACTCAGTTCAAAATCCATGGAAGCTCTCATCATCTTCTCTAAAAATCCCCCAATACTTCTCCAAAATTCTTAGCTCTTCATAAAAAATGGTGGAAGTGGGTGTAAACACTTCAAACATGGTGGGATACATAACAAAATGGTGTTTCATGCTGGTAGAATGGTGGAAGAATGGTGGGAGAATCCCTCTCATTGTGGAAGACCACCATCTTCCCCCTCTCTCTCTCTCTTCTTGCATTTTTCTCCCAATAAAGTAGCCAATAAAGCCTTAATAAAACACCTTAAAACCTTAAATACTCATTTTACCCAATCTGGGCTATTCTGGGCTTGACAGCACAATGATCCAATGGTAAAAACGTAACAGCGCATAAGGGAAATCAGATGTAAACATTTCAATCTATGTCATTCGAACGATAAGCCCATGTCGTTCGAACGAATTCTCCACCTCGTTTGATGCTTGCTTTGGCGACCCTTCGCGTGACATGACACTATAAAGCAGTGGCATCTCGTTTGAAGCCCTGTTTCGCGCGACCCTTCAATGTCGTTCGAACGAACTTTTATTTTTCCCATTCTTTTACTTATTCAATTTTGACCCACAATTCTCTCATAATCATCATTAACCCCTCTACAAAACAATTTATACCTAATTTCATTGAATTATTAGGACAGGGTAAAAAGATAAGTATGTGATACTCCACATACAAAGAAGACCCTAAAATAGATGCATCCACGTCCTCTTAAACCTATAACAAAAGATGCAGGTTGAAAAATGCAAGTGAGTACTAATAATGATAAGTGAAGTAAAAAGTGCACAAAAGTTAAGTTCAATGAAAAGATATATTTAAGGCTCTATAAAAGTTTCGAGTTGCTTACTCAGATGTGTTCTTTAACGCAAAGAAAAGTGACTTAGGGGTCGCCCTTGGAGGTAAAAAGACCTCTTATACGATCAAGTGTGGACAAAGTATTGGCCTACAACTTAAGGTACCATGTTTACGATTAATATTATCAAAAGGTGTCAATAAATAACACCATATGTCATATTAAGAGTACCATAAGCATAGGACTCGAGGAAGTCCCAATGGGTCAGACCATAAGTATGAAAATACAATGGTAGACCGAGATGTACAAAGTCGAGTTACAAAAGTCATATGAACGACTTAATACCATAAAGTACGTACGTTTACCTCATGAGAGGAACTCAATAAAGTTACATACATTGAGCTCCTCATTGATAGAAAAAGTAATACCAATGTGTGGAAAGAAAAACTGCTAAACAAAAGGGGTAGTGCTAACCCCTAGAAGGAATTTTTACCGACTAACTTTCAAATCGGTTTGTGCACATGTATTTTTCACAAGGGGATTAATGTATAGAAGTCATCAAGTAAGTGAAAAAATCGAATATAATTTTGGTTATCCTAAAGGAAAAGGAGTTTATAGTTCACGCACAAGTCTCTCTACACTACATAACACTTCTGGACGAGGGGGATAATATAGAGGGGTCCCAAAATAACATAATATAAGTTGTGAGTTTTCCCTAAGCAACATATGGAAAATGTGGGAACCAAAAAACGTAAAGATCAAAGTGCATGCATATTGAGGTTGTTGTTACCAACGAAAGTTAAAGGTATGAAAGTTTGAGAGTGAACTTCCGTTCAATGACTAAACTTATTTAATTAAATTTCAATTTAGTTCCAGTTTTAATCAAACCCTAAACATACATCTAAAGGGATTGAAATCAATTAAACATAATTATCATGCAGTCCAAACAATCACATACACAAATTCAAAAAAAATCCTCAAAAGGGGCAAAACCATTTATTTCACTGTATATTGTAAACTTCGACTTACAAATACACAGAGAAATTCAGCGTGTTTAACAGACAAATACTTGTAGGCATCGGTTCATTGTCGTCAGCAGGAATTCCCTCAAGAATACAAATGATCAGCAAGAGATCCCTTAAGAGCTCCAACAGTTAGCAGTGGAAACAGGCTTCCTTATCCACATGATGTACTCCAAGAATGGTGATATGAGTAAAAAGTTTTAGTAATGATTCACATTAATGATTTGGGATATTTGGGTGAATCAAAATAGGTTTTAACCTTGAAGATTGAAGTCTTAAATTTCAACAGTTCTGCAAAAGACAAAGTTGTAAAAGACTTGCAAAAAACTAATTTTTGAGCAAGTATTTACAATAGCAAAAAAATTGGGAGGCGACGCAATGTCGTTCAAACAACATCTAGCAGGTCATTCGAACAAAACTAGATGTCATTAGATACTTTAAGAAATGACCCTAAAAACGAAGCATTAAAAACCAAAATAGTACATGGTCGTTTTATGCATTCAAGAAACGAGGTATCGCGCGACCTAAGAAACGACAAGTACTGTCATTTGATCAGGTCGTTAGAACGACATACCAATGTCATTTGAACGACACTGTCATGTCGTTTGAAGGACATAAATAAAAATTTTATTTTTAAAACACACAACCCTATTTTTATAAAATTGAAACAGTTATAAAAAAACATTTAAAAAATATCCCAAACATAAACGTGAATATTATTAACTCCAATTAAACATTTTACCTTTAACGATGTGGAGTTAGTGGAGACCGGTTGAAGATGCACGATGAATGATGATGGATGTGTGTTTATGATGAATGTTGCTTAAGATTCAAATAATGGACATCATGTATGAGCGTATGAAGACATGACAGCTGAGGTGGTATGTAATGGTATACGACATATTAACAATAATCTACGACAACTAAAAAATTCCTAGATTCTAGACCAATATTTATAAATTTATGTCCTTACAAATATCCCCATATGTCTATGCCTGTACATACATAAAAACTCCGAATTATGAATCTAAAAAAAATCTAAGACATACAATTTAATATCCCTAAAAACCCATAAATGGAAATATCAAAGTACATGTATTCAAAATCTTCAACATACATGTATTCAAAATCTTCAATTCTCCAATGTTTCTTTGTCATCATCAGGGTGTGACAAAAATAATCCTCAATTTTTACCTACACACATTGTGACACCTCGCTTAAAATTATAACGGGTGGCCAGCCCTATACTACATTAAATCAGGAATCTCAGATGGCTCATTCTCAGCATCAACAAACTATACTAAAATATATAAGGCTAACTACCCGAAACAATAAAAGTGGATGCCAAAATTTAAATAAAAACATACAATGGAATTCAAACCAACAATGAGAATGACTATTAACGTGAATTAAGAATATAGATGCTCAACATGAAGAAAGAACATACTCTCAATCCATCGTAAGTACATACAAAAATATACCTGAATAAGCTGTTGGGTCACAGACAGTAAAATAACCATAAAGAAGAAATATAAATAGCTACATATAACTCTTGGGTGTAAACCCGATATACAGCATGAATCCTATCTAGATTTTCAAAGGAATAGAAAGCAACCACAATTTAAATCCCGCAACAGCCTGCAACTGCTACGGCTCACAGGACTCTGGATAGAAAATCATCTGGTATCCATGTAGATGAGAGAGAGAAATATAAACGGGTCAGAGCTCGAGGTGTAAAAATGTTTAGCAAGTGTGTTAACCTAGCATAATAAATATAAATGCACTATTTCATAATTGGAGTGGAGTCGCATTCTTGTGAAACCCCAAACTCACCTCTCATCTACAGCGCGCACCTAATCGTGTCCTGGAACCTTAATTAAGTTACCCCACCTACTTAAGGACAACTTACTTGACCATACGCATGACCTGCCCTCTTACATAACCCAAAACCCTTTTCGTTCTAACCCCACATAAATATATACACACAAATATATATATATACCTTACTCGGCTTTATTATTTCTGGTTATTTGCATAAACAAATTATTACTCTTAGTACGATACATATTAACATTTGGTTTCAATATAAGAGTTCATTCTCTAAATAACATACATTCTAGTACTAAAAGCATAACTTCTCTCCACTCCCAACATTGCACTAGGTTTCGTCCATGGGGCGTCTCGCAAAGCGAAATCCAAACAAGGAACCCCCTCGATACACTACTCCTTGACAATGTTGATCGTAGGGATCCATTATGTCCACACAAATCCTACTACTGCAACTACCTAATTATAGAGTAATATATAAATACCTAATTAGAATATTTATTAAATCCTAGGGTCGATATAACCACAATTGTCTCTAAGTACGATCCTCCGATCTTAATAAACTAGTACACCAAAATCACCCAAGATGTACACCATAAAAACTCCATATCCACTTCACATATAGGATAGATAAATATATATTTAATCTAAATATATATAATCAATCATTCATTCCTATAACCACGTATACATAAAACACATAATCTACACTTGCAATACACATAACATAAACGGTTATAGGATACCAAAATACTGCACCATGCTATCATCTTCCAGGAATTACTCACTTTCTCCTAGGGTCACCACCTATCAGACTATTATCACACCGCCATTGCGACAAAATCAATCATAACGTATGGGAAGCGGTCATAGTTCCTAACCGACAAGTGAGAACGACTCATACCCAAGACTTCTCACCCCCAAAAATATAAAATCACACAAATAATAATGGACGACTATGACCTGGGGAATATCCACACCCCGCTCCTCAAGCCAGGGGCTCACCCTCATCGTGCAACTTCCCATGATAGCATGTCTCGGGTATGCTTCACACCATAAGTATATATATCATTCACACTATATATATACATCCATATGATCACATCATATAATCACACCATCACGCACGGTATAGATATTCACACCCTAAGTACACACACACACACACAAATATATATATATATATATATATACCATCTCTCGTCCGTATGCATAAAATTTATAAAGTCGGCTATAAGCATACATAATCCTTAATATACTAGGCGTCACTCCAAGCATATTAACTTAATTCGTTATATGAATACGATCCCTCACTCGAAGCATATTCATCCATTACCCCTATGATATGAATAGTCTTCCAATATATCCAACATTAAGATTATCAACCCAAAGTTTAATGTATGTGACAATCACTACACATCCCATCTATATCTGAAAGTACATCGATATATCTAGTAATAATTCTGAATATTGGTAAACACATAACTAATAGTCTACAAACTTCAAGATCAATCCTAAATTCATTCCATGATCGCATCAATTATTGGAATCCTTATTGTTAATCACACATAGATATATAAAAACTATCGGAACTAGATTTACAACACGCTATTCTAGTTGATAGTATGACCCAATCACTCCCAATTTTTGACTACGGTTCAATTGTCCCCATGAACCCTTAACATTAACACATTTAAGATATATTCCTTGAATTTATCCTCACTAAGGATACGATACCTTTACCTCTCATTGGTCCCAAATCATATCTTGAATAAAATCCTATCACTATAAGGATTCGGCACAAATCTCGGCCTACAATTTCACGCCATGCCTTTACCACTCTCCCAAAGAGTCCTAAACCTTAAATCATATCTAAACTCACTTCTAACCTCTAAATAGAACTTCCATCCTCAATGAGATTCCTCACTACCCCTCGAAATATCGGTTATTAATGCGCACATAAACAAAAAGGGGTTATCTCCACAATTCATAACTAATTCATGATATCTCACCATCGTTATATTAATAAAATCCGCCTATGATTCAGTCCCATAATCATTTCCTTCCCAAAAGAGGCATCCTACCCTCATAAACTAATTTTAACATAGGCCCGAAAGCCCCTATTCATCCTAAGGCACAAATCCCTTAACATTATATCATAACCCTACAAGATAAGTCCATTAAGAAGAACCCTAAGAATAAAACCCAAAAGAAAATATTACTCTTGGGCTAAAAACAGAGGACCGGTCGACCGGTCCAAGACCCCCGGTCGACCGTGGGTCTAAAAATTTCCCTACGAAGAATGCAGTAGGCTTTTCCCTTGAGGCGCGGTCGACCGGTCCCCTAGACGCGGTCGACCGGACATACCAGATGTCTTGCCTTTTTTCCATTTTTTTGGATGAACCCTAACTCTCTAAACACCCAATTTTATCCACTTCCAACCATTTATCTTTCACCCAATTTGGTTTCTAATATCAAAACTCATATAGAAATCAACCCCACTCATTACATAACCTCAAATCCATGCATAAACATCAAATGCAAGATAAAATATCCAAAACTAGGTTTTGACATTAATACCTAAAATCCAATTATTTCATCCACAAATTATGAGATAAAATACACAAATGAATTATTTAGCAAGATTAAACACTTGCCTCAAAACCGTAGTGGTTGAATCATCCCCGAAATCGCGTGTTAGCCAGAGCCTCCAAGCTTTCTCCTCTCTTTCTCTTCCTTCCTTCATCTTTCTCTCTTTCTTTCTCTTTTTCTAGGGCTTTCTCTCTCTCTCTCAAAATATCAAGAATGAGATTTTAATCTGCCAAAGGCTTTATAAGCCTAATTTCCCAAAACACCAAACTTAAGTTATAATACACACTTTAAATGACTCGTTTATTCCAATTCGAGTCAAACTAAGTTAAAAATATTTCGGAACCGAAATAAAACCCAAGGACTGTCATTTCAACTATCTCGACCTATCCGGAGTCATTATCTAAAATACTTTATAACATCCTCAATTTTTGGAGCTCACATTCCAAATTTTAAAATTCCCCAATTTAAATAAATTTTATTTCTCTCAAAAATTTAATTTCTCAGTCCCAAATCACGGGGTATTACATACTTCCCCCTTACAAGAATTTCGTCCGCAAGATTTAAGTTATGCCTAGGACTTCGAATCCTATCTAGTCCTTACATCTAACCTCAACATTGTTATACCTATTTCTCCCACTTCTCAGATCGAATCATATAGACTTTAGAAATCAAACTAGCTATCCAGGGCACCCATACACCCTGTACCCGAGTTCCACTCATAAAAACATAACCCGGCTTCACTAGCCTCAAAATCATAATATAACTCTCAACAAATCTAACTATAGCAGCATATTCAGTATATATAAAAGTTTGAAATTACCAATGGTTGAACTCTTCTCAATTCCTGACATTCGCTACCTTCTTGCGGGGGAGGTCTCGCAAGCGAAATCCAAATAAGGAACCCTCCCAATGCACTACTGTGTAGCTATGTCGGGAATTGAGATCAGTTGAACCATGGTTAAGGTTTTATAAAAGGTTTTCGAATTATAGATACTGCCCGAGGGCCTATATAACAAGATAATATAAAATAATTCCATGTCTTTCGACACGCCAAACAAACATATTAGGTTTAAGACACAAGGTCTCAACAAATACAATACTCCTACTAACAACTAGTCCTCCAAACTAACGCAACCTTGAGTTAAATTCCCTGATCAACAATGAATCTTCTAAACTCTCAACCTCCTCAGTTATATATATAAGTCCCTTTACATCACATCAAAATATTTCCGCAAGATAAATCCTTCCCTCATTGGAATACCACAGTTACATACCCTAGGCTATCTATAAAACAATAACATTATAACCAGTACTCAACAAACCTTAACAGTTCGCAATCAATGGCATGACTCTCTACTAGATCATCGTGAGACGATATATTATCACAAAAGATGCGATACAAAGGTCGTACTTACTCACTTCTTCCTCCAAGGAAAGTTCGTACACACTATGGATATAGCGGCTAACCACTCGTTATACCTTACATGCGATGCTCCAATTATCGCATAAAGCGTGACCTAAACCCAAAGAAAGGTACTCTACCTTATACTTTTGTAATCCAATTATTTCACTTCATCCATGAATCCCTGTTCAAAGTCCTCTACTTCTCCCAGGACAATCTTTCTTCCTAAAGCCTATTTCCCCACAAGAAAAACATCTTCCCGAAAATCCCTCCTAACCGTCCTGAAGGACAAAACGCTATTATGACCCCTGACAACTCCTTTAGTCCTACTAAATGTACTCAATTCTCTCACTTCTCACTCCCTTTTTAAATGAAGACGAAACTCCTGAAAATGGGACAACGCCACATACTTTTCACTGGTAAAATTCAGCAACACCAGGTTGCCGAACAAATATTGACTAATTTCTCAATCTAAACCTCCCAAGGACTTCACAATTCACTTATCCTCATCCCTTACCTTATCGATCACCGAATTATCCATTCGAGTCAATTCTTCTTCTTACTCGACCACCGTCAAATCACCTTAAGTCACCGCTAGAAATATCCGCCTTATATCCGCCTGAGTCGCGAAAAGAAAATACCTCCAATCAAAGCGTACCCAAAGTTTATTGTGGGTATTACATCTCTCATCTTGTCCAATCCTGGACGACTTATTATTGGCGACGTCTGAGACGAGAGAAACTGCATCAAAATGTCGTTCAAGTGAGTACACCTCGCAGAAGGAAATAAATGTAGTGAACACAACAATCTTAATAGTAAGGCTCTACATCAAGAACGCTTGCGGAGGAACACAAAAAAACCGCACAAATACTAAAGACACTAGAACCTGATGCTCTGATACCATCTGTGACACCCCGCTTAAAATAATAACGGGTGGCCAACCCTATACTACATTATTCAGGAATCTCAAATGGCTCATTCTCAGCATCAACAAACTATACTAAAATAGATAAGGCTAACTACCCAAAACTATAAAAGCGGATGCCAAAATTTAAATAAAAACATATAATGGAATTCAAACCAACAATGAGAATTACTATTAACGTGAATTAAGAATATACATGCTCAACATGAAGAAAGAACATATTCTCAATCCATCGTAAGTACAAACAAAAAGATACCCGAATAAGATGTCGGGTCACAGACAATACAATAACCATAAAGAAGAAATATAAACAGCGACGCTACATATAACTCTTGGGTGTAAACACGATATACAACATGAATTATATCTAGATTTTCAAAGGAATAGAAAACAACCACAATTTAAATCCCGCAACAGCCCATAACTGCTATGGCTCCCAAGACTCTGGATAGAAAAGCATCTGGTATCCATGCGGTGGGACACCTGTAGTAACAGTGTGTGTGTATATATATATATATATATATAGAAAAAGATAAATATAAACGGGTCAGAGCCTGAGGTATAAAAATATTTAGCAAGTGTATTAACCGTGCATAATAAATATAAATGCACTATTTCATAATTAGAGTGGATTCGCACTCTCGTGAAAACCCAAACTCACCTCTCATCTACAGCGCGCACCTAATCATGTCCTGGAACCTTAATTAAGTTACCCCACCCACTTAAGGACAACATACCTGACCATATGCACGGCCTATACCCGCATGACCTGCCCTCTTACATAACCCAAAACCCTTTTCGTTCTAGCCCCACATAAATATATACACACAAATATATATATATATATATATATATATATATATATATATATATATATATATATATATATATATATATATATATATATATATATATACCTTATTCGGCTTTATTGTTTCTTTTTATTTGCTTAAACAAATTATTAGTCTTAGTACGATACATATTAACATTTGGTTTCAATATAAGAGTTCATTCTCTAAATAACATACATTCTAGTACTAAAAGCATAACTTCTCTCCACTCCCAACATTGCACTAGGTTTCGTGCATGAGGCGTCTCGCAAAGCGAAATCCAAACAAGGAACCCCCCCCCCCCCCCCCCCGATACACTAATCCTCGACAATGTTGATCGTAGGGATCCATTATGTCCACACAAATCCTACTACTGCAACTACTTAATTATAGAGTACTATCTGAAAACATAATTAGAATCTTTATTAAATCCTTGGGTAGATATAACAACAATTGTCTCTAAGTACGATCCGCCGACCCTAATAAACTAGTACACCCAAATCACCCAAGATGTACATCATAGAAACTCCATATCCTCTTCACATATAGGATAGATAAATATGTATTTACTCTAAATATATATAATCAATTATTCATTCCTATAACCACGTATACATAGCACACATAATGTATACTTGCAATACACATAACATAAAAGGTTATAGGATACCAAAATACTGCACCATGCTATCATCTTCCAGGAATTACTCACTTTCTACGAGGATCACCACATATCGGACTATTATCACACCGCCATGGCGACAAAATCAATCATAATGTATAAGAAGCGCTCATAGTTCCTAACCGGAAAGTGAGAACGACTCATACCCAAGACTTCTCACCCCCAAAATTATAAAATCACACAAATAATAATGGACGACTATGACCTGGGGAATATCCACACCCTGCTCCTCAAGCCAAGGGCTCACCCTCATCGCTCAACTTCCCATAATAGCATGTGACGGGTATGCTTCACACTATAAGTATATATATATCATTCACACTATATATATACATCCATATGATTACATCATATAATCAAACCATCACGCAAAGTATATATATTCACACCCTAAGTACACACATATATACATATATATATATATACATACCATCTCTCGTCCGTATGAATAAAATTTATAAAGTCGGCTATAAGCATACATAATCCTTAATATACTAGCCGTCACTCCAAGCATATTAACTTAGTTCGTTATATAAATACGATCCCTCACTTGAAGCATATTCATCCATTACCCCTATGATATGAATAGTCTTGCAATATATCCAACATTAAGATTATCAACCCGAAGTTTAATGTATGTGACGATCACTACACATCCCATCTATATCTGAAAGAACATCGATATATCTAGTAATAATTTCGACTATTGTTATACACATAACTAATAGTCTACAAACCTCAAGCTCAATCCTAAATGCATTCCATGATCCCATCAATTATTGGAATCCCCATTGTTAATCACACATAGATATATAACAACTATCCCGACTAGATTTACAACACGTTATTCTAGTTGATAGTATGACCCAATCACTCCCAATTTCCGACTACGGTTCAATTGTCCCTTTGAACCCTTAACACTAACACATTTAAGATATATTCCTTAAATTTATCCTCACTAAGGATACGCGACATTTACCTCTCATTGGTCCCAAATTATATCTTGAATAAAATCCTATCACTATAAGGATTCGGCACAAATCTTGGCCTATAATTTCACGACATGCCTTTACCACTCTCCCAAAGAGTCCTAAACCTTAAATCATATCTAAAATCACTTCTGACCTCTAAATAGAACTCTCATCCTCAATGAGATTCCCCACTACCCCTCGGAATATCGGTTATTATTGCGCACATAAACAAAATAGGGCTATATCCACAATCCATAACTAATTCATGATAGCTCACCACCGCCATATTTATAAAATCCGCCTATCATTCACTCCCATAATCCTTTCCTTCCCAAAAGAGGCATCCTACCCTCATAAACTAATTTTAACATAGGCCCAAAAGCCCCTATTCATCCTAAGGCACAAATCCCTTAAAATTATATCATAACGCTACAAAATAAGTCCATTAAGAAGAACCCTAAGAATAAAACCCAAAAGAAAAGGGGTAAAAGAAAATCCTACTCTTGGACTAAAAATAGAGGACCGGTCGACCGGTCCCAAACCCCTGGTCGACCGCGGGGTCTAAAAATTGCCCTACGTAGAATGCAGTAGGCTTTTCCCTTGAGGCGCGATCGACCGGTCCCCTGGGCGCGATCGACCGACCATACCAGATGTCTTGCCTTTTTTCCATTTTTTTGTGGATGAACCCTAACTCTCCAAACACCAAATTTTATCCACTTCCAACCATTTATCTTCCACCCAATTTGGTTTCTAACATCAAAACTCATTTAGAAATCAACCCACTCATTACATAACCTCAAATCCATGCATAAACATCAAATGCAGGATAAAATATCCAAAACTAGGTTTTGACATTAATACCCAAAATATAATTCATTCATCCATAAATTATGAAATAAAATACACAAATGAATTATTTAGCAAGATTAAACACTTGCCTCAAAATCATAGTGGTTGAATCATCCCCAAAATCGCGTATTAGCCGGAGCCTCCAAGCTCTCTCCTCTCTTTCCCTTCCTTCCTGCTTCTTTCTTTCTTTCTTTCTCTTTTTCTAGGGCTTTCTTTCTCTCTCGAAATCTCAAGAATGAGATTTTAATCTCCCAAAGGCTTTGTAAACCTAATTTCCAAAACACCCAACTTAAGTTATAATACACACTTTAAATGACTCGTTTATTCCAATTCGAGTCAAAATAACTTAAAAATATTCCAGAATCGAAATAAAACCCAAGAACAGTCATTTCGACTATCTCGACCTATCCGGAATCAATGGTGCACTCAGAGTCATCATCTGAAATATTTTATAACATCCTCAATTTTTGGACCTCACTTTCCAAATTTTAAAATCCCCCAATTTAAATAAATTTTATTTCTCTCAAAAATTTAATTTCTCAGTCCCAAAGTCACGGGGTATTACACACATGAGACAAGAAATAAATACCCATAACGCACAAAAGTTTGAAATAAAATGATATATACAAATACAATATCAATTAAGCATAAGAAAATCATAAAATCAAACAATTTTATTCCCCCATAATTCATTCTCCCACTTTTTATGATATCCCCAAAGAGACAAATTTTAAGAAACATAGAAATGTATACGGAGAGTGTCACAAGGTAATAAAATTCTCTTTATCAACTTTTCAATTTTTTTCTCAAAAAAATATACAACAAAGAATCACACCATGAAAGAAAACTAAGGTAACCAACTCGATGATAGTGAAAATGTAGAGATGTGAACAAATTCGATAGGAAAATCAATGCAAACATTCATAACATATGTGCACGATGAATTTTGGACACTCCCAATGATTGAACTCAAAATCATCCTTAGGTATCAAAACGTTGAATTTAAATGACACGTACTCAATCTAAACAATAAATCAAAGTCGAAAATGATTTTCACACCAATAACGTCTAAAACTATGTAATGCTTTTTCAGGACTTGCAATCCGTTGATTTCCAACCAAACTCCCTCATAAATAATAATGATCATATTTTTTCTATTCTATTCTTTTCTTTTGAATGGTCATATAAAACTAAACTAGTTTGGCCTTGGCTACTTTTTACAATGCCACACTTTTTGGGCTCTTTTAAACTCATTTGGCCTTGGCTACTTTTTACAATGCCATAATTTTTTAGGCCCATTATAAATGGTGGCTTTCTAGCAAATGTTAATTACCTTTCGTAGCCATTTCCCGTATATATATATATATATATATATATATATCATTTTGCACATTAATCTCCATCGGTTGAGCTTCAACAAGGAGCTCAGAGGTCGTTCCTAAGACTCGTTCAGAACCAGGGTCGACCTCATTCTCATAACCTCAGCCAGCAATAGGTTGAGATCCCAGGGAAGCATTCAGCAACAGGGATGTCTCTCGTCCTCTATCCAGTCAACATCAGGTCATGGCCTGCTTATGAGCTCCTCACCCGAGACCACACTTTTGAGTTCCCAGCATAAACTCAAGCATTGCATCAGCAACCTCATACTCGGCTAGGCCGAGACCTATGCAGATGACACCATATCGTACGGGTAGTAGAAGATTCCAAGGTGGCGTGTCCCATATGAGCAATTCTATTATAACCAGATTATCCCCTCATGTGGGGGGATATTGCATCATCATTAGTTATATGTGTTATGAATAGTTATCATCATCTTATTGGAAGCCTTCATCATCACACACCTTCTTCATTCTTAGGAGGTGCATTACACCCCTTAGGCACTACAAATACTTGTCTTCTTCCTCTTGTAATAGGAACATAAAGGAGAAACCCTACAAAAATTATGTTAAACTCACTATAAGATAGATATAGCTTGAGTGTTTGTATATCCAGGCCATTAGAGCCTCATATTTAGTGGATTACACACACTGCATAGTGGATATAGGCCATAATTTGGCTGAACCACTTAATTCTGGTTCTCAATCCCTCTTTGCCTCATCTCATTCTCTCTTACTGTTATATTGTTCGTTTGCTTCCATTGTTATCCTTGCTTGTGCTCATTATCATTGTGACCTAGTGGTAGCATTTTTGGGATCATCAGTTTGGTATCGTATGTAGGAATGAGAATTATCATCTCTTCCTTTCTCTAGCTTATACTCACTGGAGTCTCTGGTGGTGAACCAGTCCTCCCCTCTTGTGGAGCTATTTCACCATTAAAAGAGCTCTTGTTGAGCTTCTAAGTTTTTACTTCCCATTTTACAGCTCATCCGTCAGGTGTAAAACATAGCATCAGAATTTCCCCCACCAACTGAACGTTCTAGCTCTAGTCATGTGCCTCCTCAGTCAGAGTTGGCGGAGGTGACAGCGACATTGAAGTCATTAGTGTCCATTCAACAGGTGATGCAGGAAACACTAGCCGCCTTCAGCCAAAATGTATTGGTGAGACCCACGAGGATTACGTCGGAGATGATTACTCCGGGACCATGGACCAATATCCAGATGTCAGGGTACCACCCCAGGCGTCATGCAAGGAGTTACCACCTCTTCAACGGTGGAGAGATGTTGTTGACCCTAGGAGCTTACGCCTGGGGATGCAAGGTCGACACTGCCCCGAGGATAGGTATGATGATTATGAGGCTGAGGCCGCTCAGGCTGAATATTGGGAGCCATATGAAGTATCAGGAAACACTATACGCCCCATCCAAGATAGTCGAGGACATAGCAGAAGGCCTTGTCATGATGATCAGCTAAGGGGCTCAGCTTTTGATCGGTTGAGCAGGGGGTGGCCTTTGAATGGCTCGGCCCAGTGGGTAATCTTAGAAATCAACTTTCCAAGACAAGGACCATTATCTGCTCCAGGATAGAAGGAGCAGGGTATCGGCCCTAATGAGACCGAGATGGGGGGATGGGAGAAGTTAACAGTCAATAGAAGTCTGTGGTAAGGGAACTTTTGGTTCGACCAACAGAGGTGGCAGAAGATAATGTCATCCAGGTCGATATTATAGCAGCAGCCGAGAGACCTTGGAACGACTCAATCCAAAGGTTGGAAGACAATATTGGAGACATCCTCAAAAGTCGAGATCCCTTATAGAGGAGTTATTCATAAGGCTCTCCCTTCGTGGCTAGGATTATCAATTTTCCAACTTCAGCCAAATTCAAGCCACCAATGATCACTCCCAAGTATGATGAGAGCACTAATCTAGTTCACCGCGTCGAGATGTACCAATCAGCTATAGACATTTACTCAGTCTTAGATGAGATGAGGTATCGTGCCTTTTCAAGCACTTTGACCAGAGCATCTCATATATGGTTTACCTCACTCCCAAAGACTTCAATTGAGAACTTCAAGAAACTCATAGAGATATTCATACACAACTTCTACTTTGGGCAGAGGCCCCAAAAGAAGACGACTCACATGTTCTATGTCAAGCAGGAGAAGAATGAGTGTCTCAGGGAATACATTATGAGGTTTAACAAGTAAAAGTTAAAAATGGAGGACTATAAAGAAAGCATTGTGATGACAGCACTAATAGGGGGTCTATAAAAGGAGAAATTGCTCTGAAAGGTTATTGAGGACCCACCGAAATCTGTGGCTGAGCTAGTGGCAATGGCCGGCAAGGTCATAAACGCTGAAGAAGCTATGACAACGAAGTATGAGGATGAAAAGGGGACGAACAGTGGGGAAAAGTTCCAGAAAAATAGTAAGGATAGAAAGAAGAGGTCAGTAGATGATAAGTTTGCTGACTACACTCCCCTCATGATCAGCTGCGAGCATATCTTAAAAGATATCAAGAATGATCGATCCCTAAGGTGGCCAAAAAAAATAAAAGTTCCTCCTCAAAAGAGGAACAAAAATCTATGGCGTGAGTTCCACCAGGATCATGGGCACTTGACTGAAAAATGTTTTGCGCTCAAGGATGAAATAGAGAAGATGATAAAAGAAGGTAAACTAAGAAAGTATGTAAGCAGTGGCAATGCCAGGGGAGGCCTAGACTACCTAAGGAAAAGAAGGTACGATAAATACAAGAAAGATGTCCCAGGCAAGAAGGATGATACCTCGGACGAAGATGATGATGACGACCCAGACCTGCCACCTAAGGAAGATGATCATAAAGGTCACCTCAACATGATCTCGTTTGATGTAAAGATGATCTGTAGAGGTCTCACAGGGGGAGGTGTATAGGTGGCAGAGGTCTTCCATATTGCACATGCCTTTCGTTTTTCCAACGGAATTCTTATTTTTCGAGAGGCATGCTTTCTAGTGGGGGTAAACCATTAATCCCTCAAAGTCAAATTTTATTTTGGGAGGACCCTCAAATTTTTCGACTTCTAATGTATGATTTATTAGCCGTTCAAATTTTAGGTTCTAAATAATTAGTTTTTTTATTATAGTCTAGTTTCGATGGTAGAGCTTTAGTTATTCTTTTTGCTATGCTTGGTTCTAACGTTTTTTGCAGATTCAGTGGATTCATACTTATTGGGGATCACTCTATTTGGGTAATATCTTTCTTTTCCTCACTTTATGTTGTGTTCTTGATTCACATTGAGGACAATGCAATAATTAAGTTAGGGGGTGTGGGATATTCTTCCCATTATTGTTTCGATTCATTATTCTTCCCATTATTATTTAGATTCATTGATTTGATCACATGTTTATTCCAAGTATATTTTTTATTTTATTTTACTTTATTTTTTTTATTTCAAAAAAAATTCAAAAAAAATGAAAAACTTTAGAAAAAACCAAGAATATTTTTCTTCAAAATGAATAAAAATTGGAATTTAATTTTTTTCAAAAATATCACCTTTATTCTATTTAAAGTCTCAAACTGTTAACAGTCAAAATGCACTAAGCCAAAATTGACCGAAGATGGAAATTAAAAGAAAATTGACGACTTAACGAATAAGTGTGGAGATTGATCAATCCCAGTGAGATTTCGAGCCTTTCAATTTTTTATGAGTTTTTAAATCAATCCGAGTTTATGATTAACTCAAAGTTCTTTGAGCATTTTAATAAGTAGTTGATGATCTCAATCCTTTGTTTTGGTCGAATATGGAAAATGTGTGAAATGATGTCTCGAAATTCGTGCTAAATATATCTCTAAACTTAATTAATCTCGAGATGCATATGGTAATGTGATTAGCAATTTGGACAATGAAGTAGGCCCTCTTTTATTTAACCCAAAAATATTAGCCATAATAAAGTTGTGAACGAAATTATCCCTTTGCAACCCACTTTGAGCCTAATAAAATATTTTCCTTTCATTTGATAACCCGAAAAACCCAAATAGCTCGAAATTGTGAAAATTTAGAAATTCATCAAGTAAGTCCAAAGTGTGTAATAAAAAAAGGGCAAGAAAAGAAAAATAGCAAGAAAAAAAAGAAAATAGAAAAAGAAAGAGAAAAATGAGCAAATGCCCGAAAAAACACTAATGGACATCATAAGGACATTTTCCAATTCCGAACATTCCGCCATTCCCATTTTTACCCTTTACACTTTTTAATCTAAAAAGTCCTAACTGAGTCCGAATGGCGAAATTAATTACTGCACAGAGACCTAAGACATGAAAAGATAATAAAAGAGATTAAAATGGTGTGATTAAGAGATGATGTTTTCCGTTTCCTAATAACTGTATTCCGATGATGAGATCTTTTCACCATATATTTCCTTCTTTTCAATTTTGTATGCATGAATTTGTGTCCATTATATTTACTCTTTATATCATTCATACCTAGAGAAAATAACCACAATCTGAGTGATTCGTTTTTGAGTGCATCCGTAAGAATTTGTATCAAACCGAATTTTCAGAATGTAATGAAATGCTCAATCAGTGGAAATTTGAGGTTTAATTTCTCGCTTTGCACTCACACACACTATGGTTTGATACATTTGAATATGAATTTATGGTGATTATTTTTTTAAAAGTTTAAATTTTACAATTTTTAAGTATTTTGATATTTATTTGAGTCAATAAAGAATTTTGTGGGTGTATTCACTGCAAACCCTCACGAGACAAAACTCGTCCTACTAGGGTAACCTAGGTGTTTAAAGGCTTATTGCATATGCTCAATGCAATCGCTTGCCTGCGAAAGTGGAATTTTATTTTAATAAAAGGAATTTCAAAAGTCAACTCATTTCTCTTACATTGCTCGGGACGCACAAAGTTCTAAGTTAGGGGAATTTGATTAGGCATAAATTCTTCACATTTATCCCCTTAATTTCGGTATTTTTATGATCACGTGCATTGTAAATATCTTGGATTTGTCTTATATTTATGCTACTAACCCTTTTTGGAAAGTATTTCATATTTTGTGTATCACTTATGTATTTTACAGGTATTTCATGCAAATTAGTGCGAAAGAGAACACAAAACAGTGAAAGAAAGCAAGAAATGGGGAGTTCAAAGGCATTTTCATAATTTTACAGCCATATTCTGTAGGTGGGGAAAACTAGAAAGTTGAATAGCTCTAAATTATAAGAACATTGGAAAAAAACTGCACCCAATCCAAGCTACGGTGAAGAAGTTATGCCCATTTGAAGTTGGAGACACAAAGTCAAAGTTGAAATTAATTCTGGAAGCTGGAGAGTTTCAACTCTTGAAATTTCTTGTATAATTCCTTTTTATTAGTTATAAAATGTGGAGATGCATTGGAAAAGTCATATTTGGGTATTATAAAAAGCCAAGCCCTAGAGTAATGAAGAGAGGAAGAGGAAGGAGTTCCTTTTGTCATATAATTTCATATTTTAGGATTTAGAAACCCTAGTTTGTAAGTTGAACAAGAGCTATTCAAGATTCAACTTTCAAGTTCAGATTTCCTTCTTCTATTCAAGTATTGCTAATTTCTACTTTCTATTTCTTCCATATTTTGAGTTTAAATTTCTCTTGTAGTTTAATTTTGTTTCTCAATTCAAGTTTCTTTTCAATGCATAATAGACCTATGATTTCTTGCACATTTAGAATTTTGTTTTCATTTAATAAAATCATGTCTAGCTAAGTTTTTTTAGGGTTGGGATGCATGAACCCATCCCAATGTAAATTACATATGTAGAAAATAGAATTTAAATTAAAATTTTGAAAGACTCGTGCAAGATAATTCTACAATCATTATAGGTCTTTTAATCTCTCTTGCCCTAGGTACTTGGGATGTTTAAGAATATAATGTGCGTAAAATTGTTTAGCACCATTTTATATTTCCCTTTGATTTCATATGATGCGGGATTGAAACTCATATATGTAATGCTTAGGATCTATAAAGACTGGTGTTGATACCCAATTTAGTCTGCTGACATGGCTCAATTGAGTGAAGACACGTGGCAATCTGTGTGGCAACAACAAACACTTCCGAACAACACCTTGACTCCGAGGAACCATACTGCAACGAGGAACTCTGCTTCTCCGATCAACTCAGACGCTCCGACCTACAAGAACTCTCTGAGGAACTACCGAGGAACTTAGGTGGTTCGAGCTGCACCTCGAACAAAGCATTAATAGCAGGATAACCAACAGATTGACTGTGCATTAAATGCTTATTATTATCATACAGATGTATACGCTTAAGGGGCATTGAATGTATTACCCTTTCACATTACAGCCTTAAAGCTATAAATACATTGTATTATCCTCATTGTAGAAAACTTGTAATCGAGAATTCCCAAACAGTCAGCAATAACAGAAACAGTGGATGTAGGCCATTCTTATAAGGCTGAACCACTTTAAAATTTCTTTGTCTCATTTTATTTATCTGTGATTAAATAATTAGATATAATCTAATTTTTTACATCAACAACTGGTTTCATTGAAACTTGTAATTTATAATTTTAGTAGTCTGCTAAGTAATTACTAAGGATTGGGGGATTGTATTCCAACCTAATTTCTCTTATATTCATAACAAGCATCTTTCCATTTGTGTAACTATTCATGTTAGCATAGTTAATTTGGAATTTAATTTCATTGCAATTTATTCATAAAAGAGTTTCAAAAATCAAAAATATTCATCTTTTCTTTTCTTTTTAAGAATCAAGTTAAGGTTAAAATGTATTACTCCTTCGTCATTAAGATTTGTAGGTTCTACTCCCTGTGGATAGGATCCCAACTTATCGGATTATTACTAACGCGATAGGCTTGCACTTGAGCCTATAAAGCATGCACTTTAGACACATTTGTGGTCGCGTCACATATCATTCACAAGCTTGAGAAATCAGGAAGACTAATGGCATGGGAAATCGAATTGGGAGAGTTCGACATCATCTAACAACTGAGAATGGCAATTAAGGGGAAAGTCCTAGCTGTCTTTATGGCCAAGTTCACTTGGGATGAGGCCGACATTGAAGATGTTGATGCTACATCATGTGAGCAAGAAAGTAGGGTACATCCTCTCCCGAGCGAAGCCAAGACGAATTGAGCAAGAAATAAAGTGTCTGAGAATGAGGAGAAAAGGTACCTTTTAAAGAATAGAACCCTAGAAGAGGGTAATTGTTCACCAAATGGTACTGTGTGGAGCCTCTTTATTGGCGAGTCTTCATATGAGAATGAAAGTGGGGCAGGATTGATAGTGTCGGCTCCAGATGGGATCGATAATGAGTACGCATCAAGATTCAACTTCAAAGCTTCTAATAATGAATTTGAGTATGAGGCTCTCCTAGTAGGTCTCTCCCTTGTCTAGGCACTGAATGTTGGCCAACTTCTTATTCATAGTGATTCCAGGTTAATTGTCATTCAAATTTTAGGGGCATACGAGGCAAAAGATGACAGAATGGAAAGGTGCCTGGGAAAGGTTAAGACATTATTGAAGCATTTCATTGAAGTAAAATTAAAGAGGATACCTCGACTGGATAATGGTTGAGTCGATGCTCTGGCAAGGCTAGCCTCAGCCATTAGAACTGAAGTTAGAAAAACAATCCTGGTAGAGATTCTCCATCTGTCGACGATCGAAGGAGAAGAGAATACCGTGGAATTCTATTTCAATATGAGTATGGGAGCTTACTAGATGGATCCTATCATCCGTTACATTAGAGATGGGCAGCTGCCTGAGTCCAAAGCGGAGAAAAAAAAATTAGTTACAAAGCTGCCAAGTTCTCCCTCATAGGAGGCATCTTATATAAGAAAGGGTTCCTGCCTCCTCTCCCCAGATGTGTCCATCCATCCGAGGTAAAATATATTTTAAAAGATGTGCATTAAGGGTCGTATTCCAGCTACATTGGAGGATGACCGTTGACTAAGAGGATCATTACACAAGGTTATTGGTGGCTGATATTGGCCAAAGATATAGCTGCATACGCCAAGAAATGTGACAAATTCCAAAGGTTTGCCACCATACCCCATCAACCTCACCATCCTCTTAACTATATTACATCTTCTTGGCCTTTTACGTTTTGGGGGATTGGCATGGTTGGACCACTACCAAGAGCTGTGAACAACTATCGTTACTTGATCGTGGCAATCGATTATTTTTCAAAGTGGGTCGAGGTCTAGCCGATGATTACAATCACAAAGAATAAAGCCTTCTAGTTTATCTGGAAAAATATCATTTGTAGGTACGACCTACCCAATACTCTGATTTCTAATAATGGAACATAGTTTAAGAATGTCTCCTTAGAGAAATATTGTGAACGAGTCGTCATCAAGTAGTTCTTCTCTGCTCCTGGCTTACCCCGGACCAATGGGAAGATAGAAGTAATAAACCGGACGATCCTTAATGGAATTAAGAAGAGATTGGAAGATGCCAAATGCAGTTGTGTTGAATAAGTATATGCTTTCCTCTAGTCTTACAGGACGACAGAGAGGACTCCTACTGGGGAAACTCCATTATGTTGGCTTTTGGTTCAGAGTTAGTAGTGCCAATAGAGATAGGTCTCCCTACCCACAGGGTTCAGACCTATGACCCAAAAGAAATAATTACTAAATGAAGACTTGATTTGGACTTGTAGAAGAAAGGAGAGAAGATGTTGAGGTTAGGTAAGCTGCCCACCAGCAAAGAATAACGAAGTTCTACAATAAGAGAGTAAAGGCACGTCCACTGAAGGTAGGAGACCTGGTGTTGAAGAAGACATGGCAGAAGCCTAACAAGCTTTATCCAAATTGGCATGGCCTATGCAGAGTGGTTAAAGAGGTTGTACCAGGGACATATTGATTGGAAAATTTGGAAGGAGAGACATTCTCCAACCCATGGAACACCGACCACCTCAAAAAGTATTACCCATAAGATTTTAGTTCTGCTTGTTTCTTTTCCTTCGATCGTAATACATGTGTATGAGGTTCAGATGATGAATGAAATATGAATGAAATATGAATGAAATCCAATAAAAATCTCAAGCGTTCTCTCATACTTTGCATAATTATTTGAATATTTTTTATTGCTTGTATCAACTCATCTTAAGCTACAAAACATCATTCGTGGTTAAGTAGCCTTAAATTACCCTCGGTGATACGACAGTCGAAATGGGGTTGACCTCGTCATGGATTGACAATAACATCGAGGGGACTTATTATTAAACACCATAATTTGGTGGATTCAAATTATGAAAATCACTTAGTTGTGGTTCATTGACTAAACATCATTAATTTGGTGGTTATGCTCTATCGACCGAGACGACACTACATGGACGAGACGACACTCTCCATACACTCTCAAAATGACGAGAGGGGACTTATGATTAAACAGGCTAATTTGGTGGATTCAAATAGATTTCTCATGGTCAATGGTTCGTACATGCACTATTTTCAATGTTAAGTTTTATCGCATTTGGTTTGTTTTAAAGACCGGATTGAGATGAAAACACTTCGACTAATATGTGATAGACAAGTACAATAATCAAATAAATTCATGTATGTGTGCATTAAAGGAGATAATGAGCCAAATATGTAGAAAGATATCACTAATCTCATCAAAATGACTATAAACATTGTAAAGCACATGGATGAAATGATGTAGCGTTTCAAATCACTATCAAAAAGTCACGTGGAATATGAAAATGATGTTGTGACTTTGGCAATTCTAAATGTTCATCCATAAAAGATGTAAAGAGAAATACAAAAATATTTTTCTATTTTTTAAGAAATTTTAAAAATAAAATCTTTTTGGCTTTCCCAAAATTTTTATCAAAAATAAAATCTTTTTGGCTTTTTCAATTTTTCTAAAAAATAGAAAATCTTTTTATATTTTTCTAAATATATGAATAAAAAATAATACACAAAAGATATAATTTAAAAATAGGAACCATATGATATGAGCATGAAAAATGTATCCTATACTAGACATGGTAACCACCCTTGAGTCAACTGTGCAGATTCCTAAAGACTTCTTAAGACTCTAAAATCTAAGGGTATCTAAAGGCTTCGTGAAAATATCGACTAACTGGAGGTCGATGGACACAAACCTTAAGTACATGACTTTATGTTAGCCAACTCTCTCGCGTATACATGTATCGCGCTCGTGTTATCACAGGAAATAGTCATGGTGTCTTGTGAAATCCCATAATCCTCCAACATCTTCTTCATCCATAGAAGTTGTGTGCAATAACTCTCGGTTGCTATGTACTCAGCCTCCATAGTGGACAAAGAGATGGGGTTTTACTTATTTCTCAACCAAGAGACAAGATCAGAACCAAAATAGAATCACCCACCAGAAGTGATCCTATATCCATCTACATCCCCGACCCAATCGACATTTGAATAGGCGGATAAATGGTCATCGGCATCAAAGAAATACCAAATGTCGTATGAGAGAGTCCCACTCAGGTATTTGATAATATGTTTAAGAAAGAGTAAGTGCGACTCTTTCGAGGATGCTTGATATCGTGCACCGAGTCTGACACTAAAGGCTGTGTCGGGACAACTTGAAGTCAAGTAGAGAAGACTACCCATCATACTCTGATATAAGGTTTGCTCTACATCCTTGCCTAAAGTGTCCTAACTAAGCTTAGTTAAGGTACTCATTGGGTTACGTCCATGCTTAATAGAGTCTAAACCAAATTTCTTAATAAGGTCTCTTACATACTTGGATTGGGAAATGAACATCCCATCCTTTAGTCGATGAACCTGGATACCAAGGAAGAATATAATCTCACCAACCATGTTAATCTCAAATTCACCATTCATCTCCTCTTTAAAGTCGTGATCATGGCGGGAGCACGTGGATCTAAAGACTATGTTATTTTTATATACCTGGGCAATCAAAATAGCATATTTTCCTCTCCTGACAAATAACGTCTTATCTACTCCCCCTCTTCTGAAGCCATGGACCAAGAGATAGGAAGTAAGCCTCTCGTACCAAGCACGGGGTAATTGCTTCAAACCATTTCTCAAATGATAGAAGTCTTCAGGGTGCTTTGGGTTTTCAAACCCTTTTGGTTATTCCACATAAACCTCCTCCTGTAAAATGCCATTAAGAAGGCACTCTTGACATCCATTTGATATAACTTCAAGCGCAGATGACATGCAATGGTGAGTAGTAAATGGATGAACTAGAGTCTCACAATAGGATCAAATGTCTACTCAAGGTATTCACCCTCAATCTTTATGTAGCCCTGAGTGACCAACCTAGACTTATTATGTATAATGGTACCATTTTTATCCATCTTATTCTTATAGATACACTTGGTACCAATCACATTCTTCTCACTAAGTCGGGGTACAAGTTCCCAGACATCATTTTTTCTAAACTAAAGTAACTCATCCTACATAGCATATATCCAGTGTTCATTTTTTAGTGCTTATTTTACATTCTTCGGCTCGACTTTGGATGTGTAGCACAAAAATCTAACCACATTTTCTATCTTAGCACCCCTAAAGTGGGATCTCCTATAATGGAAGAAGGATTATGACTCTTGCGAACCCAAGTAGGCATGTCCCCTAAATCAAGAGTTGGGTCCACCCTCGGTGTGTGGGGGACAATGGGATCGTCACATGGAAGTGCGTCATCCTCACACGAAAGGCTAGGTCAATAAACACCGATGGTTCGTCATCTTGCATAGTGACGTTTATTGACTCCATAACCTTAAAGTTGCTCAGGTTAAAAAACTTATATGCTCTTATTTTCGATGAATATCCTAACAGAATTCCCTCATCGCTCCGGGAGTAAAACTCTCATAATTGCTCTTTATCCCTAAGAATATAGCATTACTCACAAAGACACGGAAATACTAAAGGTTTGGCTTCTTACCAGTCCACAACTCCTATGGCGTCTGAAGTGTGTGTGGATGAAGATATACCCTATTCACAGCGTGACACACGGTAGACATCGCCTCTGCCCAAAACATCTTAGGAACTCTATGACCGAGAAGCATGGATCCAGCTATCTCTTGAATTATACTATTTTTCCTCTCAATAATCCCATTTTAGTGAGGAGTTTTCACTGCCAAAATCTCATGTTTGATTCCAAGGCTATCAAGATAAGTATCCACTTTTTCTTCCTTTCAGTTTGTGTCGTTATTACTATGCATTCTATTGGTAGTGACATCGTGTTTTTTTTGCAAGACACGACACTTGGTCATAAGAAACTCTACAACATCGAATTTCTCTCTCAGGAAACTACTATAGAATAAGGAGAGAAATCATCTACCATCATGAGGATATACCTATTACCATCCAAACTCTCAGTGCAAGTAGGACCCATAATATCCATGTGAATCAACTCAAATACACATATAGTGGTACTGAAATTCAACTTTTAATGGGGACTATGGAGTTATTTTCCCAGCTGACAACGTCCACAAACCGCAAAAATTGGATTCCCAAGTGACAGCAAACCACGTACTAGGTCCTTTTTATATAAATGTTCCAAATATCTAAAATTAACGTGACCTAGACGTTGATGACACAGATCCATAGAGGAGATCCTGGCATTGTTGCAAACAAACGAGGTCTTGGGCAAAATCCCATAATAGTTATCTTCTGTCCTCACCCCTTGAAATACAAGTTTATCGACTTAATCATAAATGTTACACTGCTTCTGGTCAAACTTTACTACGAAGTCAACGTCTCAAATATCGATAATGCAGAGAAGGTTTGCTTTCAAACCTTTGACACACAAAACATTCTCTAACTTAAGAACACCGGGTATATCTATTGTACCCCGTCCTACTAGGCTAGATTTGCTCATATATCCAAAAGTGACTTTACCTTCCTAGCGATCCTTAAAATAGGTAAAAAATGAGACGTCACCTGTCATGTGCCTAAAGCACCCACAATCAAAATACCACTGTAATATATTATGTGCTTTAAGAGCAATATAAGCAACAAGGGCTTTTACGTCATGCTTAGGCACCCAAGAAGTGGTAACCTTGTGTTTTCCCTTATCATTATTGGTTTCACTCATAATGTTGGAAGTATCCACTAACGACAAAGACATCCGTTGCAATTCTTCCATCAAACTGTGAGAAGTGGTGACTAGAAACTCAACCTGCTCTCTAAGACTAGTAAGATCACTAGTGTGGTGTGACGAAGCATATGTACATCGAGTTCGACTCAAACTATAGCAAAACTCCCTAAGGTGGCCTTTTCTCTTATAATAGGTACAAAAGTACACAGTCTTAAACCAACCTTCATTTGCTTTTCTTAGTCGAACTCTTCTTTGGGGTGTTGATGTCTATATGGATTCTTTGTAAACTCGGGAATTGGTTTCGGTGTAATATGATATGTGGAAGCACCGGTAAAACCTATTCCCTGCCTTTTACCAAACAATAAAGCAGAGCCGAGGAACATATTTCCCATCTTTCCTTATTTGTCCTCAATCTTTACCTTAACCTCCCTGGCCCTCTCAAGATCATGAGTGAGTTGGGAAACAAGGGCTTCACGTTTATTCAGAGCCTCCACAGATGCAAGGAGCTCACTCGTGAGACTAGCCACTTGTTTGGTAAAGTCCCCTTTTTCTTTCTCAAAATTACTCTCTCTATCTCTCCAAAAGCTCTCTCTATCTACACAAGATCTCTCTCTCTCTCTCTCATCTCTTTTAAATATTTATCTAACGTGATGATCCTAAGAGCTAACCCTTTATTTTTATTTTTAGTTTTAAAGGAGTCAGTATATAAATCGACGTACGCGAGTTGTAGGTCACACTCGCTCTCACTTCTAGCATCCTCACCCTCACTCGCATCGTTTTCACTGTTGAGGTGTCCTTGTGAGATAGAATCCTCATCGTCGTGAGATGCACTAGACTTACTCACATGACAAGCTATGAATGTGGTGAAGTTACATTAATGCGGTGATTCGTCTCTTGAATCCACCGACTCGACCTCACTATCGTCACTAAGGGTGGCGTTAAAAGCAGTTTTGCCTTTGCCTTGACGTTTTAATCTAGTTGCACACTCAAAGACTTTATGACCTCTTCAATTGCACTTGTAACACCTCTCTTCCTCTCTCTTAGGGGTGTCCTTTTTATCTTTATCAAATTTCTTTCCAGATTTATTTTTTTCAAAACTCTTCTTGTCTTTGAAATTGCCATTACTTTTTAGTTTGAGAAACTTCTTGAAATTTTTAGCAAACAGGGTTAAATCATCAAAATCGAAATCATATTCAGAATCTGACGTTTCTTCCTCTCTTCTTTTAAACGAATCTTCTCTCTTTCCAAACGACTCCTCACCTTTCCTAGATTGTGCTTTAAGTGCAATCCCTTTCTCTTTAGGTTTAACTGTTTTAGGAAACCTATCAACTTCATAGGTTTGGAGGTCTCCTACAAGTTCTAACCTAAGAGAATCTAGTTTTCCTAAAGAGTTAAGCACATTGACTTTCGGGGTAAAATGGGAATGCAATGATCTTAAAATATGTTTAACTACATAACTGTCAGGAATTTATTCACCAAGATTAAAGCATGAATTAACAATATCTGACAGTCATGCATAAAATTCATCAAAACATTCAGATTCAAGCATGGTAATGGTTTCAAATTGAGTAGTTAAATTTTGCAATTTTGACGCTTTAACTGCATTAGTTACTTTATGAGTAAGTTGTAAAACATCCCATACCTCTTTAGACATGGTGCACATCATAATTCGGCGAAACTCGTCGAGAGCGATGGCTCTAAATATAGCACTTAAACTATGTGAATTAAAATTACTCCACTTAAACTCTTCTTCAGTCTACAAAGACACAGGTTTGGGTAATATTTCATTACCAACAATATGAGTGGGTGCAGTCCACCCTCTTTCACAAGTGATCGAAACTCTTTCACTAATAGCTTTTAACGTTGACTTCATATGGGCTTTCCAATTTGCATAGTTAGTCTCGTCAAAAACTAGCATTCGTTATATAAGTTTTCCATTGAACTTTAGCTTTTTCAAAAATTATTTTTTTCAAAAAATTGATATAAAAAAAAAATTGCAGAAAAATTAGACGGTAGAATTATGCAATTGGCTCTAATACCAATTTCAGAGTGTGATTAAGTTCAATGACTAAACTTATTTAATTAAATTCCAATTTAATTCTAGTTTTAATCACACCCTAACACATGCATCTAAAGTGATTGAAATCAATAAAAAACTAATTATGATGCAGCCCAAACAATAACATATACAAATTTAGGAAAAATCTCCTAAAGGGGCAAAATCATTTATTTCACTATATATTGTAAACCTCGACTTACAAATAGACGGAGAAATACATCTTGTTTGACATACGAATACCTGTAGGCGGTGGTTCATTGTCATCAGTAAGAATTCCTTTATGAACCCCAATGGTCAGCAGGAGATCCCTCAAGAGCTTTAACAGTCAGTAGTGGAGACAGACTTCCTTCTCCACAAGATGTACTCCAAGAATGGTGATATGTGTAAAAGGGTTTAATAATGATTCACATAAATGATTTGGGATATTTGGGTGAATAAATATAGTTTTTCACCTAAAATATTGAAGTCTTAAATTGCAACAGTTCTATAGAAAATGGGGTTATAAAAGACTTGCAAGAACCTTATTTTCGAGCAGGTATTTATGGCAGCAAAAAAATCGAGAGGCGGCGCAATTTTGTTTGAACGACATTTAGTAGGTCATTCGAACGACACTAGATGTCGTTAGATACCTTAAGAAATGACCCTAAAAATGAAGCATTAAAAACCAAAACAGTACATGGTCATTTGATGCATGTAAGAAATGATGTATCGCGCGACCTAAGAAACGACAAGTACTATCATTTGAATAGGTCGTTAGAACGACATACCAATGTCGTTTGAACGACACTGTCATGTCGTTTGAAGGACATAAAAAAAATATTTTTAAAACAGTCAGCCTTGTTTTTATAAAATAGGAACAGTTATAAAAACCATTTAAAAAATATCCCAAATATAAACGTGAATATTATTAACTCCAATTAAATATTTTACCTTTAATGACGTGGTGTTAGTGGAGACCGGTTGAAGATGCACGACGCACGTTGAATTATGATGGATGGGTGTTGATGATGATGGGTGTGTTTTAATAATGCGTGTTGCTTTTGATTTGGATAATGGGCGTCAAGTATGAGCGTCTGAAGGTGTGACAACTGAGGTGGTATGTAACGGTATACGACATATTAACTGCGATCTAGGAGAACTCAGAAATTCATAGATTCTAAACGGGCAATTATAAAATCATGTCCTTACAAATTTTTTATGATGATTAGATTGTGAATACACAACTCTCTTAAAGCAAGAGACTTTTATACGAGGGCGCTAATGTAGTGGGGTGCCATAGTTTCTTAATACTAATTATAAGTTATATTGATTATGAATCTATTTATAGTACTAATGATAATTTATATTATAGGTTACCAAGAAGGGTACTTTTATCCAGTCAGTGGTTCAAGTTAGCAAAGCTCAAGGGGCCTAAGGAGCCACCAAAATAGCTAGTTGTATATTTGAGGGTCTTGGCTTGGAGGCTAGGAAGTATGGTTAGTTGAGTAAGGTAAATTCTCAATCATTATAATATAAGAGAGAAAAACACCAAAAGTCTCGAGTAACTTGCGGTTACTCAAAAAAGTCACACAATCCTCGTAGGTCCTTAAAGTCACTCTAGAAGTCATTTACATTATAGCTAGTTAAGGGGGGCTCAGGTCCCCTTAACAAGTCATTCTCATTAATAGTCACTTGAGGAGGATACAAATCCCTCTTGTAGTATTTCATTTATTGTCACTTGACGGGGTTAAGGTCTGTCAAGAAGTCAAAATTACATTATTAATTAGTTGAGAGACCTCACAGCCTCTCGAAAAGACATGATCATTGCATAGGTGACACGCACTCCAGAAAAAGGTCATTTTTAATGACACTTTAATATTTTTTATTTAGTTTAGTCCCGCAGTAAAAAGGACTCGACACATGTATATTTTACAAAATAACTTTTTGTGCCAACCGCATAAGTTGTCCCCGATCACATGTCCCCCGAGTCTCATTATATTATTTAAATAATAAAGACAAGTTTAACCATCTCATTTTAATGAGGACACATATCATATTATAGTTAAATCCTAATTCACACACACTCATTATAAATAGAAGGCTTAGCCCTTACTACAAAGACAATGAGAAAATGAGGGAATAACACTTTGTAGAAATGGAGGCTCATAGTTTTCATCTCAAGAAAAATGCCATTGAAGCTCAAATCTACATCTTCAATGTTTCTTAGTATTTTATGTCAGTTTGTATCATTAATGGTTGAGTTCATAACATTCATTCACACACACTTGGTTATTTTACACCCTAATATTTCTCTATTTTATTATTAGAGTGCTTATTCTCTCACCCTCTTCTCCAATGATCTTAAGGTTACTTTCATGGAGATTAAGTATTTGTTGTTATTATTGTTGAATATTACACCAAAAAAGCTATTTACACCAGATCATTCCTCCATATTTCATAGAAGATAGGTCACGCCTCACCCATTTACATATATTTATAGACCTTGGTATCACTACCCTCCTACGGGTATCATAAGTGTGAATACATGATAAACCAAACTCTGGGAGGAAGAAAGATTAGGGGGGCTTTTTGTCCACCTCACAACTTGTTAACCTTCATGGTTAGGGGGAACTGACATTAGGTAGCTTAAGTGTGAGTACACGATAGCTCAAACTCCAAAAGGAAGAAAGATATATGGTTTTATTGGTCACTTCACGACTAGTTAAGCTCTTGTTTAGTGGGAACTGTAGACACCACATTCTATTTACCTCATAAGACTCTCTTTAGGTCCCTAGAACTTCCCCATTTACCATAGAACCATAAATCATACTTTGAGTACCGATCTAGAGGCCACCGGGTTCTCTCGGGACCCATTTGACTCTGATCAACTTTCTTGTCCAAGAAAAAGCTTAATAAATCTTCGAAGGTATTCGAATCTTCTTTCCAACGGTCCGTCCTATGGGCGAATCGGCCTTACGATTTGGATGAACAATCCGTTTTACTATCAAAACTGATACAGAGTCCACCGGGCACTCTCGGACCCCATCTTGACCCCAATAAACTTCATCCCCAGAGAAACATCTCAAAAAATCTTTGAAGGTCTATAAATCCCAATTCTAAATGTCCATCCCATGCGTGAATCAGACTTATGGTTCAGACGAACGGTCCATTTTCCCTCGAAAATTGATACAGAGGCCAGCGGACGCTCTCGGACTATATTTAACTCCTGTCAACTCCTCAGATCGAATGAGACTGAATAAATCCTCAAATGGAATGGAATACCCTTTCCAACGGTTTTCCCTATGCATGAAACAACCTAACGGTACGGACGAACTACCCGTTTTACTCCGAAGGTTCACTGGGCGCTTTCGGGCCCTATTTGACCAAGGTCAACTCTTCAGACCAAACTATAATGAATGAATATTCAAAGGGATATGAATACCCTTTCTAATGGTACATCCCGTGCACAAATTAGTCTTACGGTTCGGACGAACGATCTGTTTTCCTTCAGGAATCTCCTGTCCAAAAGACCTTCAGGCGCTTTCGAGCCCCGTTTGACCAAATTCAACTCACGAACCTGGGAGAGTCCCCATGTATTCTTCAAGATCTCTAAATATCCTTTCCAATGGTATGTGATTTGGACTTACGAATTTCGTTTCACGACCGTCTTTTCGAGAAATCTGCATAAGGTTGCTGAATGGAAAACCCATTTCCCTGCCTATCGGAGTGTGTCTGGGGATGCCTACCGATAGTCAGGTCAAGTACAATGCCGATCAGCTCCCCCTTGACCCTATATAAGTATATCACTAGCTCACTTCAAAATTCACCCCAGAAACATCCCTCTCAGTGATCTCAACAAACATTCTCTCAGAGCCAGCGAGGTTTCTCTATTGAAATATTTCCTCCACATTCCTTTCCTATCCCTTTCACACCTAATTTATCAAAAATACTTTCCCTATCCTCCTCTAAACTCCATTCACTTGCAAGGTTAGCCTTTTCAAAAATCAAGATCAATCTTTAAGTCTCCAAATAAGGTCCTAACATTCTTCTCTCTCTTTTAATTTCCTTATTTTCGCATTAGTTATCTAATCCTTACTTTAGCATTTTATATTTATTAATCCATATATATTAATAATTCCACTTTTTAATAGTATTATTGCACATAACATATTTTCTATAATAAAAACCCTAAAATAAGAAAAAGAGTGTTTGCTCATAAACTCCAAATAGGATCCTTCACCACATTTTCTTAAATCAAAACATCCTTTTTATACACACACACATCTAAACAAAATCCTCGATTAAACTTATGGGATAAACCCCACCCTCGTATTTCATGCGAACTACGTGGACTTTGATGCCCTTTTAGGCTATGTAGGCGTCTTGGGTCTAGACCTGATACTCGAGTCATCTTTTCATATTTTTATTCATACATTATTTATGTATATTATACTTGTGATTCTTATTCTCACTTTATCTAACACATATTATCGTTTCACCAAAACGATCGATATCTCGATAAGTGCACACATTATGTTTTTAATTATTACTTTGGGAACACTCCTACAGATGACCTCACTTCGCCGTTCTTCATGACACGAGTTGAAAAATTCCATTCTCCATTTATATATACACGCGCACACACTTCACGGAAGTTTTAAGGAGAATAATAATCCATGCCCATGAGAGATCGAAAGGGACTTACCATTCCATAACTTAGCCCTCGAACCTTTGAATTATTGGTTTTGCAAGCATCAATATGTCTTTGATGTCATTATATCGAGGAGGCAACATTTCTTTTTCCTATTTTGTGCAAAATAGGTTGGCGACTCTATCTCTTTACATCACCCCACATCACCGACGGCCTAAGTGCCCCTAGAAATTCCAAGGGACCTTATTCTTCTCTCCCCCAACAACACACGCGAGCATTTAAACCTTGAGGAGGAAAGAAGAACGGGGATGGCCACACTGGAGACTCCGCTGGGGATGACTTATCATAAGAGGGCTAGATTTTGTTTGCATGGGTGAAATCATTTTCTGCATGTATGCATATGCACCTACCTGTATGTTCCTTTTTTCCTCTATTATTTCTTGTATGCATCTACCTCATATATAATCACTTTTCACTTCACACACTTGTAAATATCCTCCATGTACACCTCACACTACGTACACTTGTATGTAAGACAACTTATATCCACATGTTTCATACACCACTTAGAATATCCATGCTTAGGTTTCACTAACACACACCTCCACTTATCACACTTGTATATATTCATGCCCACTTAAACATATAACACTCCACTTGTAGTTAATCCATGTTTGGTTCACTACCACATACTCACGCATAGATATTCATGCATCACTCACTTGCATGTATCCATGCTTAGTGTAATCTTTATGATCTATGCTAGATTTACTTTTCATGATACTTTTACATTACTCCCTATTAGTATAGTTCTCATTATGCCAAATGAAAGACTCTCTATAATGTACTAATAAAGAATCATGAATTTTCTACACTACATCACCAAGAGCATGGCTATTGACCAAAACTTATCCTGTACTGGGGGTCACTTTATGATTGCGCTAGTCTGGCAGGTCATAATTAGCCTAAGTAATATGACTCCCACCTTCCATTGGCCTAGTACCTTCGACATATATCGAGCGGTTCCCCCTGCATCGTGTTGTTTTACCGAACTCACGACGAGAGGTATATAGTAAGGGACTCGTTCACGTACGTTGAGTATATCGAATTCACTCTCACATGTATTGTTCTCACAAGGTATATAGTGAGGCAATTCACATACACTCATGCATATCAAATGGATTGTACACACGTACCGATTGCCCTCAAAAGCAAGAAGTGTATCGTTGAAGTTATGTTAAGGGGGGAAACTTTTCTCTAACCCAACAACTGCATAAACCTTATATAGGCGTCAGAACTTGGAAAATCATCTTTAATTTGTCGATTATCACACGAAAATCTATAGAAATGTCGGGTCGTCATGCCGTCCAAATTTTGACACGATTTTGTTTTTTTTCAAAATAGGACCTTGTCCATGAGGCTGGAAACAAATCAAACCCTATCTTACATATTTTTCAAACTCAATTTTCCCAGGCTCTATTCATGTTCGACATTTATTTTGAATTTAGGTAAACCTCATCAATACACCAGCAATTTGGCACACCCTGATATTACAAATTTGTCACATAAACTGTGCCAAATTCTGGCACGGTTTAATGAAAATCTGGCACACTTTAAAATAGTGCCAAAATTTGTCACTGTTTTAAAGTGTGACAAAATTGAGTACACATAACTAAAATATAAAATACCCTAAAAAATCATTATACTAAAATGAATACACTTGCCTAAATTGATCTCTCCCGCTCTCTCATTCCCGCTCATCCTCTCTGCTTCGATTTCTTTCTCTCTCTCTCTCTCTCGCCCTCTCCGGTCATCTCTCCCTCCCTCTCTCACTCCGTTCATCTCAGATTCTCTGTTTCCGCTCGGCACTCTCTCACTAATCTTTGGCGTTCTTGATTTTCTCTACAAAGGTATTCACAAAATCACAAAGTTAGGGTTCAAAGTATTCATGGAAATTATTTTTAGAAAAGTATCAAATTTGATCCTACAGTTTACGCAATCCATGATTTGATTTGTGTCTTGTATTTTTAGGGCTTTATATATACATTTTTAAATATTTATTGTGTTTTTTTTAATATGTGAGTTTTTGGTACAAATTGAATGTTGATAATGAAAGATTCTATTGTTTATCTTTTTTATATTATAGTTATGTATCACCTCAATCTATTTGAAATTTTTGTTTTAGTTCATTAAAGCGTGGGTCTCGAGGATGGGACATATTTTGATTCTAGCCGGGAAGAGGGAACTCCTTTCAGGTTCCAATTAGGCCAATGTATGTATCATTTATTTATTTGTTAATTATGTTGTTAAGTTTTAATTAGTTACTATTGTAACTGGCTATTGCTATTTCATTATATATTTGTTTTTATCATTGCTTGAGGACAATTTGAAAAATAATATTGTTGTGTATGCTCCAAGTGAAAATGCCTAGCTAATAAGCATGACTATATTGGAGCTTTTAAATTTTGAATAATTGTAGCATATTTTTTCATCTTGAGAGCCCCCCCAGTAAATGAGATTTTACTTTAGGTTAATGAAGAAACATAAAAAGTAGATGGCCCTAGTAAACATTTTTTACTAATTAAAACCCACTTAAATTTCTGAAAGGCAAACTCAGTGCACGATTCTTTCGCTATTGCAGGGTCTGGGGAGGTTTAATCTTATGCTTTACAAAGCGTCTATCAGTATATAATGGAATCCCGTCAAGATATTTCGTGAAGTTCCCAAATAACTTACCCAAATTTGCAAATGGTTTATGAAAATTAGACGCAAATTGCAAAAATTATAGATATATTGTTGTAAAGGTGTTAGGGGCACCTAACTAAAAAAAGAAGCAAATCAAATGGAAAGGGATCACACTCCTATCTAGTACACATTTTTTTGTCTCTTAATGCATATTTAGAAGTTTGACATGTCACAAGATAAATATTCTCCCTTACTATAATTTTTAGTTGCCACGTGTTAATCGTCCGACGGTTTATTGAGGGAAATTGGGAGAACAACAAATGGGTAGGAGTTGAATGTGAAAGAAAATGATAATTTCATTAATTCTTCAATCGGTCATATTATAGTTTTCTAACCAATAGGGACAATACTTTCTTTCTGTGTAGATAAGTTCGCAAAAGAATAAAACACGTGTTATTGCTCCAAAGCTCTTTGTACAGAGATTGAAGAAATAAAATGAGATTTTCCGCAGCTATATGCACCAGCTATGTACTCAACATGGAAAAATATTCGACACATACTGATACCCGATTTATACTAAAACCTGGCTCACTAGACAATTTTTTAATGTAGTATTGCAATTTCAATGATAACTAACTAGTACTAGGTCTGTCAATGGGCCAATTTTCTCGAGTTTTGACTCGCTTTTTTTAAACAAGGAGAATTTAAACTCCATAGCCTAATGGGCTCGACTCGAATTCGTCTTGATTAATCAATAACCATTCCAAGGTAGCATAAAAGTCAAGCAACTCGAGTTCACATATGATTGGCTCCATTAGATGATCGTTCAAGATCGGTTTGTGAAATGAAAGCCAAACTCAAGATTTATTTAGAGTACATTAAGCTTTTCAATCCGATCTTGAGAAACTTACTATTAGTTTGGCTCATTTACACTCCTAACCAATCATACACATACATTGCAAAAAAAAAAAGGATGCTTAGAACTAATAATCAGCAAGACCCATTATTTCAACAGTTAACCTAACACAACGATTATGTAGAGACATTCGTTAGTCCCCTGTTTAACCTAGATTCATAGGTTAGTTCCACTATTATTATTTTAGATTAGAGGTGCGTTGGGGTGGATAGGATATTCATGTTCGTCATAAAAGCGATAGTTAGTTTTCTATAGTTGGTACGAGGTTACGAAGTATAAGACCATAACACTATATGTCTTATATAACCTTTCTCCATGTAAATGGATCGTCATACACGATGTATCACTATTAATTTATTGATTTAGTGAACTACTGGGGAGGCAACGAGAATCAGCTCACACACAATGAATTTTCATATAAATTTTATATATTTGTTTATTTATGTTTGTTGGCTTCTCATGTTTCTTATTCTGTATAAACTCATTATAGATATAATGTAGTTCTATTTTATTAGTGTTTAGTGTCTATTGATTTGAAATTTTGCTCCATTTTGATTACAGTGTTATTGTTATGATGTGGTCCATATGCTCTGTTGGTAATATTGTTCGCTTGATCGAGCTTCTCAATAAAACAGTGCATTATTGATCGGTTTCTCGGAGTGGGAGGAAGAAATCTCATCTAATGATCCCGAACATTACTTATGTGTTATCCATCGGCCTCCAGTTGTATCCAAACATGCTTTGAATTGAGCCGCCATCATTCCAAATACGAACCCGTCGGCCTCGATAAGTTCATAAGGTGTGATGAGAGGTACATCACTCTTTGGAGGTGCACTTAATTTCCATAGAATATATACACAATGTATACTTCACCTCTTGAGATAATTCAGTATTTAGACTTCCCCTTACATGCTGAATAATTAGAACCACCCCCTGTGCCACAAGATGATGCACTAGTGTAATTAATGAATGAGTAGGGGGTAAGCTCAAGTACCGAATTATCTCACGGGGGAAAAGTAAGAAATTCTAATTTAAAATAACTCTTGAACAAATACATATTCAACTCTACAAAATATAAAATGAACCTTGAAAAGCAGGAAATTACTCCTTTCAATAAATAGACACCCCTAATATCTTTTAAATATTTCAACATGACTGCGTAGTGTCCATACTCCATAGTAGGTACGTCATGTCCATACTCCATAATATCTTTTGGGTGTATTTTTTAGGTGTGTTTTCGACGCATCACACTTCTATTATATATATATATATATATATATAACGACACATATAACAGCAGCAGTGTTGTTATATCCAAGAGATTGATGGCTCCTTGTACTGATTGATGGTAGTTTTTCTTCAAAGACTGTTTGGCAGTCCATCCGGTCACCAAATCCTTCTTTATTTCTATGCAAGACCATTTGCAATCCTTCTTTTCCTCAAAATATTTCCATATTTCTGTGGAAATTCCTTAATAATATAGTGGGACCACAAGAAATTCCAGTTGAGGGGTTTAAGAAATGTAGGATTTGGTAACAAGTTTCTTATATTTCATTGCCAATTAATGGATTGGGTTTTATTGAATAAGTGTAATAATGAGATCTCATTTTCTTCATTTTTCATATGGTTACTTTGCGTTTGACAACCATTTATTTTCATCATTTTCATAACTTATGTTTTACATGTGCATATACAATTTAATTTTTATTTTTTATGCATTACATGTTGCATATTGTATGAGGAGGAACAAGTATAGCCCCAAAGTTCAGGCCAATACTTATTGATAATAGGACATATTCTCTATTTGTAAGTTAAGGTGGTGATGATAATATGACAATGGACAGTGGAACTCGGAAGCGTGATGACAAATGCCACAGCCACAACCCTAAGGTTGGCATTATTGCTTCTTATTCCGATTTATAGTTACTACGAGGTGATGATGCTATAATAAGGAACCATTTATAATAGGATCCAATCACATAAGGACTCGCTCTATATGTTGTTGTGGAGGGGCCTCCCCGGGTAAACTGATTTTTAACACTACAATACAATATAATATTAATGTTAGTGAATGAAATATTCAATTGTATATAACTTGAAACTTGTTAATTAGGTTGGCAAGTCTCTTTTAATAAAGTCTCTTGTCAAGCACTACACCAAGAATAATTTACCGCAAGTTCGAGGCCCCATTACTATCGTGTAAGGTTTAAAACTGTGTTTCAAGTACCATATCATTAATTTTATTTTCTTACTTAAGTATGTTTGGTAATGGGAAAGGGTGGTTGATCATTATTATGTATGCATATGTAGGTAATCAAAGGCGCATATAATTTGTGGAGTGCCCAAATGATATCAATGGCATGATTGATTCTTCAAAGTTTGCTGATTTAGCATTTCTTCTTATTGATGGGAGTTATGGCTTTGAGATGGTCAGTCACTCTTTGTTATTTATATTCATATGCACATGTATACGGGTGTCTAAGTTTATATAGTCATATCATATAAAAATGACCATGCCAAGCCGTTAAATGACTTCCTTAAATAATTGTTAGGATTTGCATATGAAAGCATACGCTGTCTAAGTTTATATAGTCGTATCATATAAAAATGCTTGCTCATCGCGCGGGCTCCATGCTAGTTAGTATTGATAATGAAAGAGAAAAGATGGTTAGTGTACTTTATTTTCTTGAATTGAATGTAAAGTGGGCAGTAAACATTAGTTTTAGTGCGAGCAGGTTAACACCTGATCCCACACTACCTGTTTCGAAACCCAACCTCACCAAACACCTGCTCCCATTCTTACCTGCTCACACAAAATTACCATCCTAACCTACTACACATGCTGACCCAACCCGATACAATCCCAACCCCCATAACCACCCTACCTATTGCTGCCCCAAACCACCACCAACCAACACTGCACATTGCACCTAATTCCCACCACCAAACCACTCCCTAAAACTATCACCCCCACACTTTCTTATCCTCCACCTACTCCCAATCCAAACACCTAACTCCCAAACTACAGAACCTACTGCTAAGACGCCAACCCGAAACTAAACCTCCCCACCTTGTTGTTATACCCAATCCACTTCTTTACATACCTGCCATAATCCCGAAACTAAACCTCCCCACCCTCCCAACCCAAAACTAAATCATAGTAAATGATTATATGTCCATGATACTAGAGGGTTTTTAAAAAAAATGGCCATCACAAGTTGATATGATATGTCTCTTTGTGCAAGAGAATAAAATTTTTGGGGAGGAAATAATAAAAAATAATGGGGAATGTGATACATATTATATTGGTGCAGAAGGCGATAATAGTTTCTTTCTTCAAATTATGGTGCTTGGCCTAATTGTTATGCAGCATAAACATGAAGTTTTAGGAGAAAAGATAGTGATTGAATATTGTTGTGGGCACCATGCAAGCAACAACTCAATTATTTCCTGAGAAAATTGCTAAATAAAGAACACCAGTTAAATGGAATACAGACTGTTGGAATGGTTAATTATTTGGGACAATGATTAAGTTAATTAACGACAATTAGTTTAAGTTATAGTTTATTTTGTGTCCTATACATACCTACTTTGGGAGTCATTGTGCGTACACAATTATCAATACATTCAATATTCTGAAATTCTTCATGGTATCAGAACCCCTGGCGGGCTACTAATGTGTTGTTACTATTTGTATTGATATGCACTGTCTATCGGAGCTATTTTTTAGGGGGATTTGGTGATGAGTATTGTCGTGTGGGGAAGAATTAATTTTGTTGGTAAATAAGCTCATCCCATCATCAAAACCATAGATGACGTCGAAGTTGGGGGTAAATCTCCTATCATTGTTCGCTGCCATTATTATGATCATCGAAGCAGAATCCCATCAATGTGTTATGTGTTCTGCTCGCTTTCATCAAGCTCTAAGTTTCTCATAGTTTTCGGTCGCCAGGGCGTGCATTGCATCACCCTTTTTTCACCCTCACAACATAACTGTTGATCAGTAGCACTGCTGGTATTCCTTGTTAGCGTTGGTCATTCGTTACTGTTGCCATTAGTAGAACCTTTAGGAAATTCATGGTATGGGATGAAAATTTTATTACAAATATATCCGATTGATACTAATAAGTGATTCCCAAATGACCGTGGTCATATATTTCTAATATCACCCATCCCGAAAGGTGTTTTTTTCCCTTAAAATCACCTTACCTGGCCAAAAAAAATGACAGAAGGTGTGACCTTGAGGTCCTTTCCCTTTATCACCACCTAAATTTCCCATAAAATCGGGCATAAACATTTTGGCTACTTACATCTCAAGATGAAGCAGAATATGTTGTACTTGACTTGTTAGAGGAGGAGATTTAGAAAATGGAAAGGTGTTTGCAGCATTATCACAAAGCAAAATGCACAATGCTATCTGGAGATAATATTCATCAAGCTTAATATTTACCATGAAAACTTGTTGGCCTCTGATAATGACATTTATAACTACATCAATTATGGATAATACTATTACTCAGAATGAAATTATTACAATGACAACTCATATTACGAGCCAAATATCTTTAACTCCAATAAGGTATACGATGAATCGATTGCAGAACAATCTTACCTTCTAAAATGTTTAGTTCGTAATGATAAATTTTTTTGTTGTGCCTCCATAACGTTCAATCTTGGCATCTGAAGACTATTTAATGGTGTAGCAGGTTTCCATTTAGTATTTTCCTTTAAGAGGTATTACATGTTTTTCTTGTTTGAATTCCCAATGTAGTTGTTCCACCAATTGTTATGCTTCTCAAACTAAAAATTGTGTTGCGAGAAAATAAATAAAACCTTGAAATAGTGCACATACTAAAATTTCCACCTAACTCGTAGGAATGGACCGCGTAGTCACGGGTATCTCGGTTTGAGAATATGACGATAATTTGATAATATATGTATTAGGCTTAGAAACAAGCCGTTGAAGGGTGAAAACCCAAACCAGCCCCCAAACGATCCCGTAAGAAGCACTAACAGCTCGCATGAGACCAATGTAACTCGTAGGAACTGGTCAAGTAGTCATAACTTGCGTAAGATTTTCAATTTCAGAATATAATAATAATTGCAACTCCTATATGTAATGTTTTAGCTTGACTAAGCTTTTTTTTTAAATTACTTGGTTACTAATATCGTCTCTTTTTTGTATCCTATTTTTTTTTGCAGGATAACATTTTATCGTTAGCATTTATTCACGTGACACACACGGAGAAGTTAATGGTTTACAATAAGGGGTTTATTTATTTAATGTCGTTAGTATTCATGATTTTATTTTTTTGTGTTATGACCGTGTGGGCTTTGTAGTTTTATTGTTAACTTTTATGGCCGTGCGGGATTTTTGTAAGTTTATTATTATATTTTGTGGTCGTGCGGGCTTTATATTACGCAGGTTTTATATTAGCAGGTTTTAGAATGTCTAGAAAATTGAGAAAACTATGCCCAATTTTTTTTTGGTCTGTGAACTACTAAAGACTTGTAATATTTTGATGTTTGTATGTACATTAGTTCATCAACAACATGCAAGATTTGCAATTTGTAAATTTTCTTATTTTCAAATAATATTTTTTTCTTTTATCCAAAAATTTGGCACAGTTTAAAATCGTGCCAAAAGTGTATCAAATTTTAGCACTGTTTTGAACTGTGCCAAAAGCTTATCAAAATGTGCTCAATCTGGCAGAGTTCAAAATTGTGCCAAAAGTTTACTAGAAATATCAAATTCTGGCACAGTTTAAAAGTGTGCCAGAAGTGTTCATGTTTGGTCAAATCTGCCACATTTTTAAATCGTGCCAGAAAAAAATGGCCATTTTGGAACGCTTGATTCTGGCACAATTCAAAACCGTGCCAGATTCCTGTTTTTGGTGTAGTGAATACAAGTGAAAACATAAACATAATAATAATCATGCGGAGACATTTTCTCTCATTTTGCCTATCCATTCTCAAAAAACCAAACTACTAAAAACATTTGTCCTCCTTTTCATCAAAATACCAAAAAAAAACATTTTCCTTCATTTTTAGCAAATATGTCAAAAATGTTTTCCCTATTTTTTAAATAACTCTTTTTTCTCTCTTTCAAAAATATATTCGAATCATTATCCTTCTTAGGTGGATCGCATACCTGATTCTTGGCCTGGCTCCCTATTGGCTTCGATCTTCTGTTAAACTGCCTCAAAGCTCTGGCAATTCCCCTACAACTTCATTCGAGCTCGAAATCCACCTTTGCCAGTTCCCAATGGAAAATACCGATCAAGCACCAAATGTACAACTTGATCTGATGGCAGTACTGGTCCAGCTCAGTGCTAAGATTGAAAACCTTCAAATCCATGTTCATAAGATGCAACGAAACCGAACCCCAGTTCCCAAATAACCCAAAATTCTCTTTCCTCGTGCCATAGGTTCGCCCAATCTCGAGCCTATTTGGGTTCTAGAAGAATATCAGCATGCTCCGCCTACTAATATGCCATTGTAAGCTCAGCTCCCTATGCCAAACCTTGCCTAGCCAGGGGTTAACCTTCGATTAACCATTGATCCCAAGGAGGAAAAACTGAACAAGGTCAAGGAAGACCTTAAGATTTTGTCGAAGAAGTTTTACTAAGTTAAGATATCTGGGAACTACATGGGCTACACTTATATGTATACCTACCCTAAAGTAATCTTGTCGAAGAAATTCAATATGCCAGCAATCAAAAAGTTCGAGGGCACTGGGCCCGAAATTGTTCACCTTCGCAGCTATCACTGAGCCATGACTTTCCTTAGTGCCTCTGAAGAATTAATGGCTCATATATTCCAACAGACTTTAAAGGACAATACTTTTCATTAGTTTATATCCCTCGAGGAATTCAGAATCCGTAGTTGGAAAGATGTTGTCCAAGAATTCATGTCAGAGTACAAGTACAATGAAGAATTAGAGGTTATGCGTCATGTTCTAGAGCTTCTCAAGTAAAACCCTAAGGAATCTGTCAGCATCTTCATAGCAAGGTGGAAAGAGAAAGATGCCACCATGAACAACCGGCCCTCTAAAGAAGAACAATTATGTATAGTGAAGAAGAACTTCCTAACCCATATCAGAGAAACTATGGGAGGTCAGTATTACCCACACTTTCGAGTCATCTGGGAGGCAGGTGTGGAGGTCGAAGAAGGTGTTACCAAGACAGAAGCCAAACAAAGGAAAGTGTCCGTATAATTCACTTTTAAAAAGTACGAGAAACCTACCAATGCAATAGTCTTAACTATCAACAGTATCTCCCAGCCTGCTACCTCTTGGACGCCGAAAAGTCACCCCAACCCCTCCAAAAAAGAATACACCAAGCTCCATGCTCCCCTCTCTAAATTCTACCACGCCTTGCTATAACAAAATCTTATCGAATTTCTAGACCCTCATCTATTACCAAACCCACTTCCTAAAAACTTCAAAACTGATGCCCACTGTGACTTTCACTAGTATGCTATCCATATTACTGATCAGTGTTTCCACCTACAGAATGTAATCCAAGGTCTAATTGACCGGGGTATCATTAACCCACTAGCCAATTCTAAATATGACACCATTTCTAACCCATACAATTGCCATCTTCCTAGAGAATGACCTGAAATTTTACCCATCTACCCAAATTATTCCTAGTAAAGCAATAATTATACCTGTATTTTTGTAAATCGCTCAAAGTTTTCCCATATTTCCTACACCCTACCTGCTTCGCTGATCGAGCTCTGTCACTCCTCACGAGGGCTTGTATTATCGTTCATACCCAGTCCAAAGGAAGAGATATGGAGTTACTGGATGTTCTAAACCAGCTTCTGGATTTTGTGCTAAAATTTCCCTCTGAAATGACTATCGATTGTCAGAAGTTTGACATCCTGTTTATGGAGGCACGAAAATGGGCTCGAGAGTTAGATAATTCAGTGGTGATCACTGATGAAATTATTTTAGACGATGTAGTGCAGATTATGGCAGACATGTTTCAACATATCGACAAAATTTGTAGTGTTTTTTTATCTACTCGCTACTTTAAAGCTTCAAAGGAGATTGGTCCCTTCACTCTCTCACCTCCCCGTTGAGTGGGAAGATTTATATAAAGAATCCATCGAGGTTGTGGAATGCATTGACTTCCCTTGGCAGAAAGATATTATCGCCACCGGATGGGGGGATGAATTTGACAACTCTGATGATGAATCAAGTCAGGGAAAAGTCAGTCCAGTGATCAGCATGTTCGGGATGATGTCTTTCAATGACCTGTTAGGGGAAATCAGTAAGTTAGTCATAGAGACAAAAATAGATGAAGAAACAGGGTTCTTATTCTTCCCCGCCTCCATAAAATATATGACTAGATGAGGAAGACACTACCAAGATCCGAATCCTCAATCATTAAGAACAGATAAGGGAAAGGAAGTCACCAAAGAACTCTCTATGCCAGAGATGACCATTGAATAAATAAAGATCCTTGACTAACTCAAGAAGACTCAATCCAACATCACCTTGTGGGGACTCTTCATATATTCCAATTGCATCAAAATGCTCTAATAAAGTTGCTCACTGGGCCTATAGTCCCTCCTTCCACCACTCCAGAAGAAGTTATCATCCTGGTTGGTTCCTTGACCACCATTAGACTCATTTCCTTCTCCGAAGAAAATTTTTTGAAGGTCAGCCCTGATCATAACTACGCCCTCAACATCTTCATTGAAGTGATCAAAAAGATAATCCCGCTCTCACTCATCAATAATGGATCCTCCCTCAATGTTTGTCCATTAAGAACCTTTAATTGCTCAAGGTTGAAAGTAAGTGACCTGACTTCTACTTTCGTCGCAGTGTATGCATATGATAATACTCGTCGAGAGGTGATGGGATCCACAACACTCATAATAGGAGCTGGCCCAATCAATCCTGATACTGAGTTTCAAGTTATTGACATAGCCGCATACTTTAACCTACTGCTTGGTCGACAGTGGCTTCATAGAATTTGAGGGGTGTCCTCCTCCCTTCATCAGAAGTTAAAATTCTTCGCCAAAAGGCAAGTCATTACCATTTTGAGAGACGATGATTGTACTAAAAATACCAGAACCAATAATTTGGTACTAAAAATAAAGCTTGGGATGAATTACATGATCCTTTTCGACTTCAGGGTTGATCCGCTTCCCCTTTCGGTAGTGGATAACCTCAACCCTCAGAATTATTCATCTTCACTTAAGGTCCTCAGAATTGGCCTCGACCCTCAGAACTGATCGCCTTCACTTAAGGTCCTCAGAATTGACCTCGACCCTCAAAATTGGTTACCTCCACTTAAGGTCCTCGGAATTGACCTCGACCCTCAGAATTGGTCGCCTTCACGTAAGGTCCTAAGAATTGGCCTCGACCCTCAAAATTGGTCGCCCTAATTTTAGGTCCTCAGAATTGACCTCAGACCACAGCATCGGCCATCCCCATCATTTCCTTAGGTCCTTAGAATCGACCTCGACCCTCTAAAATGGTCATCTTCGTCCCTTTGGTCCACAGATTGACCTTTTCCCCAAAATATCATGTGGTGTCTATTCGATGGCTTTCACTTATTCTAAGCTCACCCATCGAGGGGATCTATAGATAACACATCCTTGGACCCCCCCAGTCTCTATTTAGGTCCTAATTACCTCCCTAGTTCACTACAAACCCTAGGTCATACTCCGAGTACCGATCTAGAGCCATCGGGCGCTCTCGAGCCCCGTTTGACTTCGATCAACTCCATAGTCAGAGCAAAAGCTCAATGAATTTTTGAAGGGTTCTGAATACCCTTTTCAACGGTCCGCCCCATGCACAAATCGACAAAAGGTTCGGACGAACGGTCCCTTTACTATAGAAATTTGATTTAGGGTCTATCGGTCGCTCCTGGGCCCTGATTTGACCCTTATCAACTTCACCATCAGAGCAAAATCTTATGAATCTTCGAAGAGCTCTAAAACCCCTTTCCAATGGTATAACCCATGCACAAAATGATATAACGGTTCGGACGAATGATCAGTTTTACTTCGAAGGGTCATCGGGAGTTTTGGGGACCCATTTGACCAAAGACAACCCTTTGAACTATGTGAGTCTCTTTGGAACATCAAAGTAGATCGCTTAACCTTTCCAACGGTCCGCCCCCATGCACGATTAGAACTTACTATTTGGACGAACGATGTCGTCCGATGATCTTATCTCCAAAAGACCGATGGGTGCTTTCGAGTCCCGTTTGACCCAAAGTCAACTCTCGGATTCGGGAGAGGCCTAAGGATTCTTAAAGGTCTCTAAATTAACTTTCTAACGGTATGCCCCGTTCATAATTTGGACTTACAAATTTCGTTTTACGATCATATTTTTAAAATTTGTACGAGACTGCTAATTAGTGGCCCTTATACCTGCCTATCAGCAGTGTGTCTAGGATTACCTGCCGATAGGCAGGACAAGGATAGTGTCGACCAGAAATCTCCCTACCCTTACACCTCAGAAATAACAACTTCAATGATCTCAGCAACATTTCTCTTAAGTTAGCGAGGTTTCCTTATTTGAAACCTTTCTCCACCTTTCATTCCCATATCTTTCACACCCAATTTAGCAAAAATCCTCCTACATTATTCCTTCACCTGCATGGAAGCTCTTCATCAATCAATATCAATCTCCAAGTCTCTAAAGAAGGTCCAAACATTCTCCTCTCTCTTTAAATTTCTTTATTTTCGCATTAGTTATATAAATTCTTAATTTAGCTTTTACTTTAGATCATACACATATTAATCTTCAATCCTTTATTAGTTATATTTCACATAATATATTTTCTATAAAAAAACAAAGAAAAAGAGGCTACACTTATAAATTCCAAAGGGATTCTTCATCACATTTTCTCAAAACTAAAATCATATTTTCTACTCACACACGTATAATAAACTCTTGTTTTAATCTATGGGATAAACTCCACCCGTGTGCTATATACGAACTGTGTGAAATTTGATGCCTTTATAGGCTACGTAGGCGTCTCGGGCAAAAACCCAAGACTCGAGTCCTATTTTCCTATTTTCATCTTTTTCTTATTTTTTCCATATATTATTCATATATATATTACTTGTGATTTATACTTGCATCATATCCAAAGCATATTATTGTTTTATCATAACGATCAATATCTCGATAAGCGCATATGTCATATTTTTTAATTATTATTTTGGGAACATTCTAATGGATGACCTCACTCCATATTTTCTATGATGTGAGTCGAGCGATTCCGATCTCCTCTTATATAAACACACACAAACATTTTACAGAGAAATTAAATAAAATAGTAGCATAAGCCCATGAGAGACCAAAAGGGCGAGATGAGTGCCTAACACCTTCCCATTCTGTAACTTAGCCCCCAAACCTCTGAACTATTAGTTTCTCAAGCATCAGCTTCTCTTTGATGCCGCTCTCACGAGGCGGTGACATATTCTTTTGCCTGTTTTGTGAAAAATAGGGTGGCGAATCTATCTCTTTATGTCACCCCAAAATCGAAGATGATCGAAGCACCCCCCCCCCCCCCCCCCCCCCGGAGTTGCGAGGGGTGCAAGACCTTTATCCTCCCTATTTCTAGCGAAGCATGGGGAGGGAAGATTACGGGATGGCCACAGTGGTGACTCCTCTGGGGACTTACTTAAGAGGGCTAGACTCTATGTGCAGTATTGTTATCATTTTCTATTTGTGTGCATATGCACCTAACTGTATGTTCCCTTTCCTCCTCTATTACTTCTTGTATATATATTCCTCAAGTTCATATGATCTCTCACTCACTTTTCACTTCCCCCCTTGTAAATAATCTCCATGTACACCTCACACTACCTACACTTGAATATAAGTTCACTTATATCCACATGTTGCACACACCACTTAGAATATCCATGCTTATGTGTCACTAGGACACTCCTCCACTTACCACACTTGTATATATCCATGATCAATTATACTTATCACACACCACTTGTAGTTGATCCATACTTAGATTCTCTACCACAAACTCACTTATAGATATTCACACATCACTCACGTATCCATGCTTAATGTAATCTTCATACTCCATGCTAGATTTATATTTCATTATACTTGTACATTCTTCCTTATTAGCATAGTGCTCATCATGCCAAATAAAATATTCTTTCCATAATACACTAATCAAGAATCATGCGTTTATGCACACTACATCACCAAGAGCATGGCTATTGACCAAAATTTGTCCTGTATTGGGGGGTCACTTTGTGATGGGTGCTGGTCCGGCAGGGCGCAGTTAGCCTAAGTAATATGACTCTCACCTTCCATTGGCCAAGTACCTTCGACGTATATCGAACAGTTCCCCCCGCACGTGCCGCTTAACTGAACTCATGACGGGAGGTATATAGCAAGGAACACGCTCACATACGTCGAGTATATCGAATTCTCTCTCACACATACTGTCCCCATGAGGTATATAGTGAGGCAATTCATGTACACTCGGGTATATCAAATGGCTTGTCCACACATACTGATTGCCTTCAAAAGCAAGATGTATATCGCGGAATTCATGCCAAAGGGGGGAACCTTTCCACTAACCCAACAACTAGATACCCTCCTATAGGCGTCAAACCTAGGGCACTCATATTTAGTTTGCCGATTTCTACCCGAACCTCTATCAAAATGTCGGGCTGGCATGCCACCCAAATTTGACCCTATCCATGAGCGTGGTAACAAGTCAAACCATGTTTTACATATTTTTTAAACCCAATTTTCCATGCCCGGGTCCCGTCTGACATTTCTTTGTGCATTTAGGTGAACCCAATACAAGTGAAATCATCATCATCATCGTAATAATAATAATAATAATAATTATAATAATAATAATAATAATAATAATAATAATAATAATAATAATAATAATAGTGAGACTCTTGTCTCGTTTTTCCTCCTTACTTACGAAAAGTGTTTGGAACATTCCCCCCCCCCCCCCCCCCCACACACACACACACCACTTTTATCGAGATACCAAGAAAAAAAATTCCCTCTCTTTTATCTAAATACCAAAAATATTTTTCTTCTTTTTATTATAAATACCAAAAACATTTTCCCTTCTTTTATCAAAAAAACACCAAAAACATTTTGTCCTCCCCTTTTCAAAAAATATCAAAAAAAAATTCCTCATTTTCTATAAAAGATTCTTCCTTTTCTCTTTCAAAAATAAATTCGAATCATTTTCCTTCTCAAGTCAATTGCATACTCGGCCCTTGGCCTTGCTCCCTATTAGCTTCGGTCTTTCATCCAACCTTCCCAAAACCTCGTCAATTCTCTTGCTACTTCCTCCGAGTCTGGAACCCACCTTCACCAACCCTTTATGGATAATTCAGACTAAGTACCGAATGTGGATCCTGATTTGATGACGGTCCTAGTCCAACTTACCTCCAAGATTAATAACCTTCAAACTGAGGGTCATGAGATGAAGAGAAATCGGGTCTCTATTCCCGAAGAGCCTTAGGTCCACTTCTCCCGTGCTATGGGTTAGCCCGCACCTGAGCCTGTTTGGGTCCTGAAAGAATATCAGCATGCTCCATGTACCCCTCCTGCCAATGGGCCACCACCGGCCCATCTCCCTATGCTAAATCTTTCCCAGCCAGGGGCTAACCTGCCAGTGTCTGCCGATTTGAAAGAAGAAAAGTTAAACAAGGTCAAGGAGGACCTTAATATCTTAACTAAAAAGTTTGACCAAGTTCGAATCTTTGGTAACTACATGGATTACACCCATATTTCTCCTTAACTTAAAGCAAGGCTGCGAGAAATGTTCAAGATCTCCAGTATTGAGAAATTCGTGGGTAGCGGGCCCCCAATTATTCATCTTCGAAGATACCACCAAGCCATGACTCTGCTAGGTGCCTCTGAGGAAATAATGACCCAAATGTTCCAACAGACTTTGAAAGATAGTGCTCTTAATTGGTTCCTATACCTTGAGGAATCCAGAATTCACATTTGGGAGGATGGTTCCTGTGAATTCATGACTCGGTATAAATACAATGAGAAGTTGGAGGTTACACACCATGTTTTATAACTTCGTAAGCAGAACCCTGGAGAAACTGTTAGTAATTTCATAGCAAGGTGGAGGGAGAAGTCATCCACCAAGACCAATCGGCCTTTCGAAGAAGAGCAAGTTAGTATTGTGAAGAGAAACTTCTTACCCCATGTCCGAGCGATGATGGGAGGATGGTATTACCCACATTTCGATCCTTGTGGTAAGCAGGAGTGGATATCGAAGAAAGTATTGCCAAAACAAAAGATGAGCCAAAGAAAGTATCTGAACACTTCACTTCGAGAAACTATGAGAATTCTGCTATACACTCGACCATAAATAATATCTCATAGCCTGCTACCTCTTGGTACCCAAAAAGTCGTGCCAAACCAGTCAGAAAATAATACACCAAACTTCATGATCCCCTCTCTAAAGTCTACCAAGCCTTGTTGAGCGAAAATATCATCAATCCGTTGGACCCTCGTCCATTACCAAACCCACTTACCAAAAATTTCAAACTCAAGGCCCATTGTGATTTTCACCAAAATATCGGCCATACCACTAATTAGTGTTTACATCTCCAAAATGTAATTCAAGGTTTAATTGATTGAGGTGTCATCACCCCACCAACCAATCCTAAACCCAACACCACTCATAATCCACTCCCAAATCATGCAAATGCCATCTTCCTAGAAAATGATCCAAAATTTGACCCATCTACCCAGATTGCACCCAGTAAAGCTCCCATCATGCCCATATTTTCACCCAAACCCCTTACAAACTATCCATATTTTCTTCTACATCCTACCTGTTTTGCCGACTAAGCCCTGTCGCATCTTATAAGAGAATGCATTATCGTTTGTACTCATTATGGGGGAAGAGATATGGCATTGCCAGTGGTACTAAATCATCTCCTAGATTTTAGTCTGAAATTGCCCTAAAAAATGAGCATTCATTGCCAGAAGTTCACCACATTGTTCATAGAAGCCCGAAAGTGGGCTAGAGAGTTAGATAATTGGATGGTACCCGTTGACGATGTCAGTTTGAATGATGCAGTATAGATTATGGGAAATATAATCGACAGCCCAATGAGATTTACAGTATATCTGAGTTACTCGATGCCTTAAAGCTATAAGGGTGATTGGTCCCTTCACTTATGCATCTCCCTGTTGAGTGCGAGGAACTATATGAAGAAGTTATGGAAGTTATGGAATGCGTTGAGTTTTCATGGCAAGACGATATCGTTTCAACCGGATGGGGAAAAAGTTTGATAGTGTAGATAAAGAACCAATCCAGGAAAGGGTTAGCCCAGTGATCAGTATGTGTGGAATGATACCGTTTGAAGATCTTCTAGGAGAGATCAACAAAGTGATTGAACAGACTGAGATAGAAAAAAAGGGGGGTTATGTTATTCCCCTCCTTCGTGAACCATATGACAAGATCTGGGAGGCATTAATAGATTCCGAATCCTCAATCAGTAGTAACATATAAAGTAAAGGGAGTTGTCAAAAAACTCCCCATGCCAGAAATGACCATCGAGGAAATCAAGATCCTCGACAAGCTAAAGAAAACTCAGGCCAACATCACCTTGTGGGGACTCCTCATGTCATCCCAGCTATACCAAAATGCTCTAATAAAATTTCTTACCGGGCCCACAGTCCCTCCATCCACCACTCCATAATAGATCGTGAACCTAGTCAGGTGTCAAACCTCTACAAGATTACTCTCCTTTTTATAAGAAGAAATTACAAAGTTCCCCCTAATCACAACTATGCCCTTAATATCTCTGTTGAGGTAATGGGGAAGATAGTCCCGCTCTCACTCGTCGACTATGGATCATCACTCAAAGTTTGTCCATTAAGAACTTTCAGTTGCCTGGGTTTGAAAGTAAGCGGCCTTGCTCCAACTTTTGCCGCAATGAATGCTTATGACAATACTCGTCGAGAGGTCATGGGATCCATAAAGCTTATAATAGGGGCTAGCCCTATAAATCCCATTACCAAGTTCCAATTTATCGACACACCTGCTTATTTCAATCTATTGCTCGGTCGATCGTGGATTCACAACATCAAGGGGGTATCTTCCTCTCTCCATCAGAAACTGAATTTCTTTTCCAAAGGCAAGTCATAACAATGATGTGAGACGATGATAATATTGAGAATGCAAGCACCAGTAATTCGATACTAGAGATAAAACATAGGGTAAATGATATGCTTATGTCTGGCTTTCGAGACGAACCACTTCCACTCCTAGCAAGGGATGATTTCAAAGATAGAGTATGTCCAGAGAACAACCCTCATGACAAAGTCAACGTGATACAGATTGTAAGGACATATTTTACATAGTCCGTTTTACATTTGAGTATGTCGTATACTGCTACACCCGCCAAAGAAGTTCAAGATCATACATGCATCAAGACGGATTTGAATATCAAAGTTATTTAACAAATAAGCCTCTGCAAGATAGATTTTGGTAAGGATGTGTTTATGTCCCTTAATGTTTCATTTAAAGTGTTGGGATAATTCTTCTAAAATTTTTTTAAACATCTGAGGCATATTTTTCCATCAAAATAATTTTTCTAAGTCCTGTAGGCAGAGTTTTAAAAGAAAAATATTATTCGATTTGGTCATTCAAACGACTTCCCTATGTTGTTCAAATGACATGGAGTTGTTGCTCAAATAGAGTCTTTAAGCGACATGCAACGTCGCGCGAAGGTCGCGAGAAGATCGCGAGAAGCATTTCATCAAACGACGTGCTACTATTTTGGTTATTTTAACTCATTGGATAGGTCGCGCGAAGTCCCTTAAAGAAACAATTTATCTTGTTCCAACGACATTGAGTTGTCATTCGAACGAGGCCGCTGACTCGATTTTTTTATAAATAGTTGGTTCTTGAGTCCATATTGCTTCAGAAGACCTTAGAGTTTTGATACACAAAAACTACAATATGCATAATTATTGTCTTCTTATTTAGGGGTTAAAAACTTTGTTTTTCAATTCATAAATCACCACAATTACTTTAGTGAATTATTTTGGAGACCAAGACACGATCTTATTGAAGTTTCTCTTGTAGGAAAGATTTCTCTACTGTTGACCTTGTGGTTCTCTGGGGAATTACTAACTGACTACTGCGGACAATGGGAATACTTGAAAGTGTTTCTTGCTGAAGATGGAGATGTGGTTCTTATGGGTTTGTTGCGAGTAATCCATTGTTGAATCTAGGTTGCGACCTATGTGAGTGTTCTGAGGAATATTCATTATAGATTTCTATAAGTGTTGTTACATTTATTGAAATAAAGGTTTTGCCCTTGTGGGGAATTTTTTCCTGAAATTTGATTTTTGTTTGTTTGTGATGGCATGATTTATACACCTAGTTGCACGTGTTAGGGTTTAATTAATTTGGATAAAATTTGACATCTAATTAAATTGGACAAATTCCTTTAGCAGTTCTTCGATTTGCGCGCTCTCATGCTCGTCAAGGGTGGACCCTATCCTAATATCGCGCAGTTGGATACTAGAACCGAGATTTTTATTGATATCTAATTAAACACTAATTTACTGTGTGATATCGATATCACATCGCATTTTCAAATTGGTATCAAAGCAGGTTTCTCTAATTTACTGAGTGATCTTTATTCCTCGCAAAAAATTTATGATATTGATTTTTTTTTGAAAAATCTAATTTTGAAAACTTTCGCAATGTTTCCAAATGAAAACTTATATAATCGGTTGTCAGTTTTTTATGGGACTAATTATGCTTATTGGAAATCCCGTATGAAATATCATTTAAAGGCCATCGATGAGCGTGTTTCCGTGGGCTAAGTACAATTTTTGGAGTCGTCACCCCTAACGAGTTTCAACGTATCATGACGTGCACCACTTGCACGTCAAAAGAAGCATGGGATGTTTTATAACTTACCCATTAAGGCACGAATGTAGTAAAAGAGTCTAAATTGCGAAATTTAACTACTCAATTGGAAACAATTACCGTGCTTGAATCTGAGTGTTTTGATGAGTTTTATGCACGTTTGTCTGATATTGTTAACACTAGTTTCAATCTTAGTGAACACAATCCTGATTCACAAGTGGATAAAAATATTTTGAGATCGTTGCCTAAACGTTTTATCCCAAAAGTCACTATGTTGAATTTCTAAGGTAATTTGAGCAATATTAAGTTAGAAGAATTGGTAGAAGACCTCCAGACATATGAAATTGACATGTTTCCTGACATTGTTAAGCCTAAGGATAAAGGGATAGCACTTAGAGCCTAGTCTAGGAAAAGTGAGGAAGTGTTCAAGAGAGACAAGAAAAATAAATTCAAAGTTTGTGAATCCGAGTTAAAGGGCGAGTTTGATTTTGATGATGTGGCCATGCTTGTGAAATTTTTTAAAAAGTTTCCCAAATTTTCAAAAGAAAATTCTTCCAATATAATATTTTTCGAGAAAAATAAAAAGAAAGAAGAGTCCAAAGAGAGCGGTGAGAAATAAAAAGAGAAAGAGAAAAAGGAAGAATATAGATATTTTGAGTGCGAGGGAAAGGGGCATAATGTGTTTGAGTGTCCCATTGGGCTAAAGAGAAAGGGTGAAAATATTGCTATGCATTCCATTCTTAGTGATGGTGAGGAAGAGGTGAATGATTTCGGGGATGAGTCTTCACATGGGAAGTTTGTCGCCTTTTTAGCTAGTCACGTGAGCACACCTAGTTTGTCCCATAACGATGAGGATACTTGTGCACGTGAGAGCCCCGAGGATGACTTGAGTATTTCGAGTGAGGGTGAAAGTGAGTTTGGAGGTGAGGGTGAAAGTGAGCTACAAATAGCATTTAGAGATTTGTATGCCAAGACCTTAAAGATGAAAAGTTTAATAATGAATTAGGTCTTAAGGTGTTAGATTTAGAGAGAGAGATAGAGATTTTGAGCGAATTTAAGGCGTCGCCAAGTCAACTCGAGAATGTGAAGGTTACTTTGAGTGAGCAGTTGATCGTCGTAGGTCGAGAAAAGAGTGAACTTGAAGCCCGTGTGTCACAACTAGAGAGAGATCTTGAACGTGCCTGGGAGGTAAAGGTCACTATAGAGGATACATCTAAGAAGGTAGGAAAGATGCTCCTCGATCCTGCTTTGGGTAATGTTGACTAAGAATAGATCATGATGGTGTGTCTACTTCCCATGTTGCACCCGAGTCAGTTCTCGAGTTTGTGATAGATCAGCATGGATCTCAACCCAACCCACCTAGGCGTCCGTTACCCATGCGGTGAGTGCGCCCTAGACATTTTAGGAGAGGTTCTCCTGGGCCCGTGTATGTTTTCACCCATTGCCAGAAGAGAGGACACCTTAGGGAAGATTTCTGTATTGTTGACTTGGTGGTTCTCGATGGAATTACTGGCTAACAAGGTCACTTATTGAAGATAGAGTTGCGGTTCTTATGGGTTTGCTACGATTGATCCATTGCTAATTCTAGGTTATGGCCTATGTGAGTTGTCTGAGGAATATTCATTGCAGATTTATGTAAGTGTTGTTACATTTATTGAAATAAAGGTTTTACCCTTGCGGGGGATTTTTTCCTAAAATCTGTGTGTCAGTAATTTTTGTTTGTATGTGATGGCATGATTTATAAACCTAGTTGCATATGTTAGGGTTTAATTAATTTCGATAAAAATTGACATCTAATTAAATAAGTGTTTAATTGGAAATTCACGAATCAACGAGCAATCGATATCACACTGCATTTTCAAATTGGTATCAGAGCTTTTCAAGCGATCTTACCTTCTCACAGATGTTCAAGAATATGCACTTCATGCCCAGACTGAGGTTGGGACAATGATAAGAGGGGATACTGGAACCCATAGTACTGAAGAAGGACTTTCCTCCATGTGGCCTGGGTTATCAACCATCATCAGAGGAACTCAGAATGCTCCTCCACCCCAATTGAAGTGAAGGTTAGAAAGTACCAAGACTGTTTTAGGGGATTCCTTGAATGGAATATTCGTCAAAGAGGGTGAAGTTTTCCCTTTTGTTTATTTCTTTAACAATGGTATGATCATGTGGACAAGAAGATGAAGCCAGGGATGGAGATCTTCTTCCATGACAGCTACTCATGGGCCGAAAGTTCCTAGCATCATGTGCAACCGCTCGTTGAGAAGACTACAATAATTATCTAGGTTTTCGAGGGAAGTGACATTGAGGATGACACTCTGCATGATCCACTCAGGCGCTAGATCATCGAATCCATCCATCCTGATCAAGGCTATTGATGAACACTTCCTCAACTAGAATTCTATACTAGTTTAACCCATTGAAACGCAACCCAACCCAAATTTTTATCCTATTTCTTCCACTATTTTTGTTCCTCCCTTTTTTGATAACAATGTAATTCACACCTCCTTCGACGAGGTTCTCAATGAAATTTTTTTCGAGAATGAAATAAACGAAGATTTTGAGTATCTTGTTGTGCCTTAAATTTATTATCTTGATTCTAATCAAACTCTTGATAATAATGATGATGATTTTGCAATTCTTAACTGATCTTAATACGGTTAATAACAAATAATATAATCGCTTTCAAATTAATGAAGATAAAACTGTTGTTATTAATCTCGGTTCTAGTACCCAACTCCGCGATATTAGGATAGGGTCCACCCTTGACGAGCATAAGAGCGCGTAAATCGAAGAACTTCTAAAGGAATTTATGTACGTCTTCACATGGTCCTACGACGACATGCTCGACATCAATCTCGAGATAGCTCAACACGAGATTTCAACTCTCCTCGAATGCAAATCGATCAAACAGAAATGACAAAAGCTTGACTGGGGTTGAAATAGTTAAACGTAGGCTTCATTTGGGTGATCTAATATCCCACATGGTTAGACAACATAGCACCCATGCCAAAATCATGAGGAAAATCCGTATGTGCATTAACTACGGGGATTTGAATAAAGCCTCTTCGAAAGATGATTACCCAATGCCTAATATCGATCTTATCATGGACAACACGGCCAGTCACGCTCTCAAATCATTCATTGATGGGTTTGCCAAATACAATCAAATGAAGATGCACCCTGATCATCAATAAAAAAAATTGCATTCATCACCCATTAGGGAGAGTTTTATTATACATTTATGTCATTTGGTCTTAAATATGCCGGGACTACCTACCAAAGGGTTGCCACAACCATCTTGCATGATCTGATACACAAAGAGGTCGAGATTTACTTGGAAGATATGATCATCAAGTCTAAGACTCAGGAAGGTCATGTTCTTACCCTCTAGAAGTTCTTCGAATGACTGTAGTGATATCAAATGCAACTTAACCCACATAAATTTGTTTTCGGCGTCACCAAAGGAAAACTTTTGGGATTGATGGTTAGCGAGAAGGGGATTAAAGCAGATCCTAAAAAATTAAAAGCCACACTCGAAATGCCACCACCCCGAATGGAGAAGCAAGTGCCGGGATTCATGGGAAAATTATAGTATATCAGTCAGTTCATCAGCCAGTTAACTTCTATTTGTGAACCCATATTCAAACTCCTCTGAAAGGATTCAACCAAATTCTAGAATGAAGCTTGTCGGGAATCCTTTAACTGAATTAAGCAATATCTAACCCAACCTCTGATACTCGTGCCATCGCAGCCTGGTCTCCCACTACTCCTATACTTGGCCATAACAGACACCGCAACTAGGGCTTTGCTATCCCAATACCTTAAAGAATCCCACAAAAAGAGGTACATCTACTATGTCAGCTGTAAATTGATCGGTTACTAAGTCAACTACACTGCCTTGGAGAAAGCATGTGTCACCCTTGTTCGGGTCACTCAAAAATTACGGCACTACATGCTCGATTTTATCATTAGACTTATATCCCAAATGGTACCTATCAAATACTTGCTTGAGAAACCCACCTTGTCTAGTCGAATGGCCTGATAGTTGATGTAGCTAGATGAATTCGATATCATATATATCATGCAGAAATCCATGAAAGGGAGAGCCATCTCCGACTACCTTGCTGACTACCTTATGGAAGAAGCTAACATATGGATCTTCGAATTCCCGAATGAAGATATCCTTTGCACCTCTCAAGAAGACCTTCGGTGGAAAATGTTATTTGATGGCGCTGCTAATAAAAAAGGATACGGCATTGGGATACTCCTGATCGCCCCTCTTAACTCTCACACTACCATTTCCATCAAGCTAGGTTTTCCTTGCACCAATAACATGACCGAATACATGGCACGCACCGTAGGCCTCAAAGTCGCTCTCAAGAAAGGAATATAGTGCCTAGATGTCTAGGGGGTTCTGCCTCCATCTTCTACTAGGTCTTTAGATGATGGAAAGTCAAAGACGAAAAACTCTTACCCTTCCACACCCACCTAGAGGAGCTGGTCTCCCAATTCCAAGATATCACCTTCCAATAATTATACAAATAAAGGAATAGCCTAGCCGATGCTTTTGCTACTTGTTGATGTAAAAAACTAGATTTGATCTAATTAATTAATCATAGATAAATATGAAAAATGAAATAAGACAAGAGATTTTTAAAGTGGTTCATCCTTAAGGAAAATGGCCTACGTCCACTGTTCTGTATTACTGGATATCTTGCCTTGATCTTGATTATGTTTGCTTATGATTGCTCACCCTGCCATGAGGGTATTACAATGTATTTATAGCCCTTGGGTTGTCAATGTGAATGGATAATAATCCTTTATTGAATAGGCGTATTCATCCGTACATGATAAGGAATGACTGTAATACAATAAACATTATATATGTCTTGGTCGTTTAGTCTTCCCAACAATTTGCTTGGTATGCTAGGTAGCTCGGTACGTTGAGTAGCGCGGTACGCTTGAACTTGTGCCACGCTGGATAACACATGTCTTCATATAACTGGTCCATGTCAGCTGACTAATTTTTGTATCAACAGAAGCCCCCAATGTTGCACAATTGAGGTTGGATGTTAAAATGTGGAACAATTACCCAAAAAGTTGCTCAGGCATATTTCTCACGTTTTGATAAACTGCAAACCTTCATATAACAATTTTGAGCACGAAATGGAAAATTTGTAAATATTTTGAATTTTCTCTGAACACTTGGGTAGTTGCGTCTTTTTCCCTTGATTAGCTGCAGAAAATGCAATCGTCGTCACTTGTAATCATTATTTTTCTCATTTTCCAAGGCAGCGTATATAAAAGCGGTAAAATTCTATTATCTTCTACCTTTTGCTATCTTGTTTCCAAACTTTTTGTCTTCTTATTTTTCTTCTTACGAACGTTTTTTAACGTCATCTGCCTTAGCTGATTCCTTAATCTTCTGTAAGAATTTCTTCTTTACTTCTTATTTATTTGCTTTAGTCATCATGATTTACCTTATCGAATCATTAGATAAATTTAGGGCCGAATTTGAGATTCTTTCTTAGGTTGATTTGAAAGAACCTTCTTGCCCTTCTCATTTATTTTCTCTAGCTGAGGGACATTGGTTTCCCTCTATTTTTATAGCAAAATATGGTTTTTCTTTCCCGCCTAATCCCCTGTGTTTGGAATTTTGCCAATATTTTGATATTTTACCTGCAAAAGTAGTTCCAAATACATGGAGGGTAGTTAATGGCATACATAGGTTGAACCAAATTCATGGAACTCGTCTAGAGATTCATGAAATTATGTGAAACCACCTTTTATTTGAAAACTAGGTTTTCTAACAGAGCTTTAGTGGTCAATCTCCCTGATTCCAATAGAGATTATTTTGAACATGGGATTGTGATTAAAAATTGGCAACACCTCCCATTAAAGGGGAAAGACGTGTACCAAGGTCCCAGGTGTCCACCTTATGGCAATAGGATAGGTTGTTTGTTTTTCAAACTAGCTCTATTTTTGTTTGATAAAATGTGTCACTGACTTTTATTTTTTATTTTGCACTGGATAGTAAAAGAAAACCCAAAAAAAAGAGTGATATCAATATAAAAGATTTGAAGTTTATCTGGGGTTTGCATCAGTCTGTTACTGGGGAGCAAGTGAGAGTTGCTTCCTATTTATTGTGATATAAGAACACCATCTCCTCTTTCATTGCTCGTCATACTACCCCTCCTTTGGTGATTGATCTTGAGCAGGTGTCAGCATCTTCTTCAGCTGTTGAACAATCTTCTTCTGATTTGTTTACATCCATGTTGATTTGATGACGAATAAGAGAAGGATGCCTGATCTCTTTGCCAAAATTATCCCTGGTGTTGATGGGGGAAAAAAGAACAAAGAAGATGTCCCATGTGAGGGGACTAAGAAAAAGGATACTGCTTTACTTGGGGGAGAAATCCCAGTAATCAAGGAGGTCATCAAGAAGCCCACTGTTGCTCCAAAACAGGCAGTACCTTTGATTGAAGAGGTTGTTGTTGTTCAAAAAGAGGCAGCACTTTTGATTAAAGTTGCTCCTTTGAGAAGATTAAGAAGGGGTCCTGCTGAAAAGACCGTTGATGCTGCTACTCAACCTACTGGGGTTGCAATACCTTCTTTAAAGGCTGGTCCTCCAGCATTCATTACTCCTGGCTTGGCTAAGAAATTGATTTGGTTTGGAACTGTTCCTGATCACAGAGATGCTGAGACTTCTACTCCTCGGGGGAAGGTCACTGACTTGGCAGCCCAACACCTTGCATCATTAAGTGTCATTATACTTGTCAGTTCAGTTCTGTTTTTAATTTGCATATTCTAACTTGAGTTTCTCTTCTTCTTACATTTTTTGGTGTATTTTAATAATATTCTGGAGAAGAATGAAGCTATTAAAGTTATTTCTTCTTCCAGTAAAGTAGAAAAAGCCCTTGCTGGGTTATCAAAATCTTTGGAAGAGTCCCGACGAAAGTATAAGGATGATAAAACTTCTTCGAAAAATAAAATCAATGCTGCTGAGACAGCTCAACAAAAAGTTGTAGAGGCTGCTAAAGAGGTTGATCTAGCTCGACAACAAGCCGTGGAAGCTGCTAAGGAGGCTGATATAGCTCCGCAACAAGCTATAAATGCTTCCAATGAGATAGAGGAGAAATTTAAGGTTGTCATTTCCAGCGAGGTGAAAGCTAAGAGCAAGCTTTAAGAGGCTAAATGGCGTAAGAAAGATCTTAAACAGAGAGTAAAATCTATTGAAGATCTTCTTAGTTAAAATGCTTCCTTAGAGAGTACGAAGAGGAGGTATGTTGTAAAGAAGTCCTTTAACTCTGGCTAGGACAAAGGGTGAAATAAAGTTGTAAATGCTGCATTTACTCAAATGGAGTATGCAAGTTTGAAGTTCTTTAGGGATGGATGGGTTGTAGCATTGAAGGAGTTCAACGTTGCTGAGGACTCTGAACTATTTCAGAGACATGTTCACGTCCCTCCTCCTGCTATTGAAGAAGAAGAAGAAGAAAAAGAAGAAGACGAAGAAGAAGAAGAAGAAGAAGAAGAAGAAGAAGAAGAAGAAGAAGAAGAAGAAGAAGAAGAAGAAGAAGAAGATAATCTAGATCTAATGAATCTTCTTTGATGATAGTAGAACAAACACCTGCTGCTACTATCCCTCAATCCTCCGAGTAAGTTCAACAAATGACAACTTCTTCCGAACAAGGCCAGCTGCCCTTCGAGCAACCAATCCCTTCTTTAAAATCAGGTGAAGATATTGTAGGGACTGAGGAGAAAATGTAATGTTGTTCGGTAATTTTTTTCTTTCCTCTATTTTCCCTTTGTTTTGTACTTTTAGTTCTACCCTCCTTTATTATGTCAATAAAATAGACTTGTTACTTATTTTGAATTTCTCCTTTACTGTTCAATATAGCTATATTGTTGTTGATCTGTTTTTACGTTTCCTTGCTAGTTTATTATCAGGATGAAACTGTTGTCAGCTCATGATATAGAGTTGATGAAGAAATGTAGAGATTACTTCAAATATGGTTGTGCAGATTTCATTGAAGCACAAATAATTGATATTCTTGGATCTAATGCTTCTGAATGAGAAATTGAGGCTTACGAGTATTTAAATTGTCTACTTGATCAGGCAGTAGCAAATAACATAGCTTACTACGAAATTATTGAATATCTTCAAGGAATGATTAATGAAATTCAACTTCAACACAAGGAAGCCACTACTCTTCTTCATGAAGTTTATGAGAAGAAGTACCAACAGTTGAGCACTGATCGGGGTTATGACAAATTTATCTCGGCCCATAATAAAAGAGAGAGAGTGCTAAAACTTGAAATTGAAGAACATAGAAACATTGATAAGTTACTGGAGGAAGAAAATATTACTTTAAGAGAAGAACTGAGACAACTAAAATCAGCTTCTTCCTCTGTAGATCTGGTCCCAGTTAATAATGAAGGTTTTTCCTTTTTGGAGATTAAAACTTCTTCGTTAAGAGAAGAATTAGAAGCTTTGAAAAGAGTCAGACCTGCATCCACTTCTTGGGGTAGAACGATAGCTGGTCGGAGTAGTATTGAAGAGACTGGAACTCAACAAGCTTTAGAAAATCAAGATGCTCAATTGAAGGCAAAAAATTAAGCTCTAGCTGAGATGTCTCAAAAAATTCAAAATCTTACCGAGCAACTTTCTAATCAGAGTTCTGCGATGCAGAATAAAGAAAGTTTGGTGAAGAGGCTTCATCAACATGTTGAACGATTAACATATCAGTTTCACAAGCAGCCTAGAGAGTTCTGGATGGAGGGATAAAATGAAGCTTTATATCATCTTGATGCCAGGTTGAAACAATCAAACAATAAGGGATATAAATATAGATGGATGAATGATCTAACTGTGATGAAAGTTGCGCAAGGAACGGAACTGTGGGATTGGTGTGACCTTGGGTTACTTGATCTGCCAGTACCTCCGTTCAAACTAGATGTTAGATGGATTCGAGTTAGCTCTATTCCACAATGTTTGATTTTCAAATACCTTGGTGATTACAATATTCACAAAAATTTTGAGATATCCTCACCTCCACATTTGCTTGGCCGACCAAGTACGAGCAATACTAGAATGCTGCAGAACATGAAGTTTATCAACTCTTATTTTTCTTTAGATGATCCTCTAGCTGGAATGGACCCTGTATCTAAATCTGAAGGAAAGAAACCAATAGAATAGACTATTTGTATTTCGTAAGTAATTGTTGGTGTGATTGAAGAAAATATCATCTTTTTGTAATTTTATTTCCTTAGAAATAAAGAAATTGCATGATATTTAATCTGTCAATCTTTATTTAACTGTAGTAGTGTTGTACTTTACTTTACTTTCCAGTCATTGAGTATATATATATATATATATATATATATATATTTGAATGGACAGTTTGCCCTTTGTTGATTTAATTGCCTAGATAATAGAACTTCTCTCCATGTGTTTGTCTAGTTGTAGTGATGTATCATCCATAAGTGCCTAAGCAATGGAATTCGTGTCCCATGTTCCTGCTTAGTTATAACAATCATTTAAGTAAATAATTGCCCGGGTGCGTAGGCAGTGGATATTTTACCCATCTTCTTACCTAGTTTAGATGCCTCTTGGGTCACCCATAATCAAGTAGACTTTTCTTTGATGGATTATTTTTCCAACATTGTTGGTATGTATGTTGACTCCGACCAACTTTTGGTTGGTGGTTACCGATGTCGACCAACTTTTAGCTGGTGGTTACTGATGTTGACTAACTTTTAGCTGGTATTTGTTGATATTTTTGCTGAAAATTTGTGGTGTAGTGTGTAGCACTAGTACTCCGAAAAAAATAAAACAAATGGGGAAATCATCATTTTCATTGATACGAAAACAATTACGTACATGGGCAATTACATTACTGGTAGTATTTTCACAGGTGCTTTGCATTCAGGGCATTTTTGAATTCTTCCCCTTCAAGAGTTTCTATTCTGTAAGTGCCAGGTCGAACAACAGTTGTGATACGATAAGGCCCATGCCAATTAGACTCCAACTTATTGTTCTTTTGAATTACTTTTTTGATCACATAATCGCCTTCCTTGAGATCGCATTTCTTGACCCTTTTGTTATAGAACATGGCAGTCCATTGCTGATAACCTGCATTTCGGATTTCTGCATCTTCTCTGACTTCTTCGAGCATGTCCAAGTCTAAGTTCCTCATCCAATCACTTACTGGAGAATTGAAGTTAAGCACACTGTAAGTAGGTAATCCTAATTTGGCAGGTATCACTACTTCACTCCCAAAAGCCAACATATAAGTAGATTCCACAGTTGTTATTCGAGGAGTTGTTCGGTAAGCCCATAACATCGAGTGCAACTCATTGATCCAATTCCCTTTAGCATCATCCAATCTCTTCTTCAACCCAATCAGTAGAATTATGTTTTTCACTTCAGTTTACCCATTACTTTGGGGATGACCCAGAGCAAAATAGATCTTTTGAATGTTGGACTGTAGACAGTACGCTGTGAATTCATCATTGTCAAATTGGGTACCGTGATCGGTGATAAAATCATGGGGCAAACCATATCTATAAATAATATTATTCCAGATGAATTGATAGACCCTTTCATAAGCCATATCGATGAGAGGTTCAGCTTCCACCCATTTTGTGAAATAATCAATAGCTACCACCGGATATTTGAATCGTCCTCTTATAGTTGGCAATGGTCCGACTAAATTTATTCACCACATAGTTAATGGCTAAGGTAAAGTGATTGGTGTTAGTAGCGCCTGAGGAGTTCTTCGTATAGTAGAAAAATGCTGAAACTTGTTGCATTTCTTAGCATAAGTTGTATAATCAGTGTGCATTATTGGCCAGTAATACCCCTGCGTATTTATTCTCTGTAAAAGAGTCTGACCTGCTATGTGAGCTCCACAAGATCCTTCATGAATTTCTTCTATTAGATCTTTAACTTCTGCTAGATGAACACACTTTTGCAGACCAGCTATCACACCTCTCCTGTATAGAACTTCATTGTGAAAAACATATCTGGTAGCTTTATACTTCAATCTTTTGGCTGCATGTAGGTCGACTGGTCAAGTACCTTCTTCAATATAAGCCCTGATGGGATCCATCCATGATGGTCCCATATCCAAATCGATAAAATTCACCATTAAATCTTCATCAATACTTCTGCTTGTAAATACTTCAATGGGGATTGTTCTTCGTAGCTCGATGCGCGTAGCTAAATTTAATCGAACAAGTGCCTCAGCCCTTGCATTCTCCAGTCTTGGTATTTTAATTACTTGAACAACTACCAAATTGGATATAATCTCCATAGCTTTAGTTAAATACCTTGACATGAACTCCCCTTTTGCGTCGTAAAGACTTAGCATCTGATTTACCACTAGTTACGAATCACTGAATACCATAACTTTCTCTGCATTTAATGATTTAGCTAAGTTAAGTCCCATAATTACGGCTTCATACTCAGATTCATTATTGGAAGCATGGAATTAGAAACGTAGAGCATATTCTATGTCTATTCCATCTAGATTGTTCAGAATAATTCCAGCTCCGCAACATGTTGCACACAAAGAATCATCAACATATAAATTCCATATAGAGATATCATCATCAAACTCTTGGTCTGATAAAATTCCTTGATGAAATATCTTGTCCTTCATTTTTTCATACTTCTCTTTCAACTCTTTCCCCTTATCAGAAGATTCTGGTTGGTCAGCGGCCACCCTTTCTGGCGATTCTATTGTTGGGAGTGGATCGGGAACAGTTTCTGTTGCTCCTTTTGCATCCTTTAATTGTACGGCATTAGCCCCTTGTTGGTCGGGGAATCTGGGTAGGTAAACTCAGCAATGAAATCTGCCACTGCCTGTCCTTTGAGAGAGGATCTCGACTCATAGATGATGTCATACTCCCCTAAATCCACTTCCCAATACATCAATCTTCCAGACTTTTTTGGCTTATGTAAAACCTGTCTGAGTGGAATGTCAGTATATACCACTATTGTATGGGCTTGAAATATGGTTTCATTATCCTGCTCGCCTCAATCAATGCCAATGCCAACTTTTCCAATTTTAAGTACCTGACTTCTGCTCCCCTGAATGCCTTTCTAGTATAATAAACTGGTTTTTGCACTCCGCCTTCTATTCTAGTTAAGGACAAACTGACTACACTTTCTGAAACAGCTAAGTATAAATGTTGATGTAAAAAACTAGATTTGATCTAATTAATTAATCACAGATAAATATAAATAAAGAAATAAGACAAAGGATTTTTAAAGTGGTTCAGCCTTAAGGAAATGGCCTACGTCAACTGTCTTGTTTTGCTGGGTGTTTTTCCTTAATCTTTATTAGCTTTTGCCTATGATGGCTTAGCCATTATGAGGGTATTACAATGTATTTATAGACTTTGGGCTGCCCATGTGAATAGACAATACACCGTTATTATATAGGCATATGTATCGGTATATAATAAGAATATTCATTGAATCTATTTTGGTCATTTGGTCTTCCCAGATAGTTGCTCGGTATTCTGAGTAGCTCGGCATGTCAAGTTGCTCGGTGTATATAATTATGCTATGTTTGATGACACGTGTCTTATCATAACTGGTCCACATCAGCTGACTAATTTTTGTATCAACAGAATCCCCCAATATTTCATAGTTGAGATTGGATGCGAGAGTGTGAAATATTATGCCCAAAAGTTTCTCGGGCATATTTTCCCATGCCTTGTTTGGTTACAGCCCTTCAACACTTGCGAAATTTTCTTCTCAGCATACTAATTTTGAGCGCGAAGTGGCAAACTTGTAAATATTTCAAATTTTTTGCCCGCTTGGGAATTTGTATCTTTTAGCCGCCAGAAATGCAATCGTCGTTATTTGTAATCATTACTTTTCTCGTTTTTCAAAGCAGCGTATATAAAGGCAGTAAAAGCAGATTATTTTCTACCTTTTGCCATCTTGATTCTCAAACTTTATGTCTTCTCATTTTTCTTCTTACGATCGTCTTCTCAGTTCATCTGCCTTAGCTGATTTTTTGATTTTTTGTCAGAATTTCTTCCTTCTTTCTTCTTTCTTTGATTTAGCCATCATGGTTTACCTTATCGAATCGTTGGATAAGTTTAGAGTTGATTTTGGGATTCTTTCTTGGGCTACTTTGGAAGAACCTCCTTACCCTTTTGATTTATTTTCTCTGGCTGAGGGACATTGGTTTCCTTCCATTTTTGTAGCAGAATGTGGTTTTTCTTTCCCGCCAACCCCTTGTGTTTGGAATTTTGCCAATATTTTGATATTATTCCTACAAGAATAGTTCCAAATACATGGAGAGTATTTAATGGCGTACATAGGTTGAATCAAATTCATGGAACCCATCTATGGATTCCTGAAATTATGTATTGTTATAAATGGGTTACTAGCGATACCACCTCTTATTTAAAAACTAGGTTTTCTAACAGAGCATTAGTGGTGAATCTCCCTGATGCTAATAGGGATTATTTTTAACATGGGGTTATGATAAAAAATTGGCAACACTCCCCATTAAAGGGGAAAGACGTGTACCAAGGTCCCAGATGTCCACTTTACGGCAATGGGATAGGTTGTTTTTATTTTTTAATTTAGTTCTGTTTTTGTTTCATAAAATGCGTCGCTAACATTTATTTTTTGTATGTTGCAATTGACAGTAAGAGAAAATACTCAAAAGTGGGTGATATTATTATAAAATATTTGAAATTTATTTGGGGATTGTATCAAGAAATAGCTGGGGAACACATGAGGTATGTTTCCTATTTGTTGCGATATAAGAACGCCACTTTTTCTTTTATTGCTCGACCTCTTGTTCCTCCCTTGGTGATTGACCTTGAGCAGGCTCCAGCATCTTCTTCATTTATTGAAGAATCTTCGTCTGACTAGGGTACTTCTAATACTGACCTGATGACGAAGAAAAGGAGAATTCCTGATCTCTTTGCCAAGGTTGCCCCTAGTGATGATGGGGCAAAGAAGAGCAAAGATGATGTCCCAACTAAAGGGAATAAGAAAAAGGATGTTGCTCCATCTAGTGGAGCAGCCACAATTACCAAAGATATCAGCAAGAAGTCCCATATTGCTCCTAAAGAGGCAGAACCTTTGATTGAAGGGGTTGTCCTTATTTAAGAAGAGGCAACACCTTTAATTGAAGTTACTCCTTTAAGAAGATTGAGAAGAGGTCTTTCTGAGAAGATCGTGGATGCTGTTTCCCATCCTTGTGGGGTTAAGGCACCTTCTTTGAGAATTATTACTCCCGCAATCATTGCTTCTGGATTGGCCAAGAAATTAATCAGGTCTGGAACTCTTCCTGACTGCCGCGCTCTCCTCAGGAGAAGGTTACTGATTTGGCAGCCCAACATCTTTCATCAGTAAGTGTCATCACACTTGCCATTTTACCTCTTTGTATAATGCTTATATTCTGACTTGGATTCTTTTCTTTAGCAGTTTTTAGTGTACTTTAATAATATCCTGGAGAATGATGAGGATATCAAGGCTTTAACTTCATCTAGTGGAGTAGAAGAACCCCTTGTTGGGTTGTCAAAATCTTTGGTGGAGTCCCGGCAGAAGTACAAGGAAGACAAAGCTTCTTGGGAAAATAGAATCAAGTCCGCTAAAACAGCTCAACAGAAAACTGAAGAAGCTGTTAAGGAGGCTTGGCAACAAGCTATAAATGTTTCCAAGGAGGTAGAGGAGAAATGCAAGGTTGTCATTTTCAGCAAGGTGGAAGTTGAGGGAAAGCTTGAAGAGGCTGAACAGCGTAAGAAAGACCTTGAGGAGAAGGTGAAGTCTGCCGAAGAGATTCTTAGGGAAAACACTTCCTCAGAGAGGGTGAAGAGGAAAGTTGTTGTGCAGAGGGTCTTTAGCTCTGGCTAGGACAAAGGATGGAACAAACTATAACTGCGGCCTCTACCCAAATTGAGTATGAAAGTTTAAAATTCTTCAGGGATGGATGGACTGCAGCTTTGAAAGAGTTGAATGTTGCTGAGGATTCTGAGCTATTTCAAAGACATGTCCATGGCCCTCCTCCTGCTATTGAAGAGAATGAAGCTAGATCTGATGAATCTTCTTTGTTAATAGTAGAACAAACACCTGCTGCCAATATTTCTCAGTCCTCCGAATAAGTTCAGTGGATAATCACTTCTACCGAGCAAGGCTAGGTGCCTACCGAGCAACCAACCCCTTCCTCAAAATCAACTAATGATGTCGTAGGGAATAAGGAGAAGGTGTAAAGTTGTTCGGCAGATTGCTACTTTTTTTTATCTTTTTCCTTTTTTATTTGTACCTTTGATTGTATTCTCTTCTCTTATAATCAATAAAATGGACTTTGTTATTTATTCTGAGTTTCTCTTTTACTTGTTCAATATAGTTGTGTTGGTGTTGATCTGGTTTTACTTTTCCTTGCTAGTTCATTACCAGAATGGAATTGTTATCATCTCATGACACAGAGTTGATGAAGAAGTGTACTAATTACTTCAAAGATGGTAGTACAGATTTCACTGAAGCAAAAATAATTGATATTCTTGGGTCTGATGCCTTTGAGCGAGCAATTGATGCTTACCAATATTTAAAATGTCTACTTGATGGAGTTGTTGCAAATAAAGTGGCTTACTATGAAATGATTGAGGATCTTCAAGGAATGATCGAAGAACTTCAACTTCAACATAAGGAAACCACTGCTCTTCTGCATAAAGGTTATGAGAAGAAGTACTAGCGATTGAGTGCTGATCGGGTTTATTATAAATTTGTTTCAGCCCATAATAAGAGAGAGAGTGTGTTAAAACTTGAGATTGAGGAGCATAGAAATATTGCTAAGCTGCTGGAGGAGGAAAATAATATTTTACGGGAAGAGCTAAGTCAGCTAAAATCTATTGCTTCGTCTGGAGTTCTGATCCCAGTTAATGATGAAGGTTTTTCATTTTTGGAGACTGAGAATGCCTCTTTGAGGAAAGAGTTAGAAACTTTAAAGAGGGCCAGACTTACATCTCCTTCGCGGGGTAGAGCAAGAGCTGGTCGGAGCAGCATTAAAGAGACTAGGACTCAACAGGCCTTAGAGAATCAAGTTGTTCAACTGAAGGCGAAAAATCAAGCTTTAGCTGAGATGTCCCAAAAAATTCAAACTCTTACCGAGCAATTGTCCAACCAGAGTTCTACGTTGGAGAGTAAAGAAAACTTGGTGAAGCGGCTTCATCAGCATGTTGAACGATTGACTTATAAATTGCACGAGTAGTCCAAAGAATTTTGGATGGGGGGATATAATGAAGCTTTATGTCATCTCGATGCCAGGTTGAAACAAACCAACAATGAGGTATATAAATAGGGATAGTTGAACGCCTTAACTATGATGAAGGTCGAATAAGGAACAGAGATGTGGGATTAGTATCAGCTCGAACTACTTGATCTGCTAGTGCCTCCTTTTAAACTAGATGTTAACTGGATTCCAGCCTGCTCCATTCCTCAGTGCTTAATTTCTAAATACCTTGGTGACTACAATCTTCATGAAGATTTTGAGATATCCCGACCTCAACATTTGCTTGACCGACCCGCTCGAGCAACACCAGAATGCTGCAAGATTTTAATTTTATCAACTCTTCTTTTCCAGCTGGAATGGAGCCTGTAACTAAATTTGAAGGAAAGAAACCAATAGAATAGGCTATTTGTATTTTGTTAGTGATTGTTTAACGAAGAAAAATCAACTTTTTGTAATTTTATTTTCTTGAAAATAAACTGATTGTATGATATTTATCTTGTCAATCTTTATAAGATCAACTATAATAATGTTGTGCTTTGCTGAGTATATATATATAAAGGGACAATTTGTCCTTTGTTGATTTGATTGCCTAGACAATGGAACTTTGTCCCATATGTTTGCCTAGTTGTAGTGACTTATCACCCATAAGGGCCTAAGCTATGGAATTATTTTTATCCCATATTCATGCTTAGTTATAGCAATCATTTATGTAAATAATTGCCTTGGTGCCTAGGCAGTGGATATTTTACCCATCTTCTTGCCTAGTTTAGATGCCACTTGGGTCACCCATAATAAAACAGGCCTTGCCTTGCTCGATTGTTATACTAACATTATTGGTTGTGTTGATATCGACCAACTTCTAGTTGGTGATTGCTGATGCCGACCAACGTTGTTGGTGTTTGTGATGATGCCGACCAATTTTTGAGAAAAATTTTATTGTTACTGAGTTAGGTTAGTGTGTAGCCCTAGTACTCCAAAAAAATAACACAAACGGTTATTGAGAAATCCACATTTTCATTTATTCTGAAACAATAGGGTACATGTGTAGTTACATTACTGGTAATACTTTCGTTGGTGCTCTCCATTCCAAGGATTCTTGCATTCTTCTCCTTCTAGAGTTTCTATTTTGTAAGTGTCAGGTCTAACAACAGCTGTGACACGATAGGGACCATGCTAGTTGGCTTCCAATTTATTGGGCTTTTGAATACCTTCTTGAGTACATAATCTATCTCTTTAACATCACATTTCTTGACTCTTTTATTATAGAACATGGAGGTCCTTTGCTGATAAGCTGCATTTCGGATTGATGCATCTTCTCTGACTTCTTCAAGCATGTTCAAATACAAACGTCTCATCAAATCACTTACCGGAGAATTGAAATTAAGAACCCCATGAGTAGGTAGTCCTAATTCAGCAGGTATCACTGCTTCACTCCCAAAAGCTAACATGTAAGGAGATTCCCCAGTTACTGTTCGGGGAGTTATTCGGTAAGCCCATAGCACTGAGTGCAACTCTTTTATCCAGTTTCCCTCAGCATCATCCAACCTTTTCTTCAACCCATTCAATAGAGTTTTGTTCGTCACCTTTGTGTTCCCGTTACTTTGGGGATGACCAGGAGCAGAATGGATCTTTTGAATGTTAGACTGTAAACAGTACGCAGCAAACTCCTTATTGTCAAATTGGGTACCATGATCAGTGATAAAAGCATGTGGCAGACTATATCTGCAAATAATATTCTTCCAAATGAATTGATAAACTCTTTCATAGGCCATATCAGTGAGAGGTTTAACTTCCATCCATTTCGTGAAATAATCCATAGCAACCACCAAATATTTGAATCTTCCTCTTGTAGTTGGCAGAGGCCCGACTAAAGCTATTCACCACATGGCAAATGGCCAAGGGTAAGTGATTGGTGTTAACAATGCCTGAGGAGTTCTTCGTATGGTAGAAAATCATTGGCATTTGTCATATTTTTTGGCATAATCCGTACAATCAGCGCACATTGTTGGCCAGTAGTACCCCTGCGTATATATTCTTTATAAGAGAGTTCTACTTGCCACGTGAGCCCCATAAGATCCTTCATAAATTTCTTCTATCAGATCTTTCACTTCTACTGGGTGAACATATCTTTGCAAACCAGTTATCATACCTTTTCTATATAGAACGCCATTATTTAAAACATATCTGGAAACTTTAAACTTCAATCTCTTAGCTGTAAGTTGGTCGGATGGTAACGTGCCTTATTCAATATAAGCTCTGATGGGGTCTATCCAGGAAGGTCCCATATCCAAAGCGATAAAATTCACCATTAAATTTTCATCAATGCTTTTGCTTGCCAGTATCTCAATTGGAATTTTTCTTCGTAGCTCGGTGCGCGTAACTGAAGCTAACTGAGAAAGTGCATTTGCTCTCGCATTCTCTAGTCTTGGTATTCTAATCACTTGGACGACTGTCAAATGGGATCAAATCTCCATGGCTTTAGCCAAATATCTCTACATGAAATCTCCTTTCTCTATGTAAAGATTGAGCATCTGATTTACCACTAATTGCGAGTCACTGAACATCATAACTTGCTCTGTGTTCAATGACTTAGCTAAGCTGAGGCCCACAATTACAGCTTCATACTCAGCTTCATTGTTGGAAGCTTTGAATTGGAAACGCATAGAATATTCTATATCTAACCCATCTGGACTATTGAGAATAATTCCATCTCCGCAACTTGTTGCACATGAGGAACCATCAACATACAAATTCCATATAGGGATATTATCATCAAACCCTTGGTCTGACAAGATCCCTTGATGGAATATCTGGCACTTCTTATCTCCATCCTTCAACTCTGGCCCCTCACTAGACGATTCTAGTTAATCGGCTACTATCTCCTCTGGCCGGTCTGTGGCCTGGAGTTTATTCAGGAATAATTTATGTTAATTCTCCAGCATTTTTGGGTTGCTCTGCATTATCCCCCTATTGATTGGAACTATCTGGGTATGTAAATTCAGCGTTGAAATCCGCCATTGTCTGCCCCTTGAGAGAAGATCTTGGCTCGTAGATAATGTCATACTCCCCTAACTTTATTGCCCAATACATTAATCTTCCAGATTTTTCTGTCTTATGTAACGCCTCTCTGAGTGGCATGTTAGTATATACCACTATCGTATGGGCTTGGAAATATGGTTTCATCCTCCTGCTCGCCTCAATCAATGCCAATGCCAACTTCTTCAGTTTTGGATACATGATCTATGCTCCCCTGAATGCTTTGCTCGTATAGTAAACTGGTTTTTTCACTCCATTTTTTATTCGTATTAAAGTCGAACTAACTGTACTTTCGAAAACAGCTAAGTACAAATATAATTTTTCTCCCAACACCGGCCTGGACAATAAAGAAGGTGTTCCCACGTATCTCTTCAACTCTAAAAATTCTTTCTCACATTCGTCATTCCACTCAAAGGTCTTTCTAAGCACCTTGAAGAATGGAAGTCATCAATCAATTTCTTAGGAGTCGAATCTATTGAGAGCTGTTACGTGCCCTGTGAGGCTCTGCACTTCCTTCTTAGTGGTTGGAGATTGTAGTTATAGGAAGGCTTTTATTTTATCAGGATTTGCTTCAATACCTCATTGATTCACAATATACCCAAGGAACATGCCTTCATATATGCCAAAAATGCACTTGGTCGGGTTCAACTTCATCTGGTACTTATCCAACTGATCAAATGTTTAGCTCAGATTGGTTATATGGTCAGCATCTTTCTTGATTTTGGTCAACATGTCATCGACATACACCTCTATATTTTTGTCAATCTGCTCTGCGAACACCTTGTTCATCAGCCGCTGGTATGTAACGCCTGCATTTTTAAGACCAAAAGGCATAACATTGTAATAATATGTTCCTTGTGGGGTAATGAAAGAGGTATTTTCCCTGTCTTCTAGCTTCATTTTAATTTGATTGTATCTGAAGTAGGCGTCCATGAAGCTTAACAATTCATGCCCCGAAGTAGCATTTACTAGTTGATCTATCCTGGGCAGAGGGAAATGATCTTTTGTACAAGCTTTATTCAGGTCTGTGAAGTCCACACACATTCTCCACTTGTTGCTCTTCTTCTTCACCATCACCACATTAGATAGACAATCAGGATACTTGACGTCTTCAATGAAAGAAGCCTTCTGTTGCTTTTCTACTTCCGCTTGAATATCCTGATTCTTCTTCAGGCTAAAAACTCTTCTTCATTACTTGACTGGTTTGATTTCTTTATTGACATTGAGCTCATAACACAGGAAAGTTTGATCTATCCCCGGTATATCTTCATGACTCCACGCGAATGCTTGCTTTCTACGCCTCAAAAACACCACCAGCTCCTGCTTCAATATCGGATCAAGTGAAGCACCAATCTGAGTTGTTCTTTCTAGTTTCTCATCATCCAGAATAATGTTCTCCATTGCTTCCATGACCTGGCCTTTAACGAGCTTCGTTTCATTTCTAGGGTCTAAGGATTTAATCTCAGACTCATCAGATCTGTCCACTTGATAAGTGGTTGTTTTCTTCCTTGCATTATCCATTTTTTCTTGCTCGGCAAATGAGTAGTAGCATTCCCGAGCTACTTTTTGGTCTCCCTTCACAATTCCAACCCCAAAGTTGGTTAGGAACTTTAAACACGGATGTACAGTGGATGGAACTACTTTAAACTTTTTCAAGCCTACTTTCCCTATGATTATATTATAGGCTGATGGGACATTTTTATCCATCACGAAGAAGCGCACCTTTTTCAATCTACAAGCAGGCCAGGTGCCAATCAGCATGTCTAACTTGATCATCCCGAGCGAAAAACTTTCTCTCCAGAGAACTCAATAAGGGGCCTGTGATATGGCTCCAGTTGACTAAGTTTTAAGTTCAAACTGTCGAAGCATGGATAAAACATGATGTCCATCGAGCTACCATTATCCACCAGCACTCTTGAAATGATTACATCCTTCATTCTCATCTTGATCACTAGGGGATCATCATGAGGATACAAAACGCCTTCCAGATCATTTTTGGAAAAATTGATGACCAGCTTATCTTTGTTAACCTTCCTCGAGCGATCTTCTTCTAGCAAATTTATCCGCTGTATATAAGAACAAGCTTATGCATCATTGAGGTAAGATTTTCTTTCAGCGGTATGATCACCCCCTTTTGCATCTCCACTTGTAATCATGTTACAATCGAATGAACCAAAACGAATTGAAAATACCTCACGCTCAGGCTGTTTTGGCCTCTTTAGGAGATTGAGGTCATCTTTAGGGCTGTCCTCATGGTCCCTTTTTCTTATCGTCTCTTAGTCGACAAGGAGATTTGGACCTTTGCCGAGATCTGTTGTTGGCCTTCCCATCATTCTAACGATCAGCATACCTATTTAGTTTTCCTCATCAAATGAGTGCCACTATCTCATTTTGGAGATCTACTCACTGCTTGGTCGTGTGACCATGATCTTTATGGAACTCGCAATACTTGGATTTATCCCTTCTTTCGGGAGTTGACCTTACTTTTTCTGGCCAGTTCAATTCCTTATTGTTCTTAATTTCCTCCAGAACATGGTTTATGTCAACCTTTAAGGGAGTATAATTTGTATACTTCCTAAAGTGATACAGTGTTTCTTTTCCTTTTGACTGCTTGTTCCCACCTTTATTCTTATGATCCCTCTTCTCCAACTTACCTTCTGTTTTGGCTTCTGCCATTGCCTTATCATTCTTCTTCACAGCCATAGCCTCCTCGACATTCATAATTTTGGCTGCTTTAGCCATCAATTCAGCCATGGATTTGGGGGGTCCCTTGGCCAAGGTGTGGTACAGCTTGTCTGGTAAAAGACCACTCATGAGAGGTGTAATGGTTGTCTTCTCCTCATAGTCGATGACCTCCAGTTTCTCGTTGTTAAAATGAGTGATATAGTCCCTAGTACTTTCTCTTGCTTTTTGTCTAACACTCAGCAGATGTGTTACCCTTTTAACTAGTTTTGTACCAAAACAGAAATTTCCTATAAAGAGCTCTGCCAATTGTTGGAAGGTTGCAATCTGCCCCCGAGGAAAGTTGTTGTTGTAATGACACCACTTTTATATGTTCATATATAGCTTGTTTTAAATGTTTTATTATTACATATGAGATATGTAAAATGTGTTATTATGGTATATAATGTTAATTTATTATTTTAGTCTAGACCTACCTTCAGAAATCATGAAATATCAAATTAGTACAAACATAAAATTTTAAAGTTTTCGGTAGGAATGTTCATACGGGAGACTAGTTTTGACCACTATAATATAACAATTGACTTGAGGTAAAAACTAAAAAGTTGTATATATTTGAATTAGTTTTGTAACACAACAAACGGTGTGTTAAACGAAGGTCCGAGGAAGAAGTTATGCCAAAATTACGAAAAAAAAAGGGCAAATATGTCCATCCTTTAAGTTGTAGTTTGTCCTATTACCACACCATGTGTTATATTTTAATTGGTTGGAAGGGGAGGCTAGTTAGGCCGACTTAAACACTTTGAAATAACCTCCTACTTTATCAAAATGGATTAAATCAAAGTCTTAAGGCATATCCTAAGCTAAATGATAAGTTTTGGGGTAGAAAATGTAAATTTATGAAACTTTAAGGACTTGATTTTTTAAATAAAGAAAGTTTTAGGGACTAAAATGAAAATATAAAAAGGACCATTTTGTAAATAAAATATGTTCAAGTAACTCTAAGAAATTTGAAAATGTACGGTATAAAATTACTAAAATACCCTTAATGTGTAAAATGACCCTTATACCCGTTATAACTTTACACCTCGTGCTTGGTTTTGAAACATCCATCGCACACGTTCAATTAGAGAAAGTTAAAAGACTTGTCGCCATCTGGTGAATTAAGACTGCAAGATAGCCCCATTATGTGACACGTGAAACGCTGACTCGCCAAAATGAACGCTTAGTCATCGGGACACATGTCATCACCCAGATAACTTTGAGAAACTATAAATAGAAGCCTTAAGATAAGTTATCACATGAAATTCATTCCAACTATCAAAAAGAAATAGTGAGAGAAAGTGTAAGGAAGTTTAAAAAGAAGTTTCGTCTCAGTGATCCAAGACCTGATATATCTGTAACTTCGCACTTCTATTTTAGGTGAGTAATCAATGGCATTCCTTGTGTATTTTGATTATATAATATTATGCAAGCTATATATGTCTTGTGAAATGCTTTTATTCTCAAAAATACATCTGATACCGATGATTCTGTCGTTTTTTATATGTATATATATCTGATTTGAATTATGAAATTATTAATTCGGCCTATGGAAACTTCCTTACTATGTTGGCCTTGACTATCGGGTGGAAATATTTGGGTGGTACCTTCCCAACTGGTTTATCGCTGGTGTGCCCTAAATAAGGAGTTGTTTCAGATATCATGATTTTCTGTCTGTGTTGTTGCCGAGTGGAAACATTTGGTAACACTATATGTTTATCTGGGTATTAGAGCTTACATGGCCATCAAAATAAAATTGAATAATTAACATTGCTCAATTGTTTTATCTGTTCTATTCTGAACTGTTTATTCTGAAAATATATACTGTCAGTTTACTTTATATATTTTACTTCAAATTCCTATCCATATATGTATATGCCTTTTGTTGTAAATTGAATGGGTATCAATTTTGTGAAAAACCATGGAATGTCTGGAGATTAAATCTCATTCGGATTTTAGTTGACGTTGTATAAATAACCATTTTTCCGGAAATAAGTAGGTTTGCGGAGGGAACGAAAAAGGACTGTGTTGAAGATTTTGCTTTTACAGCTCTTTTTGTTATTGTAAATATAATGTTTGTTTTATCATTTAGAGCATGTTTGGCTCTCTTGTAAAAAGTTCTCAAATTTTGTCTTAAGTTGTAATTCGTCGTTACTTTTAATATAAATGAAGTTTCCTTTATAAAGCTCTGATGACGTAATTCCTTTACTTTAAGTATTTTACAATTCATAACCATGTGATTGTATTTTCGTTGCACTTATTTAAGGAAATAATTTAAGTTAGAATATATTTTGCCTTGGTGGCATGTCAAGACACTCGTTCCCTACTACTAATTTGGGTCGGGGTCGGGGTCGGGGTCGGGGTCGAGGTCGGGGTCGGGGTCGTGACAGAGGTGGTATCAGAGCCTAGGTTATGAAGCCGTAGACTACTGAACATAAGTTTCAAACATTATCGATTTTAAGTTTTCGTACGTAGGATATAGGATTAAATATCTGACTTATGTGATAATCCTCCATATGTCTTACAGTCTACATATAATTGTTTATATATAATTGTTCTTGTAATTTGCAATCTTGAGATAGTATAATACGTCTTATGTTTGTCCAAGACTGTAGAAATGACCAAACCAATATCAACTGCGAGAACAAGTGGTTCAAGTATGGAAGGACTGGAAGGTGCATACAAGGTGATTGAGAGTCTAGCAAAGATTGTGGAGCATCAGGTGAATAATGGAGCACCAAGGAATCTAGAACTAACTAGCTGTACCATTGAGCATTTCAAGAAGTTGAACCCGCCTTCTTTTAAAGTAATCCTAGCCCCACTGAAGCATAAAGTTGGGTGATGTAGATGGGAAAGATACTCGATGTTCTTAAGTGTACCAATGAACAAAGGGTTTCATTTTCAACATTTGTGTTAGAAGGTGAAGTCGAGCGTTGGTGGAGAATGACTAAGAGAATACACAAGGAGAGAAATACTTGTATAAGTTGGAATGACTTTTTGGTGATCTTTTATGAAAAATATTTCCCTAAAACGGTGAAGGATGAAATGGCAGCTGAGTTCATGAGTCTAGTGCAAGGGAATATGAAGTTTAGTCAATACAAGGCAAATTTTACTGAGTTATCCCATTTTACACCACATGTTGTGATAACCGATGTTTTAAAAGCTAAGAAGTTTAAACGTGGGTTGCGGTTGAATATTCGTAGTCGAATTTACATCCTAAAGTTGACATCATATAGTGACGTCGTGGCTAGGGGATACGATACCTGAGAGGGATGGCGAGGAGTACAATAGAATTAGAGATGGTAAGAGGAAGTTTGGGTAACAAATAGGGAAAAACACAAATAATAGAAATAATTTTAGGAATACATCCAATGTTGGGGGAGCTAGGGATGACAAACAAGATAATAACAAGATATGTCAGCAATGTGGAAAGATGCATGGAGGAAGACCTTGTTATAAAGATACATGAGCTTATTTTAGGTGTGGACAAAATAACATCAGATAAAAAACTGCCCAACCCTAGCAAGGGTTTCGATACAGCCTTTAGGAGAAAGGAAGGGCCATGGCAGACAAGGTAGAGTTTTTAATCTTTCTGATGTAAAAGCTTCTAATGCAGTAGTGTCATGTACACTTTCTATATGTGCACAACCTTTTCAAGTTTTAATAGATCCTAGTTCTACCCATTCAGTTGTGTCTATGCATTTTGTTAATCGCTTTCCTAATATTTCTGAATCCTTGAACCATAGCATACACGTTTCTACTCCTTCGAGTGAGTTATTGACGTAAACATTAGTATATAAGTCTTGCCCTATAGATGTTAGTAGTCATAAACTATTTTTCGATTTGATAATTTTAGACATAAGAGATTTTGAAGTCATTTTGGGGATGGATTGGCTAGCATCGTATCATGCTAAGGTATATTATTTTGAGAAGAGAGTTAGTTTCCAAATTCCTAACCATCCAGAATTTACTTTTGAAGAAACTGGCATCCTATCTCCCATACATATTATATCTGCAATGCAAGCTTATAGTTTTCTTAATAAGGGATGTCAAGGATTCCTTTCAAGTGTTATTGATTTGCAAAAAAAAAGAGCCTGGTTTAGAAGATATTCCCATAGCTAAACATTTTCCAGATGTTTTTCCAGATGATTTACCTAATCTTCCTCCTAGTAGAGAAATAGAGTTTACAATTGACCTTATTCCTGGAACTATACCAATCTCAAAACCACCTTATTGTATGGCACCTTTAGAAATAAGGGAATTAAAATTTCAATTACAAGATCTGTTAGATAAGGTTTTTATTAGACCAAGTGTATCCCCTTGGGGTGCTCCAGTGTTACTTGTTAAAAAGAAGGATGGGACGATGAGGTTATGTATAGATTATCGTGAACTAAATAAGGTGACCATTAAGAATAAATATCCCCTACCTCGTATAGATGATTTGTTTGACCAACTACAAGGGGCACAAGTATTTTCTAAAATTGACCTTAGGTCAGGCCATCACCAATTGAAGATTAAGGAGGAGGATATTTCGAAATCAGCTTTTCGTACTAGATATGGTCACTATGAATTTCTTGTGATGCCATTTGTACTAACTAATGCACCAGCTGCTTTTATGGATATGATGAATATAGTGTTTAGGAAATATTTGGATCAATGTGTGGTTGTTTTCATTGATGACATCCTTATTTATTCCAAGAGTATTGAAGAATATGAAAACCATTTAGAGATATTATTGTAAATCCTTAGGAAGGAGAAAGTATATGCGAAATTAAAGAAGTGTGAGTTTTGGTTGCCTAGCGTCTCTTTTCTAAGACATGTCATTTCCAAGGAGGGAGTGTCGATTGACCCTCAACATATTAAGGCTATACTAGATTGGCCTAAACCAACTAATGTGATGGAGATTCGTAGTTTCCTTAGATTAGATGGTTATTATAGAAGATTTGTTGAAGGATTTTCCATTATTGGAAAACCTCTATCTAGGTTAACACAAAAGAAAGTGAAATATGAATGGTTTGAGGAAGTTGAGAATATCTTTCGAGAACTTAAGAATCGATTGGTAACTGCCCCAATTTTGACTATTCCTTCTGAGACAAGGGGATTTGTAATTTATAGTGATGCTTCTAAAAATGGTTTGGTATGCGTTCTAATGCAAAATGGAAAAGTAGTAGCTTATGCCTCGAGACAGTTGAAACCACGTGAACAGAATTATCCAACCCATGGCCTAGAATTAGCAGCTATAATTTTTGCTCTTAAGATTTGGAGACACTATTTGTATGGTGAGACTTGTGAGATTTATACCGATCATAAGAGTTTGAAGTAAATATTTACTCAGAAAGAATTGAACATGAGATAAAGGAGGTGGTTAGAATTGATGAAGGATTATGATGTAAATATTCACTATCACCTGGGGAAAGCTAATTTAGTAGCTGACGCTTTACGTAGAAAGTCTACACCAAATTTGACATGTCTTATTACAAATTAGGAAGCTTTGTTGAAGGATTTAAGAAGTATGGAAATATATCTACGTATGTATAGCAAAGGAGGAATAATCGCGAATTTATAAGTATAACCCGTATTGATGGAAATGATAAAAAGTGCTCAAATAAATGACCCACAATTGAAGAAGATTAGAGAAAAAGTTATTGAAGGGAAGAGGATTGAATTTGGGATACGAGATGATATATTGAGATTCAGAAATAGAGAGTGTGTGCCATGTGATGCCCAACTAAAGAGGAAAATTTTGGAAGAAAGTCATTACTCAAGATTTACATTTCATCCCGGATGTACAAAGATGTATAGGTATCTTCGAGAAGTATTTTGGTGGAATAACATGAAAAGGGAGATAGTCGAATTTGTATGTCAATGTTTGGTTTGTCAACAAGTAAAAGATGAACATCAGAAACCATCAAGATTACTACAACCCCTACCTATCCCTGAGTGGAAATGGGAACATATTACTATGGATTTTGTGACGGGTTTACCAAGGATTTCAAATGGTAATTTTTCTATTTGGGTAATTATTGATAGGTTAACTAAATCTGCTCATTTTTTTTCCATTAAGATTACCTATTCTTTAGAAAAGTTATCTAAGTTGTATGTGCGGGAAATTTTTAGGCTTCATGGAACCCCAGTTTCAACTGTTTCTGATCGTGACCTTAGATTTGTGTCTCGCTTTTGGAAACAAGCAGCCACGGGAACACAATTGAATTTCATCACCGCTTTTTATCCTCAAACAGATGGACAATCTAAGAGAATCATTCAAACCTTAGAGGATATGCTTAGGGCATGTGTACTTGATCTGAAGGGGAATTGGGATGATCATTTACCATAAGTAATATTTGCATATAATAATAGTTATCAAGCAAGTATTCAAATGGCTCCATATGATGCACTCTATGGTAGAAGGTGTCGTTCCCCTGCATGCTCGGTAGAAGTTGGAGAAAGAAAATTATTGGGACCATAATTGATTCAGATCACAACAGAGAAAGTAAAATTGATACAAGACCGACTTCGAATCTCTCAAAGCTGTCAAAAGAGTTATGTTGATAATATCCACCGACAGTTGGAATTCCAAAGAGGAGATTATGTGTTCTTGCGAGTATCACCAGCAAAGGGAGTAATCCGATTCGAGAAGAAAAGGAAATTGAGTCCAAGATACATAGGACCCTACGAAATCCTTTAAAGGATAGGAAGTGTTGCGTATAGAATAGCCTTAACCCCTGAACTCTCTAGTGTGCATAATTTGTTTCTCATGTCAATGCTAAAGAAATCTGTCCCAGATCCAACACATATCTTAAGTCATGAACCTCTTCAAAATAGAGAAGATCTAACCTACATTGAGCATCCAGTAGAAATTTTGGACCATAAAGAGCAAATATTACGAACTAAGATAATTTCACTTGTCAAAGTATTATGGCGAAATCATTCCATTAAAGAACCAACTTGAGAGCAGGAAGATGAAGTAAAGGAGCAATATCCATACCGGTTTGAAAATTAATGTAAGTAAAGTTTGGGGACCCAACTTTTTATATGGAGGGTAGAATGTAATGACCTCACTTTTATATGTTCATATATAGCTTGTTTTAAATGTTTTATTATTACATATGAGATATGGACAATGTGTTATTATGGTATATAATTTTAATTTATTATTTTAGTCTAGACCTACCTTCAAAAATCATGAAATATCAGATTAGTACAAACATAAAATTTTAAAATTTTCGATAGGAATGTTCATATGGGAGACTAGTTTTGACCATTATAATATAACAATTGACTTGAGGTAAAAACTAAAAAGTGGTATATATTTGAATTGGGTTTGTAACACAACAAACGGTGTGTTAAACGGAGGTCCGAGCAAGAATTTATGCCGAAATTACGAAATAAGGGCAAATCTGTCCATCCTTTAAGTTGTAGTTTGTCCTATTACCACACCATGTGTTATATTTTGATTGGTTGGAAGAGGAGGCTAGTTAGGACGACTTAAACACTTTAAAATAACCTCCTTCTTCATCAAAATGGATTAAATCAAAGTCTTAAGGCATATCCTAAGCTAAATGATAAGTTTTGGGGTAGAAAATGTAAATTTATGAAACTTTATGGACTTGATTTTTTAAATAAAGTTTTAGGGACTAAATTGAAAATATAAAAAGGACCATTTTGTAAATAAAATATGTACAAGTACCTCTAAGAAATATTGAAAATGTATGGTATAAAATTACTAAAATACCCTTCATGTGTAAAATGACCCTTATACCCTTTATAACTTTACACCTCGTGCTTGACACCTCGTGCTTGATTTTGACACATCCACCACACACGTGTCACCTTTAAAGGAAGGGACAAAACACATGTCATTCAATTATAGAAAGTTAAAACACGTGTCGCCATCTGGTGAATTAAGATTGCATGATCGCCCCGTTACGCGACACGCTGACTCGCTAAAATGAATGCTTAGTCATCGAGACACATGTCATCACCCAGGTAACTTTGAGAAACTATAAATAGAAGCCTTAGGATAAGTTCTTACACGAAATTCATTCCAAATATCAAAAATAAATAGTGAGAGAAAGTGTAAGGAAGTTTAAGAAGAAGCTTCATCTTAGTGATCCAAAACCCGATATATCTGTAACTTCGTACTTCTATTTTAGGCGAGTAATCCATGACATTCCTTGTGTATTTTGATTATATAATATTATGCAAACTATATGTCTTGTGAAATTCTTTTATTCTCAAAATACATACGATACCGATGATTCCGTCATTTGTTACATGTATATATCTCTCGATATATATATCTGATTTGAATTATGAGATTATTGAATTTACGTATGGAAGCTCTCTTATTATGTTGGCCTTGACTACCGGGTGGAAATATTTGGGTGGTACCTTCCCAGTCGGTTTATCGGTGGTATGCCCTAAATAAGGCTTTGTTTCAGATATCATGTTTTTCTGTCTATGTTGTTGCCGAGTGGAAACATTTGGTAACACTATATGTTTATCTGGGTATTAGAGCGTACATGGCCATCAAAATAAAATTGAATAATTAACATTGATCAATTGTTTTATCTGTTCTATTCTGAACTGTTTATTCTGAAAATATATACTGTCAGTTTACTTTATATATTTTACTTCAAATTCCTGTCCATATATGTATATGCCTTCTGTTGTAAATTGAATGGGTATCAATTTTCTGAAAAACCATGGAATGTTTGGAGATTAAATCTCATTCGGCTTTTATCTGACATTGTATAAATAACCATTTTTCAAGAAATAAGTAGGTTTGCGGAGGGAACGAAAAAGGATAGTTTTGAAGATTCAGCTTTTATAGATCTTTTTATTATTGTAAATATAATATTTGTTGTATTATTTAGAGCATGTTTGGCTCTCTTCTAATAAGTTCTTAAATTTTTTCTTAAGTTGTAATTCGTTGTTACTATTAATATAAATGAAGTTTCCTTTAGAAAGCTCTGATGATGTAATTCCTTTACTTTAAGTATTTTACGATTTATAACCATGTGATTGTATTTCTGTTGCACTTATTTAAGGAAATAATTTAAGTCAGAATATATGTTGCCTTGGTGGCATGTACAGACACTCGTTCCCTACTACTAATTTGGGTCGGGGTCGTGACAGTCGTGCCATATCTGAGTGAATCCGGTGATGGTTCTTGAGAATGCCATGCACCTCGTTTCATCTAGGACTGCATAAATATCTGTTGTAGCTTGGTACTGCTCTATGTGGAGAACACGATCGGTTTTTCCATCGTACTTCGGCGTGACCACATGAGCTTTGAACTTTGATGGTGTGGGAAAATCCACAATTGCCTGTACAAATGGATATCCTTTGATAACGGTTCTTTAGAGAGGGCTTTTGGCCTTAGCCATCTCTCCTGACATGTCTTCCAATCTCTGAATAGATCCTTTTCATGTATTATTTCCAGCCTCTGATTTATTTATGTTGGCACGAGCAACAAATCGCACAGAATTCTCCTCTTGGGATTTTTTTATGCGAGCTGTAGGCATGGGATTTGCGTGTGATTGGGCTGAGCCTTCCCTTAAATAATTTCATCATTGAGAATTTCTCCACGCAATCCGAGGAGGATTTTTATTCCTCCTAGGGCCCAAACGGTCGAAGGGAGAAACTCTGCTCAACCTTTCTGGAGCACTTGTTTACTCTGGAGTTAGAGTGACATTTTCTTGAGAATCCAAAATTCCTATAGGAGAAGTCAAACCAGGGTGATAGGATGGATCACTTGAATTCTCATTATGATGGATTTCAGTACGCCTGGATCGCAAAAATGGTGGACGCATGCTTCTACGAACGCTTCGTTGGCCTGATTGGGCAGACGCTCTATTTTGAACAGTCTGAATGAACTGTCGCATAGTGTCCTACATAGCCGTTTGTCCCCTGGCTAATCCTGCCAAGATTTATGTGATATCATTTGCATTTTGGGGGATATAATGGTTGGGAGGATTCCCTTCATTATTCTTATTGCTAGATTTTGGGATATCAGCCATTTATGTTGAGTTTTTTGGTGAAAAACGCTATGTATCGTCGTTCCCACAGACGGCGCCAATCTGTTGATGTAAAAAACTAGATTTGATCTAATTAATTAATCACGGATAAGTATGAATGATGAAATAAGACAAGATATTTTTAAAGTTGTTCAGCCTTAAGAAAAATGGCCTACGTACATTATTTTGTATTACTGGATATCTTGCCTTAATCTTGATTATGTTTGCTTATGATTGCTCACCATGTCATGAGGGTATTACAATGTATTTATAGCCCTTGGGTTATCAATGCGAATTGATAATAAGCCTTTATTGAATAGGCGTAGTCATTCGTACATGATAAGGAATGACTGTAATACAATAAACATTGAATTTATCTTGGTCGTTTAGTCTTCCCAACAAGTGCTCGGTATGCTAGGTAGCTCGGTACGTTGAGTAGCTCGGTACGCTTGCACTTGTGCCATGCTGGATAACACGTGTCTTCATATAACTATTCCACGTCAGCTGACTAATTTTTGTATCAACACTACTCTCGCCTCCATGGTCGACATACCTGAGGGAATAATGATGGCCCCTTCCTAGTCCAAATATAAGTTAAACTGGCCCACTACTACCACATTGAGCTTGTCACAGAAGAGGATTTCTATATGATCAAGTGTTAGTATTACAACATTTGGCCTCCTCAAGCACTGTAGGTACCCCCAAGATGCCAACAAGAAAGATCGAGCGACCCTCCGCAAACTGGTTGCCCAGTACATTGTATGCGATAAAGCATTGTTCATGCGAAACTTCGATGGAACCCACTTACACTTTATCGCAGGGGCTAACCATGAAGAGATGATGCAAAAAATCCACAGTGCGAAATGCAGACCCCGTATGAATGGCCATATGCACACCAAGAATATTATTCGACAGGGGTACTATTGCACCACCATAGTTCAAGATTGCACCGCCTATGTCCGGAGATGCCTGAAATGCCAATAGATTTCTAATTCCAACAATTACCTCCGCGAGAATTATACAACATGACCTCTCCCTGGTTGTTCTCCACATGTGGCATCTATATCATAAGGAAAGTCACACCTAAAGCCTCCAATGGGCACGAGTTCATCCTGGTTTCCATTCATTACTTCACCAAATGGGTCAAAGTCGAATCATACATAGTGTTGAATGCTAAAAAGGTAGCCAAATTCATCCAGAAGAACATTATCTATCGATATGGGGTTCTATATGAGCAAATGTCAGATGACGGGTTACATTTCGAGGCAGAAGTCACAAAATTGGTCAACGAATATGGGATTCAGAGACACAAATCTTCTATTAACCGAGCACAAACCAACGGAGCAGTTGAAGTCGCTAGTAAGAACCTCAAAGCAATCATTAGCAAGATGACCGAGAGTTGTCGAGATTAGGCTCAAATCCCTTACGCCCTCTGGGGATACCATACTTCACTCCGAGCATATACTAGGGCTACCCCTTACTCTCTGGTATACGGCTTGGAAGCAGTCCAACCCATTGAACTGAAACTACCATCATTACGCATCATGCTTGAAAGTAAAGTCAATAAAGAAGATTAGCATTAGAGCTGTCTCGATGAGTTGTCGCTCATAGACGAAAGGAGGCTAAAGGCTCTATATAATATACAGGGATACCATCACTGGATAGTGTAATCATTTAACAGGAAAGTCTAGGACCGTATTGTCCAAGAAGGGGACTTAGCCCTCAAAGAAATCATAGAACCCATATGGGATCCCATAGGGAAATTAAAGCCAAACTGGAGAGGCCCCTACATCGTGAAGAATATCCTATCCGGTGGCACCGCTATACTCATTGACCTTGATGGAGAAGAGATGGCGTGTCCAGTCAACCTGGACCATCTCAAGAATATCTACCCCATAGTCCAAAATCTCAGAATGCTACGACTCCTCGTATACCCCTTCTAAAAAAATCTTCATTTCCTCTACTCAGAACTACGTGGGGCCTAATCCTCTAAAAAAATATTTTTCTTTCAAAAATGAAACTCAAAAAATTTCCAAAACCCCCTAGAGGTACATAGGTAGCTCATATGCCTTACATGGGCATGGTCCCCTTCTTTTTCACAAAATGTTATTCTTGCTTACCCTGAATAATAACGGTTCATTTTATCAATTACATGAATAAAAGGATTATGTATGCCTTAGCGATTGGTATAGATAATTCAAGTGTAAAACTCATCGAGAGGTACAACAATATAATCAAAATCCTTTTTTATTCCATAAAATGGATAATTCAGTACAATTACATGAAATATCAGCGTAGGGAGTCAAACAACTACCCCCGCCAACCAAACTACCTCTAAAACAAACTAACCAAACCTTCCCAAAATTATTCCCAAAACCAAAAACAACCAAACACATCTCCATCAAAAAAGCTTCATAAATATACACCAGCTTCATAAAATACCCTATTCGCAGCTGCCGGAAGACACTGTCCCATCATCATATGCTCCTTGAGGCCCCAAACTTCCCCTGCTTAGATGGTATGCCGAAGATTCTCCATGGAGTGATAAACCCAGACCATCCTAGAAAAAAACTCTAAGCCCCCTCCAGAGTGTCAAACATGACAAACCATCTTTGTCAGGTCTCCTCTGCTAAGATCTTAGCCACTACCCTCTTCCACAACCATTTTATATAGTCTCCAGAAACTTGCCAAAACCTGCCTATAGATTGAGAAGGATGGGTTGATCGCCTACAATTCTCCCATAGAGAGACCAAATACATGCACAAGCCTTCAGTCGATTCCCCTATAAGAAAAAAATACAGGGTATGGGAAGGCATAATTTTCTCACGTCCAACTTGACTTACGAGCTGCCAGGGGAAATAAAAAGAGGTTTATCGGAGGCCAACTAACCAAACATATCGGTATTCCCCCATTTTTAGAATGGGTTGAAACTCCCCCATCAAGGCACCGACCAGTGCAGACATCAAGCCCCGTGCTTCACAATTAGGTTTACCCATTTCTCTATGAATGAGCTAAAGCTGATGAAATAGCAAGTGAAGAAATTCGGCATTACTACCAAGGGATATTCAAGTGGACCACCAAACAGAAGCTCTCGGCCAGCCATATGAATAACATACCAGGCTTCCTCTCTGAAAATCAGAATCGTCTTCCGCAAAGATCTAGACCATTCAGGGTCTCTACTAGTATCACCACTACAGGATTATGACGATATAACATTCATGCTCTAATAGCGAACAATTGAGGGTCCACCATCAGGTACTCTATCACCAGCCAGTAGTAGCTTCAAAGTTAAGCCAAGGGCAACACCTCCGGCATGGCCTGCATGATTGAAATCCCACGGACGCACAGAATACAGTCTGGCAGAGAGACCATTCCCCCATTGACCAATGGCTGAGCCGCCGAAGGATAAATGTGAAGAAATTTTGTTAACAACTCCCGAGAAAACTGAGATAATTTAGGCATGGCCTCTGCCACACTAGGATTAACCCATAATATAGAGAAAAACTCTTCATAATTTGAACGGACCTCGTCCAAGACAGAGCAGAAAATATGATCCTTGGGATACCAAAAATTGTGTTACCGCCGCCAGTATATTCCAGTCGATGAGCCAATTGCGCCACAAAGAGATCCGGCGCAAGTTTAAGCATCGTAATCCACATTGTACAGGCACATAGCCTCTAAACTCTCAAGATAAGAGGCAAAACCTTCACCAATTGGAAGAGCCATTTTGAAATTATCGAAGCAAACAAGAAATATGAAGCAAGAAGGAGAAAGGAGAAAGGAAGGAATAGTGAAAAAATAACACCAGCTTACCCCCTTTTATACTTGAAAACTTTGGCTAAAAATAAGAAGTCTACAAATCTGAATGAAAGACCGGCCCCACCAAAGGACTCTCAGCTGTAGGAAAGTGAAATCAAAGCCCTAGAGTGATTTGACATGACCCATATGGTAATAGGCAGGACAAGGGGTATGCCAATCGGTAACCCCTTATTTTTAAAAAAAATTATCTTTCCTTTTTGACAAATTCAAAATACCTAAAAAACTCTTTATTTCAAAGAACCCTCGGGTTATTCTTTCCTGCATTATCCATTTTTACCCATCGTATCTAAAAAGTAAATATTTTTCTTGAGTTATTTAAACTCTCTCTTTGTAAAAAATAAAAATGACCCATCCTTTTACAGTCTCAGCAATAAAGTAAAGAGTGCATGTAGAGTAAGTCATTTAAATAAAGATAAAATAAAATTTCATTCAGTTTTATATAAATTTCCATTAACATCCTTTTTTCATAAAAATAAAAGAAGAAAAAAATGATGGGACTTGGTCTGAAACCTCAAACTCTCTCTCTCTCTAGGATCCACCATCCCTAAGACGAGTGTGCTTCCCCCGGCGACGAGTTGAGGTGCCTCCACTACCCGATCCATATCCCTCCTCAAAAGTAGTAGACGACACCAGGCAGCAAGGAAACTGAATCCCGAATATGGGCCGTCGCAAAAGACACCCAGTCTCGGATGTCCCTCAGATAAGTAGTCTACACCCGGACATGCTGCAAGAAAAGCAAAAGGGAAAATCAGTCAATCTAAAGCAAAAGAAGAAATCATAAAGAAAAAGGACAAAGAAAGAAAAGATATACCCCTTACTGAAGGACGTCCTTCGTCAGCCCCAAGACCATCGGGTCCACCATATTAGGATGGTGCTGCATACTCAATGATCCCCCTCCAGTCAGTCTGATATTGTAGGAACGAGGAGCAAGCTGGATGAATGGAGCCTCTATCGCAATTGTCGCCGCTGACGACGATGCACCACCAGTGCTATGGGCAGACCCCACCGGCTGACTCGTACCCCTTCCCAAAGACGTAGGATGTGGAGGCATGTGCATTACATCATAAATACAGGAGGTCATCATCTATATCATCAAGAAGTCAAGGTAGTCGTAAGTCGCCACGGTGTCAGTATAGGAGGAGTAGGGCTCGCCAATCACCGCCACCGCCTTGGCCTCCTCCGACATCTCTCGTACCCACCAGATGTACCTAGGAGGCATCGTCGGTGGGACCACCACCTTATCCTCCATGATGTTTTAGACTACACTCTCTCCTATATACCAAGAATAGCCAAACTCGTGCACCAACAGCTGACGCATCTGCGCATTCATCCTGGTCACCCCTGTGTGCTGGATAGCCATCCCCTCAAGGATAAAAAGTCACCTGCATTTTTCCAAAATAAACTCAATAGTTGCACAAAAAAAAGAAAATGCCAAAAAAAAAAGATTAAAAAAGATAGAAGAAATAAACTGGTCACTAGTCAGGATATTCAAGACCTAATGCACTGCCGACAAGGAAAGAGACTGCTTCGACTGCCAGTTGGGCTTCCGCCACTGGTACATTCAGCAGAAGCTCCCCACCGACTTATCCTGCAAACCTATCAAACGGGCATTGAGCCCTATGACCTCGTAGAACCACATTTATAGAAAAAGAAGGAATAATCAAAAGAAGAAAGAAGAAAAATACAAGAAAATATACAAAGATAAATTAGAAATTACCTTCAGAAGATACATGGCTCCAGTAAAAGTCTATCGTAAGCACCGACTATAAGCATCTAAAGAAGAATAAAAGGTCGCCAAAGTCAGGTTCCCCCAGTCATAGAGAGGTATATTCAAAAATACCATCAAAAATGGTAAAAAGACATAAGTGGACGACATCGCTGCTCGACTCCACCAAGAAACCTCCCAACAACAGAAGAATAAATAAGCTTGCCATTTGCCTCACCTGTATCCCGTCAGTCTCATCGATCCTTCGACTCAAAATAACCTCTCGTAGAAGAGAAAAATGGATCGAGTACCCCGAGAATATCTGCCCCACATCTCCTAATGCATCATCTACTACCACATGTGTCACCCTCAGAGACCGGTCCACCTCTATCTATGACCCTCGCAGTCAACCCCCAATAGCTACTGAACACCAATGGGGTCACCGTCATTTCCCTGAATCCTAAGTGTATGGTGTTGGTAGTGTCCCACCACCTCTCCCCCAACACACACAGAACGGTGGTAGAGCGCGACATCTCATCCAAAGCAGATGCAAAACTACCAAAACTCGTGGAGGAGACTACCCAGTGTACCACCTCAGGAAGGTGCTCCCGCACATCCCTAAATCCCGTCATCCCCTGGGAATAAAAGCTCGAAGCAGCTATGTCAGTTTGTCAAATTTAAATAAATAAGAAAATGCAAAGAAAGGAAAGAATGCCAAAAGTCATGTGGTACTTACATAGCCAACTGGGTTTTTCACCCTAGACGATCGGTGGTGCGAAGGCTCGCACAGCAGGAAGCGGTCACTGGTAAAAGGCTCGACCAGGTCAAAAGTGTTCTCGTTGTCCAATGCCAGGGCACCCTATCCCGCCACTCTAGGTTATCCCAATAGTCAATGCCCAACCATGACATGTAGGTCTCACTACTTGCTGAATACACCATTTTCTAGTCTCGAATAAGGAAAGAACACAGGAGCAGAAGATAAGAAAGCTAGGAGCAGTGAAAAATGAAGAGAATTCGTCTCTTTTTATAGGAGGCTAAGGGGTATGTCATTCGGCAGTCCCCTGACACCCACCGATCGGCACTTGCCTTTTCCTTTTCCCAAGGTAACCCAGAGGACCGTGCCACTACCGAATTGCAATTCCAGCCATCCTCCGATCGGCATTACCCTTAAAATTTGGTACAAAAAAACTCTAAAAATTTCTAAAAAATTCCTAAACATTTCTTCACAAAAAAAAATCGTGCTCTTAAATTCGCAGCCGGATTAATACCATGTTTTATCCCCAGCTTAAATCCTAAAAATTAGCACCCCCACATCCAAAACCCCACTACAACTCCCTAGAGGAATCCCAAAACCTCATCCTCAACGGAAATTATATGCCAACCCAAGTAGGGCTACATAATATCCTACTCGTTTTCCCAGCAGGAATTCCCGAATTAAACTTTCTCCCATAAAAATTCCAATTTACCCAAACAGAGCTAGAAGCCCTAACCGGACATATCTCCACAGCGGCGCCTCCAAGAAACACACTCCCCAGCGGAATCACAAGTGCATCCAAATCCCCAAAGATAAAAAGCTCCCTAGAGTGCAAACCCCTTGCATTTACATTAAAAAGGTCCTCAGAATTGACCTCTGCCCTCAAAATTAGTCACTCCTACTTAAGTTCCTCAGAATTTACCTTAACCCTCAGAATTGGTCGCCCCTACTAAAGGTCCTCATAATTGACCTCGACACTCAGAATTGGTCGCTTTCACTTAAGGTCCTCAGAATTGATGTCGAGTCTCAAAATTGGTCGCCCCCACTAAAAGTTTCTCAGGATTAACCTCGACCCTTAGAATTGGTCGCCCCCACTTAAGGTCCTCAGAATTGACCTCGACCCTCAGAATTGATCACCTTCACTTAAGGTCCTCAAAATTGACCTCGACCTTTAGAATTGGTCTCCCCTACTTAAGGTCCTTAGAACTAACCTCGGCCCTCAGAATTTGTCGTTTGTACTTAAGGTCCTCAGAATTGACCTCGACCCTCAGAATTGGTCGCCTCCACTTAAGGTCCTCCGAATTGACCTTGACCCCCAGAATTGGTCGCCTCCACTTAAGGTGCTCAGAATGGACATCGACCTTCGGAATTGGTCTCCTTCACTTAAAGTCCTTAGAATTTACCTCGATCCTCAGTATTGGTCGCGTTCACTTAAGGTCCTCAAAATTGATCACGACCCTCAGAATTAGTCGCCTCCACTTTAAGCCCGAAGAATTGGCCTAACCCTCAGAATTTGTCGCCTTCACTTAAGGTCCTCAGAATTGGCCTCAGCCCTTAGAAGTATTCACCCCTACTTAAGGTCCTTAGAATTTATCTCGACCTTCAGAATTGGTCTCCCCTACTTAAGGTCCTTAGAATTAGCCTCGACCCTTAAAACTAGTCGCCTTCACTTAAGGTACTCAGAATTGACCTCGAACCTCAGAATTGGTCGCCAACACTTAAGGTCCTCAGAATTAACCTCAACCCTTAGAATTGGTCACTTTCACTTAAAGTCCTTAGAATTGACCTCGACACTCAGAATTGGTTACCTTCACTTAAGATCCTCATAATTGACCTCGACTCTTAGAATTGGTCGCCTTCACTTTAGGTCCTTAGAATTGGCCTGGACCCACAAAATTGGTCAGCCTACTAAAAGGTCGTCAGAATTGACCTCGACCCTCAGAATGGGAAGGTTTATATGAAGAAGCCATTGAGGTTGTAGAATGCGTTGACTTCTCTTGGCAGGAAGACATAGTCGCCACCGGATGGGGGGATAAATTTGACAACTCTGATGATAAATTGAGTAAGGAAAAAGTCAGTCCAATGATCCGCATATGCAAGATGATCTCTTTCAAAGACCTATTGGGGGAAATCAGTAAGGTAATCGTACAACCAAAAATTAATGAAGAAAGGGTGTTTTTATTTTTCCCCGCCTCCGTAAACCATATGACTTGATCAAGAAGACACTACCAATATCCGAATCCTCAGCCATCAAAAACTGATAAAGGAAACGGAGTTATCGAAGAACTTTCCATACCAAAGATGACCATTAAAGAAAGCATGATCCTCGACCAACTCAAAAAGACTCAAGCCAATATCACCTTGTGGGGACTCTTTATGTCTTCCCAATTGCATCGAAATGCTCTAATAAAGTTTCTCACTGGGCCCACAGTCCCTCTTTCCACCACTTCAGAAGAAGCCGTGAACCTGGTTGGATCCTTGAACACCATCAGACTCCTTTCATTCTCTAAAGAAAAAACTTTGAAGGTCGGCTCTGATCACAACTACGCCCTCAATATATACGTTGAAGTGATGGGAAAGATAGTCCCGATCTCACTCATCGATAATGATTTCGCCCTCAATATTTTCCCAATAAGAACCTTCAATTACTTGGGGATGAAAGTAAGTGACATGACTTCTACTTCTTCCACCGCGCGTGCTTATAATAATACTCGCCGAGAGGTGATGGGATCCATAATACTCACAATAGGGGTTGGACCTATCAATCCTGTTACTGAGTTTCAAGTTATTGACATACCCGCATGCTTCAACCTGTTACTAAGTTACCTTCACTTAAGGTCCACAGAATTGACCTCGACCCCCAGAATTGGTCTCTTTCACTTAAGGTCCTCTGAATTGGCCTCAACCCTCAAAATTGATCACCCCCGCTTAAGGTTATAAGAATTTACCTCGACCGGTAGAATTGATCACTCCTACTAAAGGTCCTCAGAATTGACCTCAGCCCTCAGAATTGGTTGTCAAAAATTTAGGTCCTCAAAATTGACCTCGACCCATAGAATCATCCATCCCCATCATTACCTTAGGTCCTCATAATCAACCTTGACCCTTTAAAATGATCATCCTTGTCCCTTTAGTCCATAAAATTGACCTTTCCCAAAACATCTTGTGGTGTGTTTTCGATGGCTTTCACTTGTTCCAAGCTCACTCGTCGAGGGGATCTATTACACCACATCCTAGGACCCCCTAAGTCTCTCCTTAGGTGCGTAGCACCTCCCCAATTCACTACAAATCCTAAGTCATACTCCGAGTACTGATCTAGAGCCCATCAGGAGCTCCCGAGTCCCTTTGACTCCAGTCAGCTCCATTATCAAAGAGAAAGCTCAATAAATTTTTAAAGGGCTCTGAATTCCCTTTCCAATGATCTTTCCCGTGTGTGAATCGACATAACGGTTCGGACGAACGGTCCTTTTTACTACCAAAAATTGATTTAGAGGCCATCGATCGCTCTCGGGCTTCGATTTGACCCTAATCAACTTCACCGTTAGAGAAAAATCTAATGAATCTTCAAAGGGAACTGAAACCCCTTTCCAACGGTTTACCCCATGCATAAAATGACATAACGGCTTGGACGAATGATCCATTTTACTCTGAAAGGTCACCAGGTGCTTTCAGGCCCCATTTAACCAAAGTCAACTCTTCAAATCGAGCAAATATCTTTGGAACATCTAAGTACCTTGTAAACCTTTCCAACAATATGTCCCTGCATGATTCAGACTTACAGTTTGGAGGAATGATCTATCGTCATCCGACGATCTTTTGTACAAAGGACTGACGGGGGCTTTCAAGCCCCATTTGACCCAAAGTCAACTCCCGGACTCAGGATAGGGCTTTAGGATTCTCTAAGGTCTCTGAATTACCTTTTTAACGGTATGCCTCGTGTGTGATTTGGACTTACATATTGTGTTTTACGATCGTTTTTCTAAAAAATCTGCACGAGACCGCCAATTAGCAGGCCCTTGGACATACCTATCGGCAGTGTGTCTAAGGTTACCTGTCGATAGGCAGGACAAGGACAATGTCGATCGGCGATCCCCCTACCCTATATAATGAGAGCACGATCTCACCTCCCAAGGCACCTCATAAGTGTCAACTTATGTGATCTTAGTAACATTCTTCTTAAGTCAATGAAGTTTCCTTGTTTGAAACATTTATCCACCTTTCATTACCGTCTCTTTCACACTCAATTTAGCAATAATCCTCCTACATTCTTCATTCACTTGCCAGAAAGATCATCATCAATCAAGATCAATCTCCAAGTCTCCAAAGAAGGTCCAAACATTCCCCTCTCTCTCTAAATTTTTTTATTTTCGCATTAGTTATATAAATTCTTAATTTAGCTTTTTCTTTAGATTATACACATATTAATTTGTAATCCTTTATTAGCTATATTTCACCTAATATATTTTCTATAAAAAACAAAACAAAGAAAAAGAGGGATACACCTATAAATTCCGACGGGATTCTTCATCACATTTTCTCAAAACTAAAAATATATTTTCTACACACACATATATAACAAACTCTCGTTTGAATCTATGGGATAATCCCCACTCTTGTGTTGCATACAAAAAAAAAGTGGACTTTGATGCCTTTATAGGCTACGTAGGCGTCTCGAGCAAAAACTCGAGGCTCGAGTCCTATTTTTCTATTTTCCTATTTTCATTTTTTTCTTATTTTATCCATATATTATTCATATATATAGTACTTGTGATTCATACTTGCGTCATATCCAACACATATTATTGTTTCATCATAACAATCAATATCTCGATAAGCGCATACATCAGATTTTTAAATTATTATTTTGGGAACATTCTTATGGATGACCTCACTCCATCTTTTCCATGATGCGAGTCGAGCGATTCCGATCTCCTCTTATATATACACGCACACACACTTCACAGATAAATTAAGAAAAATAGTAACATAAGCCCATGAGAGCCCAAAAGGGCGGGATGGGTACCTAATACCTTTCCATTTCGTAACTTATCCCCCAAACCTCTGAACTATTGATTTCCCAAGCATCAGTTTGTCTTTGATGTCTCTCCCGAGGCGACGATATGTTCTTTTGCTTGTTTTGTGCAAAAGATGCTGGCGACTCTATCTTTTTACATCACCCCAAAACAGTTGATAGTTAAAGCACCCCCTGAGTAGCGAGGGGCGTTGAACCTTTATCCTCCCTCTTTCCCTTGAAGCGTGGGAGGGAAGATCTCAGGATGGCTACAGGACACTATAGTCCTGAAAAAGGCCTTTACCCTATGTGGCCTAGGTTATCTGCCTTCCCCAGAAGAACTCAAAATGCTCTGTGAACCACAGTTGAAGGGAAGTTTAGAAGATTCCAAGACTATTTTGAGAGATTATTTAAATGGGAGATTCGTCAAAGAGGGTGAAGACTTCCCTTTCTGTGGCTTCCCTGAACCAGGGTATGATTATGTGGATACGAACATAAAGCCAGGGATGGAAATATTTTTTCAAGATAACAACTCATAGGCTGAAGACTGCCAGCATCAAGTGCAACCTCTCACTCAGAAAGCCATAGACTTTTACCGAGGTCTCCGAGGGAAGTGAATCCGAAGACTCATTCAATCAGCAGACACTGGGACTGGCACTCTACATAATCCATTCACGCACAACATCATCAGACCGTACACTCTGATCAAGGCCACTGATGCACCTTTCCTCAATTGGAATGCTATATCGGTTCCACTTGCTGAGATGAAACACAACTCGACTGTTTATCCCATCTCTTAATCTATTCTTGTTCCTCCTTTTTCTGATAACAATGTAATCGGGACCTATTTTGATGAGGTTCTCAATGCTATTTTTTCCGAAAGTGAAATAAATGAGGATTTTAAGTATCTTGTTGTCCCTTACATTAATTGTCTTGATTCTAATCAAACTATTGATGATGGTGATTTTGCAAATGAACAATTCTTTATAGATCTTAGTAAGGTTAATAACAAACAACATAACAGCGTTAAAATTAATGAGGATGAAACTACTCTCATTAATCTCAGTTCTAGTAGCCAACAATGCAAGATTAGGATAGGTTCCACCCTTGACGAGCATGAGCGCTCACAATTCAAAGAGTTGATGAAGGAATTTATGGACGTCTTTTCATGGTCCTATGACGACATGCCCAGCATCGATCCCAAAATATCTCAGCACGACATCCCAACTCTCCCAGAATGAAAATCGATCAAATAGAAGTTGTAAAAGCTCTGCACCGAATGGCCACTCAAAGTCAAGGAAGAGGTAATCAAATAGTTGAACGTAGGCTTTATCCAGGTGATAGAATATCCCATATGGCTAACCAACATTGTACTCATAACAAAATCAAGAGGAAAAGTCAGCACGTGTGTCGACTACTGGGATTTGAATAAAGGATCTTTGGAGGATGATTACCCACTACCCAACATGGACATGATTATGGACAACACGACCAGTCACGCCCTCAAATCATTCGTCAATGGGTTTGCTAGATACAACCAATCAAGATATACCACGAAAAAACTGCCTTCATCACCCCCTGGGGAACCTTTTATTACACGATTATGACATTCAAACTCAAGAATGAAGGGGTTACCTACCAAAGGACTTCCATAACTATCTTGCATGATCCTATACACAAGGAGGTCCAAGTCTACGTAGACGACATGATTATTAAGTCTAAGACTCGAGAAGGTCACGTTCCTGCCCTCTGAAAGTTCTTCGAATGACTGCGGCGATATCAGATGCGGACCGCGGTTAAACCCACAGAAATGAATTTTCGACGTCACTAAAGAAAAGATCTTAGGATTAATGGTTAGCAAGAAGGGGATTGAAGCAGAACCTTCCAAATTAAAAGCCATACACGAAATGCCACTGCCCCAAATGGAGAAGGAAGTCCGGGGATTCTTGGGAAAATTACATTATATCAGCCGGTTCATTAGCCAATTGACCTCCATTTACGAACCCATTTTTAAAATCCTTCGAAAGGATTCTTCCATTGAGGCCAGTCAGGAAGCCTTAGACGGAATCAAGCTATACCTTACCCGACCTCCGGTACTCATGCCACCGCAGCCTGGTCTCCCTCTACTCCTATACTTGACCATAACAGACACCGCAAAAGGGACTTTGCTAGCCCAATACATTGAAGAATACCATAAAAAGAGCCATTTACTATGCTAGTCTAAAATTGGTCGAGTATGAAGTCAACTGTACTGCTTTGGATAAAGCATGTGTTGCCCAAGTATGGGTCACTCAAAAGTTACGGCACTACATGCTCACTTTTCCCATCAGACTTATATCCCGAATGGACCCCATTAAATACTTGCTTGAGAAACCCACCCTGTCTAGTCGAATGGCCTAATGTTTAATGTAGCTATCTGAGTTCGATATCATGTATGTTATACAGAAAGCCATGAAAGGGAGAGCCATCTATGATTACCTTTCTAACTACCCCATGGAAGAGGTTGATTTTTGGTTCTCTGAATTCCCAAACAAAAAAATTCTCTGCACCTCTCAAGAGGAACTCTGATGGCATATGTTCTTTGGCAGCACTGCCAATAAGAAAGGATACGATATTGGGATACTCCTGATTGCCCCTGATGACTCTCACACTCCCATTTCTATCAATCTGGATTTTCCCTGCACCAATAATTGACGACATATGAGGCATGCACTGTCGACCTCAACGTCGCCCTCAAGAAAGGTATCAAATAATGAGATGTCTACTAGGACTCCGCCCTCATTATTGGTCAAGTCCTTATAAGATGGAAAGTCAAGGATGATAAGCTCTTAACCTTATATGCCCACCTAGAAGAGCTGGTCTTCAGTTTCGAGATATCACCTTCCACTACTTGCTCTGAGTAAAGAACAGCTTAGTTGATGCCCTTACCATCTTAGCTTCCATAATCGACATGCCCGAGGCAATAACGATGGCCCCTTTCTTAGTCTAAAAATAAGCTTTGCCAGCCCACTGCTACCATATTAAGCTTGTCACAGAGGAAGATTCCGATATGGCTGAGTGTTGGTACTATGATATTTGGCACCTCCTCAAGTATAGTAGGTACCCCTGAGATGCCAATAAGAAAGACTATGCGACCCTCTACAAACTGATTGCCTAGTACATTATCTGCGATAAGGCACTATTCAAGAGAAACTTCGACCCATTTGCACTGCATCGCAGGGGCTAACATTGAAGAAATGATGCAAAATATTCACATCGAGGAATACAGACCCCACATGAACGATCATATGCTTGCCAAGAAAATATTCGTCAAGGGTATTATTGGACCACTATGGTTTAAAATTACAATGCCTACATTCGGAGATGCCTCAAATGCTAGCAGTTTGCTAGTCTCCACCATTTAACTCCTCGAGAATCATACAACATGACTTCTCCCTGGACGTTCTCTACCTAGGGTATTGACATCATAGGAAAATCCACACCCAAAGCTTCAAATGGGCAAGAGTTCATACGGGTTGCCATTGATTACTTCACTAAATGGGTCGAAATCAAGCCATATGCAATACTGAATGCTAAGAAGGTAGCCAAATTTTATCAGAAAGAAAATCATCTGTCGATATGGGGTTCCCTACGAGATAGTATCAGATAATGGGTTACACTCTGAAGCCGAGGTCATGGAACTAGTTGATGAGTATGGGATCCAGAGGCATAAATTTTCTCCCTATCGACCCTAAACCAAAGGAGTAATTGAAGCCTCCAATAAGAACCTCAAAACCATCATCAGCAAAATGGTTGAGATCCGATCGATTAGATACTTTACGCCCTCTGGGGCTACCTCACTTCAGTCAAGACATCTACGGGGGTTGCCCATTACTCTTTAGTATACGGCATGGAAGCAATCCTACCAGTTGAGATAGAAATACCTTCATTGAGCGTTAGTCTTGAAAGAAAAATCAACGATAAAGATTGGTATCAGAGCCGCTTTGACGAATTGTCACTATTGAATAAAAAGAGGCTAAAGGATCTATACCACGTATAAGGGTACCATCGCCAGATAATGCGATTATTCAACAGAAGAGTTAAAGATAGCAGTGTCCGAGAAGGATACTTGGACCTCAAAAAAATCATAAAACCCATCTGGGCCCAGAGGGCAATTCAAGCCAAACTGGAGCAGTCCCTACATCGTGAAAAAGATCCTATCAGGCGACCCTGTTATGCTCGCTGACCTTGATGGAGAAGAGATGGTACGTCTAGTCAACTTGGACCATCTCAAAACGTTCTAGCCTTAGTCTAAAATATCATCGCACTACGACACCTCTCATCCCCCTTCTATTCTAAAAAAAATCATTTCCCACTACTCAGAACTACGTGGGGCCTGGTCCTCTAAAAAACTTGTTTCTTTCAAAAAGGAACTCATAAATTTTTCAAAACCCTCAGAAGTACGTAGGCAACTTATATGCTTTACATGGGCACAGTTCCTTTCTTTTTCATAAAATACTATTATTTTCTTACCCCTGAGAATGATAGTTCATTTTATCATTTACCCGAACAAAAGGATTATGTATGCCATAGAGATTGGTATCGATAATTCAAATGTAAAACTCACCAAAAGGCACAACAATATGATCAAAATATTTTTTTATTCCAAATGGAAGAATTCAGTACAGTTACACGAAATATCGTCCTAGGGAGTAAAAAACCACCCTACGCTAACCAAATTATCCCTAAAATAAGCCCAAACTTACCTAACCAAACTTCCTAAAATTATTCCTGAAAACCAAAAAATAACCAAAAATATACAAACACATCCCAGTCACAAAAGCTTCACAAGAAATGAACCCAGCTTCACAAAGACCCTATCTGTGGTTGTCGAAAGACCCAACCCCATCATAATTTGCTCCTTGCTCAAACTTAGCCTACTTGATTGGTATTCCAAAGGCACTCCATAGAATGGTATGCCATGAACAGCCTGGAGAAAACTACTACTCCCCCCTCCATAGTGTCAAAAAGACAAACCACTCTGGCCGGTCTCCTCTGCTGAGATTTTTTCCACCACCTGCTTCCACAGCCATTTCAGATAATCTTCGAACACATATCAGACCCTACCTGCGGATTAATATGGACTGGTTGAAGGTCGACGATTCTCCCATATAGAACTAACCTCATGCGCATGGATTCAGTTAAGTCTTCCATAAGAAAAAAGTCTAGTGACTGAGGAGGCACTATCTACTCCCATCCGACTTGCGCGGAAGTTGCCAAGAGAAATAGAATAAGGTTTACTAAAGGCCAACTAACCAAAGGTATCGGTATTCTTCCAGTTCCAGAATGGCCTGCAGCTCTCTCCACCAGGGCACCGACCAGTAAAGGCATCGAGCTCTGTGCTCCATAAACTAATTTACCCAGTTCTTTATGGTTGGGCCAAAATTGATGGAGTGTCGAGTGAATAAATTTGGCCTGAGTGCCAAGGGATATTCAGGGGAACCGTTAAACGGAATCTCTCACCCAACCACATGAACAGCATAATTGGGTTCCCTTTCAAAAAATAAGAGCTACCTTCCTTCCAGGCATCTAGATCATTCAGGGTCTCTGTCAGTATCATCGATGTAGGATTACAATGATATGACATCCATGTCGTAATGGCATCTAAATAAGGGTCCACCATTAGGTCCCCTACCACCAGCAGGAGCCTCAAAGTTAGGCCTAAGGTAATTACTCTGGCATGGCCCTCGTCATTCAAATCCCTCAAACGCACAGAATACATGATAGCCGAAAGAGATATCATTCGCTCAGTGACCAACAACCGAGCCGCCGAAGGGGAAATGTGGATTAATTTTGCTAACAGTGCTCGAGGAGACCAATAGAATTTGGGCATAGCCGTCGATATGCTGGGATTAATTCCCAACATGGCCGAGAAATCCTCATAGGTCGAACAGACATCAGCTAAACCAAAGTGAAGAACGTGATCCTAGGGGTACCAAAATTACATTATCGCCCGCCAATATATTCCAATTAATAACCTGATTACGCCATAAGGAGATTCGATATACAGGCACATGGCTTCTAAACTATCGAGGTATGAAGCGAATTCTACGCTCATTGAAAAGGCCATTTGGGAAATAATGAGGTAGAAAGCAAGAAATAAGAACTAAGAGAAAATGAGAATGGATGAAAACTACATCCCCCTTTACCCCCTTTTATGAACAAAGGCCTTAGCTAAAAACAAGACACTCATAGAGCCCGAAATAAGCCTACCCTACCAAGTACTTTGGGCTGCAAGAAAGTGCAATTAAAGCCTTAGGGTGATTTAACTAGACCCGTATGCCGATAGGCATGGCAAGGGTTATGCCGATCGATAACCCCCTTATTTTAGAAAATTATATATTTACTTTTTTATAAAAATCAACAACTCACAAAAATAAATCTTTATTTCAAGACCCTCGAGTTATTTCCTCTAAACTTATCCATTTTTACCCATCATTTTTCATCATAAGTCTTTTCCTTGAATTATTAATCTCTTTTTTCTAAATTAGATATCCTATCATTTTTACAGTCTCAGCAGCAAATTAAAATGTGCATATAGAATAAGTCATGAAAGAAAGATTGAATAATAAACAATCTGCTTCATATATATTGCCATTGCACAATTACATCTTTTTCAAGTAAAGAAGAAGCAAAAAAACTCAACCCGAACCCAATTTCTCAATCTCTCTCTCTGTACCCTCAATCTATGCGGTGAATGCACTTCCCCCGACGGCGAGTTGTAGAGCCTCCACTTTCTGCACCCGATTCCTTGTCCGAGGTAGCAGACAAGAAGGAACAGCAACGGAGTCCTTGATATAGGCAATCATAGAGGCCACCCAGTCCTTGATGTCCTTCAGCCAAGTAGTCGGTACCCGAACATGCTGCAAGCAAAACCGCAGAACCAAAGCCAAATTAGTAAGTAGAAAGCTAAAGTGATAAGCACCCAAAACTGTACTATTGATACCCCAAATAGACGCACTTTTATTGCTAATTCTCGGTAATATGGGTCTTATGTGCTTAAATGTTAATTATGCATGCTTAATTGTGCGTTGCAGAGTTCAAGCGTTTAAATCAAAGTAATTGCAGTTCAAGTGGAGCTAAATACCTTCTCCCGTAACCTTACCCGAGCCTAAGCCTAGCCTAAACTTACCCCAAAGCCCGTGTGTGTTTGTTTGTGCATTTTTATTATTTTTTAGATTTTTAGTTTTGAGTTATTTTTATTTTTAGGATTTATTTTAGATTTATTTAATATTTTCTAGATGTATTTTCTATTTTTATTTTTTATTAGTATAATTTTATTTTATTTTGATTTTATTAAGTTTTTAGTTTTAGTTTTAGTTTTAGTTTTCATTTTATTTTATTTTATTTTATTAGGATTAGATTTTTTTTAGGATTTCTTTTATTTGTTTTTTATTGATTTTTCATTTAATTAGAATTTTAGTTTTAGTTTTAGTTTTATTAGATTTTATTTTTATTTTTATTTTTATTTCTTTTTAATTTTATTTGAGTTTTTATTTTATTTTAGAATTAGATTTTATTAGGTCTTTATTTTATTTTATTAATGTTATTTTTTTTAAGTGTCCTAATTAAACACACACACAACCCCCTTATCTTAAACTAACACCCTCACCCATACCATACACCCTCACCCTCACACACCTACTCTACACCCTATTACACCTAATCATCACCACTTCTTCTTCAACCTCCAACCATCTCCTCTATCCACTTTCCACCATAACACACACCCACCAACACCTTCATTCTTTCTCTCATAAACCCATATCTAATCCTCCATAACCACAACATTAAAAACCTCACTCTCTCTCTACCTCTAAACTCTCTAACCCACTGTCGGCACCAACCCTTTGACCTCAACTCCGGCGGCCCTAATGACCCCCGCTGCAGTCGCTGCCCACCCCGCCGACAGCCATGGCCGACCCTCTCACCCTCTCGCCCTCTCGTCCCATAACCCCGGCGGATCCCAAAACCCCATGCTCCGATCGCCGGCGCCCTACCCCTGCAAAACCCGACGCCACCCTCACAGCACCTAGCTGTCGACCAAAACTTGGCCGAAAAACCCTCCGAACCCGCGTCGGCGACCCTTCTCAGGCGCACCCAATCCGACCCACAGCAGCTCCGGCGTCCTAAAATGTTGCCCAGCCTAGCCCATCTCCAACCCGGTTCAACCCGGGGCAGTACCCACTTTCCACCCATATACCTTTCAAACCCAAACACCATGTCCCATTTCTTCCAAAGCCACACGATCTCCACCTGATTTCAAACCAAAGAACAAATAAATGCCCACATGTGTATTGAACCCACTTAAACCTTTAACCCCCATTTTACCCAAATACCCCCAACTAACCTCTTCTAACCAAACACCCAAAATACCCCTCAAACCAAATCTGAATTTATTCTCTCCTCAAACCCCCATGCACATGTGCTCTCACCATTCCCACATGCACACTAATTCTTCCAAAAATACCCCCATGCTCCATGCCTACTATAAATGAAGATGAATCATCAAAAAAGAAAGGAACTAGGAGATAGGAATTTGTAGAGAGAGAAAATACCATTTTAGTGTAATTTTAGATTAGAATTTTTATTTTATTATTTTTAGATAGTTCGTTGTGAGGATTAAATTGAGTGAGATTCTTGATGTAATTGTGTTTGAATCATTCAAATTAAGGGATGTGAATTTCAACTCAAGGAATAGAAGTTCAATTTCACTTCAAGAGATTGAGGTTTGATTGTTTTCTTCTCTTCTCATTTATTTTATGCCTTTGATTATTAATTTGTCATATTTCATATCATGTTAGGCTAAAACCCCTTTCAAGGGGTGGGGTAAAACCCTTATTTGATGTTGTTGTATTTTAATTAGTTTAATTACTTGAAAAATCCTTTTGAATGTTAATTTTGATCCCTCACCCTTATATTTACGCCTCGAGAGAGGGTAAATGATTTTCGAGAGAAAATCGAAATTCTAATTATAATACCCATTTTAGATTCGAACTAGAGATAGGGGTTTCTTAAGTGGGGTATTATAATTTGAATTTCAACTCTAAATTTATTATCTAAGATTGACATAAATTTTAATTGATCGATCCTAGCGGGTGGTTAATTAAAAGGAGTGTAGATCTACTTTTTTAGAGTTGTGGGGTGTTAAACTTAATATTCTAAAATGTTATTATTAAAATTACACTTGCAACGAGAGTTGATTTGTAGTTTTGATATTAATTTGGGAGAATTCAAATAATTAACTTAATTAATTAGAATAACTAGAATTTGTGGTGTAATCCCACTCCTTGATTGTTCTCACAATTATTAACCTCACTTTATCTCTTATTTTAGTGTTAGACTTTGTTTTCATTTTAGTCACTTTCTAGTTAGTTGTTATCATATCACATTTAATTTATTTTAGTTCAAAATCTCACCTCACCCTATTGTTTTAATATTGAAAAAGCTAAAAAAATTAGAAAAGTGAAAAAGCACAAAAAGAAAATAAAAAGTGAATTACAATTGAATTTGTCTCTAGCTTACTCCCTAGAAAGTGGATTGATACCCTTACTTACCTCTATACTTGAGTTTTTTATATTTTTAGGTATGTGAGGTTTTGATTAAAAGGATATTTTCAAGCAACGGCAAAATACACGCAAAATCATTTCTATCATAAAGAAAGAATCAAAAGGAGATAAGGTAACAAAAAAAATTTACCTCAGGCAAAAGGGCGTCCTCCATCACCCCCATTAATCCAAGATCCACTGCATTAGGGCGGTACTGCAGGCTCAGTGATACCCCTCTAGTCAATCGAAAATTATATGAGGGCCGAGTGACCTGGATGAGCGGAAACTTCTCTGTCCCTGCTACCGCCACCGACGACGACGTGTCGCCTGTGCTGTCTGCAGACCCCATCAGCCTACTCGTACCCGTGTCCAAATTAATAGGAGACGAAGGCATGTTCACCACATTATAAATAAATGATGGCATCCGCTAGATCATCACGGAATTGAGGTAGTCGTAAGTCTCCACTGTATCCGTGTAGAGCGAATAAGACTCGCCAAGCATCCTCTCCATCCTCACCTTTTAGTATATCCCCCGTACCCACCTCATGTAAATTGAAGGCACCGTCGGTGGGACTTCCATATCATACTCCACTATTTTTTGCATAACCCTCTCTTTCAAATACTAAGAGTATCCAAACTCATGCGCCGTCACCCGTCGCATCTGCGCATGCATGTATGTCATCCCCGTGTACTGAGGAGCCGTCCCCCGAGGATAGAAGGTCTCATGTAAGCCCTGATAAAAAGGGTTAGTAATCATACAAAGAAAGAAATATCGAAAAAGGATTCAAAAGAAGAAAAAAAAGGAATAACCTGATCACTCGTCAAAGTGTTCAGGGCTTGTCGCACTGCTGCTAGAGACAAAGACTGGTTTGACCGACTATTGGACTTTCGCCACCGGTACACCCGACAGAAGTCCCCCAAGTCCTCATCTTTTGAGGTTATCAACTTGGAGTTGAGCCCTATCACCTCATAGAGCCATGTCTGCAGAAAGGACAAGAGTCAGCAATCAAAATAAACCAAAAAGAAATGCAAGAAAATATAAGAAAAAAAGACGAGAATTACCTCCAACAGGTATGTGGCCCCCGTAAAGGTCTATTGACAGCACCGACTGTATGCATTTAGAGAAGAATAAAGGGTCGCCAAGGTCAGGCTCCCCCAATCAAAGAGCGGGACATCCAAAAAAATCCTGAAAATTAGAAAAAACCAGAGACGGAAGACATCGCCACTCGTCGCCACCAAGAAACCACCCAACAGAAGCAAGATAGATAATCGCCCCATCTGCCTCACCTATCCCCCATCCGTCTCATCAATACTCATGCTCAAAATATCCTTCCTCATAGAGGAAATGTGAATAGAATCTCAAGAAACTATCTTACCCACATCCCCCAAAGTTTCCTGAATCATCTTCAACGTCAACCTTGTCGTACGGTCCACCTTAATCTTCACACCCTCGCAATTTATCCCTAGTAGCAGCTGAACATTGATGGGAGTCATGGTAATCTTCCCAAACCCCAAGTGAATGGTATGGGTAGTGTCCCACCACCTCTCTCCCAATGCGCATAAAATCACAGTGGAACGCGATGTCTCATCCAAAGCTTGTGCCAAGAGGCCAAAGCCAGTAAAAGTAACTACCCAGAGCACCACTATCGAAAAACTCTCCCACACATCCTTCAACCTCATAGTCCCCCTATAACTTAGGCTCTAAGGAGCGATATCGGTCTGTCAAAACCAAAAAGAGAAAATTAACCCCTTTCGTCAGCACAAGAAAACAAAGAAAAGAAGAAAAAGAAAAAAAATGTCAATGGTCATTATACTTACATAACCACTAAGGTTCCTCACCCTAGAAGAGTGGTGGTATGAGGGCTCATGCAACAAAAAGCGATTCTCGACTACTGGCTCAAACAAGTCAAAGGCATTTTCGTTGCCCAAAGCAAAGGGCACCCTAGCTCGCCACTCTAGGCCCGCATCACTCCAAATTATATCCTTCGCTGGAAGAACCTGCCATTTGAAGTCTTGAAGAAAAAAACTTAGCAATGGACTTTAGAGAGAAGAAGCAAGAGAATCAGATGCAGAAAGATGTGAAAAATAAGGAAGATTCGCCCCCTTTTTATAGAAGTCCAAGCAGCAAGTCGATTAGTAGCCCCCGGCTCATACCGATCGGCACCTGCCTTTTCCTCTGCCCAAGGAAGCTAAGGAGACCGTGTCACTTGCCAAACCGCAACCCCAACCACATGTCACAACTTTAAGTCCTCAAAACTTTAAGTCCTCAAAATTGACCTCGCCCCGCAAAATCGTTTGTCACAACTTCAAGTCCTCAGAATCGATCTCAGCCCTCAAAATCGGTCGTCATCACTATAGGTCCTCAGAATTGACCTCAGCCCGTAGAATAGGTCATCCAACTTTAGGTTCTCAAAATTGATCTCGATCCTTAGAATTGGTCGTCCCTACTTTAGGTTCTCAAAATTAACCTCGACCCGTAGAACCGATTGTCATAACTTTAGGTCCTTAGAATTAACCTCGATCCGTAGAATCTATCGTCCTAACTTTAGGTTCTCAGAATTGATCTCAGATCGTAGACTTGGTCGTCCAAACTTTAGGTCCTCATAATTGACCTCGATCCGCAAAATTGGTCGTCCAAACTTTAGGTCCTCAAAATTAACCTAGGACCTTAGAATCGATCGTCCCATCTTGAGGTCCTCATAATTGACCTCGACCCGTAAATTGGTCATCCCCAGTATTACTTTAGGTCCTCAGTATTGAGCTCAACCCTTTGAACCGGTCATCCGCATCCTTTTGGTCCACATAATCGACCTCTTTCCCAAACATCCATATCGTGTCTATTCGACGACCTTCACTTTCTCCAAAGCTCGTAAGTCGAGGGTCTCTATAGTCACTACATTCTAAAACCCTCCTAAGACTCTCCTTAGGTCCCTAGCACTTCCCCATTTACCATAGAACCTTAGGTCGTACTCCGAGTACCGATCTAGAGGCCATCAGTCTCTCTCGATCCCCATTTAACTCTGGTAAACTTTCTCATCCAAGAGAAAGATCGATGAATGTTTGAAGGTATGTGAATACCCTTTTCAATGGTCTACCCCATGCACGAATCAGCCTTATGGTTGGGAAAAATAGTCCGTTTTACTATAAAAAAAACTGATCTATATGCCATTTAGCGCTCTCTCAGACCCCATTTTGACCCCAATCAACTTCCTCTCCTGAGCAGAAGCTTAATGAATCTTCGAAGGCTGAATCAGTCCATTTTTTCCTAAAAACTTATACGAATGCCATGGGGCACTCCCGGACTCTATTTGACCCCTATTAACTCCTTAGATCAAATGAGACTCAATGAATCCTTAAAGGGAACTGAATAACCATCCCAATGGTTCACCCCATGCACGAATCAACCTTACGGTACGAACGAATGACCCGTTTTACTCCGAAGGGTCACCATGCTCTTCCAGGCTCTATTTGACCAAGGTCAACTCTTCAGACTGAATGAGAGTGAATGAATATTTGAATGTATCTCAAATACCCTTTCTATCAGTCTGAATGAGAGGATTTGCTCATACACTCCAAACGGGATCCTTCACCACATTTTCTCAAATCAAACCATACTTTTTGCACACACACATCTAAATAAAATCCCCAGTTGCATTTATGGGATAAATAAACCCCACCCTCATACTTCATGCAAACTACGTGGACTTTGATGCCCTTTTAGGCTACTTAGGCGTCTCGGGTCAAGACTCGAGACTCAAGTCCTCTTTTCATATTTTTATTCATACATTATTTCTATATATTATACTTGTGATTCTTATTCGTGCTTTATCTAACACATATTATCATTTGACCATAACGATTGATATCCCGATAAGTGCACACATTATGTTTTAAATTATTACTTTAGTAAAACTCATATAGATGACCTCATTTCGCCTTTCTTCATGACGTGAGTTGAGAAATTTCGTTCTCCATTTATATATACACGCGCACACACTTCATAGAGTTTTTAAGGAGAATAATAACACATGCCCACGAAATACCAAAAGGGCAGGAAGGGTTCCTAACACCTTCCCATTCCGTAACTTGGCCCTTGAACCTTTGAAATTTTGGTTTCGAAAGCATCAGTATGTCTTTAATGACGTTCTTTCGAGGCGGTAATATTTCTTATGCCTATTTTGTGCAAAATAGACTGGCGACTCTATCTCTTTACATCACCCCACATCGATGACGACCGAATCTCCCCTAGATAGGGTGCGATACCTTCTTCTTCTCTCCCTCAAACCGCGTGAGCAAGCGTTGAAACCACGAGGTGGAAGGAAGAATGGAGATGTCCATAGGAACCAAGTTAGGTAGCTTAAGTGTGAACACATGGTATACAAAAATTCGAGAATGAGAAAGATTCGAGGGGGTTTTGGGTCACCTCACAACTATTTAACCTTCATGGTTAATGAAAATCAAGGGTAGTTAGCTTAACTGTGAATATACGATAACCTAAACTTCGTCAAGGAGAAAGGTCTTTGGGTTTCTAGTCATCTCATGTCTTGTTAACCTTCATAGTTAGTGGAAACCAATAGTAGGTAGCTTAAGTGTGAATATACGGTAACCCAAACTCCGGGAGGAAGAAATCTTCAAGGGGTTTCTGGTTACCTAAATACTGGTTAAACTTCATCTCTTGCAAGAATCCAGGGTATGTAGTGTAAGTGTGATTATATGGTAACTATACCCCCACCCCAAAATAGAGAAAGCTCATTTTAATATTAATGATATGTCTAGTTTGAATTTTTTTTTTAGCCTAGTGGGAATTCTTAAGTCCATGGTTTTATAGCACCATTGGCTAGGGCCTGGGAGAGCCCCCCCTTTTGTTCATGCCTTTTTATATGACATTAGATTCAGCCTATTTCTGGACAGTCTTGCTAATGTGCATTTCAGGAAGAGTCGACTGATTATAGCTACTTCGGGAGAGCATTAGTGGGACAACACCATTACCTTCCACTTGTCAGTGGGGGAGATGACCATGACTCCTCTGGACTTCTATGCCTTTATAGGACTCCCATTTTCCAGAATGCCCCTGGTGTTGGATTGTACTTTGACTATTATAGTTGAAGGACTGCACACTGCTTTGGGGATACACGTGAGTCCTACTCGAAGGGAGTTCTTGAAGGTCAACGCTTTGACTACTAATCTGGAGCAGGTGGGGGACCCAGGGTTTGATGTAGCGAGGACCTCTAGGTTTGGTTTAGTTGTTTTACACACTTACATAACACATAGTTTCAAAAGAGAAATCTTAACTTGACCGTTCACTAAGGGCGACATTCAACCATTTCTTTAACTCGCCGTAAGCGTTAGTTTTTTGGGACAATTGAATGATTTGTGATTAAAACCTTGACATTCGAAGAATCTCCCCCAATCCTTTCTAATCTAATCACATGGTTTTTCTAATCTTTCTTAACATGTAAAACATCATGAGAACCATAAAATAAATATTAAAGTGAAACCGATTGACCCTCCATAGACTTAACACCACTAATCCATCATAACTAACTGCAGTCATACTAGTTTAAAAAAGCATATGTTTAAGGGTCTAAGTTCAATTAATTAATTACTGCATCAAGCAAATTAAATACTTTTTAATTTGAATCCATTATAATTTTATGAAATAAGAATATTTACTCCAAATTGCATGAAAGTAATTATTAATAGTAGAAGCTATAAAAGACAATCACAAAAAGCACGTAAGGATTTAAAGTGGAAACCCTCTCAAGAAAAACTACTATTTTTGTAACCCATAATTAAGTCCATTAGTACTAATTAGTGATTCCATGACTTAATAAGGACACAAACATGACTTATATATATGGCTAGGTTTACTCCCAAGTGGTCACTCTCGTGTTCTCTGCTCCTTTGCCTCTTCCCATACTAGCAAGTGTTATTACAATCCAGGAACAAGCTTTACAATCTCTAAGGCCTTGATATCCACCGATCTCAGTTGTATACGATGAGACTACTTGTAATCTAATGTGTTATCTAATCAACGATAATCCTCTTTCTTGAATCATATTGGATTGTAGAATATGTTTGGGGTTCTAAACCCAAAGTTTACCTCGAGAGCATGGATTATGGTTAGATATCACACATTCAAGAAAACTCTCTAAAAACCTTTTAGTATTTTGCAAAAATTGGGCTTCGTAATTTAAAACACGCACTTACTAAGTTACCTATACTTTCAATAGAAGAACATGACTAAGACACATTTTTTAAGGTTTGAGGCCCTTGTTCGAACCAAGGTCTCTCATTCGAACGAGGTCACTTTCACTCGAGGTCATCTCGTGAGAAGTTTGCATCTTACGAGAGCTCTTGGATGTACATTCGGGGTTCTGGAACAAAACCTTCTTCTTTCGAGGGCAACCTTATTTGAAGAAGTTATGTTACGAGATACTTTGTTTGTATATAAATGACCTTTGAACAAAATTACTTTTTTCCAATGGAATCTCCTTCGAACGAGATCTTATTTGTCCACGTCCTTTGTAAACCCAAAAAAAAATTAAAATCTTTTCCTCACTTTTAAAATCAAGTTTTGTCTTGTCAATTCCCTACTTAAAAGATAAATAAAAGGAAATTAAAAACTTGAGAAACCTAACCAAACCTCCAATTATCTTTTGTCAGAAAAGATTGGTCCCATGCGGTGGCTCCTATCACAGTGCTGTGTATTTCTCTTTAATGATATATAATTACGACTAAAAAAGACACAATACACTATGACATTTTTTGTTTCCAAAATTAAGCCTAGAATAAAAGCATGGGGACTATAAACCATGTCCTTATAGCCTAAACCTTAACCCCACAACATTTTTGTCGTTTGAACGTTTTGGAATATCTTATCAAAATTTTATTAGATTCGTACCCATTATGAATCACCATTCCACTCAGAGTTTTATATTTTACATTTTTTAATGATTTTATTATATTATTGGTAATTGTGAGTGTATACACCTCATTCTAGGATCCCCCCCCCCAAGAACCTTCTTAAGTCCCTAGCACTCATCCACCGTAAACCCTAGGTCATACTCCGAGTACCAATTTAGAGGCCATCGGGTGCTCTCGGGCCCCATTTGACTTCAGTAAACTTTCTAGTATGAGAAAAAGTTTAATGAATTTTTAAAGGGCTCTAAATCCCTTTTCCAACGATCCACCCTGTGTGCAAATCGGCCTTATGGTTCGGACGAACAATCTGCTTTACTATTAAAAACTGATCTGGAGGCCATCGGGCGCTTTCAGGCCTTGTTTGACTTCAATCAACTTTCTTGTCAGAGTGAAAACTCAATGAATCTTTAAAGGTCTCTGAATTTCCTTTTCAACGGTCCACTCTGTGCGCGAATCGGCATTACGATTCAGACGAACGAATCATTTTACCCCAAAAATTAATCTCGAGGTCATTGGGCGCACCCGGGCTCCGTTTGGATCCTGTCAACTCTTCGGATCGAAAGAAACTAATGAATCTCTAAGGGCTCTAAATACGCTTCCCAATAGTCCAACCCATGCACAAATCAACCTTAAGGTACGGATGAACGACGCATTTTACTCCAAAGGGTGATAGTGTGCTTTTGATCCCCGTTTGACCAAGGTCAACTCTCCGAAATGAATGAGACTGAATGAATCTTCGAAGGGCTCTGTATACCCTTTCCAAAGGTCTATCCCATGCGTGAATTGGTCTTACGATTTGGATGAACGATTCTTTTTCCTTCGAGAATTCCTCTCTAGTGACTAACAGGCATTTCCGGGCCCCATTTGACCTCGGTCAACTCCCGAACTCGAGAGTGGTAAAGGGATCTGAATACCCTTTCAAACAATCTACCCCATGCATGATTCTGACTTACGGGCATTTTACGACCATTTTTCAGAAAAACCTGCCTTAGATTTCCAGTTGGTAATCCCAGGACCCTACCTATCTGCAGTGTGTCTAGGTATCTATGCCAATAGGCAGGTCTAAGACCATGTCGATCGGTACCTACTTGGACCTATTGTTATAGGCCATGACCTCACTTTGAAAAGCACCTCTGAACATCCCTCCCAGCAATTCAAAGAGAATTCCCTCGACTTTAGAGTTATTCTTTCCTAAAAGGCCCATATCCCACCTTCCTTCCATCATTTTCATACTTTTTTGAGTAATTTCACACCCACCTCTTCAAACCACCATCACTTCATCTTAAGATCAGCGCATCTATAAGCAAGATCTACTTCAAGTCTTCATAAGGATTTCCATTTCTTCCTCTTTGTCTTTAAATTCCCTTAATTTTGCATTAGTTACTTCACTTTGGCTTTAGTACTTTACTTCATTACATCACATATATTAATTCTAAAACTTTTATTATTAGTATTCACAAATTCTTTATTTTGATAGAAAACCCAAAAAATAAGAAAAAGAGGGTTCACTTGTAAATTCAAAAAGGGATTTCTCATCACACTTTCTCACAGTAAAACATCATTTTCTACACACACATAAATAAAGTCATTGGTTGGATTTATGGGTTAAACCCCACCTCATATTGTCTTCGAACTACGGGACTTTAATGCCCTCGGGCTACGTAGGCGTCTTGGGTAAGTCCCTCGACTCGAGTCCTCCCACATATATTTCTTATTTTATTCTCATTATATATTCGTGATATATACATTTGATATGCTTGTGTCTTGTGTCTTGTCTGATATACGCAATAGTTACTTCATAACGACTTGTGAATCGACAAACACTTACATCATATTTTGTTCTTATTACTTTGGGAACACCCTTAAGGATGACCTCGCTCATCCATTATCCATGACGCGAGTTGAGCGATTACATCCTCCATTTACATTATGCACATAAGCACATAAGCACATAACTACTTGGTTCCGTAAGCATTAGTATTGTCCTTGATGCCGTTCTCTCGAGGCGAAAACATTTCTTTCGCATGTTTTGTGCAAAATAGGCTGGTGACTTTATCTCTACATATCACCGCATACTAACGACATCCGAGCACCCCGATAAAGAACACAACCTCACGCGCACGCTGGAAAAAAGGAGAAAGAAGGATGGATCCACCTCTAGAGACCAAATCCCCTCGGGATGGCCACGGTGAGGAGATTATAAATGGATTTGGGATAGGGTTTAGGTTTAAGGGTGTAAGTTTTACGATAGCAAACCCTACTCCATCAAACCTAAAACCTAGCCTTATTGCATTCGTATTGTCCAATTATTTTTATTACATATATTTGGATGAAAATGTTGGTGTCGAATTCAAAATTTTATAATCATAACCCATGTGGTAGCCTATCAGGAATTGGTCCCACACCTTTCACTTGATAAGAATGCTCATGGATATGTCCATGAATATTCAAAACTATTATTTGATAGTTAATTTATAAGTAATATAGGAGATTCCATTCAAAAAAGGCATCTTGTATTAACTATAAAAATACTATGCATCCCCCTTAGTGAGGGACGTGTGAAATTCAGATATTGTAACCTCTACATAATTTTTCTCTCAAACATTAATAAAAAAAAAGGACTCCCTCGCGTGGACATGGACAATTTGTCGAACCACATCCAATATGTGTTCTCTTTGTGGGTATGTTTTTATTAATTGTTCCATGCATTATTTGCTTGGGTTTTATGAGTGGTTATTCATCACATGTGAGTTTTTTTCACTTACCAATTGACTTCTTGTATGAGAATCTATCTTATTTTGATATCACTAGACAAATATTGATCACAAATACCATTTCATGATCAACACTCAGGAGTATCACCATGAATATTATGATATCCAAGAGAATATATCTCACCCCACCCTAATGTATCAAATCTATTGTTCATTATTAACGTGACATGAGCACCCTTAGCTTTCGTTATCGACTTTAGGATGACCAATTTGATGGAGTTTAAGGGAACCACCATCCAAGTCAGGTCTTTAGGATAATCCATGCCTATAGGGAACGCCTTTGTGATCAGGAAATAATTTCTCCATGGAGGTGGGAGGATAATGATCATCAACATCATCGACTGAAGAGAATGAAGCTCGAGATCCAGTTAGAGAAACTCATACACCAAAAGGTAAACCGCACTCTTATACCATAGGAGAGTAAGACTCGCAACTAATGATAGGGTTCACAGTGTCATGGAGAGAAACCATAACTTGGTAGGGCTCGTTATAGATCACTGAAGCATAAAAGCAAGGATGAGATAAAAGAAACTATCACACCCCGCCTAATTCTGGCATCGGCCGCCACCAAAACTAAATCGGGCGCGAGTAAATAAATACCATTCTTAGCATGAGAGAGATATGAGATATAATAAAATCAATACATAAGATAAATATTTGAATCAATCCCAAATGATAATAATAACTGACCGATAAAAGATCCATCACATGCTAAAACTTCGAATAAATCCAATCTCCAAAAAATGATTTAATTAAAACTGAGTAATAATCAACTGTGAACAATCTAACTAAAATCTTCTAACATCTTTGGAACCGAATGGCCCAACAAAAATGAAGTCTCAAAATAAAATACGACTAAAAAGAAAGTCTAACTAAATAAAGCGATAAAATGAATAAACTCCAGCTGCACCTTCAAACAATAGCCAATAAATCATATGCATCTACTCCAGTACTAATACCAGAAAATGTTAGTCAACGCACGAGGTCAGAGCTCCGAGCATGAATACACACTATTCCCCTCAAATAGGGTCCGTGAACCCAGACAGTAGCATTATACGCAATAAATATCACTATAGAGTATTTTAATTACGAATATAATTAAACGCGGGAAAGATAAATTACTAACCACCTCCATAGATTCTGATAAAAACACACCAATATCATTTTAATTATCCCATAGCCCCAAAGCGTTAATTTAATTAAATTAACCCAAATTATCATTTCTCAATTTATTTCACTTAAGAATAGCGGTCCTCCCGCCTCGGGTGATTTCTCTATCAAAGATACACATCCCCTCACCAAAATGACAGCTGGTCCGTTTAAACTGTCGACCCCTGCTACATGATGATATTCCACACACGACACAACATAAAACGCCGGCTGACCCGTTTAAACTGTCGGCCCTCGTTGATTATGTCGCCAATATATATAAATACCCATTTTATTATCCTAGGTATTAAATTCTCAATTTCTCAATTATCAAAATTACCCCACCCTTTTTTTATCAATGTGAGATCCTCAAAATACCCTTAGTCCCATACCTAAAAATACCCTCAAAATACCCTTATTAAATTCTCGCGATCGACCGCGGTTTTGTGTTTTTTCGTGGAAAGGGGATAGTGTGCTTCAACTTGAAGGCGCGGTCGATCACGCCCCTGCGACCGGTCGATCACGAGTAGCAGATATTTGTTGCCTTTCCCTTTTTCTTTTCTAATTTTATTCCACTTACTATATAAAGGGATTTTGTTGTAAATATCAGAAATACTTAGTTTTAGAAGATAGTTTAGGTTAGGGTTTGGAGGTGGAGAGCTTATTCTTCTTCCTCTCTTGGTTTGACACCCATTTGGGTTGTAAGTGGGCACTATTCATCTTCCCTGCCAATTAATTTAGTTTGTATTTCTTTAATTCTTGCTTTGTAGTTAATTTACTTGCTTTCTAATTTACTTTACATGCTTTATTTTTATGCTTTCATTTAGTTGCTTTCTAGCTTAGTTTTACCGCATTTATTTATCTCATTTTTAATATGCTTTCTAACTAATTTAGTCCAGGTTGTGTCGGATTGAACTCATTTCGGGTTGACATGTTGCTTGGCTTTGGTGATGGTGTTTACGGGTCTATTTCGGGTGCGTTGTCCTAGTTATTACGCCTAGGTGATTTGACGGGGCATATCATTTATGCTTCATGCTTACGACCTTGCGTGCGTAATTTCCAGGGTATTTATTGACACCAAAATCGTATTAGGATTTTATGAGAATTTAGGGGTGTGACCACCCTTGATTTAATTAACTGTCGAAACGAGACGCATTTATAATAACTCGTCAACCCATTTAACCATTTTATACTAATTAACTCGGGTGAGGGATATTCGATGCAACCTATAATTTTTATTCGCCTTATTAGTCTAGTTTTAAATACACTCGCTTAGATTAATATTTCCCTTATGTGCATCTTTTCCTTTTTGTGTATAATCATCTTTACACTTTTATTCCTGAAGTAGTAAATCGAATAAATTCTAGCAACTCGTCTCTATGGATTTCAATGCCCGAACTTGGCCGCTATACTCCCTTAAAAGAGTGTAGTCATAAGTTTAGGTTTTTGTATAGTTCAGGTGAGCCGAATTAAAAATGACCGGTGCGCAGGTGACACTCGCGTCACGGCAAAATCCTGCCTATCAAATGGCGTCGTTGCCGGGGATGAGTTTGTTTTAGAATTTATTTGATTTAGTATTTCGTAGTATTTTCTTTCTATTTGTATTATTTGCCTAACATTTTTGTAGGACTTCTATATTTGAGCGCCAAGAAACTCTTCAATTGGACTCCCGCATCTACTTTGTGGAATTTGCCACTTTGAGCCATTTTGGGGGTAAGCATGTCTTATTCCAATTCTTTCGGTAATCATTATTATAATTCTCAAAATACCCGTAATCCCGTGACTTTCGGTCAATATTTAGAGTCCCAAAAAATTACAAATTCAAAAATGACTTTGAGCGAGTATAACGAAAGTCAAAACTTGGGTTATTGGAATTTTGATGATGATGATGATGATAATGATTTCGGGCCTCTAATTCCTTATAAGAGGAATTTTGAAACGAATTGCAATATTTTTCAAAATTCCTATAATAATGAGTTTAAGTTTAAGTCCGATGATAAGTTTCAAAGTTCCCATTTTCAAGTATCCGCACCTCGACCTATGACTTTCGGTGAGGGCTTGCATTTTCTTGAGCATGAGAAACTTGAAAATCGTTATCGGGAAGAAAATTATTGTTGGGAACATGAATTGGATTTATTATTTGAATCCGACGATGATTTTGCTTCCGAGACTTTTGAAGTCGAGGAAGGTTTTGAACTAAATGAGGACTTTGTGCCTAGTTTGGAACAAACCATTGTTGACTTTTCCCATCGCATAATAGTTATTGAAAGTGAGGATGAAAATGATGTAATATCCATTTGTAATGAAATGATTTGTTCTTTCGTCCCCAAAGAAGAACATTTCATTGAAAACGATCTTATTTCCTTCGAAACTCAATCTTCAAGCGATGATGACTCATCTATTGAGTTTGATTTTCTTTCCTCCCCATTTTCATTTTCTATTATCACAGTATCATAAGTACTCGATGATTCGGTTTCAAACTTTAATGTTTTAAACCTTTTCGTCGATGAGGAGTACTTGCTCGAGTCGTCTTCCACGATCGCATCTTTGCCTTCATGTGCGCCACCTCCTATTCCAATTTCAAAATCCTTGGGAGGATATTCTGCTTTTCTCGATCCCCACATGTTTTTGTCACCCGTTCAATCCAAATCCCCCATCGTCCCTCCAAAACTTTCAATTGATGATGGTTCATTTCTTCTGCCTTACACATGACTTTTATTGTTCGAACGAAATTCATATTTTTCGAAAGGCATGCCCGAGAGTGAAAGTACATCGGTTATCCTCCAAAGTCAAATAGTTTTTGCGATGGACCCTCAACTATTTAGACTTCTAGTGTATACTTAGTGTGAAGCCTAAATAGTAGGTTGTTTATAGTTAGCTTTTTATTCTTTCTTTCTTTTTATCTTTTCTTTCCTTTTTAATTTAGTCTAATGTAATTAGTTAAATTTTTGTTATTTATTTTTGCTATGCTCGGTACTAACTTGTTTTGTAGATTCTTTGGACTTGTTCTTATGGGGATCGCTCCAATTTTGGGTAATATCGCTCGTTTCCTCTCTTTAACTTAGTTCTTAATTCACATTGAGGATAATGTTAGGTTTTAAGTTAGGGGGTGTGGGATATTCTACCCATTTCTTTATTTATTCCATGTTTTCGCTCACATGTTAGTAATTTAGTAGGATTTTCTTAGCAAAATTCAAAAATTTCAAAAAGATTTTCTTTCTTTTTTCTCCTTTATTGGGCATTTTTCTTTTGTTTTCGATGATAAATTTCAATAATTGCCCGATCTAATAGACAACTCAACGATGCATGTTCTCGATTTTAGAAGTTATTAGACTTTAGTCCTCCATTATTGATATTATGAATAACTTCATGAATTAAACTTTAATCCCATGAGCACATGCACCATTCTTGCGTTATTGATTTGGTTTAAGATTTTTATAACTCGGTAATCTTTTGTTACATTGTATATACTTACACCGAGTAAGCTTTGTACCTTTCTTCGTTTGTGAGTGTTATACGCTATTGTTTCCTCTTTGAAAATGTTGAATTTGTAGGTAATCTCTCTATTCTTTCATTGATTGTTCATTAATTGAGTTTATATCTTGAAATGTGTTACTTGATCATGATTTTCAAAGTTTGTTTTGACTCGAAAATTGCGTAAACTTTATGAAATGATCATAGGCCATCTTTGTTATATCACTCATATTAGCCTTGACCTCACCTTATATGTTTACCCTCGTCAACCCCTTTGAGCCTAAATATTAGCCTTTCATTTCATAACCCAAATCCCATACCAACTCCAAATTTGATTTTTAAACCATACACACACCTTCCATACCTTTGTTTGGAATGTTACTTGGGATTGAATGTTGTTGTTGTGTTGCGGTTGCAATTTAGGCATATGAGAGTGAGAAAAGTAAAGAAAAAGTGAAAAAGAGAAAGCAAAAGGCAAAAGAAAACATGAGAAAAATAAGAAAAGAAACAGAAAGAGAAAGCTGTAAATGTTGTATAAAGTTCAATAAGCTTTGATTACTCTCCAATTGTTATATCCAATGCTTTTTTGGAACTTATTTTCCAATTTTGATATTGCCCGCATTTTCCCATTATCCCGAGTTTTCATTTCCGAACATTTTGAATCCGTACATAATTCCTTTCATTTTTTACCCAAGCCTAGCCTACATTACAACCCTATTCAAGTCCTATGTGAACTTAAGTACATGTAATTCAAAGGTTTAAATAATTTTGATAATTCGTGAGAATGCATTTTGCCTCTTTTAATGAGCGGTATCTTTCATTGAGATTAAAATTATTCATTTTATATATAGTGTTCTTCATTTGTGACATGTGTGTGGCCTAGTTTCCATTTACATTTACTCTTTATGCCCACATGTTCCGTTTGTTACCTCCCTATTTCGAGTGAATTCACTTGATGATTGTAATGCCCGAGAGGATTGAGTATATGCTTGCTTTAATTTTTATTCGGTTTATACAAGATTTTTCCAAATCATTATTTGCATGTGCTCGCTCACCTCCCACATTTTAAGGTTTCAATTCTATGAGGTGCATTCTATAATGTTAATGATTTGGACTTTTGTTTTAATTCATTCAATGTGCTAATAACGTATATGAAATCTTATTCGCTATTGTTGGGCTTGTCACATGTTGGGTTGGGCTTATTTTAAGGAAACCATATGATGTTTGTGGGTATCATCCCTGAAAATCCTCACGAGACGACACGCGTCCACTAGGGTAACCTAGGGGTTTAACGGCTTATTGCATATGCTAAATGCAATCGTGCTCCCCATGAAAGTGGAATTTATATTTCGATGCATATATACGTCTTGTACTAACTTCGATGGACTGGTTTTGTTTGTTTCATCACTAGGGATTAGCGATGTCTAAGTTAGGGGGTGTGATACGTATCGAATATTGCATATTTCCACCCATTATCTCTATGCATTCTAGCACTTTTATGGTCCTTAATGCCTATATTTATGCTCATTAACCAAACAACCTTGGATTTGGATATATACATGCTTTGCAGGTGTTAATTATGCTTTTATAAGTATTGGAACGCTAAAAGTGAGGATCCATTACATTTCGAAATAGTTTCATCACCGGACGCTACTTCAAGGGCATTTTAGTCAATCTAAATTTCATCTTCGGCTCATGTAAATTCCATGGATGCGTAGTTCATTGAACAAGCTTCGTGTGGCCACAAACGGTGCGTGATTCCGAGTCCGGACGATGAAGTTATGGTCGTTTCCGTAATGGACCTTTCCTCCCCTCTTTATGGTCCAAATTGCTGCCAAAAACAGAGTACCGGTCGATAGAGGTTTGAGGCCCGGTCGACCGCGGTTTTTTGTTTTGCCATGGAAAGGGGATAGTGTGCTTCAACTTGAAGTCACGGTCGATCGCGCCCCTGCGACCGGTCGACCGCGACTAGCAGATATTTATTGCCTTTCCCTTTTTCTTTTCTTTTCCCTTTTTCTTTTATAATTTTATTCCACTTACTATATAAAGGGATTTTGTTGTAAATATCATAAATACTTAGTTTTAGAAGATAGTTTAGGTTAGGTTTTAGAGGTGGAGAGCTCATTCTTCTTCCTCTCTTGGTTTGACACCCATTTGGGTTGTAAGTGTGTACTATTCATTTTCCATACCAATTAATTTAGTTTTATATCTTTAATTCTTACTTTTTAGTTAATTTACTTGCTTTCTAATTTAGTTTACATGCTTTATTTACATGCTTTTATTTAGTTTCTTTCTAGTGTAGTTTTACCGCGTTTATTTATCGCGTTTTTAATATGCTTTCTAGCTAATTTAGTTTAGGTTGTGTCGGATTGAACTCATTTCGGGTTGACATGTTGCTTGGCTTTGGTGATGGTGTTTACGTGTCTATTTCGGGTGCGTTGTCCTAGTTATTATGGCTAGGGTATTTGATGGGGCATATCATGTATGCTCCGTGCTTACGACCTTGCGTGCATAATTTTCGGGGCATTTATTGACGCTAAAATCGTATTAGACTTTTATGAGAATTTAGGGGCATGACAACCCTTGATTTAATTAACTGTCAAAACGAGACGCATTTGTAATAACTCGCTGACCCATGTAATCATTTTATACTAAGTAACTCGGGTGAGGGATATTCCACGCAACCTATAGTTTTTATTCTCTTTATTAGTCTAGCTTTAAATACACTCGCCTAGATTAATATTTCCCTTTTGTGAATCTTTTCCTTTTTGTGTCTAATGATCTTGTACACTTTTATTCCTGAAGTAGTAAACCGAATAAATTCTAGCAACTGTCTATGTGGATTTCGATACCCGGACTTGGCTGCTATACTCCCTAAAAAGAGTGTAGTCATAAGTTTAGGTTTTTGTATAGTTCAGGTGAGCCGAATTCAAAACGACCGACGCGCAGGTGACGCTCGCACTGCGGCGAAACCTTGCCTATCACTACGCATAGGATGAATTTTCAATATAATATATGTCCTAGCCTCATGCCTAGGCTAATGTGACGATAATAGGACATAAAAATCAGCCCACTCCCGAAATATAAAATCCCCACGAATTTACACTAACTAGTCCCTTACCTAACAAGCATAAATTATAATAGCAAGGCCTACCCACTAGTACCGTACCTAGTAATAATAATCAACACAATATCATAATCAAGGTGAGAAATTTACTACCCAACAGCCCCTCGTCCCCGTGATGGCAAAAGTGAATAATAATAATCCACACAATATCATAAATCATAAACACAACATGACAATATAATCATAAAGGTCCCAAATTTAATTTAATTCAGTTAATAGCATCGTCATTGCTTTCAACATAATTCATTCTATGCAATAATATGAATTCATTTAACATGCGATGATATTCAATATGACATAATCCTTCTCCTTTATAAATCTTCAAATTTTTATATAAGTGTGTTCGCGTCCCACATAACATATAAATAATCCCATAACTTCTACAGGCGAACCTACACACTCAAAACCATAAAAGCCCAAATCTAACATACGCACCCAAGGGTTTCAAGAATTAAATCACATTAAAAAGTTTTATCAAAGCAGCCCCAAAAATTAGTGTCCACTTTATCTAATTAGATTGCTAATTGATTTTAATCAAAAACACGTGATTAAGGATTTAGGCGCCACTTAAAACGCATAGTACTAAAGGAAAGGAATAGAGTACTCATGCCTGAAATTAGTCGGATAAAAATATGAGTAGACGGTTTGATTCCTCTTGAGAAAACACTAACTGGATCTTCAATTCTTAAGTTAAAACTTGTTAAAAGTTGGGGCTATGGGTTAAATATGTGAGGAAATATGTTTGGAGTACCTTACTGGAGAAGAGTTTGAGAGAAAAGTATTTTAAAAGTACCACCCCCATAACAGTTTTGGTATTTAAAAAATTTAAGATATAGAATAAAATTAGGACTCTAATCCACCCACCGCCTCCTGTCGCTAGACTGACTGACAGTTGTCGTTCGAAGAGATGCTACATCGTTCGAACGACATACGCTGTCGTTTGAACGACCCCAACATCAAAACAAAAGCTTTAAAACACTGCCTTTACACTTAGAAAAATATTATTTAACTCAATAAAAACGACTAGTTTGTTAAAACATTTTAAAAAATCATTCTAACATTTTATTATAACTCTGATTTAATTCTGGTTGAAAATTTACTTACTCAAATATAAAAATCAACATGTTTAGTTATTAAAGACCATTAAATCCAAAATTTTTCTTTTCTCAAATATTCCAATTAATTAATAAAAACATGGGGTGTTATATACTTCACCACTTGAAAAGGAATTTCTTCCTTAAAATTCAGTAATTCTTAATCGCGTAAAATAAAATAAGGTTCAGATATGCCTACCTGTAGAGTACTACCATTAGGCGCCCATACTCCTAACCTACCCAAACGTAATCCTTAACAAAAATACAATATATATAATGCCTACATATATAAGTTTTTAAGAAGAATTTTACGCACTGCGATACTCTACTAGCCATGCAATCTATCCTACTTTGCCTAAGGCTGAGGCACATAGCTCCTCCCATAACCGGTATTCGTTGGTGCTGCAGCTACTCCCTGACCGCATGACGTTGACAGTGTTGCTGGTGCTCCCTGAACACCTACTGCGGTGATAATTGAAGGCCTCAGTCCTTGTTGTCCCTATACCCCTTGACCTTGTTGCCCTTGTGTGACTTGACCCTTTTGGGCCTGTGCCGCTTGGCCTTGCTTGCCCTCCCTCTTGTTACACTGAGACGCTCGATGTCCTATTTTTCCACAGACAAAACATGCACCCTTAATAACTCCTAAATTCATCCCCCAATTTTGCTCACCCTGTTGTCCTTGATTTGTTCTTTTTTTCTTCCAAGCTTGGTCATTATGAACCTTATTCTCACCACCTTGTCCATTTAACTCTTGTCTCTTTCCCAACTTCTTTTGATAATTGGCCTTCTTTTTCCATAGTAACATCCCTACATCCACCACATGTGCATAAGTAGTGTACGCTGGATTTCCCCATACCATCTGCCTAATCAACCAAGATAATCCCTTAATAAAACACTCCATTTTCTTCACCTCAGTGCTAACCTCCTCTGGTACAAACATAAATAAATTTGTGAACTCCTGTTCATACTCGACAATCGACTTTGAACCTTGATCTAAGTCCATAAATTCTCACTACTTCGCGTTCCTAATTGCATACGAAAAATACTTAGTGTTCAAATTTATCAGAAAATCTGCATAACCCAACTGATCTCTATCCTCTGATATGGTGGCACCCTCCCACCACTGTAAAGCATCCCCAGTCAGCTTAAATGTTGCTAACATCTGCTTCTGCACATCCGTGAAGTTCACCATCATCAAATGTATCTCCATGTCCCTCCTCCATTGGTGAGCAACAGTTGGGTCAGATCCCCCTGCGAAGATGGGAGGATTGCCCTTAAGAAAGATGGTTCTCACACTATCCCAAGACGAAATGAGTGTACCCTGATGTTGTGCCTCTAGAGTCACCCATCTCTGTATCCCCATCTCCATACCGGCCGTCGTGGCCTCACGAATGATGGTTACTAACTCCTCGACCTCCAAAATAATTTATCCCTGCCTCTCCATAGTCGCGGGGCCAGAAACGAACTCCTCTCTCCTATTCCCGGCTCTCCTTGTGTTCACCACCTAAAAAGATAGGAACAAAACAATATCAGACTCAGAATGACTAACAGTATAAATCATCAAAAGGGAATCAAAGATAAGCAATGCAGAAACGAAGACAAACTCATAACCTACGAGACCTAAGACCATGCTCTAATATCATCTGTCACACCCCGCCTAATTCTGTCGTCGGCTGCCACCAAAACTATACCGCACGCGAGTAAATAGATACCATTCTTAGCATGAGACAAATATGAGACATAATATAATCAATCCATAAGATAAATATTTGAATCAATCACAAATGATAATAACAACTGAACGATAAAAGATCCATCACATGCTAAAACTTCGAATATATCCAATATCCAAAAAATGAATTAATTAAAACTAAGTAATAATCATCTGTGAACAATATAACTGAAATTATCTAACAACTTTGGAACCAAATGGCCCAATTAAACTCAAATGAAGTCTCAAAATGAAATACGACTGAAAAGAAAGTCTAACTAAATAAAGCGATAAAATGAATAAACTCTAGTTGCACCTCCAAACGATAGCCAATAAATCCTATGCAGTTACTCCAGCACTAATACCTGAAAATGTTAGTCAACGCGCGAGGTCAGAGTCCTGAGCATGAATACACACTACTCCCCTCAAATAGGGTCCGTGAACCCAGACAGTAGCATTATATGCAATAAATATCACTATAGGGTATTTTAATTATGAATATAATTAAACGAGGGAAAGATAAATTACTAACCACCTCCCAAAGATTCTAATAAAAACACACCAATATCATTTTAATTATCCCACAGCCCTAAAGCATTAATTTAATTAAATTAACCCAAATTATCATTTCTCAATTTACTTCACTTAAGAATAGCGGTCCTCCCGCCTCGGGTGATTTCTCCACCAAAAATACACATCCCCTCGCCAAAACGCCAGCTGGTCCGTTTAAACAATCGTACCCTGCTACATGACAAGGTTCCACACACGACACGACATAAAACGTCGGCTGGCCCGTTTAAACTGTCGGCCCTCACTGATTATGTCGTCAATATATTTTAATACCAGTTTTATTATCCTAGGTATTAAATTCTCAATTTCTCAATTATCAAAATTACCCCACCTTTTTTTTATCGATATGAGATCCTCAAAATGCCCCTTAGTCCCATACCTAAGGGTCCCCAAAGTAAATATACATCATGTCCTACGCATATGATGAATTTTCAATATAAAATACGTCCTAGCCTCATGTCTAGGCTAATGCGACGATAATAGGACATAAAAATCAACCCACCCCCGGAATATAAAATCCTCACGAATTTACACTAACTAGCCTCATACCTAGCAAGCATAAATCAAAATACCAAGGCATACCCACTAGTCCCATACCTAGTAATAATAATCCACACAATATCATAATCATGGTGAGAAATTTACTACCCAAAAGCCCCTCATCACCGCGATGGCAAAAGTGAATAATAATAATCCACACAATATTATAAATCATAAACACAACATGACAATATAATCATAAAGGTCCCAAATTTAATTTAATTCAATTAATAGCACCGTCATTATTTTCAACATAATTCATTATATTAAATAATATGAATTCATTTAACATGCGATAATATTCAATATGACATAATTGTTCTCCTTTATAAATCTTCAAATTTTTATATAAGTGTGTTCGCGTCCCACATAGTATATAAATAATCCCATAACTTCTACAAGCTAACCTACACCCCCAAAACCCTAAAAACCCAAATCTAACTTACGCACCCAAGGGTTTCAAGAATTAAATCACATTAAAAATTTTTATCAAAGCAGCCCCAAAAATTAGTGTCCATTTTCTTTAATTAGATTGCTAATTGATTTTAATCAAAAACACTTGATTAAGGATTTAGGCAATAATTAAAACGCATAATACTAAAGGAAAGGAATAGAATATTCATGCCTGCAATTAGGCGGATAAAAATCTGAGTAGATGGTTGGATTCCTCTTGAGAAAACACCAATTAGATCTTCAATTATTGAGTTAAAACTTGTTAAAATTTTGGGGCTTTGGGTTGAATATGAGAGGATATATGTTTGGAGAACCTTACTGGAGAAAATTTTGAGAGAAAAGTGTTTTGAAAGTTCCAGCCCCGAAATAGTTTTAATATTTAAAGGATTTAAGAGATAGAATACAATTAGGACTCTAATCCACCCACCGCCTCTTGTCGCTCGAACGACTGACAGTTGTCATTCTAACGAGATGCTACATCATTCGAACAACATACGCGATCATTTGAACGACCCCAATATCAAAACAAAAGGTTTAAAACACGGCCTTTACACTTAGAAAAATATTATTTAATTCAACAAAAATGTACATGTTTCTTAAAACATTTTAAAAATCATTATAACATATTATTATAACTCCGATTTAATTCCGGTTGAAAATTTACTCCCTCAAATATAAAAATCAACATGTTTAATTATTAAAGACCATTAAATCCAGAATTTTATTTTTCTCAAATATTACAATTAATTAATTAAATTAATTAATAAAACACGGGGTGTCACAAAAACATGGAGCTTTACTCGCAACGAGTTCACTACACCAAAACTGGAGACTTGTCATGGTCAAAAATCTTGAATAGGCAGACTTGTCACGATTAAAATTATGATATGTTTTGGGGTAACAACTTCTTTATCATGGACTTGTCATAGTCAAAGTCCGTGACATGATTTGTACTTGTCACGGACTTTGACCGTGACAAGTCCATGACAAAGACAAACGTGTCACGAACTTTGATCGTGATAAGTCCATGATAAGTTTGTCTTTGTCACGGACTTGTCACGGTCAAAATTCGTAATAATTCTAGGCAGATTTTAAAAAAAATATTGGGCAATATGGCCACTGCCACTGCCAAGCAGTATGGTTTAACTTGTTAAAGCAGTATATATCTCAAGCATCATTCATACATTTATAAAAACTAAATCCATACACATTAATTCAATCATATTATCAAACAATAATAAAAAAAATATTCAACATTGAATATTTATAACCAATAAATACAAATAAAACTATTACAAATAATTGTCATGGGGTTGGGTTTTTAACAAGTCTTAGGAAGAAGGTAGGCTACACTACAAACGAATTAAGACAACCCTCAATTCGCTGAATGTCGCATTGTCCATCCAACCACAAGGGTTCATTCTCTTTTTGGGGGACAATATGCGTAATGCGGACCCTTGCCTCAATTGGTTGCAACGGACATCTATCCACCAAAGTACCCGTGTGTGTGTCACGGTCCCTTAACCCCCTAGTTATGGGAGTTCCACCCCGTGTGTCTATTATAAACACACTCGGCCAACACTTGTTGACATAGGCCGTTTGACGGGGGTAAAGGTGGAAAATGGATCATATGGAGGCGACGAGTAGGTGGCTATATGTGTGTGGGGTGTGGGTGTGTGTATGGTGTGGTGTGGGTGTGTTTCTATGGAGAGTAAAGGAGAGAGATATAGATGTACCTGAAGGAGAAAAAGGAGTCATACAGGAGAGAGAGAGAGAGAGAGAGAGAGAGAGAGAGAGAGGAGTCGCACAAAAGAGAGAGAGATAGGGGTGTAATCGATAAAGGGCAAATGGTCTTGTAGAGAAGGGTTTATTTAAAAGAGTTGTCACGGTCGTGTCACGGACTTTGACGATGACAACTTATAAACTTGTCACCATCAAAGTTCGTGACATGACCGTGACATTATTATTGTCACGGCCATTGATTGCGACAACAAACGTGTGTTTTGTTGTCACAATTTTTTATCGTGACAACTCTGGTCGGGTATAAAATGATAAAAACTCAATTTTAGTATAGTGGTTGGATGGACAAGTAACCCAGGTCAGGGCCCATACTATGGAGGAGCTCGCATGACGAGCTCTTCTGAACTAGATGAGGTCGAATTTCACTCATGTACTAGAATCGGTGGACCCTACTAAAAGTTTTACGATGTCACAATTAAAATTATATGATGCGAAGATGGACCCAACTGACTACGTCTGGCAATACCGTTAGGATATGACACTCTGGACTAATAAAAAGGCTTTGTTGTGAAGCATCTTACCTTTAAGCCTTGGGGACGTAGATCAAAGTGTTTTAAAATCTTTCTATCGAGTAATTAAAGAACTTTGGGCAATTAGACAAAACCCTCACTACTAGATTCATAACTAGCAACTCATATCCCCAAAAGGTGGAAACCCTGCTCATGCTTAGGAAGCTACTACATGAATCTATCACAGAGTATAATTGGAGGTATTGGGAAGTTTATAATGAAATATAATTTTCTCTAAATAGGTTGTGGTGACATTCTTCAAAAGATTAATGCCAAATGATTTTTTATTATACTAATACTTAACCAAAAAAGAGGCGACAATCATCGACGACCTCATGTCAGGATTGAAAATATTCCAAGGTGGAGGACGTCATTATCGAATGAGACCCAAGTGGTGGCCAACCAAAGGAAAGTGGAAATGGGGATAAGGAGTCCACCTTCAAGAAGGGGATAAGGAAGTATAATGATACCATAAAGAATGAGGACAAAGTATCCTGAATGAAGCCTACCAGTCAATCAACACCGCATTTAAAGAGTTGATCCTTAAGATCTCATCTGATATTAAGGACAAGTAATACTTTAAATGTCCAAAGAAGATGATTAGTGATCCAAAAGGATGGAATTTCGATATAAGATGTTTTTACCATAAGGATCACGACCATAAAATCGATAATTACAAAGCTTTTAAATCACATCTAATGAATATATCTCAGGACCGACATTTGGTAAACTACATCGAGAAGAAGTATGGAAAAGATAGAATTATGGTTGACCAAAGACCACAACCTTTCTTGGACGATTCGAAAGAAGGTTATATGTCCATTTTGATTCATGGATAATTCATCCCCAATCATATAAAGGGGAATGTGGTTAGGCTGGAATTAAACAAAGTGACCGCGATGATGGAAGATTTTTATATTGATCCCAGCAAACCCACAATTAGGAAGCGTCGTTGACTAGAAGAGGTAGATCACATACATAATATTATATTAAGTAATGAGGTTTTAGTAATGATGAGAAATCCCCACATACATAATTTGAAGTATATAATTTGTATAGATAATTAGGATATCGACAAGCTACTAGTTGTTAAGGAGTTCGTTTGAGGTCATGTACTTTAAATTATTCAATAACCTTAATATATGGATGAAAGACCTAAAGGAGGCCACCACTCCATTGGTCAGTTCATGGGAAAGATGACCGTGCCCTTAGAAAGGTGGTCCTACCCATTCAAGCATGTGGAATTTTGAAGTTGATTGAGTGTTTCGTTATAGATATAGACTCGTCTTACAATGTCATCCTAGGGAGATCCTGGCTATAAAAAATGCAGTATATAACCGCCACTTGTTATTAGAATCTTGAATGTATTATCTATTAGGGAGCGATGGAGATAAGGGGTAACCAAACTTTTGCTTAGCAATGATTTATCGTAGCAATCAAACCAAAGCAAGAGAAGAAGAAGGATCAAGTGGAGGAAACCATCACAGATGGTAGTATCCTCTAAAATATAAATTAAATCATGGGAGACCTAGAGTATAGATAATTTAAGTTACCCCAGATGATAAAAAATTGGATCCATTTGAGGATATAACATTTTGTAAGTCGACCATTAGGAGAAGAAATTCATCATTCGAAGTTTGCTCACAAGAGATGAGAATAAGAACTAGTGGATTTCTTAAGAATCAATAAAGCCATGTTTACATAGTAGGATTATGATATCTCATGTATAAGACTTAAAGTTATGTAACATAAGTAACACATTGATCCATTCTATCCTCCAGTTGCACAAAAGACTCATTAAATAGCATTTGAGAAGGTCAAATCAGTTGAAGAGGTAAGGAAACTTCTAGAGGTAGGGTCTATAAAATAAGTTCAATTTATGGGATGGCTATCTAATTTAGTGGTGGTAAAGAAAAGCAATGTAATGTGGAGAATCTGTGTTAATTTTATATACCTAAACAAGGCATATACCACGGATAATTTTCCCATTCTAAAAATTAACTAATTGGTCGATGCCACCATAAGTCACAAATTAGTGATTTTTTTAGAAGCTTACTTAGAGTACCACTAATTATGACGTTTGAATGAGACCATGAGAATACCTCTTTCATCACCACACTTAGATTATACTATTATATATTGATACCATTTGATATGAAGAATGACCAAGAAACCTACCGGAGTTTGTTGATTAAGATGTTTAAATAGCAGTTGGGAAATACCATTGAAGTGTATCAATATAACATGTTGGTAAAGATCAAGAATAAGGTTGACCACTTATCTGACCAACAAAATACCTTTGAAATCATGCGTTATTATCGTGTAAAGCTAATGCATCCAAATTCACCCTTGGTTCGGTTTGAAAAATTCCTTGGATACTTAGTCAGCCAAAGAGGAATTGAGTCCATACCTAACTAGATTGAAGCTTTATAAATGATCCAATCATCGACTATACTACGAGAAATCTTAAAGCTCATAAGAATGCTCACAGACCTTAACAATTTTATCTCAAAATCTTTTGAGCTGTGTCGACCATTTCTCCAAGTGTAAAGGATATATTTAACAAAAAATGCTTAGTGACGTTGGAGGGGATAAAATGTTATTTAGGAGCTTCAATAATGATAAAGGTCCCTAAATGAGGAGAAACTTTGTACCTATACCTGTTCATGTTGTATCAATTAGTTATTTCAACATTGGTTTACAAATAAGCCAAAGGGCAAGCCCTAATTTATCAAGTTATTAACACCTTGATCGATGCCAAGAAAATGTACCTCCCATTAGAAAATTTAAATTACTCACTTGTAATTTCATCGAGGAAGCTGAAGGAATATTTCTAAGGTCACCCGATTATAGTGCTCATCTTCTCCCCATTAAAAGTTGCTCTCTAAAAAGTTAACCTATGAGGAAGTATGCCTAATTCGTTAGTGTATTTGGGAAGAATTGAAATACATTATCAATAATGTATAATAATCAAATGATATATCTTAACTAACTTCGTTATTGAGTTTGTGCTAAGGGGGGTGAAAATTTAACCTATCATGATAAATGGTCAGACCAACAAAGAAGATAAGAATAACCAAGAAAATGGACATTATTTATCAATATGATGTCCCATTATAAGGGATTAGGACAATGTATCATGCTAGTTACTCCAGTTAGTGAAACTATTTAACATGCCACATGACACGTTTTGAAACATCTAATAATGAGGACGAATATGAAGCGTTGATCGGACGATTAAAGAAAGCCCTATCCCTAGAAGTCAACTATGTTAAAGTGTTTTGAGACTCTTGACTGATATCGACTTAGATATCAGGAGGATATAATGCAAAGGATTAACGCATGCTGACCTAAATGGGAAAAGCGCAAGAACTAGTTACCTGATTTTTAAACATTAACATTAAAAAATTCCCTATAGGAAACAACATTCATATAAACATTTTATCCACTCTAGCCTTAGCGGTCGACTCTGACCTCAAGTGAACCATTAAGGTTGAGTACTTTGACCAATCAAGTATCTTGATAGAAGAGGAGGTCATTCTGGTTGTGCCAATAGATGAGGCCTCTAGATAGACGGGCTTTATCACTAAGTACTTAAAAGATGATGTACTACCAGATGACAAGATGAAGGCTTACAAGATTAAAGTTGAAGTTTCTCAATTTTGTTTTTTACCAGAGGGGAATTTGTACCGCCAGCCCTTCATAACCTATAAATCCTAGGCCCATACTTATAATTGGTGCACCCGAGTAGTGTGGAAAAATAAGTATATGAACTATAAGAAGGAATATATGGTAATCACGATGGAAGAAGGTCACTTGCATTATGAGAAACCGTGGAGGGCTTTTAGTGGCCCAATATGTAAAGGGACATCGCCAAGTATGCCTAGAAGTGAGACAAATGTCAGATATTATCTATATACTCCATCAACCAGACGATGTCCTCAATCCGTTGACTATTCCATGATTGTTTTCACCTTGGGGACTATACACCATCGGACCATTACCCACGACATTTGTAAATAAAACATATTTTATGGTCCGAACAAACTATTTCACTAAAAGCAAACAAGATAAGTTATTAGAAAATATTGAGGACATCGACATGATAAAATTTATGTGGATAAGAATCATTACCCAATTTGGGATTACGAGGACCCTCATAACAAACAACAACACCCAATTCGAGAGCGAACCATGTTAGAGGTTTTGTAGTGGCCATAGAATAAGGAATTACTATAGATCGGTGGCCCACCTATAGAGCAATAGGCAAGATGAAGCCTCAAATAAAATAATGTTTAAAGGAATTTATAATAGACGAGAAAAAGGATAATAGAATTTAGGTGGATGAGATCCCACATGTCCTTCGAGAATATCAGACAGCCCCTTGGAAGTCAATTAGGGAAACTCCTTTCGCTATGGCCTATGGTATGGATACAGTGATCCTCATGGAAACCTAGATCTTAAACATGAAAACTTCCTTGGTCGATCGAGCTATCAATAATTCCAAAATTAGGTCAGAGTTAGACTCCGTCGAGAAAAATGGGAACAAACATTCATATCACTAGCGTCGTACCAGCGATAGCTCACTAAGCAGTATAGTCGTCTTGTGAAGCCAATGGAGTTAAAAGTTTGGAATATATTCTTAGGAATATAGTTAGTTGCGCAAAAAGCCCTTTTGATGAAAGTTGAGTTCCATTTGAGAGGGCCCGTCTAGAATTACAAGGGCCAATAAAAATGGAGGAAATGAAATAAGTAAAAGTGAGCATGCAATCTCAAAAACTAAATCCTAAGAATGGAAAGCTAGAACTGAAATTACAAAATTTATTGTATCTCCAATTAAGAAAGATCAAAGCTGAGGCGGCTAGTGCTACTTAGGACCTAAAAAATAGTTCCACATACATAATTAAACCGAGAAAATCTATAGTGAGTAAGACTATACTAAATTTTACCCGCAATAAAAATAGTAAATCTTCCTTTCATATTTTAGTTGCTTTTAAGTTATCCCAAGCCAAACAACATAAAATATGTCACACAGGTCTAATCCCAATCCCTAGTGAAACCCATGTTATATAAGTATATTATTTCTCAGATGTTAATTATTTATATGGCTTCAAAAGCTATAGTAATGATTATACGTCTCGAGTAAAGTCACTAGTGGAATAAGAACATCACATAATATAATAACCAAGTGAGTATGCCCCAATCACATGCAAATCATATGGAATAAGCTCAAGCCCGCAAGTAAAAGTGCGAAGGCTTATCCCTAATGCCCTTGGGGATCACTCATTCATACTAGGTATAGTTATAGGTCATCCCAACCCTATAACCTCAAATCATCAACAAAGTGAAATCACTACGCCATCATACAAGGCATAAGACCCCATACTTAAGGCTATATAAAAGGATCCCCCCATTGTCCTACTCAGGAGATCGGTATGTCATCATGTAGGATCGAGGTACATAGGATCAAGGGAAAGCCTGACTCACGTATCGGGGGCCCGCGCAATCAATGCCATACATGTGCCATCAAATCCCTCATAGTACGTCATATATGAGCACAAACACATCCTCGATATGATTGCACATAAGTCAAGAAAACAACGACCAATCCTACTCAAATGAATTCTAAAACACTCTTTTAATTCTCGGATTAAGATTCCCTAAGTATTTAAATGTTCATAATCGAATTGATCCAAAGTTGTTAAAATGAAATCCTTAAGTCATTTGAACCGAAACCCCAAGTCATTCAGACAAAAACACTTTGTCATTAGAACAAGATGTCCTTTCTCATTCGAATGAGAATCTAATGTCATTTAAATGAGATTGCTACAAATATCATCTTCCTCTTTGTAAAGTGATGACCATAACCAAATCAAAGCCTAAGTTTAAAGCCTCTAACCATCAAATTACCCAATATCCCTTTAATCTAACCTACATATTAACGCTACTAACATTAATTAACAAGTTTTGGATGATTAAAACTACGATTAAACATGTAATTTTAGATTATAAGGATTTAGCCCTAAGTTCATTATCTAAACATGATTCCAAAAATTAAACTAAGACTTCAATACAAGAATAAATCTTAAGTGAGGGATTTTACTAATTAACATTACTATGATTCATATCTAATGTGTTTAAATCCAGATTACATGATTTCATAGTTGAATTAAAGGATTAAACATCCAAATTACACTAGTTCTTCCATATATGATTAAGGATTAAACATGTAATTAATCTAATTATGAAATTAGGTTATAATATGATTTTAAATTAGATTGCATTAGTTAACTTCAAATTCTAAAATACTACTATTATTCAATGCAAACTTAATTAAATTCTTAATCAAAATAGACTTGGATTGATTGTATGAATCGAATCCCAAACCCCTAATCTCTTCAATCTATTGTTACACCCAATAACTCCTTAGCTGATAGGGTTGTTATTTAATGTTTTGTGAGAATTTAGGTTTTGTTAAGTATGTTTTAAAAGGCACTAGTTTCAAAATTAAGCCTAGACCCCAAAAATAGCCATATCCTAATGAGCCCGAAACACAATCTAAATGGCCCAAAACTTAGCCTAAACCATATACTAACCCAACAAACTTAAATTCCACTATTTTAGGCTAAAAATGACTTTCTAAATGTCCCAAAAGTCCAAATCGAAAGTAATGTATCTTTATACATTAATTATCTCATTAACTTAATTATTAGCCGGAATGAGTAGATTAACCTAAAACTTAATTATATATTAGTTAAGTGTGGCTCATTATTATAAAAAACTACTTCACCATGGGTGGGACCCAATACTGAGGAAATAATCCAAACAAGGAAATCCCTGGCACCTATCCCTTGACCATTCCATAGTAGTTTATAATACTAAGTCACTTAAAATATTTATGTAGTGAATTATAATGTGTTTTATCAATTTTTAAAGGATGTGGATTCACGAAGCATATATAAGGATCACATAGTAATATATATAAATATAATAAGTGACATATCGCATGTCACAATAGAGAATTAAATAATAGATTAAAAAATAGATAAATGCAAGGAAAATATGGGGCATTACATTCCTCCCCCTTAAATAAGGAGTTTCTTGCTTGAAATTTAACTTTTGTATACCTTACTTGAAGATCTTAGGATATCTCTCCCTATGTCCTCCTTTCTCTCTAAAGTAGACTCAACATCGTTGTGGTTTCCCCACTGGACTTAAACTAATATAATGATTTTCAACCGTAAAGTCTACTCCCTCTAGTTAAGTGTTGATCCTCGTAACTCGTGTTTGGTTGTAGCTCAATCTCGTTGAGGTTGATGTGCTGGTACGCTAACTTGTCCTATAAGAACTTCCTCAGTATAGAGACATGAAAGGCATTGTGTACATACTCAAGATGGTCAGGTAAGGACAAAGGATATGCCACAAGCCCTTCCTTACTTAATATCGTGAAGGGACCTACATATCGGGTGCTAACTTATCCTTAGACCAAAATCTCATAACTTCTGTCATTAGGAAGACCTTAAGAAGGACCTGATCTCTAACCTAAAACTCTAGCTTATGCTTTCTCCTATCTGTGTAACTCTTTTGCCTACTCTAGATAGTCTTTATATGCTCCTTAATGAGTGCCACTTTCTCTGAGGTATAACGAACACATTCTAGCCTCAAAGCCTATTATCCCTCGTCTCTAGCCAATAGCTCAGAGAATGACATGGTCCTCTATATAAGGCCTCCTAGGGTGCCATACCAATAGCCTACTGGTGACTGTTGTTATATGAGAACTCGATGAGTGGCAAGTGGTGATCTTATCTCCCCTTGAAGTATAAAATACAAGCTCACAACATGTCTTCCAAAATATGATTCATCCGCTCCAATTTAAGCATCTGTCTAAGGGAGAAACACGATACTCATATTCAATTGTCATTCCATAGCCTCCTGAAAACTCTTCCGAAACAAGGATATAAAGGTGTGATCCCTATCGAACACAATGTTGAGTGGTACCTCGTGAAGAAGCACAATCTCTAAAAATAAGACTCGGACTTATCGCTTTACGGTGTAGTTTGTCGGCACTAGAAGAAAATGGGATACCTTAGTCAGTCTGTCGATAATGACCCAAACATAATAATACTCCTTTTAGGACCTCGAAAACGCATCAATAAAGTTCGTTGAGATACTTTCTCACTTTCACACAGGGATATTTAATGGTTACAACTCCTTATATGGCCTCCGGTGCTCTGCCTTTATAATTGATAGGTGGCACACTTCGATATGAACTCTTTTATATCTCTTTTCATCCCTACCACTAGTATTATCTCCTTATGTTATGTCATGGTACATCCTTTCTTCCCTACGATGCACAATGAACCATAAACCACGTGCCTCAGTCAATACTACCTTTCGCAACTCGGGACCGTCTAACATAACCAAATGGCCCAAAAATCTTAACCTTCTATCTGAGCTAATATAATAGAAAAGAACCCCCCTCGAATGCATCAGTGTAGACCATATACTCTAATCAACCCCGTGGTAAAATAAGTGCAGGCACAGTCGTGGGTCTCTCCTTCATCTCCTTAAATGATCTCTGATAATGACCATCTCAAATAAACGATACCCCCTTCCAAGTGAGGTGAGTCAGTGGCCCCGTAATCTTTAAGAAACCCTAAATAAACCTCATGTAGTACCCAGCTAACCCAAAAAAACTCTACTTGAGTAGGTGTTGTGGGTTGTCCCAATTCCATCATGACTAACACCTTGTAAGATCTACATAAATCCTAGCCTCTGATATATTATTTCCCAATAATTAAACTTCTCGAAACCAAAAACCACACTTGGAGAACTTAGCATACAACTTATGTTCCAAAAATGTGTGTAAAAATGTACTCGAATATTGTGCATGCTCATCCTCGGACCAAGAGTACATCAAAATATATCGATGAACACGATGATGAACTGGTCCAGTTATAACCAAAATACTCTATTCATCAAATTCATAAACATGGTTGGAGTGTTGGCCAGCCAACTCAAATGGCATGACCAAGAACTCTTACAATCCATACCGTGTCAGAAAAGACATATTCAGGATGTCCTCCTCCCAAACCCACAGTTGATAATAACCCGAGAATAAGTCGATCTTCGAAAGAATGACACGCCCCTCAACTAATTAAATATGTTATCGATACGAGGAACCAAATATTTATTATGTATCGTGACCTTGTTTAGCTCTCGATTATCCACACAAAGTATCAACGAATCATCCTTGTTCTTCACAAATAAATTGGAGCTCCCCACAAAGACATACTCTTCCGTATGAACCCCTGACTCAAGGGCTACTGGATTTGCTCCCGTAAGACATCCTGTACAATGCCCTCATTACGGGCCCAGTGCCCAGTGCCAATTTTATAAAAAAAAAATATCTTATATGTGTGTGGTAACCCTTGTACCTTATTAAACACGTCTAAAAACTCTCGGACTATTGGTATTGACTCCAAAGATAAAGTGACATCCTCTGATGTACTCATATCGATATAATATAAGTGAGTATTAGACCCTCCCCCGAGACTAGGCATAGATATAAGTAACATCTCCTACCTGAGAATAGCGAACGTGATATACTTGCCATTATAGTTAATTTGGGAGTGATATTGTACTAACCAATCCATTCCCAATATGACATCATATGTCCGCATATCTAATATCAAAAGTTCAGCAAAAAAACACTATTGTTCGATCTTGGCTACCACGTCCTTACTAACTTGACATAAGGCAACATGCATATCCACTATGGTATGTACATTCATTGAAAACTCAGTAAAAATATCTAATAACCTAAAGTTGTGACAAATGAAACACTAACAAAAGAATGTAATGCTCTCATGTCAAACAAACCCCGTACATAACTACCATAGACGTAGAACGTACGCTCAATGGCTTGTGACGAGGTTTGCTAATGGATATTGAAAACACATCTATAATTTATTTATGGGAGATAATGTGTTAGATCTCTAGGCAGTGGTGGCAATGCAAGATACTACGGTGGTGATGGCAATGCCTGGAGGTGGGGTAGGATTGGTAAAGATTGATGTTTCCCCTATTGAAATTAGCCCTAGCTGACAAGGTTGCCCCTAGGTAACTTTATGAAAGAATGGTCCTACTCTCCACAAGTGTAACATAATCCTACTGGCGTCCCTACAACCCCTGTCCCCGGGGTCAGTCCTGTTGACCTTAACCCTATCAGCCTCGCCCTATCTAGCCATGGATTTGCTAGCCTTACTATCTGTGGACCTAATGGCCATGCAAACTCAGCCTCTCGTTGCCCTGATGATGTTGATCATTCAAACCCCAGAACCTCTTGGGGATTCTCCCCTATGGTGGTATCTTTTACTATTATAAACCTGCTCGAGCTCGGGATGACTCATTGCTCTCCCCTGTTTTGGGCCCCTGTTCGACCCTTACATTCTCGTTCTTATGAGACCTATCCTATTAAAAGTCATTGTGGTCTTGGCAGTGCATTAAAGTGGTGTTCACTAGTTGAGTGTATGTAGTGAAGGTCAGGTTACCAAGGAACTTCCCTTCATGCTCGGTTACTATATAGTCACCCTGTAGTAGTTTAAAAAATATGACATCATACTAATTCGAATAGCTAGTGGGAAATAATTTCCCTAAAACTTTGCCCAGAACTAACTGATGGTGATACTCGACATGACTCCCACCACTAAAGTGCATCACTTACTAGTTAAAAACTAACTAGAATATTCTTATGTACCTCTGAGCGCTCTATGGGATGTATGTGAATCTCAATATATCTATTAATGAGAAATAATAGGATATGTGGAGCCGATAAACTCAGGTAGAATGCCCTTATTGAAGGTACTCATCCCCTTCTCCTAAGTTAACATGGCATGTGGGAAAGTACAACCATGGGCGGTGGTGGATGATCCTGGTTAATTGTGGCCATAACAGCGACAACATTCTAGGATATAATATTGGCCAAATAAATAGATGCGAAAGCTAGCACCTTCCATGTGGTTGTGGTTGTGGTTGTTATGCCTCTATCTTGGTAGAAATAACCTATCTGTGACGTGTGGCTCCTCACCTCGTGTTCATCATCTGAAAGCCGGTAAAGAAAAGTGGGTCAGTATCGTATGACATAAGAATAAAAAAATCCTAAATAGTTTATCTTTAAATTGTTAAATAATGCAACATAGAAAAGCAATGTACACACACAAGACCTAAGGACACTAAAAGCTTGAATTCTCTGATACCAATTGTGACACCCAGTAAAATCCATAAATATATTAATCAGTTCTAGACATATATAATACGGGAGTCAAAACAATTTATATCATTCTAAACATCAATAATATAAAATAAAACACTAGCTCTGATAATATTAAATATAAAAATAAAATAATCCAAGACACAAATTTGATACCAATACAAACCATAACAAAATAAAACTCCACATTGGAATGTAAATGTCTCAATGACAATAAATATATAACTCAAAATAGTTAATCAAACTTCAACATAAAAAATCTTCAACACATTAATCCGACTTAATTAAATACTGAAAGGAAATGCAATAAGTAAAGGTGAGCATGCAAGCTCAACAACTACGTCCTAGGAATGGAAAGCGTGAAACTGGATTGCTGAATGTTTCCCCATCTAAGAAATATTAGAGCTAAGGTTGTTGCTACTTCCTCAGACCTGAACAATAGTTCCACAAAGATGATTAAACCAAACAAGTCTATAGTGAGTAAGAATGTAACTAAATTTAGGCCATAATAAAAATAATACATCTTCATCCCATATTTTAGTTACTTTTAATTTATACCAACCCAAACAACCTAAAATAAGGCATTAAGGTTTAATCATAATCCTCGGTGAAACCTATGATACATAAGTATATCTTTTCTCAGGTGTCCATTATTTACATGGTTTCGAAAGCTATAGTAAAGACTACACGTCTCTAGTAAAATCACCAGTGTAATAAAATAATCATATAATTTGATAACCAAGTGAGTATTCCCCACTCACGTGAAAATCAGATGAGCTATGTTCAAGCACGTAAGTAAAGGTACGAAGGCCTATCCCTAATGCCCTCGGGGATCACTCATGAATACTAGATATAGGTATATGGCATCCCAATCTATAACCTCAAAGTATCAATAAAGGGATATCACTATGCTCTTACACGAGTCGTACGACCCCACATGCAAGTCTATACGAAAGGATCCTTTATTGTCTCGCTTGGGAGACGGGTGCATCAGGACGTAGGATCGGGGTATATAGGACCAAGGTAAAGTTTGTTTCAATCATGGGGGTAACTGCGTAGTTAACATCGTATGGTCCCCATAAAATCCCTCTTAGTTTATCACTCATCAATACACAAACCCTAGGTATGATTGTACTTAATTCAAGCAAAAACCAGTCAATCCTACTCAGAGGAATTCTAAAATAGTATCCTAGTTCTCATAATAATATTATGTAGGCATTTAAAAGTTCATAACCAAAAGGATCCAAAGTCTTTAAAACAAGATCCTTAAATTGCCCGAACCAAAACCGTAATTCGTTCGAACCCAAATCGTAAGTTGTTCGAACCAAAACCCTATGTCGTTCGAACCAAAATGTCCTTTCTCATTAGAACGAGAATCCAATGTCGTTCGGACAAGATTGTCGCAAATGCCTTCCTCCTCCTTGTAAAGTAATGACCATAACCAAATCAAAACTCAAGTTTAAAGCTTTAAGACATAAAAATACCCACTCAACTTGTAATTTAACCTACATATCAATGTTACTAACATGTATTAATAATTTGCAAATGATTAAAACTACGATTAAATATTTAATTTCAAATTATAAGCATCCAACCCTAAGTTTATTATCTAAACATGATGCCACAAATTAGATTACGATTTCAATACAAGAATTGACCAAAAGTGAGGAATTTTATAGATAAACATTATTATGATTCATGTCTAATATTTTTAGATCCAGATTACATGATTTCATTGTTCAATTAATGGATTCAACATTAAAACTACACAAGTTATTCAATATATGATTAAGGCTTAAACATGCAATTAATATAAGGGTTATTTGTCCTTTGGCATATGCTAATTTGTCCAGTTTACAATTTAACACCCATTTTTTTGTTTATGTAGGCTTGACACCCATTTTGGATGAAAATCGTTTAGTCGCAAAGTTGTCCGTTAAATCTAACTATTTTTTTGGTATAATTCAAAAATACCCTTCTATTTAATAAAATAATAAATTGCCCTTGACCCTGAACTATTTTTTTTATCAATAAATAGCATTTACTTTGATTTAAATTTTCAACACATTCATATTTAAAAGGACACTTTTTAATTAAAAAATTGGTTTATTTTATAAAAATTGTCTTATATATAAACAAAGGTTTTGGCATAATGTTGACCATTATTACCATTTTTTTAAAGATCTTAATACATTGTACTTATGGACTTAAATCTTGAATAATCAATTAGTTTTAAGAATAGAAAACTTGGTAATTCAATTAAGTCAAGTGGCTCAATCTTAAGTCCTTTTCTAGCTGGATTGTTGGAGTCCCAGCTTGACTTGAAAACAAAGAGTCATATATTTTTAGGGAAAACATATAGTAAAAATGGATTTCTTCGTCTTTTAATTTTCTAACTACTCATTAGTTATGGGGTAAACATTAAGATTTTAATATTTCTCTAGTTGGATTGTTGATTTTCAACAAAGAAAACATACAGTTATTTTTTAATTAAATGGCCTTTGCTACTTTGGTCATATAGAAAAAAATGGCTAGGATTTCTTATTTATGAAACCATAGTATTACACTGACAATGATCGAATCAATAAAAGACATGAGGAGTAAAGTTAAAAATTCATTTTGATAAAATTCTATTTTTTAAACTATTTTTATATAAGAATAATTTTTTTATTAAATAAATAATTTTTTGGTTAAAAATTGTCTTTTTAAATATTAATGTATTATATATATACACATACAGACAGACAAACTCTAGTACATAGTAAGTATATAGTAAAACAAATATTTTTCGACTGAATTCTTTTATATGACTTTTAAATATTTCAAGGGACTCATTTAAAAAAAATCATTATAAAGCTCCAAAAGTTTGACCAATTTTTTTAAATTAGTAAAAAAAATTATTTTGAGTTGATTTTTTATATATGAATCCTTTGAAATGTTTAAATAACACACAAAAAAACTCAACTCAAAAATAAATTTTTTAATATTAAAAAAAATGGTTTGCGCCGGCGTTATGTATACTTGGTATGTATGATAGTCTCTCTCTTTCTTATATATATATACATATATATATATATATACATATATATATATATATATATATATATATATACATATATATATATATATACATAAATGAATAAATATGAATGCGTGAAAGATTTATATTCAAAAGAAAAAGGGCATTTGTTATTAAAAAATAGTTGAAAGATAAGAGTAATTTATTATTTTGTAAATAGTAGGGTATTTTCGAATGTACCAAAAATGGTTAGCGTTAAGGATTAACTATGTTGATAAAAAGGTTTTCATTCAAAATGGGTGTCAAACTTGCATAAATAAAAAGAGTGAGTGAAATTATAAACTAGACAAATTAGCAAATGCCAAAGGCTAAATAACCTTTAATATAATTACGAAATTAGGTTATAATATGATTACAAGTTAGATTTCATGAGTTAATTTCATATTCCAATATACTATTATTATTATTCTAAACAAAATTAAATTCTTAAGCAAAGTAGAGTTGCCTTGGATTGATTGTATGAATCAAATCCCCCAAATCTTCAATCTCTCGTTGCTCCCTCTAACTCCTATATTGAAAGGGTTGTTCTCTAATATGTTTTGTGAGTTTAGTTTTCTTAATTAAGTAATAAAAGTCACTAATTCTGAAAATAAACTTAGGCCCAAAATAGACTTAACCCAATGAACACAAAATATGCTCCAAATGGCCCGAAACTTGGCCTAAACCATAAACTAACCTAACCCAATGAGCTAGGTTTAAAGACTAAACATAGTATTTCAAGAAATCATACCATATAGAATCTTGTTGTGATTCATATGAGTAGACAAAGGTATATGATGATCAAATCCTTCATGCCCTCCGAGGTATTGGAAAAACCTTAATTAAACCTTTTGTATGCTTGGTCTCTCTATAGGCCTCTTTACAAAAATGTGAATCGTATTTTCTATCACCCCTCTCAAACCCTCCTTAATAATGATTAAAACCCCTTCCCACGCCTTTATATACAAGTAAAAAAGGTGGACTTAGACTAAAATTAGTTTCTTGTGAGTACGGGCCTGACTACTTGGGTATATGAACTACACTTGGGATCCAAGATAAAAAATTAAATTAGCTCCAAATAAATACTCAAAAATTTTAATTATAATTACTGTAGTTATTTTATTTCTTTATTTAATTATGAATTAACTCCACTAAATAATCACGACTATACTCCAATTTAATTCTCTCATAAATCACTTATATATAATGGGGTATTATTTGCAAAGTTGATTATGGTACATAATATAATTCTCAAGGTTAAGTGTCTGATACCCGCTTGGTCAAATCAATTTACTGATAATCGACTTTAACCAAACTCTAATCAATTTCCTTGAGTCCCAGGCTTAACTTATTTGTTACTCCACCAGGATTATAAAATAATCCACCTCCCAGGTTTTACTTGGTGGAAACAAAACATATAAGTCTATAAAGGGGTATAACAATCCGTGGTATCGCATGGATGTAGAATCTTCCGAACTATAATCTCAGACCTAGTTACACAACTATCACTCAAATATGTAGAGATCTTTTATCCCGATAAAAAATTAGATCGCACGCTTAGTAATCAAAGTGATATTTGTGCAAACATTCCAATCCTCATAATTATTAGGATTAAGAATCTATGCACCATTTTCAAATGGTGTGATATTACGTGAGTATAATCAAGACAACCCTTAGACTCAAATCTTACGGTTGTCCCTATTCAATACATTCCTGGGAAGTATCGACCAAATCCTTTGACGAACTATTGAATAATTTTTCAAACCATCAAGAAGGTTCCCATAGTTTAAGATAAACTACTAGTATTGTATCGCAACTATTACGATAGCATGTCCACTCCCTATCTAAGATTTGAACATTTTAATAGTGCTAAGACTAGAATCTCGATCTTCTAGTGATCAACCCGTAATCGACTCATCGGAATTCCTATTGAAATCTATTGACCGACATATCTATAATATATTTAATCCAAATATGATGAATTCACGTAACCATGATAATTATTTCAAAATGATTTAACACACCATTACTTAAAGTAAATGTCATACATGGTTTTAAGAATAAGACTCCGATAATCTCCCACTTAGTCTTAAATCCACGTCGAACTCCCAACCCATCTACATAGCAGTTTGTTGCCTATCGATATAATGATTAATTGGGAATTATCCGATACAACCCTATGATAAACTTATCACCCACTTGTTGGATTTCTCAAACTAGGTCGAACCTATACTCAATGTGCTTAACCCTCTTATGGGTTACGAGTTCTCTTAAACTTGCAATCATACCACTATGAACACTAAAAGTGTAATAGCTAATTGCACTTGAAGGAACCTCATCCAAGTTATTTAGGAAGTAACCAAGCCATATAGACTCTTTAGTTACCTCCGAAGTGGCAATAACTTTAGCCTCCCTAGGGGAGTTAGTAATCCAATATTTCTTCATACTCCTCTAATCTTATAGCTCACCCTCCTTGGTTAAATACATATTCCGAGGTAAAAAACTTGGAATCCTTATTTGACTAAAAACTTAGTCTTTGTGCCTAAAAGATACAAGACTATTAGATTAAAATCTTTTGACCATGCCGAAGCATAATAAATTTTGTTCTAGTGCACAATATAACATGCATGTGCTGCCACCACTGAAGCATTAGGTATATTCCACATTCCTTCCATATAATCAAGTGTCCTAAGACATTGATTCGCAAATAGAGATATTTCATACTTGAAAAGTAACTCTTTTCATGTAATTCCTATGTCAATTTTGTGTATACAAAATTGATATAATCAACTTGGGATAATCCCAACATCTTTTGCAACCAATCTAGTAAAAGCTTGATTATAAAGATGTGCTTGGCTTGTCCTAAGTACTTTTTATCGAATATCTAGACAACACACTCGTATGTAAGATAATACTCCCACCTCATTCCCGATTAGGCAAATATTATCCATAAATTATATTAGAAATACCACCATTTCATCATGCTTAGTACACAAGCAATATATTTCGAACTTTGATCAAAATTAAGATTTGAATACCTTATCAAACTAAATGACCCAAGACCTCGATGTTATATTAAATCCATAAGTGGATGTCACGCGCTTACATCACTTTGATTTTTTCGATGTCTTGCTATATAAGTTTCAAGACAATAGTTCAACAACGCAGTCTTAATGTTAAAATAATTTCGACATACTTTAGCATGACTATCGCGAGAAGGTGTCCTCATAGTCAATCCTTTCTTTCTGAGTAAACCCTATCGCAAGCCTACCTTGAAGGTGTGAACCTTCCCATCCATCTTTCTTTTAACTTTTTGTAGGTCCCTTCTTCCCGATGGGTTTTACCCCATCAACAAGTCTACAAGTCCAAAAACTTAATTCGAATATATCGTATCAATTTTAAGTGTCCATAGTCATATATAAAAGCAAAAGTCATTTCCTTTGAATGCCTCGTTGTAGTTATGGGGACCCGGTTCGTGTTTACATGTGATCTTATCAAAATAACCACCCAAAACCCTAACTATTCAAAATGACTCTTGATGCTCCCACTATGACGTGTCACCATTTGTTATCCATGATAAGTGACACGTGTATCCTGATCAACAATAATGTTCCCCCTACAATAAGGTAGTGTATTATCAATATTATGTCATATTTATTCTTGTATGGGTGGTCTAGCAACATTGGTAATATGATGTTTTATTATATCTTGTAAGTCCAGCTCATGCTTGGCCTGATAAACTTATGACTCGGGAATAATTTTTTAATAATGTACTAGATATGTATATACGAACTATGTCTTGAGAATGTTAAAGGCTGATATATTAGAGATGTACATATTTAGAATGATAACCTGAGATGGTTAAAACAAGAGAATAATGTTAGTAAGAGAATTACTATTAATGCACGAGTTTATCATAGAGTACGAGAATCCTAATATGAGAGATGAACTTAAAAATTATTAAAGTAAATATCACATTTGGCTATACACGGGTTTAGGAGGAGAACCGTATGGTAACTTAAATGGCTTAAAATATACTTAAAATGGGAGGAAGATGCATTATTATTGTTGTGGCCCAACTTCAATCAAATTCTTACTCTTTAAAGACTTGCCAGGTTTAATCCTCATTATTAAATAATTTTTCTATAAGTCTTAACTGTATTGATTACCACTGACTTGAGCTACTAGTTGGAGGAATTTCTCCAGCACCTATTTCATGTATTTATTCCAAGGATGTAGGTGCCGAGCCCAATCGCTCCTTTACATTCCAATTATCATTTATATTTCAGTTGTATTATTTCAGATTCTTGAGTCAAACACTTGTATGAGAAATATAATTATTACTAAGATAGTTAGATTCCACGAATTAAAGTTATATTATTGTTATTTAATGGTATAAGAGAAGTTTTATACTATTCAACATTTATTATCTCTTGATGTATTTAAATGTATCATTTCATTTATTTAGTTATGCTGAGAATATTACCAAATATTTTTTATTCCCATGATTTTCGTATTAGACCTGATCAATTTATTTATGGAATTTACAGGGTGTCAAATATAGTCTTTAAATTCAACAAATGAAGTTTTGTGAAGTAGAGAGGCCCCGTATATCTTCAAAGTTTCAAATGCTCAGGAAGTCCAAATGAGCAAGACATATTCTTTACTCAAACTTTTTATCACATATCAAGTTTTCTGGCTTGAATGACTCACGACTCGATGCTTTGACATAAAATTTCGTTAACTTATAATAAAATATAAATGTTTAAATTTTCAGAGTGGTGTAAGAGAGATCCATGCTTGATCTTGCTACTATAAGGTGAAAAAAGTCTGTTGTGGAGGTTATGCTTAATAAATCTAGGACAGGCTCAAGTTTGTAAGTAATTTCTTTTTTTATGTAATAATTTACCTATACTAGTGAAAGATGTCGGTTTGTCCCAAGATTTTTTTCCAGTTGTGGGGGTTCCCTTATACAAATCCTCTTCTCAAGCGTAGATTTACTATTTCACATTTTGATTCTTTATATGGTTAATGAACATATAATACTAAATAAATAAATTTGGTAAATCACATTTTTATCACTTATACATTAGGATTAACTTTTACATGAATTTGGACTAAAGAGAAATATTTCTTTTAAAATAGAAATAATTTTAATTAGGTAGCTATCGATATTCGTATACTCTCAAAGTCAAATAATAATGTTAACTTATTTCATTAAAAGTAAGTGGAGTCGGTCATATACCTACCCTCCACTTGTTAAACGATAAGTTAAATGATAATGTTAACTCATTATCCAATTTTTTACAATTAGGTGGAGTCGGACATTGACCTACATTCCACATATTAAACAATAAGATAAATAAGAATGTTAACTTATTATTCAAGTTTTACAACTAAGTGGAGTCGATTATGGACCTACCCTCCACCGAAAATTTACATAATTAAGTTACTAAGAGTTATTAACTTATTCAAAGTTAATGAAAAAAATCTATTTGCATGTAAACTTTAAATATTAATGAAAATACGAATAAGACAAGACATACCCATAAATAAACTTTTCATTAATTGATAAATGGCCACGAGGCCAACATGATAATGGTCACGAGTCTTACAATAAAACATAACAAAAACACTACAAATAGGGTACTAAGGGTGACCTTACCCAAGCTTTCGACAACCTCACTGACTTGCTTAACCTAACTTTCAGGAAGATCATGATCAATCACTGGTTGATCAACTTCTTGGTTAGAGGCCAAATAATCTTCCTCGTTGCCTATAACTGGCTTCTAAATGGGAGAGAACTCAAAAAATTCTAAGTAAATTACCCCCTTTTGAGGCTGGGGATCCATTCCATGTTAACGGGAACCAAATCGTGATAGTCATGTTGTGAAGCTACTTCTTTGACTCTGGCCTCAAAGTTGTTGTTAAAAGAATATTTATTTTTTATTTCTCTTGCTCTAGTTGGGTAGTCAGGGAGCGTTTTTACCTTTGGAGGATCAATTTCTCTAGGGTCTTTAAGGGTAATCCTTCTTCTGTTCGGTGAGTATGGAGTCCACGTTGCTATAGGCCAATCCAAGGGCCTCCACTTCATTCACCAACACTTACTTACTATAGGTATCCTCTTTTAATTGGATGGTCAGACTGACAATCTTGTTGTCTCGATTAATAAGTTGGCTCTTCATGATATTGGTTGGGTTGTGAAGATTATCATTTATCTTCACTAGGTGATTATCCATTTTGGTTGACTCATAAAGTGTCAGCATGACCCGCAAACACAAGTGTAAATAGATGTAGTAGAAATATGAGTGGTCTATAAGACTTGTAAAATAAAAAGGACAAATGCTCAAATATACTTACCAATACCATGTGAGAGATCCATTCCTTATGAAGGTGATCCAGAGGGAAATTATATAAGGTCGTTATATCCTTAGGCAACATGACAACTTGTGCAATGGAGAAGCTAATGTCGTTGTTTTGATACATCGATTCATTAGTAGTGATGGTATCATTATCATTCAGAAAGGTCATCGCCCAAGGATAACCCTTGGATGATGAAATAGTAGGTGGGGATCCTTCTGACTTACGTGCAATCACCGTAGGCAATTTGATCCTTCTAGTTGTGTAAAAGGGGAGGTTTTATCCACCTTATATTTTTTTATCCTTTTTTACCTCTCTTTTCTTGTATTTATCTATGTTCTCTTTCTCCCTGACATAAACAATCCTTTTCTTGGAGGTTCTAGTTGCACCCTGGATCACCTGGTAGGTTTGGACACACTTATTCTCTATATTTTTCTCAATGGACTCAATGTCGATGACGTGTCGTCATTCGGCCATCGTCATAGTGTGTTGAAGGAGATAGGCAAAGGTGGAGTCTTCTTCTTCTTCTTCTCAAGGACGACTTGATGGACTTGATACCTCGTATAAAATATATGGTCCATGTAATCTTTTGGGAAGTCATCTTGATGATGAATCGATTTGGTTCCTTTCGAATTAATGGATATTATATAGTTTAATCAGGAATCCTCGCCTATGTAAACCACTATGACATTCGTATTAAAAATAAATGTGGCTATAGGGATCGAACAATTGCCGACTACATTATAATCGGCTATAGTGACAAGGATAACAATAGTGAAGTTCTTAAATAATTCAACAATCATTTCGTAGCTAAAAAGTATGTGGGTTTCTCTCTTAGAAAAGTCAACTATGTGAGGAGTTTGACGATCCCAAACTTCTCGGAGGTCGGTTAGGTTGACTTCGAAGTCCTTTGTCTTCCTCTTGCAGTGAGTACCTACAGTAAAATGAGAAAGACAACCAGTGACAAGCAAAGTTGTGTTAGCAAAAATTAAAATGAATGAAAAGTAGTCTATTAGGACATTTGACTGCCATAAGCACGTGAATACCTGCATTGTTCCCATCATATAGTCAGCCAAAAAGATTGATACATCTTTATATGTGTCATTTGGGGACCTGAACAACCATGTAATAATATTGTGAGACTTGTCCCCAACCTAGAAATGATAGATACTGAATCCAGGTGATGTACGAAGGTCATAATAGTACCTAATATCATTTAGGCCTAGGTTAATACCACATATTTAGTTTATGGAGACTTTACCCATTATAATATGAAAGAAACTTCAATTTTCCTGCATAGGTAAAATTCCATGAAAATAGAGTACCTCTATCGGTAATGGGCATAGGGGAAATAACCTCCCCCACCCTCTATTATCACAATTGCCATAAATGAAACCTCGCCACAAGGGAGCTTGTAAACGTCCTCCTCACCAGGTGAAGTTTTGATTTTAACATTGTTAGGTATATTATACCTAGTTCAAAATGCCCCAAAATCATTTTCAAAAGTAATCTCATATTTCCTAAGATATTTAGATATAGCGTGTTAGAGGGGTAGATGCTAAAAGTTTGAAAAATATGAAGGTATTCTGAAAAAAGAAGACGTAAAGTTTTTCTGCAACTGTAAATGGAAGAGATATAAATATGGAGGAGAAAGAGTACCTTTGGTTTCCAGTAAAGAAGCTAAAGGTTTTTTTAAACACTTTATAGCTCTTATTACCAAAAGGGTATGTGAAGTGATGGTTATCTTGGCAATAAAGCCATAATGCCATTCCCCCAAGACACGCACTTCACATGTGATGATTGTTTTGAAGAACCCTAAAAAAGCCTCATGTAACCCCATATAGAGGGATTACATGTGAAAAGGCCCGTAATTGCATTCCTGCTATGTATAAGTGGGTCGCGTGGCAATTATTAAAGCCTCATTTGGAAAATCCACATCACACATGGATAATGGACACTGGTAACTAGGCCGACCAGGTCTAAGACTAATCACCTTAATATTGGGGTAATTTGAAGGGTATGTGAGCCTAACAACACACATGACACTACAAACGGCATCCAAGAGAGTCCATAGTCAATATAAGTCCTAGTTATCCACCAACTAGGGACTGGATAAAGATGATATCACAAATTATAATGATGAGATAATTGAATTAAGTCCTATTGTAACTCAACACCTAAAAGATAAGATCGGAGATAGTGGCTGATCCCATTAGGAATGCTCAAGGCAACAATTAATGTAAATATGAAGCGTGTACGTATAAATAGATTTCATTTATTATGAAAAAGATAGAGAACAATAATATACCCACGATTTGTACTCTTAGCTAGCATTCTCTAGCACTCTAAGTCGTCAATCTCCTTATTTATAAAACAATCCTTCTTTCCCTTCCCATGAACATAAACGGTTGCGATTTGCCCAATGGAGTATATTATTGAGTTCTCTCTCTTATTATAATTATATTTTTAGTTAATTTTGGTATATAACAGTATTGTAGATCATATCCCTACAACACCCGTTTATAAAATGAGCTGAAATAAAACCCCAACCATTATTTGAGGTATTTAAAGTGGGAACAATATCGGTGGTAGTAAAGTGGGGTATTACATAATGGTATCAAAGTTGGTACCCAACTTTAACAAGCGTGCTAACGTGTTAGGTGATGGTTGATTTTATCCCAACGAGGATATTAGGATCCTTAAGGGGGTGGATTATAACATATCGGTATCATGATTAATTTGATAGCTAGAGAGTTACGTCCCACTTCTTCTGAGTAGCAACGATCCACACACACGCACACACACACACGCACACATATATATATATATATATATATATATATATGTGTGTGTGTGTGTGTGTGTGTGTGCGTGTGATAATTTCACTCTTCTAACATCGAAGACTTTCAACTCAAATAGTTAGGCATGTGGTTGGTGGTGCTACATTATAGGGGTTTAAACCTCGTTGGCATCGATTGTTGGATATGAGTTGAAATAAATTCCCCATAGCGTTGTGTGCGGTGGTTAAAGTGGGAATAATATTGGTGGAGTGTGGTATTACACCTAGTTTTAGTAAGTCCATTCAATGAGAATATTCATAGGCAATGTTTGTATTATATTATTTTTTGATATTGTAACACCCCGCCCGCCCGGGGAGAGCGAGCGGTGCGCTACTCATCGATAAAACTAAATTAATCCACAATATAACAAGGTATAGAACATCTAATTCACACAATAAAATAAGAGAAACAACTAATCTCAAATCTCTTCAATTAAAACAGCAACTCTCTCGAATTAAAACAACTATCTATCTCGATATTAAAATGAATCTCCAATGCTCTATACATCAAAATAAATAAAAGTCTTCTCATCTTATATTAAAAATCTTTCCAAAATAATCCTCGCTAAAATCAATCTCCATAGCGCCCAAAAATCCGCGCTAACCTGCCACTAAAAGAAAATATGGGGAAGTACACAATACGACAGGAAAGATGCTCAACAAATATTAGCGGTGAATAAAACGTAACAATACGAATACGGATATTCAAATCAAATGTGAATCTCAATAGCAATTATATCAATATAATTTCTCAACAACACATTAACTGTGTCACCAGGCCTCACCACTGTACCGCGCCTATGCATTTTTCTAGCATATCCGAAAAAAAGAATATTAACGGGTGCCCAACTTTAGTGCCATATTAAAATCTCATGACAACGTGCTCAGCAACAACATGAATAATACCACATGAATCAAAATAATTCCAACAATTATTTTTCCAGATTTCAATGAATTTATCAATTCAAAATAGGAGTCAATAATCACAAGAAAACAACGAGAATAATACTCGCGAGATTAAGGAGCATATTGTGTAAAACTCCATACCTCAAAATCATCACTTGAATCATCATACAATTTCAGCCTCAAAATCTAATCACACCATCACGTTCCTCTCGCAAAAATAATCAAATCTCGTTCTAGCCCAAACTCGAGAAAACACCAAATAAGCCTTCTAATCGAAGGTTGAAATCTTGAATAAGTTTGGGGCTATGGTTTGTATATGAAAGGGAGTAATTTTGAAGAGTTCTTCTGGTTAAAAAGTTTGAGAAAAAGTGATTTGAAAATTCCATCCACGAATTTGTTGATATATAAAGGATTAAGAGTTTGATTAAGAAAAGAGTTCTAATGAGATACAAACACTAAAAATTTTATTTCGGACGATCGGACCGTTGTAATTTGATGAAATTTTACAGAGAATTAGCTAAATACGAGAAGAAGCTTTCAAAAAAAATTTAGCTCGATCGGACCGTTCAATATTTTTAAATATTTTTTTTGATAGAGAGTTTTATTTTTTGAGGACTCTAAGAGAGTTTTATGTTTTGAGGACTCTTCTATATAATAAAAATTCAATTGAAATGCCATTTTAATTTCGATTCCAAATCCGTTTGAAAATTTATTTTTCAAATATAAAAACCAACACTTTAAATTATAAAATTTATAAAATCCAAATTTTCATTTTTCTCCGATTTCCGAAATTAATTTAAAAATTTCCATTTAAAAAATTCGGGTTGTTACATACTTAATTTAAAAATTTCCATTTAAAAAATCCGGGTTGTTACAAATATAAATACATATTTGTCTTTTATTCAACATAATAGATGATTTGGGTCATTGAGTTCGGCTTACACACCTAATATCAAATCACCAGTTCTTGTAGAATATAAGTGTGGTTCATAACTTTAGCTGGAGTTAGAAGCGAATGGTCTTCAAAATTTTATAAGAAGTCAATTATATAATTTTCAATAGTTTAGTATAATCGACGAGTATTTATAATCTTAACTTAGAGATATTATTAATCATTTAATAACAAGGGGGTCGAAATTATAATTTGAGATAGTGGACTAGAATGCAATTATTATATTTAGTGGAATGAATAATACTTTCAATAATTATGAAATTAAATACAGATTTAATTAGGATTCTTAATTCTATTAGAAGCTACGCTCATGTTTTTACTGAGGAGTCCCCATGATAGCCTATATAAGCAACCCCATATCTTTTAATTATAAATGGATGATTATAGATCATAAAAATATATTATAAGGAGTATTTGGATCGTTCTCCTTAGTGTCCACACATCAATGGCATGTCTTGGCTTAAAAGGAATAATACGGAAGCTCTCAAGGTTTCTTTTACAACTCTTATATTGCAAAATCAATTTTTGACAACTAGTGCATTGAAATAATCTGAAATTTTTATCAGAGGTTCATGATAGATAGAGCAAGATGCACACCAAATTTCAAACCATTCGGAGATCGCTTTATTTGTTTTCTTCACGCATATTTATTAGATACTGATTCAAGAAACATATATGAAAACGTGGAGTAGATTGATAATCGAATCAAGAAGAAATCATCGATATTCAATAATCTGTTATAATACACATAAATTCTAATATAATGTTCGGAGGTTCATGAATATGAAGACGTGGGGATAAAATCTATTCAAGAACATCAAATTTCATTTGGCAAAATATATTTACGACACGACACAGTGGTTACCTTGTTAGAGTATATCTTGCAAACCATTCTTCCGGATGAGCTTTAATTTTTCTGCAAGTTCGAGAGGGAAAAAACTACAAGAAATAAAAAGTCATCGTCATCTCTATATGATCATTAATGCCGATCCTTTACATAAGTATCAAGACCTTGATGTGGGATCAACAATTACTTCATTGAGTGAAAAAATGACGCACAATTTAGTTGAAATATTGCATTATTATGAAGAGGATTATGTTGGGCTATGTTTTTTTTATATTCTATTAAATCAAATACTCAATCTAAATGTTTCAATTGCATTCTGGCATGAAGACATGCTTTGAAGAACTGATAAGGAATTTTATTAAAGTAAAATGTAAAAGTAAGGTTGTGTTTGTTTTTCATATGAATCTAAAGTTTAAAATCTGAATATGAAAAATATGTTAGTTTTATGTCTGAGTGGACTTTTGAATGGATGTATTTATATAGATTTAAATTCAGATGTAATTTTAACTCTTAATAACCATTCAGAGACAAACATAGTTGTTAAGACTCTTAATCATTTAAAAAATAAAATATTTGGTAGTTAATAAGGTTTCTTTTATTTTTTCATCTGAATCTAAAGTCTTGAATTTGTAATTTAAAGTCTAAAATTTAAATCTGAAAAATATGTTTGTTTTTATGTCTGAATGAACATCTAAATTGATGTAGTTAAACGTATTCAAATTTAGAGAAAATTTCACCTCTTAACAATTTAGAGACAAGTATAACTGTTAGATTTTTTATTCATTTATAAAAACAAACAATCATTTATAAAAACAAATACTATTAGGTATCTCTTAAGTTTGAATGGTTTAGATTTAAGAGGCGAAAACAAACAACACCCAAGTGTGATTGATTCAAATTGAGACTTTGAAAAATCGAACGACCTCTTATTATTATATATACTCCGAACAAGGGAGTGTATTAAAGGCTGGTGGTATTTAAAAAAGGATCGTGCTAAAAACGCCCTTATTTTTTGGGCTATTTGGATTTTGGCCCCCACTAGTTATGCTCGTTTTACATTTAGTCCACAATTAAAAATTATCCCATAATTGGCCCCTAATTTGGACGGCCAAGTGAGACAATCGTTAATTGAAAGTTTATTGGCTCTTTAAAAGAGCAAAATGGCATTGCATGCCTTAAAAGACCATTTTAACCCCGTTAATGGCATGTTTGTCATGAGTAATGTTGGGACCATTTTAACCTGATTCTTTTCCCCAAAAAGGAGCCTTTGGAACCTATTAGCCATTTTGACCATTTTGACCCTCTCATTCACTTTATCCATTAATAATATAATCCAAACTTCTTCAAGAAAGGGAAGAATGAGAGGAGGTTTTAAGTTTGAATCAAGTTTCTCGAAGATAAAATATATATTTTTCAACTTAAATACCGAGTTTTGTGGATGTTAAAATTTTATTTTTTTTAACTTAAATACCATTGTTTTGTTAAATAGTTGTTCAAGTTTTGTGTTAAAATTGCGATAATGTTGGGCACAGTGACATTCATGTCCATTTTTATACACCAAATGCATAAAACAACCATGCAATATGATTATAGTACTAAAAACTTCATCTAGTGGTAAGAAGTACTTCATATGTCAAAATTCCAGGTGTAGTTTATTGGAGTGGTTTGAAGAATCAAGGATAAAAGACAATTGAGCTAGTTACAGTGGTACATCTTATAGTGCATGTTTTGTTTGGGGAATAAATATTTTTTTAATCGATTTTTAGTAGGTAAATTTGGGAAAGCCTAACATGCAAATTGTTTTCCCCTATAAGTCTCAATATGGCCACTTTTACTCCATTTAGAATACGCGAATCCTACATCTGTGTACAGAAAAAGTGAAATCATAACTATTTTTAGTTAAAAATTAATATTTACAAGATAAAATACCATTTTTTGCAACCAAAAGTCAATTTGTAGAAATCTAAGTAAATAAACACTAAATCAATTGGATTAAGTTCATATGCATAGATAAATTAGGGATTAAATGATATTTTTTTTGCTTTTACATCACAATATCGTACAAATCGCAGTAAATACACCGTTAAAGAGTTGGAATATTCCACATGCAGGAAAGTAGTAATGGTTTACCTCAACAAAGCTCAACTTGCAGTAGGAGACAACCTTTTTTGAGACCACATACCGTGTCTTCAACTGAGATTCCAACAAGTATCAAGCCGGGACCATAAAATCCTAGATAAATGGGACGATTATGGCGGGAGAATTGACGCCATAACTGGGGAGAGAGAGAGAGAGAGAGAAGGATGATGACGAGGGTCATTTTGGTCTTTTAAATGGCCAATAAACGTTCATCTAATGTTTGTTTCACTTGGCCGTCCAAATTGGGGGCCAATCATCCAATAATTTTTAATTGAAGGCTAAACGCAAAACGAAAATAATTAGTGGAGGGCAAAAGCCAAATAAGAATAACCCAATTTTCTTTTCTATACAAAACTTTTTAAACATAAACCGAGGGTCTGATTTGGTCTCATCACGTCTATATATGTAATCGTAGCAACAATTGATTAGCTTTGAGTTTGTGCATTCGTGAATCTAAACAGCAAAAATGTCAAAACCCTCATCCAGATCGATCCTTAGATACCTCCTTCATCATCCCACCCCACCAAAACCCTCACCACCTACCCACCCAAATGCCCCCACCCCCATTTCTTTGTTTCTATGTCACCACCCTAAATTACACACCCCTCTCGCTCCGTGGATTTCATACCAAAGAAACTACTTCTCCTCATCATTTTCCAGAATCTTTCAAAACCCACAAACCAAATTGTTGCCCAACAGAAACTTGATAGGGTTTAGGTACTTCTCTAGTACTAATAAGATCAATGTAAAAAATGTGGTCAAAGATCCGGTATCTGTGGCTCGGAACACGTTTTCGCGCTACCGGGAAGCCGTTGGATTGCAGATCGAGGCCTTTTGGAAGAATAATTATCTGGTGCTGTTTGGTGCAGGAGGGGTCATGGTGTGCATTTTGTTGTGGAGGATTATGTTTGGAATTGCCAACACATTTGTTGGGTTATCTGAAGGGATGGCCAAGTATGGGTTTCTTGCACTTTCCAGCGCTATTGTGGCGTTTGCTGTGAGTTATTTATTCATTGACAATTGTTTGATCAAATAGTTAAGATGCACTTTACTTTGAATATATGTATTGCATATTGCATTAGGTTGGTTGATTAGTCGATGGTTGGCGGTAGAGGCTTAGGCAAACCGAGCTCGGTATAAATTTGCTTGAAAGTTTTAGCAAGCTTAAAATGTAGTTTAACTCATCTATCTTACAAGTCATCTTGAATGAGTTCATAGTTCGCATAGCTTTATTTTTGTATTATCTTAGTATGATTATCAATTGATAGACTAAGGTTGTGTTTGTTTTCTTGTCAGAATGTTTGAATCTGAAATCTAAATTTAAAGTCCGAATCTTAAGTTTGAAATCTGAAAAGTATTGATTCAATGTTATATAATTTTACAGGAAATTATAGCCATTAGCCTATTAATTTTAAAAAAAAAAAACTATATAATACTTCTTAAGTATAAGGAATTCAGATTTAAAAGGTAAAAACACACAACCCCTAAGCTAATGAGGTTAAAAGCATGACCAAGTTTGACTCCTTTATTTACTAAACAATCTAACTTCTATCCGATCGAATGAGAGCCTAATTTGAGCTCAAGTAGCATGTTTCGTCTTATATAGGTTGGAAATGAGAGGGAAGGATATGAATGACAATGGGTCGGGTTGGGGTGGGCAGGGGAATTTCCATCCCTTCCTCTGATTTAATTTTTAAGTCCTAACCCCACCTCTATCCCTGGCTTCCGTTCACGTAGGATATTGTGGAGGTGGTGCGGCGATTGTGGGGGGATGCGGTAAGGATTTTTGGGAACGACTGTTCAGACAGGTAATGAGATGAGAAATGAGAATGAAACATTAAGTCTTGATTTAAACTATCGGAAGAAGCCCTAGTGAGGCCCTAGTGAGGTTACTGACAAAAATTACCCAATGGAAAATTATGATATATAATTTTTTAATGAGAAACAACTTCAATTTCATGTTTCTCACAAAAGGAAGAACCTTCATCAAGCAACAAGTCCATCTCTCATCCCTTATCATTTGTAGTCGTTGCTTACATACCCGAACTAAAGAGATGACATTCATAATATCTTGGTCTTTTCTTTGCAATGCCTTTGATAATACATTTGCAAACTCTAACACGTTTTTCATCAAATGCATACTAAAAACAAAGTCAAAGGAGTGTCACCGGGACGTTTTAGAGAGATGCTTTGATTTAGTACTTTCCCACTTCGAATCTCACATTTGTCAATTGCACTGCTAATTTTTTCAAGTTGTTGCTCACGAAGAATATCACCACATTTACACGAGGCTCCAACTTAATTGTCAACACTAAAAACCACCGTAAAATGAGTTATAATATCATCATCTTTCTTTGACACCACAATAAGAACTAATTGTAACTGGCGAGCAAAACAATGTTCATAAAAAACACATTCTGATGTAATCACACGTCTAATGGCAACTCTAAAGGCGCCTCACCAATTTAGAGAGGGAAATATAACTAAACTTTTACTCAAAAGTTCGGTTCCCCAAATGAGGAAGATGAGGGGTCTATTTATAGGATATGGAGGTGAGCATTAAAGGAGCAACTAACAATTGTGGAACTTATGCGCATCTATACAATAAGCCTAATACTCAAGTGTTCACTCAAAGCCCATCCTCTAAATAGACCAATACAATATGAAATGAAATAAAATAAAATGCAACATAAGATGAAAATATGATTAACTAATATATGGAGCCAAAAATAAAAGAAGAAATGACCAAAATACCCCTCAGATCACATCACTCTCCCCTTCTCAGAAAAGAGTCCGTCCTCGAACAAAGGGGAATGCCCTCCTTGTCGCCGGTCATGAGTGATCAATGCGTGCCCGGTGTCAACATAATTATCCGCCAGGTAATTGGGCACATTAGTCATTGCCATCAGGGCACGACGGCGCGGAGTAGGACAAGTAGAAACTCGATGATCAACAACACCACGGTTGAAGTACTTAAAGGTTGGAGCGGGATTTGGAGGTGGTGTGGCTGCGACAGAAAGAGCGGGAGTGGAAGCTGGAGCTAATGGAGGAGCTGAGATGGTGGTCACTAGAGGAGATGGGACCCAGGAGGAGGCACGAGTTGCGGTTACTAGATAATGTGTCTCGAGCTTGGTGGCATACTCCACCGCTTTAGCGAAGGTGGGTATGTCACGCAAGGCCAAGTCTCTCTGTATGTAGGATTGGAAGCCGGTGATGTAGCTGCTGCTTTGCCACTCCTCAGACTCGTCAAATCGGGCCAAGTACACAGCAATTGAAAGCGCTCTGTATGATTAACCATCGTTATCTCCTGGCACAAAGTCTGAACTCTGGCGAAAAGGTCCCGCTCATATGTAGTTGGAAGAAAGGCGACAAGCAATAGAGCCTTCAACTCGGCCCAAGTTTGAATAGGTGGGAGGCCCTCAACCACTCGTCTCTATTCTAGATCATTCCACCAAACAGCGACATACCCCTGAAACTTCGTTACGACTGATAGAATACATTTGCGTCCCGTAACGTGTTTGTAATTAAACATGCGCTCCATCGAGGCAAGCCAAACAACAATTGCATCTGGCTGCTGTCGGCTGCCAAATAGGGGTACATCGACCCGAATGTCCCCATGCAAACTCCGAGAGAGTTGCTAAAGAGTTAAAGCCAACGGATCACAATCACGGTGTCATCACTTGTGAGGAGATCCTCAAAACGAACAAACGGAGCCTGCCTTGTGATCTGAGGTGGAGGAATTGGGGCCCGAGTATGAGCAATAAAAGTATCGGCGGACATCTAGAGAGGCCGAGGGTGGGAGAATAATATTCGGTGGTGGAGGCGGCAAGTTGGTGGGTGGAATCCAATCACGAATTAGGGGGTGGGAGTTTTTTGGGGTGGAGGAAAAAGAACTAGACGCCTCACTCGCGTCGATGTGAAGGGGTGGGGGTGGTATAGGGGAAGTTGGGGTGGGGTAATACGGGTGAACAAAAGTGGTGGCAAGGGTGGATGATGCAACGGGGGTCGGGTGGTAGATGAATTAGGGAATATGAAAGGACCATGGGTAGGGTGTATGGGGTGAGGGATAGGCATGGGGGTCGTAGTGATAAGGGTGGGGGCTGGGGCATGGGAGGCGGAGAGGTGAGGGTAATATATGGAGGGGAGTGGATGAGTGAACGGGTGTTTGGAAGAATAATGGGGGTGGGGGGGAATGAAATTGTGGTGGGTGAGAAATGGGTGGGGAAAGGAGGAGAGGGAGGGAGGGGTGGGTGGGTGGGTGGGTGAGAGTGGTGGTAAGTGGGTGGGAAAGGGTTAAACCCTAGAATTAGGTGGGTGGGATAATTCAGGGGTTATTCGGGTTAAGAAGGTTGAAAAAATAGGGGTTTGGGAGGCTTGGGGTTGTTCCAGCCCGGTTGGACGGAGTTCCAGCTGTCCGATGACCGGAGTTGGCCAAATGGGATGAAAATAGAGGGGATGGGCCGCCCGGGGGTGGGGAATATGAATTCGAAGTCGGATCGATGATCGGATCACCGGAATGGGGTGGGGGAAGGGCTCCGACTTCGCCGGAGCCGAGGGAAAAAGGGGCGGTAGATGTTGTTTTAGGGGTATTTTAGGGTAGAGTCTTTGAGGGAAGTTGTAGATCGGAATGGGAAGAGGGCGTGGGAGAAGTTTGAGGGAATTTGGAGGAGTTTAAAATTTTTTCGGTGACTGAAAAAGTGGCGGCAGGAGTTAGCAGGGGGCTGGCGGTGGAAGGAGGGTGGTGGAAGGTTGGTTATGGTTTAGGTGGTGGGCAGATAAAGGTAGGTAGGTAGGTAGGTAGCGAACCAAAAAACCAAACTTTTTAACGAACCCATTAAGACGTTAAAAAATAACCAAATTAATATTAATTCTTGTTGTAATTGGTCCGCGCCAGCGGTTAACGGACACATGTGTCACACGAGAACCCCTTAACCCCCCACCCACGCCACCCCATCTACCATTACCCTTTTGTTGGGACTTTGACAGATGAGGGATGTGGGTTAATTGGAAGTTAAGCAGGATCGGGTTTGGGTTGACTGAAATTGGCTTTGTTGATATGGATTCGGGTTTGTTGGCTATTATCGTGGGAAGTAGGTATGGGTCGTGGTAAGTCTGACCGGAAGTTTTTTCGGTGGCTAGGAAGCTTGGCCGGATTTGGAGTGATAAGGTCGTCGTCGTTTATGGTTTCCAGCAGATCGGAGTTTGTGGGTTATGGTAGCGGCAGGTCGGGTTTTAGGTTTTGAAAGTAGGTACGGGTTGCTATGGGTATGGGCATAGGAGGTTATAGGTGGAAACATGTAGTCTGTCGGAGTTTGGGGGGTGGGGGTGGGGGTAAGGGGTTCTTGTGTGACACACATGTCCATTGCCGCTGGCGCGGACCAAATACAACATATGGATGACTATTAATTGGGTTATTTTTTAATATCTTAATAGGTTCGTTAAAAAGTTCGGTCTTTTGGTTCGCTTTTGAACCTCTCTCTCTCTCTCTCTCTCTCTCTATATATATATATATATATATATATATATATATATATATATATATATACGTGTGATTTGTTCTGCTCACGTGTGGTAGTAGAAGATATAGATAGTGGGTATCTAAAGTAACTTAAGGAAGATAAACTTAATTAATGGGTCAAATATAATATACGACAAATATTGATTAATGTTTTACGGTAGCGTATCGTATGGGCGGTACGGGTGAGCTAAGTTTGTAGTGGTTGGGTAGGTACTTAATACTTATGTTGATTAGTTAGGTTGGGTAGCATAACTAGGTGGGTTTAATAGGAGATCTTAGGTGTGCACTATATGTATATAATTACTACTCTTACTGTGATTTAAATACTTGCTAAATATTTTTCAAATGTTTTGGGCCCTGACCCGTGTAAAAAAATATTTTTCAGAACCTTTTAGGGGTCCAGCCACAGGGACGCCAGGCAGGATGATTCATTTAAGGGATGCGTAGCTGCAGCACTTGTGGAGGCATGCAGGACTTATGTAGACGCTTCAGTCATTTCATTTCTAATTCCGGATTCATATCCAGTTATTTTCAGTTAGGGTATGTTGCCCATTCAGTTCAGATTTTAGTGGGATCTATCTTTTTTTGTTTCAGATTTTGTATTTAGATTCATTTGGTTTTAGTTGAATTTATAATTGGATGTTGGATTGAAGCCGTTGGCTTATTCGGTATTTATGTATTTATTTATTAAATCCTGTGATGTACTAGACTTCATTATTTGTGTGAATGGTTTATATTGTTTTAGTTCCGCATTTTGTTGTGGGTATTGTTGCTTAATAAAAGTTAAAATTTGGCACTAGCTTATTTTAACGTAGGCGGTTAGTAATTTAAAAAGTTTTCGACAGTGATGCTAAGTTATGCTAAGAATCAACCAAATGAGATTCCTGTTTATTTTGGTAAATAACTGATCACCCGTGATTAAGATAGGCAGGGTGTCACATATATGAAACCCTAATAAAAGTTAGTTAGAGATATATAGGGAGAGAAATAAATGAGATAATAGAGAGAGGGAGAGAGAGAGTTTATACCGGACCAAGGTCACCAAGTAGAGAGGTGTGGCCGGTGGTGGCGTCAAGGACTGCTGAGGGAGGGAGGTGGAGGAGAGGAGGGAAGCAGTGGAGGGGTGAGAGAGGAGGCTGGATGTTGGAAAAAGAGTGAGGCTGGATGATGTTGTAAAGGGTTGAGTCTTCAGTCCCCAGTCGCTGGTGAGTCTTCCTTCGGTGAGTTCTTCTCATCTCCTCATCGTCTTCCTCTCTCTTATATTTCTCAATCTCTTCTCCTACTCTCTGTCAATCTCTCTCCAATCTCTTTTTTTGAATTCGACCTCTCTTTCTCTGATTTCGAGCAGAAAATACATGGCCGCCTGGATGAGGGTTTGTGGGCAGCTTGGTACTGGGATGGGGCCTGGGATGGTTGCATTTGGCTCCGACAGCTGTTGGTTGCCTTCATTGTGTCAAAGGTGAGTTTGAATCTGGCGATTCCTTCCCCTTCCCCTTTCCTCTCTCGCCTCATGTGGAGAAGCCCTAGAATAAGATTTCGATTCAGGGGCCTTCATGGCCTGTTTCTCCTCCTGTCTTCTCTTCGAAGAAACTGAGGGGTGCCCCTAATTTCAACCTTGAGGGATTCGTTCCCTTTGTCTTGTTCTTTTGTTTCCCTTCGTGTGATTGGTGGTGGGGTGGGGTTTTAGGCAGAAGAGTTGGGTGGGTTTGGCTGGGTGACAGTTGTGTGGGGTGGTGTTGTCGGCGGCTTTAGAGTGGAGAGAGCCCCTCGAGGCGGTGGACGCTGGAGGCCAAAGGATGCCACGGCTTCCAACACAGTGGTCATGCGGCGTTCGAGCCTAACTTGGATTGATCTTCCGCGCCCCATTGAAGCTGTTACGATTTACAACTTGGCGATTTACAACTGGGGAGCAATGCTCTGATACCAATTTGACCTAACACCAATTTGACCTAACACGACAAATAACACAAAATAGCAAGAGCAAGCACAAACTAAGAAACTTTTGCTCTCACTAAAAATATTAATTGATTACATTGGGTGGACAAAGACCCTATTTATAGGCTAAAGTTATATTGTTTGTCTAGATAAGCTAAAAGGTAAAGACTAAAGGTGCACTATAAGAATATTCCAATAAATATTAACCTCCTAACCTAAAATAATAACATGAAAATAAAGAAATACATCAAAAAAATAAACAAGTAAAAGAGTACATTTATTTCATTCAAGCAAGTACGCTATTCTCATAAGGTTCTTTTGTGTTGTTTTTGTTATGTTTAGGGTTTGTATCTCCGTTCAAGAATCACAATCAATCCTGATAAGGTTTACAGGATGGCCATGAGGAGGCTAAATACATCAGCTGGGATTCTTGAGGTCATGGGTGCTCCACTTACCGGTACTGATTTGAGAGCATATGTGATGTCAGGAGGCGGTTTAACACTGAAGAACTTTAAGCCAGGTCTTGTGAGCAAACGATGTTTCCTTATCTTCCCAATACGAGGTTCTGAGAGAAAAGGCTTAGTAAGCGTTGAAGTCAAGAAGAAGAAAGGCCAGGTTCGCATCAATACTGGCTTTCCTGTCTCTTTATATGTTGAAGCTATAGATTTTCTGGTTGACAACTTAGTATGTTAATTTTCTTTCCTATAATGTTCTTTTCTACCTTAACTTCCTCATATATGGTGTACTGTCCTTGGGAGACTTTGTGAAGTTGGACAAGACAAATGTCTTATCTGTTTATTAAAGACTGAAACTAATAAATTATATCTTGCGGTGATTTGTTTCAGCCAGTATGATTTTAGACCAAGTTTTCCCTAAATTTCAAAAATATTACAAGTCGGACAAACTTGAAAAAACAATAAAAGAGATGCCTGAATGTTTACTAGGTTATCGTCAACCTTGTCTTCGAGTCAAGCAAGGAAAATGGTGGGTCAATAAAATTGTTTTGCATAATGTTTATAAAAATGAAGTAAATAATGTACAATTTCTTTCAGAGTCATTTCAAGATGCAGACTTTCAGGGTGCGTTTGGGAACTTCAAATTCGATACCTTGGAATTGGAATTGTACTTCAAAAAGTTTCAAATTTGTAACTAAAAAAAATCGAATTCCAATTCCAAGGTACGGAATTGGGGTTCCAACACACCCTCATAATTTTTGTGTAGGTTAAGTGTTGAAAATTATTTTCACCTTAATCGAAGTACAAGCATAATAAAGAAGGAAGAAAGAAAATGATCATTCCCACTTAGGCTCCATTCATAAAATTATCTTCCCTCTAGGTGAAAAGTATTTATATTTATTCGGAGTTTAATTTTGTTCACTATTATGTCCAAATTTACACAATTGCATGTTAACTTCTTTACATTTGCATATAAACTTAAAATTTTCATATCCCCCCCTTCTTTTTTTTCCAAAACTCCAAAGGGGTGAAAATACTTTTTCTCATTATACTATTCATTTGAGGGGAAGAAATATTCAATCCGAATCAAATGGAGCCTTAAAAGAGTGTTTATGGTCTTAGTGATGTTTACATTATAGTTTGTTGCTTTGTCCTTTTTTGTAGTATGATATGAAGTTATTAGCAGTGGACATTCCCATGGCAACCGGACCGGACCAGCGTATTTTCCTGATTGGGGACGAAGAAGAGTACAGGATTGGTGGTGGTCTGGTATCTGATCTACGAGACCCCGTTGTAAAAGCAATGGCTGCGACTAAGGAGTTTGAAGATCTTGACCAAAAAGAGGACGAGGAGGATGCTGAAAGAGAGCTTCTGGAGGCAGAAAGAAGGCACCGTGAGGAAATTGAAAAGCTTGAAAAAGACAGTTCACCATGATTATTCATTCCACAACTTTTTTCACATACATTGCACCCTTTTCTTGTTTTTCCAGTGTTTTTAAAGGAGATCCTAGGGTTCTGATCATCTGGTGATATATGTAACTGATGCAAGGACGCATTGCATCTGTATGGGAGTTGTATTTGAGAGGTTTGCATTATTAGCTTGTTGAGCTACTGACCATGTTGAGAAATTATATTTCTACACAATTTGAATCAAGACAAGCGGAGATAACCCTTGAGGCACTTCTTTACAGAACCAGACTTTTAGGTTTTTTGTGGTGATCATTTTACCTTGTAATGAGAATTGTATTTTCAACTGGAAATGGTAATCTTCCAGTACGTACAATTGTGACAGTTCCTCATGCGAGTGACATTTGGAAAGAAATATAAGTGAAATGGCCTGCTTAATAAATTACTCTGGTGAAAGAGGAGGTGGTGCAAAAAGGAGGCGTATTGCCTGTGAATTTTACTATTCTATGATGTAGTATGCTTAGGCTTAAAATTACTTCTCGCATTGTTTTGAAAACTAGAATATTTAGGTCCCATTTGCTTCGGAGAGAAATATGTTTTGCTTAATGGTATATCCAATCATATTTTCAATTTAGTTTATTGAAAAACGGGCCCGTGTTCTGGGCTGTACATCTTACTGGAACTACTTCCGTCGTTTTGCATGCACTTTACCTTTGGTGTTCCATAAGTAGCCTGCAAGTGCCTCTACTACTTTTCAAAATTCCAATGGAAAAGCAGTATTTTGAAAGTTGCTTTTTAATCCATTATTGGCTCTGAAATGTAAGTTCTGATGGACAATGCCTCCGTCCTCGTTCAACGCAATTACAAACTATTCCCTAGGAAGCCTTTGAAATGGGAAAAGTATTTTTAGGAGTGTAGTTTTAATTTTTGTTAAGTTTTGTTTAATGTAATGGAGATTTATTATTGAAATGCATTGAAGGGAAATATGTTTAGTCAAATGTAGTATGTGAGTTTAATTTAGTTACAAAGTTGATTAAAAAATAACTCCTAACAATTAAATTTTAAAGTTAATTAACATAAAAAATAAAAATTAAATTCATATATATTTAAATTAACATAAACAAAAACTAATACATAAACATTTAGAAAAAAATACATCATTCATCCGGAAACTCAGAATCTCCTTTTGCTCGCTATGCATCCTTAGAAAAAAATGTACATCATTCATTTATGTACTCTGCTTTTTTTCCCAAGGGAGTTCAAGTGCGCTTTTAAGTCTGCCACAAACTAGGACGAAAATGGTGGTTGAGGTCGTTTGTCTTCTTCTCTTTTGTGGCATCTCTGTCGATGGACATTTCAACCCTCAGGTTAATGAATGTCAAGAGATCGTCATTATCAAACGACACGCCATCCATATAAGGCACATTACCTTCTGAAGTCAGTGCAAAAGGTAAGATAGATTTGGAGCTGGTTGTCACACCCCGTGAAATCCGACAAACGGGGTGGCCAGTGACCGCCGTCGAACTACGCCAGGCGTGAACTAAATAAATACCACTCTTAGCATGAGACATATATGAGACATAAATAAATCAGTCCATAAGATAAATAATTGAATCACTCCCAAATGATCATAAACAACTGAGCGATAAAAGGATCCATCACATGCTAAAACTCCAATTAAATTCAATCTCTAATAATGATTAAATAAAATATGAATAATAAACCGACTGAATAATCCAATTGAAATCCTCTAAACAACTTTGGAACCGAATGGCTTAATAAAAACTCAAATGAAGTCTCATAATTAAATACGACTGAAAAAGAAAGTCTAACTAACTAAAGCAATAAAATGAATGAACTTCCGCTGCACCTCCAAACGATAAACTCCGTTAATCTTATGCAGCTTATCCAAAATTTATCCTGAAAAAGTTAGTCAACGTACGAGGTCAGAGCCCGAGCATGAATACACACTACTCCCCTCAAATATGATCATTGAATCCAGATAGTAGCATTATACGCAATAAATATCACAATAAAGTATTTTAATTAATACGAGATAATTAAACGTGATAAATATACATCACTAACTACCTGCATGGATCCCCATTTCAAAAGAACACACCAATATGATTTTTAATTCCCAAGTCCCCACGATGTAAATTTAATTTAATTAACCCAATTTTATGATTGTTCTAACTTTTTATTATGGTGGTCCTTCTGTCCCGAGTGGTAATCCACCAAAGTGTCACATTCCCCTTGTCAAATGACCTCTAATCTGTTTAAACTGTCTACCCCGCCCCATGACAAGGTTCCACACACGACACGACATAAATCGTCCGCTGACCCGTTAAACTGTCGGTCCCTGACACATTATGTCGTCACAAATTTTAATACCCGTTTTTATCTAGGCATTAATTCTCATTTTCTCAATTTCACAAATTATAAACTGCCCCACCCTTTTTAATCGATGTGAGATCCTCAAAATACTCCTTAGTCCCATACCTAAGGGTCCCCAAGTTATCAATACATCCTACCCTATGTATATGATGAATTTCTAACATAGACCTCGACCTAGTCTCATACCTAGGCTAGCGTGATGATGATAAAGCAAGGTTCTAAAAAACGCGGGGCGTGATTGAGGCGTGGAGGCCAAGCCTTAAGCCTTAAGCCTTAGAAGCCTAAGCGGGCCTAGGCGTAAAAAGGCGTGAAAAGACGTTTAGGCCTTCTTAATATATTTTAATATTTTTTAACCATAACAAGGCTATTAAAATACAAAAATTGCACAAATCATAAAAATATGTCTGAATATATGCATATTAAAATACTATTTGATTATTTTGGATGAGATAATGGTCCGGTTTGTAAACAAATTCTTTAAAAGGCGACGTCGTTTCACTAAATCATTGTTGTTTTTAGAAAAAAGTGCGCCTTAAGGGTTTTACCAAGAATAAGGCGTGAAAAGCGTAAGGCGAGGCGTTTCTCCCAAGCCTTAAGCCTAGGCGGAGCCTAGGCGGGTTTTTTAGAACAGTGTGATAAAGTATAAAAAATTATCCCACCCAAGACATAGTAAAGTCGTAATAATCTACCCTCACTAGTCTCCTACCTAGAAGGCGTAAATCATCAAAAGCCTACCCACTAGTCCCATACCTAGAAGGCATCCTAAAATATAGGGAGAGCAAAAATACCCTACAACCCGTCGTCACAATGACAATTAAATAATACCAACAAGTCACACAAATAAGCATAATTAATCAATGTACCAAACTACGCATGATAGTCCAATTTAATTAAATCTTCATTTAATTTTCTCATCGTCATAAGCACCCAACTAATCCCATTTAATTATTTAAAATTAAATACACTAAGATTTCATTATTTACACATCAAAATCCAAATTTCATTAACTCTACACAAATTACGTGAGTTGTACGCCCCCAAATTCATTTAATTCAAAACTAGGATTTTTCTACATGCAACCTATACCAACAAAACTCAAAATTCACTCATAAATGCTACATACCCAAGGGTTATGAATATTATTCATAGTAAAAGATTTCATAAAAACAACCCCAAGTGTTAGTGTCCACTTTCTCTAATTAGATTGCTAATTGATTTTAAGAAAACACATAAAATTAAGGTTTAGACAACACTTAGAACGCATAATACTAAAGGAAAACAATAGAGCATTCATGCCCGTGATTAATTTAATAAAGATATGAGTAGAGAAAAACACCAATTGAATCTTCAAAACTTGTTAAAAGTTGGGGCTAGGGGTTGAAGATGAGAGAAAATATGTTTTTGAGAACCTTACTAGAGAAACTTTGAGAGAAAAGTGATTTTCAAAGTCCCAGCCCCATATCAGTTTAGTATTTAAAGGGTTTAAGAGTTAAAATCTGATTACGACTCTCTAATCCATCCGCCGCCTCTGTCGTTCGAACGACGTACGCTGTCGTTCGAACGAGATGCTACGTCGTTCGAACGACCCCACATCCAAAAATGCAATCTTTTAAAATCCGACTTTTTAATCTGATAATTATTCTTAAAAACGCACCTGTCAGTTAAAAGATAAAAATCCTTATAACCTTTTTATTAAAGACCCATTCAAATCTTAGAGGATATGCTTAGGGCATGTGTACTTGATTTGAAAGGGAGTTGGGATAATCATTTACCGTTAGTGGAATTTGCGTATAGTAATAGTTATCAAGAAAGTATCTATGGTAGAAGGTGTCGTTCCCCTACATGTTGGGTATAAGTTGGAAAAAGAAAATTATTGGGACCAAAATTGATCCAGATTACAACAGAGAAAGTGAAATTGATACAAAACCGGCTTCGAATCGCTCAAAGCCGTCAAAAGATTTATGTTCACAATCGCCGATGAGAGTTGGAATTCCAAAGAGGAGATTATGTGTTCTTACGAGTATCACTAGTAAAGGGAGTAATCCGATTTGGAAAGAAAGGGAAATTGAGTCCAAGATACATAGGACCTTTTGAAATCCTTGAAAGGTTAGGAGCTGTTGCATATAGAATAGCTTTACCCCCTGAACTCTCTAGTGTGCATAATGTGTTCCACATGTCAATGATGAAGAAATACGTCCCAGATCCAACGCATATCCTAAGTCACGAACCTTTTCAAGTTAGAGAAGATTTTTCATACATTGAGCATCCGATAGAAATTTTGGACCATAAAGATCAAATATTACGAACCAAGGTAATTCCATTGGTCAAAGTGTTATGGCGTAATCATTCCGTTGAAGAAGCAACATGGGAGCGGAAAGATGAAATAAATGAGAAATATCCATACTTGTTTGGAAATTAATGTAAGTAAAGTTTAGGGACCAAACTTTTTATAAGGAGGGCAGGATGTAATGACCCCACTTTTATATGTTCATATATAGTTTTAAATGTTGTATTATTTCATATGTGATATGGATAATGTTAATTTATTATTTTTAGTCTAATTCCCCCTTCATAAATCATGAAATATCAAATTAGTTACAAACATAAAATTTTAAAGTTTTCGATAGGAATGTTCATATTAGAGATTAGTTTTGACCATTATAATATAACAATTGACTTGAGGTAAAAACTAAAAAGTTGTAGATATATGAAGTAGGTTTGTAACACAATAAACGGTGTGTGTTAAACGGAGGTCCGAGCAAGAAGTTATACCAAAATTACGAAATAAGGGCAAATCTATCCAATCCTTTAAGTCGTATTTTGTCTTATTACCCCACCATGTGTTATATTTTGATTGGTTGAAAGGTTAGGCTAGTTAGGCCGACTTAAACACCTTAAAATGACATTTTTTCCAGCAAAATGGATCAAATCAAAGTCTAATAGCATATCCTAAGTTAAAAGATAAGTTTTGGGGTAGAAAATATAATTTTATCAAACTTTAGGGACTTAATTTTAAATAAAGAAAGTTTCAAGGACTAAAATGAAAATATATAAATTACTATTTTATAAATAAAATATTTTCAAGGACCTCTAAGAAATATTGAAAATATATGGTGTAAAATTACTAAAATACTCTTCATGTGTCAAATGACCCTTATACCCTTAATAACTTTCCACCTCGTGCTTTCTTTTGGACACCTCCACCGCACACGTGTCGCCTTTATAGAAAAGGATAAAACACATGTCAATCCTTTAGAAAAAGTTAAAACACGTGTTGCCGTTTGGTGAACCAAGACTGCAAGGCTGCTCCGTTACACGATACGTGAACGCCGACTCACCAAAATGAAAGCCTTATCATCCAGACACGTGTCAGCACCTAAATACCTTTGAAAAACTATAAATAAAGCCTTTGGATCAGCCATTACACGAAATTACACCAAAATCTTACAAAGAAATAGTGAGAGAAAGTGCGGGGAAAGTTTAAGAAGAAGTTTCGTCTGAAGATTAACGAGCGATCCAAGACTCTATATTTATAACTTCAGAATTCTGTTCTAGGTGAGTACTCTAACATTCCTTGTGCATTTTAATTATATGATTTTATGCAAACTATATATATTTTGTGAACTGATTTTATTCCTAAAATTCATCTGATACCGATGATTGATTCCTCGTGATATGTTTATATTTGTCCATAGAGACATACCTGATTAGAAGCTTTTTGCATATATGTCGTTGTAGTGCAAAAGTCACTCTCAAAATTCCCTTGAGTACCTGCAAAACTTGACTAAAAATTCACTCGTATTGCGGTAAGTACGGGTATCAATCCAACTTTCAAGGTGAAATAATTAATGTGAAAACATGCAATTCCAATTTTTCTTTATGAAAAAATATATATATATATTTTTTAATTTTTAAAAATAATTTCAAGGGAAAAATTAACTAACAAATGCTAAAAATTATAAAATGAATAAATAATAAAAAAATGTGCAACCGAGTGTGAAATATGTGAGGAGATGGGATTACACTGCATTTTCAATTATTTTAATTTCCCAATTTATTAATTTTGAAATATTTCGAGATAATATTAAATCGATAATCTAACTCTTGTTAAAATTATAAATTTAATAATTTTTTTTTTCAGAAAATTAATTTAAAAATGTTACACAATGAAAAATTAGGACTTATACCATTTCAGAAAATTACCCGCTAGGATCAATTTAAAGAAAACAATATCAATCCTCAAAATTCAATACCGAATTAATATTCAAATATCGAAAAAACCTATCTCTAGTTCGATTCCTAAATTCAAACATTAATTCGTTCAATTAATTTACTAACTCTCGTTACATAAATTAATTGGCGACATTTAAAATTAATTTACCTAGAAATATAAAATTAATGAAACTAATTAATTAAATTAACATCATACACATTGCATCCCACCCCTTGAACGGGGTGTTTAGCCAAACATTCTCATGTGTGCATAAACACCAATAGATAATGTGTCAAGAAGGAAATAAATTGAAAAGAGAATGTAGAAATACAATACACAATTTTTTCCACAAATTTGTCTTGAAATGCGCCTTGACATGCGTCCAACTTCTTCACAATTTTCAGCACTTGATTACAAAAGGAAGAGTAGAAACTAAACCTAAAAATTATCCTAAAGCTAAACTAATTTTTTTTGTATTTTTCTGAAACTTTTTATGACCCTTAACTGTACATAATATACACCTCTTTTTTCTCTTTCTATGCGTCTCTGTTTTTTTGTTGCTATGAGAGTCTCTCCTTTTTATGCAGCCATCTCCTTTATTTTATAAGAGCCCCACAATTTTTTCTTGGTTGAGAGATTCATGGGATTTCATCTTGGCTAAGTCAAAGATATGTGGGTTTAAATGGGTAAGGATTTGGAAGCTCCAATTGAAAGTGAATTTGAAGTCTGATTTTTGTGGGATAGATAAGGCTTGAGGTTGGAAATTTTGGGTTTGAACGTTAGTTGAACCAGGCTGTTGAGATGAGAGCAGGTTGGCGGTGTTGGCTCCGGCGCTGACCGCGGGTTGGATCGGCAGGTTTGGTTGACCCGCTTGAGTCAGGTGGGATACCGGGTTGGTGGTATTTGAGCAACGGGTTTCAGCTACTGGGTTAAGGGTTGATGAAGGGATAAGGGTGGATGGGTTATTGGGTATAGTAATGGTAGAGAGGAGAGAGAATATGGATTGGTGGGGAAGATAAAGATGGGAAGGGTTGTGTGTGTGTTGGTGTAAGAAATAATGGCGAGGGTGAGGGTTAGTTTTAGGTGTATGTGAGTGTGTATGGTAGTTTAGGGTGTGAGTGGGTGTTATGTTTAATTTGTACCCCTAAAATTTAACACGAACTAAAATAAAAAAATAAAAACCTAGAAATAAAACTTTAATTTATTACTAAGAGACTAAAAAAATATAAAAAGAAATAATAATAAGTAAATAAAACTCAATAAAAACTAAAAAAACTAAAAATTCTAACTAAATAAATTAAAACTAAAAACTAAATGAAATAAATTCCTAAAAATTAATCCTAAGAAAAATAAAATTAAATAAAGATTACAAGTTGAAAACTAATAAAAATAAAAATCAAAATAAAGAATTAGAAAAATAGAAAATAAATCCTAAAAAATTCTAAATAAATCCTAAAAATAAAATGACTAAAAATAAAAATCTTGAAAAATAATAAAGGTACAAAATCAACACACACGGGGCTCGGGAAATGGTCTGAGCTCGGTTAAGGTTACGGGACTAGTTCGGGACATCGAAACACATCTCGGCACGCTCAAATAGGACTCCAGACTTCGCGATCTCCTCTGATTTCTTCGATGCAAGCTTTTGACCGCTATTAAGTCGCAATTGTACTGATTTAACATTACTTGTACCGCAACTGCGTATTGACATAAGGCCAATTTTATTAGAAACGAGCGACTAAAATGCATCTATTCGGGGCATGAATTATACACTTTTGGGTACTTATCACACCACCCCCAAACAGAACATTGCTAGTCCTCGAGCAAAAATTAGAGAGAAAACAAAGATAAGTAACCAAAAGTGTGCCACTTTCGCAGGCACTGGCGATTGCACTTAGCATGTGCAACAAGCCGTTAAACCTATAGGTTTCCCTATAGGACGAGTGGTGTCTCGTGAGGGTTTGCAGTGAATGTACCCACAAAATTTGAAAACTTATTTGAATGCAGTTTCTGATTAGATGATGAAATGCTATACAACCCAACTTTAAAAGGACATCAAGGAACACCGTATTCAACTATCAAAATAAGATATGAAATTACTTAATACCAAAAGCGTAATCCTTCCTAAAACTCAACATGTGTAGTGTGAAACAATCTTAAGTATTATTAGAGTAATTCTAAGATCGCCTTTTAGGAATCGACGCTTTAACTTCAAGTCTCAGTGGATATATCTCTCTGAATCGAACTCTCTGAGAATTGGGTAAGTGTATCTCTCTAGTGTGTGAGGATGTGAGTAAATGTAAATAAGTTCAAACGTCTCACACACTTTATAAGAAAGGACGGATACATGAAAATATTTTGATCTCATGAATGAATGCTAACCACTATATCGAGAATGTCGAATTATTCACCATATAGTCTTTTCGTTTGCCCGAACACTTTACCAAGGGTGAAAATGGGGTTTATGTAAGGTATGAGGGGATAATGAATTGAAGAAGATGAATGATGGGTTATTTTGAGAAGAGTGAAACATACTTTGACTGACTATTGTCTTCATCATTTGAACTTATGCTCGCATGCTTTTCTTTTTCTTCTTCTCTCTCTCTCTCTCTCTCTCTCTCTCTCTCTCTCTCTCTCTCTCTGTATATATATATATATATATATATATATATATATATATATTATTGCGATGCATTTTTCTTTTCATAACACAGATGAAGACAATTTACATGAAAAATTTCAAACACTCTTTTTCTCTAAAATGTTGGCAATGATGGATTGTATTGGGGACCTATTAATAAGGGTAATATGGAAAATGATAATGGGTGAATGATAATGTGATAGGGAAAAATGGTAAGTGTATGGCAAAATCGGTTTAGTGCTCGGGACAAACTATAAGACACATGTTTCTTACAACTCGAAAGTAATGTCATTCTTAGTGATTATGCCAAATTTAAAAAAAGCAGTGAGATCATGCAACGACTAAATGTAGTACCCAAAGAAAGTTGAGTCAATTTGTGACTCGGAGATACGTAAAAACCCTCAAAAAGGTGAAAAGCTCAAATCTCATGGGTTTTAAGTCTCCACTAGTGATCTTTTAATGCTCTCTTGAGAATATAATTACTCTTCAACTTTTGATTGTGAACGTGATAGTGCAAATTGCCGAGTTTAGGAATTCATGGTGCAAGTACGCTTTAAGAGGTATTAATTAATTTAAGGTTAAAAGCGTAATTTTTGGGTCAAACACAGGTATTTCGAGATTTCTAAAAGAGGAATGATAGACAAATCATGTCATAAAAATTAAATTTAACTATACAAAATGTTTAAAATCACTAGTTTCTGAAAATTTTCAAAAGAGGTACGATTTTGATAAATTTCCCTATTTGATAAGAAGCTTTTTGGGTATGTATCGTTGTAGTGCAAAAGCCACTCTCAAAATTCCCTTGAGTACCTACAAAACTTGTCTAAAAATAACTCGTATTGCAGTAAGTACGGGTATCAATCCAACTTTCAAGGTGAAACAATTAATGTGAAAACGTGCAATTCAATTTTTTTTTTATGAAAATATTTTTTTTATTTTAAAAACAATTTCAAGGGAAAAATTTACTAATAAATGCTTAAAATTATAAAATGACTAAATAATGAAAAAGAATGTGCAACCGAGTGTGAAATAATGTGAGAAGGTCAAGAGATGGGATTACACTGCATTTTCAATTATTTTAATTTCTCAATTTATTAATTTGAAATATTTCGAGATAATATTAAATAGATAATCTAACTCTCGTTAAAATTATAAATTTGATAAAATCTTTTTCAGAAAATTAATTTAAAAATGCCACACGATGAAAAATTAGGACTTATACTATTTTCAGAAAATTACCCGCTAGGATCAATCTAAAGAAAACAATATCAATCCTCAAATTTCAATACCGAATTAATATTCAAATATCGGAAAAACCTATCTCTAGTTCGATTCCTAAATTCAAACATTAATTCGTTCAATTAATTTACTAACTCTCGTTACATAAATTAATTGGCGACATTTAAAATTAATTTACCTAGAAATATAAAATTAATGAAACTAATTAATTAAATTAACATCATACACATTGCATCCCACCCCTTGAACGGGGTGTTTAGCCAAACATTCTCATGTGTGCATAAACACCAATAGATAATGTGTCAAGAAAGAAATAAATTGAAAAGAGAATGTAGAAATACAATACGTAATTTTCCCCCCAATTTATCTTGAAAATGCGCCTTGTCATGCGTCCAACTTCTTCATAATTTTCAGCACTTGATTACAAAAAGAAGAGTAGAAACTAAACCTAAAAATTATTCTAAAGCTAAACTAATTTTTTTGTATTTTTCTGGAACTTTTTTATGATCCTAAACTGTACATAATATACATCGTGTCTCTCTCTATCTGCGTCTCTTCTGTTTTTGTATCTGAGATTCCTCTCTTTTAAAGTGAGCTTTACTTCTTCTTTTTAATACGCCACGAAGTTGTTTGGAATATATTTTTTGGGATTTGATTTGGATGGGCTAATAAGAGGGTTTCTTAGAGATAATTATTCACAATGGATTTGTTCCGATTTTGGTGGGTGGAGGTTGAATGGTAATCGGGTTGATGTGGATCTGGAGCGAGGCAGGTCCGACTGGTTGGGGACTGCCGGGTTTGAGGTTGGATCTGGGCGAGGGTCGCGATTTTGGGTCGGTTTAAACAGGGTCATGGGTCGCGGTTTTCTGGCACGGATGGATGGTGAGGAGGTCGGGTTATGGTCGCCATGGGTCAAAGTTCCGGCACCGGAACTAAGCTGATCGGAGAGGGGGATAGTCGCGCCTAGACGATGGCATCTGTAGGGACGCGATCGGGCTAGCTGGAGGTGCTGTAACAAGGTCCAAATCAAGTGGTGGGGTGGAAAGGACAATGGGTGGATTGGGTGGGACAAAGGGTGGGGGAAGATGATCTAACTCACGAGTAGGAGACACACACTCCTCATGAGGCACGGAGTGATCCTCAAGGGCACTCACGGGAGGAAGTGTGGAAATAAACGAGGGAGTGATCAACTTAGCTACCATTACGTTACCATCCAAGGTGGTGAAAGGGTCTAACGAGGCTATAAGATCCGAGATATATGAATCTACATCAATATTCGTCTCAAGGGGAGCCAAGCATAGTGGGTCAGGATCCATATCAAGAAAGGTAGAAACCATCTCGGATTAGATATCAAGAAAATGGTGAGCACTCGTAGCCGGAGCTAACCTAGGATGAAGTGGTTCCTCGGGAACACACGCAGTGGGCTCAATAGGTGTAGGCTCAGGCATAAATAAGGAGTCTCTGGAAGGGTAAAGGAGAACCTCTATGGTGGGTTCGAAAGGATAAGGCGGTGTGGGGTCAGTCTCACACTCAATGGAAATGTTAACACTATTGTCAACTTGGGGCCCGAACCACGGAGTGGTCTCAATGTCGAGATTCTCAGAAAGATAGGGTTGGTCACACTCAAAATCCGTGGCATAAGACGACGCATCATCGTTCCACATGGGAGCAATAACGGGTTGAGTTGGGGTGGAATCCGTCTCGTTCGCACACTCAAAATCATTTAATCGTTGTTCAAGCCTTTGAAGTGATTCAGTTTGAGATTGAAGAGTGTGCGCAAACTTGTGCAAAAGACTTTCGAGAGCGGATGTGCAAGGTAGTGGTGAAGTGGTGGCGGGTGGCGGGTGAGGTGGACACAACTCGCTAGAAACACTAGGATGTGGAGAATACTCATATGAAGTGTGTGGAGCAGGGTCAAGTGTAGCATAAACGGGAGAAGCATCTCCGTGAGGGATAAAAGTGTGATCAGCATGAGGAGCATATGAAGGGAACTGATAGGTATGAGTACCCGACCTATTCATACGCAGTGCATCCCACCCCTTGAACGGGGTGTTTAGTCAAACATTTTTATGTGTGCATAAACAACAATAAATAATATGTCAAAAAGGAAATAAATTGAAAAGAGAATGTAGAAATACAATATAAAATTTTTTCCACAAATTTGTCTTGAAATGCGCCTTGACATGCGTCCAACTTCTTCACAATTTTTAGCACTTGATTACAAAAGGAAGAGTAGAAACTAAACCTAAAAATTATCCTAAAGCTAAACTAAATTTTTTGTATTTTTCTGGAACTTTTTTATGACCCTAAACTATACATAATATACACCCCTTTTTTCTCTCTCTATGCGTCTCTCTTTTTTTATTGTGTGAGAGTCTCTCCTTTTTATGAAGTCATCTCCTTTATTTTATAAGAGCCCCACGATTTTTTCTTGGTTGAGAGATTCATAGGATTTCATCTTTGCTAAGTCAAAGATATGTGGGTTTAAATGGGTAAGGATTTGGAAGCTCCAATTGAAAGTGAATTTGAAGTCTGATTTTTGTGGGATAGATAAGGCTTGAGGTTGGAAATTTTGAGTTGGAATGTTAGTTGAATCGGGCTGTTGAGATGAGAGCGGGTTGGCGGTGTTGGCTCCGGCGTTGACCGCGGGTTGGATCGACAGGTTTGGCTGACCCGCTTGAGGCAGGTGGGATACCGGGTTGGTGGTATTTGAGCAACGGGTTTCAGCTGCTGGGTTAAGGGTTGATGAAGGGATAAGGGTGGATGGGTTATTGGGTATAGTAATGGTAGAGAGGAGAGAGAATATGGATTGGTGGGGAAGATGAAGATGGGAAGGGTTGTGTGTGTGTTGGTGTAGGAAATAATGGTGTGGGTGAGAGTTAGTTTTAGGTGTATGTGAGTGTGTATGGTAGTTTAGGGTGTGAGTGGGTGTTATGTTTAATTTGTACCCCTCAAATTTAACACGAACTAAAATAAAAAAATAAAAACCTAGAAATAAAACTTTAATTTATTACTAAGAGACTAAAAAAATATAAAAAGAAATAATAATAAGTAAATAAAACTCAATAAAAACTAAAAAAACTAAAAATTCTAACTAAATAAATTAAAACTAAAAACTAAATGAAATAAATTCCTAAAAATTAATCCTAAGAAAAATAAAATTAAATAAAGATTACAAGTTGAAAACTAATAAAAATAAAAATCAAAATAAAGAATTAGAAAAATAGAAAATAAATCCTAAAAAATTCTAAATAAATCCTAAAAATAAAATGACTAAAAATAAAAATCTAGAAAAATAATAAAGGTACAAACTCAACCCACACGGGGCTCGAGAAATGGTCTGAGCTTGGTTAAGGTTACGGGATTGGTTCGGGGCATCGGAACACATCTCGTCATGCTCAAATAGTGTAAGGACATTTTTCTCATGTCCATGTTACATTTGTGTATGTCGTACGCTGCTACATTTGGAACGTCACCTCACGATCTCACATGACGGCCTCTATATGAATTTCGAGAATCAAGCATTGAACATCTCCATTAATATGTCCCAAATCTGCCTCAACGACTTCACGTTCAACAATTTTAGGGACTTAATGCAAGTGGTACGCAAGAGAAGTCAAAACAGTGAAAAAAGGCACGATATGGAAGTTCAAGGACATTTTCGTAATTTTACAGCCATATTCCGGAGGTCTGGTGAACTGTAAAGTTGAAGAGCTTGCCGCAAAAAAGGTACTGGAAGAAACGTCACCTCAATCTGAGCTACGGTGAAGGAGTTCTGACCTTTTGAAGATGGAGAAAATTCCTTAAAGAATGTTGATTTTTTTTTTAACCCCAAACCAGAGAGGTACCCCAAACCGCATGGGGAACCGGTTCGGGGTACACCAGAACTGGTTCGGGGTACACGCACAGAAACAGTCCCAGTTTCTTAACAATATTTTGGTTTCCTTATAAAAGCCAACTTCGGGGGAGCTGTTTTGCAAGACTTTGATAGACGAATTTGAGAGTCCTTTTCCCTCAAGTCTTCATATTTTTGAGTCCCAAGACTCATGTTTTGATTCACACAACTTTTCCAAACCTTTGTGAATCTTTTTGGCAACCCAAGAATACAACCTTGTGTTTGTTCAAACCTTTGTGGAGATATCTTTGCAACCAGGGCTGGGTGTCATTACTGAGGGAGTCTCTACAAAGTGTTATGACTGAGTGTCATTGAGGAGTGCTGCGGTTCTTCTTTGTTGATTGGGCTGCGAGTCCTTGGAGGGTAATGCGTGTATTCTCTTGTTGAGTTCAAGACTGCGTGTCTTTATGGGTTGGCTACGTGTTGATCCATTGCAGATTTTGCTATGTAATTGAAAGTTGCCATTTGTATATTCATAGTGAAATAAAGGTCTTACCCGAAAGGTTTTTTTTCCTGAAATCCGTGTCTTAGAATATTTAATGTGTCGCATGCTTTATTTTTGATGGGTTGATTTAGATGCATGTTTAAGGGATGATTTTATTTGATTTAAAAGTAGACTCTAATTAAATAAGGTTTACTTGGAATCTTGCAAATTTAATTTAAATCGGTATTACACACTTTTTCAAATAGGACTCCAGACTTCGCGGTCTCTTTTGATTTCTTCGATGCAAGCTTTTGACCGCTATTGAGTCCCAATTGTACTGATTTAGCATTATTTGTACCGCAACTGCGTATTGGCCTGCAAAAATGATAAAATACGAACATAAAGCCAATTTTATTAGAAACGAGCGACTAAAATGCGTCTATTCGGGGCATGAATTATACACTTTTGGGTGCTTATCAATACCGATTAAAAAGTGTTTTGAAAATGATATTGAATATTGAAAATATGAATCGGCCCAAGGGACCTTTCTTACTGACTAACCTTCCCAACTGGGTTATCGCTGGTGTGCCCTAAATAAGTTCTTGTGACGAATAAGTTCGATTTACCCTCAACTATCGGGGAATAATGCAAGAGAAGAATACGGTATTAGAGTGTACTTGGCCATTAAAATGATATGATTGAAAGAAAAAGATATTGAAAATTGATTTGTCATATCTTTTATATTCTGTGCTATTCATTTCTATATACTATCATCACAAATTTTATACAGCAAATTCCTATCAATATATATATATATATATATATATATATATATAGTAGCTACTCTTTGGATTGGGATATGTATCAATTTTTTTGTAATGAAACCTTGGAATGTCTAGAGATTAAACCTCACTCGGCTTTTAGTTGATGTTGTATAACTAACCATTTTTCAGGAAATAAGTAGGCTTGGAGGGAGCGTAAAAGGACTATATGGATGATTCAACTTTTAGAGCTCTTTTTGTTATTTTAAGTAAACAGTTTGTTATATCATATAAAGCATGTTTGGCTCTCTTGTAATAAGTTTTAAATATCGTTTTAAGTTGTAACTCGTTGTTACTTATAATATAAATGAAGTTTCCTTTTAGAAAGCTCTGATGACGTAATTCCTTTAATTTCAGTATTTTACGAATCATAACCATGTAATTGTATTTTCGTTGAATTTAATTAAGGAAAAAATTTAAATCAGAATATTTGTTGCCTTGGTGGCATGTCAAGACACTCGTTCCCCACTACTATTTTGGGACGGGGTCGTGACAAATCAGGCTGGGTGAGTCAGGCTTGATAATGCTCAAGCTCGACTCAATTATTTCGGGCTATTGGAGTTCGCATTTGGAGATCCTCAGTTAAACTTGGCTCATACTTGATAGTGAACTTCGAGCTCTTATTCGGGCCTACTCGAATAAAAAATAAGTTTTTTTTCTCTACTTGTAATTTGTCGTCCGTTAAAGATTTGCAATGTACATTTTATAACAACACCTAAAGGAAACAAAATTCATATATTTATTTAGAAATCTAATCAAGATTAAAGGATTATTGTACAACTTAAACTCAAAATGATTTATTATTATTATTATTATTATTATTATTATTATTATTATTATTATTATTATTATTATTATTATTATTATTATTATTATTATTATTATTATTATTATTATTATTATTATTATTATTATTATTATTATAATGGCTCCATGACAATAATTATATCATATTATTCTAAAAAATTTAAAAGGAATATTACAATATATTAACATGTACTTGTGTATATAACCTTTTTGGTTTAAAAGCTAAACATGTTTTTTTTAATATAAATTTATAATAAGCTTTGTTTTATCAAGTTAAAATGCGCGTGCGCACACACACACACACACACACACACACACATATATACATATAGATATTCTTATTCGGGTTAGGACCCAATTTGTGCTTAGCCGCATGTGGCTCAAGCTCAGCCCGAATTACAATTCGAGCTTAAAAGTTTGGCTCAAAATCATCCCGGCTTAAGTTCACTTAAAAATTGGGCTGAACGAGCAGGCCCCGGGTGTGCCCGACCCAATTGACAAGCCTACCCCCATTCGACCCAGCCTAGGATGACACATAATTTGCTCACCAGTTGACAAATGGTGCTAAATCGTACCGAGCGATCATGCAGTGCGGTACTTGTACAATTAGGTCTCTTTATTAAATATGTGGGCAACAATATTCTAGACGCCTTTTTTTTGTCCATTAATCGAGTTCTCCAATGTATTCTCCCACGTTGTACAAATCAACATGTCTTCATCCATCGAAAAGTTTTTCTGCGAGTGACTTGCCTTTTTGTGTATAGCGTTCAGGAGTTTTTTGAAATTAGTTTTCTTCGAATTGCTTTTATTGGTATCCAGAGAAGTTTTCTGTAATACCCTGTTATTTTAGAGAATATATTAATTAAAAAGACGATCGCATTTAATTCGGAGAGATTTAAATGAGTTATGTGTCATTTTGTTAAATTGAATTAATGCAATAAATTTATAAAGTTTATAGAAATGGAATGTGAATTGCAAGAGTAAAATTGAAATTTTAAGATTAAATTTTAATTCTTAATGTTTTTGGGGCAAATGTTATATTAAATAAAGGTTGGGTAGTTACGTGAGAAAATATATTTAAAATAAGAAATTCAATGCTAGTTGGTTATTTGGTTTAATGGATTTTAATTAATTTAATTAGTTTAATGGATTTGATTATTTAGAAAGGGTTTAATTAATAAAGGAAGGACTTGTCCCTGTGATAAATTATTGTGGGTCGCATAGTATATTGTTAGTTGGCCTAGGGTTACACACATATATAAGGGGCTTTTGGAAAAAGGTCTAATTCAACCAAAAAGTGTGTGAAAATAGGACAATCCACACAACTCTATAAATTTAGTCTCTATACTAAAAAGACCATTAAGATGATCAATATACCATTTGACAACTCATACAAAAACCCCCCATCAAATCTTTAAAAGTTCATATCTTTAAATCTACAAATTCAAAATTCACAAAATTTATATATTTAAAATATACTTGTCGAGATCTATCAAACAACATCCATTCGATATTTTTTGATAAAAAATCGAAACAGATAAATTTACTATTCCACTAAAACCTCAATTTTTTTGGCAAAAAGTCTTCTTCTCCAGTGCTGACAATGGTGCCGCTGATGTGGATTAAAAACATAAAAGAAATAGATGAAAATAGAGAGAAATGAGGCATTACACCGAAACAATCAATTTGTCACCGTAAAAAATCGTGACAAGGCAAACTTGTCAAGGTAAAACATTGTGACAAGTTCTGGGGTGACAAAGGAAGTTGTCACGGACTTGTCACGGTCAAAGTCCGTGACAAGAATTGAACTTGTCACGAACTTTGATCGTGACAAGTTTGTGATAAAAAAAACTTGCCATGGTCAAAGTTCGTGATAAATCTGGATAGAATTAAAAAAAATTGCTGGCAGTATGGCCATTGCCCATAATTATATTTGAACCTGTTACAGTATATTTAAACCCGTTCAAGTAGTATATATATCAAACAGCATTCAATAATTCATAAAAACTACATATGAATTAACAAATATCCATAACCAACCAATAAATATCCATAACCAAATAAAAAAATACAAATAAATCCAATATTCAATATTCAATATTCAAATCAAATTAATACAAATAATGTCACGAACTAAGGTTTTGAATAAGTCTGAGGAGGAAGGTAGGCCACACTACATATGAATTGATACATTCATCAATTCGTCGAACTCCGCATTGCTCTTCCAACCACAAAGGTGCATTCTCTCTTCCGAGCACAATATGCGTGACACGAACCTTTGCCTCAAAATCTTGCAACACACGTCCATGATCCACATTACCCCAGTGTGTGTTCGGGTCCCTCAACCCCCTAGCTATCGACGTTCCACCAAAGATATCTATCAAATACACGCTCGGCCAACCCATTAATGACATTAGCCGTTCAACGGGGGTTAAGATGGAAAATGGATCATATGCAGGTGCGAGTGGGTGCGTATCGGCGATGAGTGAGAGAGATGGAGTAGTGTCATCTTCGTCTACTTCTTTCCCCTTACACTTGCCCTTTCCCTTACATGAGGCGTACCCCAACTTACGCTTCATGAACTCGAACATATCGAGGACCGTCGCCTTCAACATTTCTAACTTATCTCCATGGCTGTCCACCTTATGATCCAACCCGGTGTTGCTCGTCTCAATCCCAGTGAGCCTTGATTTCCCCACCTGAGAGCTCACCCCCTAGTCCTCCCCTTGTGATCTTACCTGAGCACTTGGCTTAGTGCGTCCGTAGCCAAAGATGCCTTGTAGACATTAGACTGATTGTCATGCACTTCCTTAATCTTTGCTTGAAATGACAAAAAGTACACGATTATTTAAGTTAATTAAAAAATTATAACGTAATAAAAAAAATTAAACAATTGTAAGATATATTTGTAACTTACAATCGTGGCTGTCACGCTCGGGTAAACCTCTTTATCATTGCCCTTCTTCGTCCGAATTGTCACATAGGCATTGAGCCTATGTGGCATACCCTCAGGGCCACTCCCTGCTATTGAAATAAAATTATACAGAAGTTGTAAGTAACGTAAAGTAATGCTAAATTAGAATAACATAAAATTAAAATTAAAGAAAAATAAAAACTTACCATCTTGCGCTCCATCTCGGCGTAAGACGTGTGCCCGGAGTAGTGCACATCAACCTTTTTGGCCCGATTTGACCTCCCCGATTGACGAGATATCAGCTTCCGCTCCTCGATCTCATTATCGACAAACTTCTACAACTGTGCTAATGAGATCGTCTCATTCGTCGGTACGGTGTCACACACTCTCAATATGGACTCCCGGGTCTGACCAAAGTACCGTGCCCACATGTTTTTCTTCCACGTTTTGTATTAATCTCTCAACTGTTCGAACGTGGAGTCCCGGACATGTGGGGGCAGGCCGAATTGTTCCTATTAAACAAATACAAACCAAAAAGAAAGTAAGTGTTAATTGTATTGAAATTATAAAATATAAAAATAAAAATAAATAAAAATAAAAATAAAAATAAAAATAAAAATAAAAATAAAAATAAAGTGACTAACTACCTGTAGTGCTCCCCAGATGGCCATTTTGAGATCCTGTAGCACCTTCCTCTAATCCGTGTATTCCGTGCCGACGATCGACTTGAGAAACTCCAGGGCTTCAGCCAGTCAGGCTATCTTGTTCTCGACGACGGACCCTAATTCGCACCATTTTGGGGGCCTAGTGGCAAATGAGACTTCCTCGCCTCCGTTACCGTGATGCCCTGATGAAGCCATTTCCTATAAAAAAATGTTATTATTGGTACAAACATGTATATGAGAAAATGATCAAATCGAAATGAATAAAATCATTAATTAACTAAAATCCAAATGAATTAAGGCACTAGACGAATACAAGTTAAAGACATTATAAGAATACAAATCCATATCATCAACCAAACTAGGCATTGTTTCAAATAAATGGAATAATTATTAAAAATCTAAAAATTATTTCAAATTCGGGTAATGTCACAGACTAAGAATTAATGGTTAAACTGAGTAAGATCCAAATTAACATATTCAATAACTAACCCACCAATTTTGATTCAAATCTACCGGAACTGATCAAATCCAATTGAATAAGAGCATTAAACTGTCGCCCAATATTAATAAAGTACTAGAAGAATACAAGCTAACAACATTATAAGAATACAAATCCATATCATAAACCAAACTAAGCATTGTTTCAAATAATTGGAATACTCATTACAAATCTAAAAATTACTTCAAATTCAGGTTATCATCTAAAATGAATTGATATTCTGTAGGAATAGCCAAGTCATCCACACTACTGGTTAGATGCTTTGATGTGTGTAGGACGATTAACCACGACTTGTTGTTGATATACTCTGAGTAAAACACTTGCTTGACCTTTTGAAAAGAACAAATAAATGGCTCATCGCTCACGTGCTCGTTGCTCTTCAACTTGGACAAGTCAACCATGATCAAATTGGTGATAGGATCAACTTTACAAGCATTTTTATACTCAACTCTTACCCAATCACAGTAAAACACAACCTCTTTTAAGCTTATATAGTCCAATTCATATATATTTTGAATGACACGATAGTAAGTCATTTCATTTTCAACGAGGTTTTTATCTTTCACACTAACTCGAAAATAAGTAAGAGCCTTGTATGAAATGCTCGAGTTGTGTATATTTGTATTTTCCTCAGACACACTTGCACCAGATATGTAACCGTTCAATCGATACTTTTTGTACTCGTGTGCCATGAACAAGGGTCTAGTGGTTTGACGAGCAAGTCTTAATGCCGCACCCGTCTTTAAGAGCTGAGATTATAAATAAATTAAATAGGTTAGTTTGAATGCTTTCTTGTAATGTGACATTTAATAAGAGACATTTTCATTATAATTACCTCGCATGACACCCACAACCTAAATTCCATGTATGATTGTGCCATCTTTCTTTGTCTTTTATTGTTTCCTCATGCATTATATTTTCTGTATTGATCATAATGAAAGTATTATGAAATTGATCATGCATAAAAATTAAAATAGTGTTAAAGTTAAAATAATATAAACTTACTTTTTCCATTCTTCGACATCTTCATGTGTGTTAAGTAGATAACGAGCTACTTATTCATGTTATAAACTCGTTACTTTCACTCGCTTGCCCATTACCTGACCACCCTCATCGACGAACTCATCACTGTTATCCACGTTGCTTGGGCCAGGCATATATTCCTGAGTGTAGATTGATGACTCCATGGTGATGTATTTCTCTTCAATTGATCCTTCAATGTATCGTGTATTCTTGACTTAATGTTTGAAAACTTTCATCAATCTTTCAAATGGATACATCCAGCAATATCTAATTGGACCACAAAGAAGTGCCTCGTCGCATAGGTGTACCAAAAAGTGAACACAAAAAAGATTAGGGAAAGTACTTCTCCAACACACAAATCGCTTCGGTTATCGCTACTTTTACGGCCACTATGTGATCTCGATTGACTACCTTCTCATATAAAAGTGAGATGCGGATACTGATTTGCATAATATCCCTCTGCAAATACTTTTTCTTGGAGAAATAATGCTTAAACAATAGAGGAACCAATTGCAAGATCACATGCTTATTGTGAGACTTACACTTATGTAAATCATGGGCAGTATAATTCACAATCCTTTGCAAGTTGGATGAAAAATTAGATGGAACCTTCAAATTATATATTGTGTCTAAAATCACCTTCCTTTCCTCACTCGTCAAAGTAAACGCACCAGGGGGAATCATTGTTCTTCCCTTGCTATCTTCTTTCAACCATAGTTATGGCTTAATTTTCAATGATCTAAGGTCTTTTTGTGCATTTTCTCCATCCTTCTAATGACTCCCCCAAGGAATGTTCCCATAATATGTTCGGTGATATTATTTTCCACCTGCATCACATTCAATACAAGGCGCACCGGGTTATTCTTCCCAAAAGACAAGTCAAATAAAATTGACCTCCTAGACCATGCCTTTCTTGTCTCAGTTTTATTTCTAGTTGGGGTCTTCTTATGCTTAATATTCTTGAATTTAGAATTCTTATCTAGCATACTAGGGCCACAATTAGAAGATTTACTTTCAATTTCTAAACCTGGAAGTTTTCTCAGAGGCAACCTATGTTCAACCCCGTCCGGTAAAAAAATAGAACATTTCTCAAATTTAAAACTATGATCCGGGGGGGGGGGGGGGGGGTAAAAACCTCATATGGCAATGGAATATATTTTTTTCGCTATCGATGAGACACAAAGATTTAGTCTCCTATCCATAAATAGAACATCCCAAATAACCATGTACTACACAATCGAATAATGTCCGATAAGCTGGGAAATCATGAATTGCCCACATTAATATAGCTTTCAGCGTAAACTCTTCTTTTTAAAAGAGTCAAATTCTTGAATACCCTCTTCCCACAACTCATTTAATTATTCTACCAAAGTAGTTAAGTAGACATCGATGTCCTCACTTGGTGCCTTTGGCTCAGGTATGAATAAAGACAACATCAAAAATTTTGGTCTCATACACTGCGAAGGAAGGAGGTTTAGTGGTTTTATGATCACTGGCCATACACTTTGATTAGTGCTCAGATTTTCAAACGGATTGAAACCATCAGTTGATATTGCCAAATGAATGTTACATTATTCTCGATCAAAATAGGGATACTCATAATTCATCCTCTTCCAAGCTGTAGAGTCAATAGGATGATGGATGAGATTATACCCTACTTCTGCCCTAGCATGCCAAGTCATTTCCTCCTTTTTGCATGGAACTATGAAAAATTTCTTCAATCTAGGCTCAAGTGGAAAATATTTCAACAATTTTTGAGATACTTTTGAGCTTGTACCTTGTAAGGACAAAAGTTTATAAATGTCCGTCACAATTTGAGTATGTTGTATACCGCTACAAGTCATCGAAGAATTGAAGAAGATTGCATCTACAAAAGACGAATTCGAATTACAAGTGGTCTTCAACATTCAAGCCCAACAATATGAACTTTGGTAAGATCATGATTTAAGTTTCATTTACATTTCATATTAAGAGTGTTGGGATATTTTTAAAAAGACTTTTAAAAACTTTTATATAAAAATGTTTTTATAAATGTTTTTTATAAAAAGGTTTGTTACTGTGTTCGAGAAAAGTGGTTTTGATAAGTTTTTTTAGAAATTTTCTAAGTCATGTAGCCTACCTCGATTTTGACGCCCAGGTCGTTCAATTGAGATAACCCTCTCGTTCGAGCGACATTGAGATGCCGCGCATAGTCGTTCGAGCGATACGCGCATCTCGTTCGAGCGACGTGTGTTTTTGGCTGACACGCTGATCCCATACTTATCCTTTGACCGACTTAATATTGTTATAAAAGGGGTCTGCCAGCCTTGGTTTTCATGTGGAGAATTTTTTTATAACTGTAAGAGTTTTAAATTCTTTGGAAGTGTCTTTTGTTTATCTGCCCAGATTTTAAATTCGATACCTTTGGCAGTATGCTTATTTCTCCAACAATGTAAGGGTTCAAATATTTGTTTTGTTTTCAATTCATAAAAATCCCAATTACATTTGTGTGAGTTGTTTTGTGGAATCCAAGAACATATTTTGCCTTTGTTCATTCTTTGTGGGGAGAAATCTGCAACCGACAGCTGCGTGCTATTGTGGAGGGATTCCTTGTGATGATTTAGACTGCGTGTCTAGAATGCAAGTCCTGGTAGTTTAACTGCGTGCAAACCATTACTGATTTATTTCTAGCCGTTGCTTTGGAGGTCTGACGAAGACACCGTACTTTACTCTTATGGGCGATAGCAAGATGGTATGTAAGTCAATGGTCTTGTAAACTGTCAAAGTCCTAGAAATATATGGTATGTAAATCTGGCATAGTTTTGAACCGTGACAGAATCATGTGTTCCAACATGGCCATTTTTTTCGGCACAGTTTAAAAGAGTGCCAGATTTAACCAAATAGGAACACTTCTGGCACACTTTAAAACTGTGTCAGAATTTGATATTTCTGGCACACTATATAACTGTGCCAAATTGAGTACATTTTGGCACAGTTCAAAACCGTACCAAAATTTGATACACTTTTGGCACGGTTTTGAACTGTGCTAAATTTTTTGGATCAAAGAAAAAAATCAATTATTTGAGAATAAGAAAATTCACAACTTGCGAATCTCGAAAGTTATTAATAAACTAATGTACATACAAACTTCAAAATATTACAATTATTAATAGTTCACAAACCAAAAAAATTGGGCAGAGTTTCCTCTATTTTCTGGCTAATATAAAACCTGCTAATATAAAACCTGCGTAATGTAAAGCCCGCACGATCATAAAATATAACAATAAAATTACAAAAGCCCGCATGGACATAACACAAAAAATAAAATCCTGAATGTTAACGACATTAAGTAAATAATCCCCTTGTTGTAAACCATTGACTTCATGTGTTCCACGTGGATAAAAACTAACAACAAAATGTCATCCTGCAAAAAAATAAAATACAAAAAAGGAGATGATATTAGTAACCGAGTAATTTAAAAAAAAATCTTATCCAAGCTAAAAATTTGCATATACGAATTAAAATTATTATTGTATTCTCAAATCGGAATTCTTGTGACTACGTGGTCAGCTCCTATGAGTTACATTAGTCTCATACAAGGTGTTAATGCCTCTTATGGGGCCGTTTCAGGACTGGTTTGAGTTTTCACCCTTTAACGTCTTGCTTTTAAGCCTAATCTAGATATTTTTAAATTATTGTCATATTCTCAAACCGAGAGACCCGTGACTGCGCGGTCAATTCCTACGAGTTACATTGATCACATGCGAGGTGTTCGTGCCTCTTAAGGGACGGTTTGGGGTTGGTTTGGATTTTCACCCTTTAACAGCTTGTTTTTATGCTTAATCTAGATATTTTCAAATTATCGTCATATTCTCAAATCGAGAGACTTGCAACTAAGCGGTCAATTCCTAAGAGTTACATTGGTCCCGTGCGAGGTGTTCGTGCCTCTTACTGGGCCATTTGGGGTCTAGTTTTGGTTTTCACCCACTAACAGCATGTTTTGAAGCCAAAGTCTAGATATTTTTAAATTATCATCGTATTATCAAACCATATGTCTCGTGACTACACGATCAGTTCCTACGAGTTACATTGGCCCTGTGCGAGGTGTTAGTGCCTCTTACGGGGCCGTTTGGGGGTTGGTTTGAGTTTTCACCCTCAAACAACATGTTTTTAAGAATAATCCAAATATTTTTAAATTATCGTCATATTCTCAGATCGGGAGACCCGTGACTACACGGTCAGTTCTTATAAGTTACATTGATCCCGTGCAAGGTGTTCGCGCCTCTTACGGGACCGTTTGTGTGTTCACCCTTTAACGGATTATTTTTAATTCTAATTTCAAATTATCATCATATTGTCAAACCAAGGACCCGCGACTACGCGGTCAATTCCTACGAGTTACATTGGCCCCGTGTGAGGTGTTCGTGCCTCTTACAGGGCAATTTGGGGTCTAGTTTGGGTTTTTACCCACTAACGGCATGTTTTTAATCCAAAGCCTAGATATTTTTAAATTATCATCTTATTTTAAAATCATATCTCCCGTGACTATGCGATCCGTTCCTACGAGTCACATTAACCTCATGCGAGCTGTTAGTGTCTCTTACGATGCCGTTTGGGGGCTAGTTTGAGTTTTTACCCTCAAACGACATGTTTTTAAGAATAATCTAAATATTTTTTAATTATTTTTATAATCTCAATCCGGGAGACCCGTGTGACTACACGGTCAGTTCCTACAAGTTACATTGGTCCCGTGCGAGGTGTTCGTGCCTCTTACGGGACCGTTTGGCGGTTGGTTTGGGTTTGCATCCTTTAACGACTTATTTTTAAGCCTAATCTATATATTTTTAAATTATCATCATATTCTCAAATCGGGAGAGCCGTGACTACATGTCCAGTTCCTATAAGTTACATTGATCGCGTGCAAGGTGTCCGTTCCTCTTACGGGGCTGTTTGGGGGCTGGTTTGGGTTTTCACCCTTTAACGGCTTGATTTTAAGCCTAATTTTAAATTATCATCATATTCTCAAACTGAGAGACCCGCGACTACGTGGCCAATTACTACGAGTTATATTGGCCCCGTGCGAGGTGTTCGTGCCTTTTACGGGGCCATTTGGGGTCTAGTTTGGGTTTTCACCCACTAACGGCATGTTTTTAAGCCAAAGTCTAGATATTTTCAAATTATCATCGTATTTTCAAATCATATGTCCCATGACTATGCGTTTAGTTTCTACGAGTTACATTGACCCCGTGCGAGGTGTTAGTGCCTCTTACGGGGCCGTTTAGGGGCTTGTTTGAGTTTTCTCCCTCAAACGACATGTTTTTAAGAATAATCTAAATATTTTAAAATTATCATCATATTATCAAATTGGGAGACCTGTGACTACACGGTCAGTTCTTACAAGTTACATTGGCCCCATGCGAGGTTTTCGTGCCTCTTACGAGACCGTTTGGGGGATAATGAGGGTTTGCACCCTTTAACGACTTGTTTTTAAGCCTAATCTAGATATTTTTAAATTATCATCATATTCTCAAATCGGGAAAATCGTGACTACACGATCAGTTCCTATAAGTTACATTGGTCCCGTGTGAGGTGTCCGTGCCTCTTACGGGGCCGTTTGGGATCTGGATTAGGTTTTCACCCTTTAACGACTTATTTTTAAACCTAATTTTAATTTATCATCATATTCTCAAAGCCAGAGACCCGTGACTATGTGGTCAATTCCTACATGTTACATTGGTCCGGTAAGAGGTGTTCGTACCTCTTATAGAGCCATTTGGGGTCTAGTTTAGGTTTTCACCTACCAACGACATGTTTTTAAGCCAAAGTCTAGATATTTTCATATTATCATCGTATTCTCAAACCATATATCCCGTGATATTTTCACCCACTAACAGCCGTTTGGGGACTGAATCGGGTTATTAAAGTATAATAAACATGAAAATTTCTCAGCCACCTAAACACTAAAGCATGAAAATGGTTACATAACCCATGAAAAAAAACTGATTTGGCATTTTGATGAACATTTCATGGGGCTAATGAAAATCTCACCCTATATGTAGGACATAGTTTCCACACTTTTTTCATAAGAAAATGATGGCATAACAAAAAAATAAACTACCCTAAAATTGCAAATAAAAAACGTAACACCGATAAAAATGAGAATAAACTTACATCACCATATAGAGTGAAAATCCCCAACTCGTCCAAGACCAAATAAATAGAGATATTGTCCAAGACCAAATAAATAGAGGACAGGGGATGCCACTGCTCTGCGTTTGCAAAAGAAAAGTTCAAATACAAAAATTGAAAACACAAATACAATGCACGGTGATTTTGATTTTGTTAGGCTCAACTTAATCAACCTCACGCGTATCCATAATCTTTTCTTATCATGAGTATAAACTCTAAATCTCACAACCAAAACAAACTTCATGTAATTGAACTCCTGTTGATTAAATTTTGATTTTAAGTTGCAAGTTTAACCAATACATATGCTTTTGAATTTGGCCTATTTATATTAGTGTGTGTATGTGTGTTAAAGAGAGGGAAGGAGTGACACCTTTCGACAGGAAGCATATGCTTCATGCACCAAGGATGCCAAACCAACTCATTCAAAGCAATAATATACACCACCATCAGTCATCTCGTTTATTACCTGCTCAATGTCAAAGAACAACAACACAAAATGTTTGAAACTTGTTTATAGTCACTTATAAGAATAAATATATGTCATGTTTGATCCATGCGTCAAAATGAAAAAGAAATAAACCATTGTATCAACTAGTTAAGAAGCAAATTCAAGTGAAATGTGTGTTGAATGATGAAAACAGACATAGCAGTTAACAAGAAAAGGAAGAGGAAAAGATGTTTCGTCTCACCCGATATCTCCCACTTCTTGAACTTCACCAGCCATATATCTGAACCAATCTGTGAATGTAAAACCTGGTCCACCAAAACGTGAAATTGTTTCCCTTGTTTGTCTTTGTCATATGTTCTCAACGTGTTAACACAATCATGTAAAGATCGCTCAAAACCGGATGCATGAACAAAAACACCAGATGGGCACTACAATGGAAAAATAATTAGTGAATCAATTATGGTAACTAGAGTGTAAATTAAAGGAAATAAAAACATAGGCTAAGTGACATGCCATAAGCATTATTGTCAAAAGGTCACAACTCGATCAGGAAAAAAAATACAACCATGTAAAGGGGTAGGCTTAAACTTGAAAGGAGATAGAAAAGAAATGATATCTTCATGTTTTTTATGGTTTTTTTGACGTTGCCTTCTGAGATAGTTGCGTATTTAGACTTACCACCAAGATGTTATAAAAATAGACTTACTTCCTTGCTAGTAGCCTTACATTCAACAACGTTAAAAAGTATTCCTACACAGGGAAGGGGGTGTATGCCTAAATACATTTTATGGGCTTTTCATACCGAAGATGGAAAGTCCATTACATGGTGGGGGCATGTCTAATTAATGAACATATAGGGGGTACATCTGAATACATAATTATATTAGGAGTATAGTAAAAAATGCAAAGAATATGGCAAGCAGTCCACTTTTAAAACAAAAGAAAGGAAAGGAAAAATATGGCAAACAGTCAACTAAACACACACACAAAATTTTATTTTCATTGCTCCCATGGCTTCACTGTCAGGACTCATCAACATTCCAACCCAAATCCATCATTACCATAATAATTCCACTTCCAAAACACCACATTGCATTCAATAGATTATGAAATAACTATATGAAGATCCTTATATATTTCCAAAATAACGACTTGAATTGCAAACCACAATTTGAAAAAAGCGCATAGATCCACATATATATATGTATAACATCAAACGTAGTTTTTCACCCAATCGGTGAAACAAAAATCCAAAACCTATATCTCAAATGTCACAATATAAGAGAAGAAATCATAAGAGAAAAAGGGGGTTGTAATGATAGCTTACAGGTTAGGGGGTTGGTTTACTGGTGTAAAAAAAGATAAAAAAATAACTAAGACCAAATTTTATTAGTGGACAGACTAAGTTAATATATTTATAGTAAGTTGAAACTCAATGAAATGGCTTAATAGTTAAAAAACATTTATAGAACATAAAGGCCTAATCAAACAAAGAGACTACACAGACTCTAAAAAATCTCTACTCTAAATTTTTAAAATTAGGGTATATATATGACATAGAAGAAACTCTGTAATAAAGGAAAAAAATGTACTTTATAAAGAAGGAAGAGAGAAATAAGAACAAGTTGGAGAGTGAAGATCTTTAACTCCCTACTTACTTATGATCCTTAACTACAGGGCTTAGTGTAATTCAATTGGAAATATGGTGTCTTTAAGATACAAAAGAGATTTCCATGCTGTTGAAATTGACGAGAGCACTTATATATATGTATCATATATATATACAACATCAAAGTCATACAAATAATACATAAAAAATAAAACTGAACTGATAAAATAAAAAATAAGTTTACATCTGCTAGGGGCGATGCATGTGTGGAGATACATGGGCGGAATGAGGTCCTCTGCTATAGGAAATAGGGGTGGCACGTAACACGGGAGGTCCTCTGCTGTAGGAAATAAGGGCGGCACGCAGCACGGGAGGTTTCCTCTTTAAAGTCTACATACACAAACATTATCTGCCACCAGAATATGCTATTAGAAGAGATCATAATTGCAAAAATGAGAAGAATCAACCACGTAGCTTCAAGATAAGGTTTGTTAACCTCTGATTTGAACTTTCTTACAACATTTTGAATAGGCTCAAGAAGTTTCTTGAGGTCATCAGCCTCTACAAAGACATACACCTGGTTGATGTTTAAGATAGTCAATAAAAATATACCTCTAAAAGACATTTTCACCAAATGTAAATTCATGAAAGTAAAACATACAAACATAAAAGTACACACATACACAACTAATTGAAGGAAATTATCTCTGAAGCCTTGGATTCATAAATCAATAATTGGTGAGAAGTGATTACAACTAATTGAAGGAAATTATATCTGAAGCATTGGCTTCATAAATCAATAATTAGACTACCTCCATTCAAAATTAATAGTCGTTCTTTTTTAAATGACGGGTTTAATTAATACACTCAATCGATGGCCACGATCAAGAACCAGTTTGTTATCGTGGACTTTTTTCGTTGATCACATCCACAAAAGAAAAGTGGACTAACAATTTGGGATGTCCCAAAGAGGAAAGCAGGACTGTTAATTTGGTACAGAGGTAGTATAGAAAAACACTTCACGCCATTTGGTTTTTAATCAGTCTTATTTACAACTTCTTGAATTTTTCATAATAACACATCCCCGCTTCGAGTTGGTCATATGAACTCATTTCTGCGATGGGATTTCGAATGTCGATTGAACCACTTGGCGGCAATTGAAATGCATCTCGAACCACATATCTACACTAATGCTTGGAGTTCAACCCATTCGCATTTGAGTGAAAGCCAAATTTTTGTGTTGTAAGGAGATAAATCCGAGTAAAATCCTAAACCTGATCAATGAATACAAGAAAAGAGAGTAATAAAAAAAAGAAAGTGGTTCAACCAACATCCACGTGAGACATAAGAATGAGTGTTGATTAAATGTGACTTCTTGGGTTCTAGAAACCACTAGACGAGAACAAATAACTCAGAATACAAAATTGTTAAATTCCCCCAAAAGGACAATGGGGCCTCTATTTATGGTTACAAGTGATACAATCATAATACAATTCCTAGCTAGAATGTTATCCATCTTCTAAGATGGTTTCACAGTACCATTACAGTACCATTAAGGCTTAATTTTGTTTCGTTATGCTTATCCTATCCTTATCCGCAATATATGGATTTCTCCCTACTTTAAGTAAGGTTGGTCATACCCGATCTCATTCAATGTAATACCAAGGTTAATAATCAATCTTCACATATATCCATGGTCGCATATTAACACCTGTTCTGACCCAATTGATTCGTCGATACTAGTTCGATAAGGTTCTTATGGAACTAAATAGAACATAATGAACTAAAAATCCAAGTAATTGGGCCACTAATTCAATGACTTGAGTTGAAATAGAAATTATGTCCTAAACTTTATTTTATAAACTATTACCGCTCTAGTTAATTTCAAGCCCCCTAGACATTGAAGGTCTAGTCTTGTCTGACGATGCAGGTCTGATCAAACTATACTTTCTGGTTGGGTTACCAGGACAGTCATCTTGGTTAGTAACGCCTGTTCATTTAGTTGGCATCGTTAGTTTCTCAAATCTAAATATTCACTATCACTATTCAACGTAAATCTAAATATCATTACCACTAGTACTTGCCCGTGTTGATGGCACAATCTGAATATCATTTGTGTACACTTCCCTAAGGAAAACTCCGTAGAGCGACACTATCCCCCAAAAATGACATGCGTAAAAATACAATCCATAACTATAATATATACCCATACCCTATTTTAAATTCCGAGAGAAATACAAAAAAATGCTAGGCATTTTGTATTACTAAAAACTCTAATTCATAGATGTTAGCGATCACATTTTAACTCGTGCTCATTGAGGATCCAAATTTGAATTCCATAATTAATTATTAAATGATTGATGACATTCGACGAACATGAAGAGCATGATAATACCTCAACAAAAAAATAAAACGCACTAAATTAATATGAAATGAACTTCAATAGTCAAAACAAAAAAACACAACTTACATAGTGCATTCAAACGCGATATAAATGAAATAATTAGGAGTCAAACATAAAAAGATTGAAATGCCACAATAAATGTAAATATGAAGTGATTCATGTTTTCACGATTATTCTTTAAGGAAGTTAAAGTGAAATTACAACAATCACATCCAACTGTCAATATGTACAAAATCATGAAATAATTAAAAAGATAATAATCACCAAATAGTAATATGTCCAGCATCTGTGCTAACAATAAAGTAGAACAGTACAACGATGGGAACTGGGAAGCCTTTGGTGATGTCCAGACTTTAGTCATAAATAAAAACACGCAAATATAGTTTATGCAAGGAACAACAAATGGAAACATATATAGGACAAAGAGCAAATAAGGAATTGAAAGGTTAATTGATTACATTGTGTTAACAAAAACTACTGGAAATAAAAGGTTAATTAGGCCCATATAAGATAAACAGTGATTCCATATATCATACATACAACTAAGATATATAGAGATTCTATATATGGCACACACAAATAAGATAAAGAGTGATTCTATAAGAAAACAACCCTAACACTTTTTGTCGGATAGTACCACATTTTAAGAGTAAGGTTGATAATGTCTATATGTTAGCACACAATAATACAAACATCGACACTTCCCACCAATATATTCCAATATGGAGAAATAATATGAAGGTTTCACTTGCTTAGAGTGGAGAAAGTTCATGAAGATCTCTTTGACACATCTTAAAAATCAATTCAAAATTCAATAATGACTTTTTCCAAATTATACTTTCTACCAAGATAATGTGAAAGAAATTTGTAATCACTAAATTTAATATTTCTCATTCTGCAAATTATGCCTCATATTTTATCAAACATCGTGGTCTTTTAATCTACAATCGCTAAAATTTAAAATCAACTCGTTTGAACATTTTGTCAAACACCTAAAGTTCAGTAAAGAAATATAAAGATTAGAAACCCTTAAAATTACCTCAAACCCTTCGAAACACCATCGGATGATTAACATGTGGCAACTTAAAATTATAGTAAGGGAGAATATTTATCTTGTGACATGTCAAACTTCTAAATATGCATTAAGAGACAAAACAATGCATACTAGATAGGAGTGTGATCCCTTTCCATTTGACTTGCTTCTTTTTTCAGTTAGGCACCCCTAACACATTTACAACAATATATTTATAATTTTTGCAAATTGCGTCTGATTTTCATAAACCATTTGCAAATTTGGGTAAGTTATTTGTGAATTTCATGAAATATCTTGACGACATTCCACTGGTTCTATATACTGATAGACTCTTTGTAAAGTACAATATTAAACCTCCACAGGCCCTGCAATTGCGAAAAACTCATGCACTGAGTTTTCCCTTCAGAAATTTAAGCAGGTTTCAATCAGTAAAAAATGTTTACTAGGGACTTCTACTTTTTATGCTTCTTCATTAACCTAAAGTAAAGTCTCATTTACTAGGGACCTCTCAAGATGAAAAAATTTGCTACAATTATTCAAAATTTCAAAGCTCCAGTATAGTCATTCATATTAGCTAGAGTGGCATTTTTATTTGGAGCATACACAACAATATTATTTTTAAAATTGTCCTCAAGCAATGATAAAAACAAATATATAATGAAATAGCAATAGCCAGCTGCAATATTAACTAATTAAAACTTAAACCACATAATTAACAGATAAAGTAATGATACATACATTGGCCTAATTAGAACCTGAAAATAGTTCCTTCTTCCCAGCTAGAATCAAAATATGGCTCGTCCTCGAGACCCACGCTGTAATGAACTATAACAAGAATTTCAAATAGAATTGAGGTGATACATAATTATAATATAAAAAGATAAATAATAAAATCTTTCATTATCAACATTCAATTTGTACCAAAAACTCACATATTAAAAAAACATAATAAATATTTAAAAATGTATAAATAAAACCCTAAAAATACAAAACACAAATCAAATCATGGATTTCATAAGCTCTAGGATCAAATCTGATACCTTTCCAAAAATACTTTGAACCCTAACTTTGGAATTTTGTGAATACCTTTGCAGAGCAAATCGCGAATGCCAATCTTTATCCACATGAAAAGAGAGGTTTCTTGTTAGGTTGCCTTGGTAAAGACTTAGGTTAAAAAAATATTGATGATTTTAAAATTGACCTGATTGGGATGAGTGGAGTGAGAGAGAGCTGATCGGAGAGAGAGAGAAATATGGGATGATCGGAGAGAGAGAGAGAGAGAGAGAGAGAGAGAGAGAGAGAGAGAGAGAGAGAGATGGCCAGAGAGAGAGAGCGAGAGAGAAATCGAAGCAGGGAGGATGAGCGAGAACGAGAGAGCGGGGGAGCTCAATTTTGGCAAGTGTACTCATTTTAATATAATGATTTTTTTAGGGTATTTTATATTTTAGTCAAGTTTACTCAATTTAGGCACACTTTAAAATAATGCAAAATTTTGGCACTATTTTAATAAAGTGTACCAGATTGTCATTAACTTGTGCCAGAATTTGGCACAATTTTAAACTGTGCCAGATTTTTAATATCAGGGTGTGCCAAATTGCTGTTTTTGGCGTAGTGACCGATCGAGATTTTAATACTCCTTTCGGTATAGTATGAAGTCATACACACAAGCATGAATTGAGTTATACTTCATTCCCAAACCTTTCAAAATATTCTTCATAATATGATAGTTATTTGGAAACGTATTGTGCTTGGGTAGCAAGCCCTTTACCCAATTCAAAATTCCTGTCACGCTATTGCCAGACAGACCATATTGGGTCTTCAAACTATGCAAACCAACCATGGCATGCAAAGTTGTTTGATCTTTGTCATAACCGAAGTACAATGACTGGGTCTCCTTAAATTTTAAATTTTAGCAGTCATCGTCAAGGTTTATCCAGATATCTTTATGAGCACCTGAACCTTATACATTGTCGTTGATGCCATTTTCTTCCAATTCATGAACTCTGTACGCGTCATCAACTAAATCCTTTAGCATATTGTGATCTACGTTGTCCTCCCTCCCTTGTACATCTATCCTACTTGTTAAAGGTTGTTGTGAAGGTTGCTCGAGGACAAAAGGATCTTTAGATTCCCCGTGAAAAATTCAAAATTGATAACTATCTTGCATACCCCCTCTTAAAAAATGTAGTTCATGTTTTCCAATCAAACACCTTACCATTACTACACTTAGCACACAGACATGAGAACTCTTCATCATTACGACATCTTTTTGCATATTTCATAAATTTATTAGCACCTTTGCGAAACACATCCCCTGATCTATTTATCTCACCCAACCACTCTTTGTATATAGGATATCCCATCACAACTACTACAAACAGCCACCTATTATGGGTAAGAAATGAATATTCATGGATTGGTATAAACAAAAGCGTATATTCATTTATTCAGTAGTAATGTTTATAGTGATGATTTATACATAGTTATGTTTCATTCCGCATTATTAATTGTTTAACAATAAGCTTCTAAATTTATAGTATGTTTTATTTCTGTCTTATTTATATTCAGTATAATCACAACCCTAAATGTTAGAAATGCCTAGGGCTAAACAACTCAATGGCCATCCAAATGTTCAAATCCATCAGTCAACAACAATCTAAGAATCCCAAACAATAATTCAAATAATAATGAAAAATATTAGAAATGCCTAGGACCAACCAACTCAATGCCCATATAAATGTTCAAATCCACCAGTTAACAACAATTCAAGAACCTGAAACAATAATTTATATAATAATGTGAAATATTAGAAATGCGTAGGGCCAATAACCTCAATGACCATCTAAATGTTCAGATCCACCAATCAACAACTTATGAAGTGAACATAAGAATATAAAAAGCATTATATCATGTTACAATACCGTTATATCATGCATTCACATGAGAATACATGCATGCACCCCCTAAAGCAAGGTATAACAAGTAACGAGGGTGAAAAGGTAATAAGTAATCGTATACAAGTTTATTTAGTGTAAATTTAAACCTGCCTAGATTATAGTAATGATAGCCGCTACTGATAGCTATGAGCTCCTATTTCACTCACCTATTTGCCATCATCTTGTTTATGATGGAAAATAGGTGCGTGAAATAGGATCCAACGACTATCTATTATGGTTTTAGTTACTATAATCTAGGCAGGTGTAAATTTACACCAAATCAACTTTTATATGATTACTTATTATCTTTTCACCCTGGTTTCTTGTTATATAACACTTGCTTTGGGGTGCATGCATGCATGTATTCTATAACACTTTATGAGCATAAACGTATATGTATGTCTCTCTCTCTCTCTCTCATATATATATATATATATATATATATATATATATATATATATATGAGAGAGAGAGAGAGAGATGTATTGGAATGTGGGTAGAGAGAGAGAGATGGTCGCCGAAATATGTGAGGAAGAGGAAAGGGGGTCGCCGCTACTGCAATTAGAGAGAGAGAGAGAGAGAGAGAGTTGTAAGGGCAAACCCAAAACAAATCAATTTATACCAATTACCACAATATATCAATTTATACCAATTACCGATTTCAATATTCAAATTTTAATTTTGAATACCAATTTCAATATACAAAATTTCAGAATACACACACTGAAGACTGCATATTTCTTCCATCTCCTCTAAAGGGTGAGTGGTCCTATCCCATTCAAGACTACATATTTTTTTAATATACTTAGCAACTCATGCACATTGTTTCAATTTGAGGAAAATTTGGCCGCATATCCCCGTAGTTATCCAAGTACACGACATAAATTTGCAAGTGTAGGTGTTATTTCAATTTGTCAATTGAAATAACACTTAACACCGCATCATCTAGTATGTACCCAGAAAACATGAAGAGATGGAAACATAACTTCCCCCAAAAGTAACAAGTTTAAGCCACTAATAATGTTGTTATACAAAAACTATGCCATCCAAAACCGTTCAAATGGGACAATTCGAGATATCTCTTTATAGGAGTAATAACTCACGAACGGGTCTAAGGTCTATTGAATGCGTATGCATAAGGACTAGAAGGCTAGTATCTATGCGCACTATATATAATTTAAAGTAGTTATAAATTACCATGGTAAGTATGTTTCATTTATTCGATAGTAATGTTTATAGTGATGATTTATACATAGTTATGATTGTATTTTGCATTATTAATTATTTAACAATAAAAATTTAAAATTTATAGTATGGTCTAAGGGCCAACCAACTCAATGACCATCTAAATGTTCAAATCCACCACTCAACAACAATTTAAGAATCCCAAACAATTCAACAATTCAGCAATCTCTCTATGTGTATGTGTGTGTGTGTGTGTGTGTATATATATATATAACCAAATCACAGCCATATTAAAAATCCCATTGATTTAGTAAAAATCTATTTTCCTCCCTATTGGCACTTCACTCCCCACCATCCTGCCAAGACTTTAAAATTTTACATGGATATTCTTAATTCCCCGGAATCAGTTAGTTTCAAAGCAATCACCGATCGCAATGATTCGTCAAGGATTCTTTACCATTCCTTGCACATTAATAATATAACATCTCTTTAAGATTGGGGATCCCATCCCTCCATTCTAAAAAGATTGTTAAAATCAATGTGTCCATTTGTGTTACTTAGAACTTCTCTAATTTTATGAGCAAATAAATTTGGTCAACCATTAATAAATTTTTCTTTCCAAAATGGTTCATTACTATAGTCTCTAAGCATTACTCGTGATGTGAAAACATCTTTGTGCGATCTAAAATCGCTTAAAGTTGGACATTTAAGGCCACTTAGTCGATCATGAATTCTTGATGTCATATTACTCGGTGTTCCTAAAAAATGTTTTAAATTTTGGACATTTCTTATGTTACTTCAGATGATAGTTGTAGCTGGTTAATTTTGGATTTTACTTTACATTCTGATTTGTAATGACTTGTTTTTCCACATTTATAACATTTTACTTTACTTTTGTCATTTTTCTTATATTGTGGATTAGTTTATGGTTTTTTAATAAAATTCCTTATTTTATTTCTTGTAAAATTTGTTATTTTTGAAATAGTTTTTTCTATGTCTCTTGTATTATTATGGGTATGACTAATTGAAGACCAACTTACTAACAAGATTCTCCAAGATAAAATAGAAAATTTCAAATTAAAAATCACAAATAAAATCTGTTCCGATCTACCAAATGCCTTTTTACATAGAAAGAAACATATAGTAACTTTGCCATACACTAAAGATTTTAGTGAGAAATTTATCCCTACCAAAGCAAAACCAATCCAAATGAATCAAGAATATATGGAACTATGTAAAGATGAAATTATTGGTTTATTACAAAAAGGAATTATAAGAAAATGTAAATCTCCTTGGTCATGCCCTACATTCTGTGTCAGAAAAAAATACCCTCTCATACCTATCCTCTTAAGCCACTCTTTTGGGTCTTATTGTTTGGATACCGGATTTATTGTTCAGGTGATCTAACAAGTTGGGATGTGAAAACACAAAGGGTGTAAGAATAAAATCAGTCAGAAATTGGCTTTAAAGGAGAACTGGAAATATAGATAAAAAACAATATGAACTTGGCTCTGATACCAAAAGGGGAAGTAGCACATATAATAAAATTGAAATAAATACTAAAAACTGAAACATGTTAATACTGAAAACTGAAAAATATAATACGAAAAAATGAAATTACAATAACTGAAAGTAAACTTACAAAGATTATTTATTAATACAGTTGGTTGAACCGGATAAACTTGAAAGCATAATGTTTAATACAAGATAAGCATGAAAACTGAGATAATAATAGAGATATGGAGAGAGAGAGAGAGAGAGAGAGAGAGAGAGAGAGAGAGAGAGAGAGAGAGTTTGCAGAAGTGAGATAGGAAATTGGACTCTGCCTTGAATAGATGACTGAATGATCTATTTATAGTTGAAATGTTTTAACCTTTGCTTTTACTTCGGGTGAACTGCTTTAACCTTGGGTAACTGACTTTAACTTCGGGTGAACTTCTTTAACCTTGGGTAACTGACTTTAACTTCGGGTGAACTGACTTTAACTTCGGGTGAACTACTTTAACTTTGGGTAACTGACTTTAACTTCAGGTAAGCTGCTTCAACATTGGGTAACTGATTTTAACTTCGAGTAAACTGCTAGACGATAGACTGTAACCCCGTGCGATGGCAGTGTTCATAAATAGTAACTTGTTGGGGAATATTTTAATCATTCGGCACTGTTCTTGAATAGTAACATGTCGAGGAATATATTTACTACTCATGAATAGTAACTCATCATTAAATTTTGACCAAATATTATCCTGTAAAAATATGATAAATTCTATTACAAACTGTAAGGGTCTTGGGCATCTTGGAATTATGAACTCGAATATGGATCCGATGTGTTAACTTGGTGACTATTTGTTGACTCGACAGAAGAGATGGGAGGATAATAATTTTCCTTTTCGACTTCAGATTGAAGAAGAAGCTGTTTTGCTAGATCTTTAATGTCCTTATCTATTCTCACACAATTAACGGACATTGGAAACACTTAAATTTATTTTTTGAACTAATAAAAATTAATGGTTTAGTGGTTTCAGCCTCGAAAGTCAATCTATTCCAAACGAAACTTGGAGGTTATTCCTGTGTCTCTAATTACGAACGAATATAGAAGGCAAAGAAAAAGCATTCCTAAGATTACCTTGTCAGTCATATTTTTTACTAAAATAAAAGGAGTTTTGTAACATACATTATTTTGACAAATATGTGCTTTGGGTAATTTGCATGTGATTTGCATTTTAGTTCCATTGGATGAGTTTAATCGTTTAGATGTTTTATGATAATACCTTGTTCAAGAGAAAATAATTTTTTTTTAAAAGAAGAAGTAAGATACAAGAGGATTGAAGATCAACTTACCAACAAGGTTCTCTAGAATAAAATAGAAAATTTCAAATTAAAAATCACAAATGAAATCTATTCCGATCTACCAAATGCTTTTTTACATAGAAAGAAACATATGGTAACCTTGGGGAGTAAAGTTCCAAGAGGGGGGAAAATAGTGTTTTTTACTAAATCAATGGGATTTTTAATATGGCTGTGATTTGGCTCAATAGAAAATAAATTTGAAAATTTTGGTTTGAGTACATAATCAGTTTTAGTAGGGTGATTATAAAATTTGGTTTTAGTAATTTGTTGAATGGGCTGTGTAGAAAATGGGTCATTAACTAGGTATTGTCTAGAAGAAGACCCAAACTCTGCAGGAGTTGCAAGAGTGGAACTGTAACTAAAATTTAGTCTTGGAATGTTTCCAAGGACCAGGTATCTGTTTGTTACTTGAACAGGGGACACAATTTTAGTAGAAGGTTGGCTTGTGGGCAGACCAAGAGCTCTAGTTTTCTTATGGAGTTTTTTCTCTATCATTGTTATTTTGTAAAAATTCACGTGTGAGAAAATCAGGAATGGAATTCTCACTTCCTTTAATATACTCAATATCAAAATAAAAAATGCTCAATATAGATTGCCATCTAGAAAAAAATTATTTAGAAGAAATATTGTGGACATCGTTTTCTAAAACATATTTTGCACTTTTACAATCCACACGGACTAAATTTTTTTGATTTAAAATGTCACTTTAAAATTTCGAAACACATAAAACAATAGACAATATTTATTTTTTAATAGTACTATAATTACTTGGCGCTTTAATCCAGACTCCGGAATAGAATCGAACAATTTGTTCAGGGGAATGAGGGTTGATTTTCTGTTTAAGAATACCCCAGTAACCGAGGTCAAAGGCATCGGTTTTAATGATTTTGAATAAATTTGGTGTAGAAAGACCACGACATGGCAGGGTTTTAATATGTTTCTTGACATTTTGAACTTTCGAGGTATGTTTCATAGTCCAAGGGGGAGGGTTACTTTGCAGCCGTTCAAATAATGGTTTGCATTATTTGCGAAGATTTGGATAAAATTCAACAACGTAGTTTAATGATCCTAAAAATCTTTGAAGTTGCATTATCTCGAGAATTTCATAAGGAAATTTATTAGCGAATTGGATGGCCTTGTCTATGGGACTAATTTTTCCTTGGTGAATATTATGACCTAAAAATCTAACTTATGTTTGGAATAAATTGATTTTCAAGGCTGAAAGCATTAAACCATTAATTTTTATTAGTTCAATAAATAAATTTAAGTGTTTCCAAACATTGGACCCTCAAATTTAAAGCATAGAATCACCTTAAAATTTAAACCAGCACATGGGTATCTTTTTTTGAAGAAAAATTTGTGGGTATTATCATATATTCACTAATAATGTTAACACACACACACACACACACACACACACACACACACACACACACATATATATATATATATATATATATATAAAATAAAGGAGGAGGGTTTTTTGGTCTTCCCCAATTGACCACTGAGATTAAAAGTTGATGAATTTGGTGTTTATCAACTAGCGGCTCAGATTGAATTTGGTCTCATCCACGTATGCACCTCACACTTCAAACTAAAAATACACTGCATTCTGAGCGCACAAGGCTCGAGAGTAATAATGGACAAGTGCACAAGGCTCAAGGTGCTTTTTTTCCACTCCCACTCTCTTCTTACCCATGCCTGATCTTTCGCGCTGTCTCTCTCCACCAATGAAATTTTATTTTCTCCTCTCAACTTCTCTCTTCCTAAACCTAAGGTACGATTCTACCACTGTGGTTTCTATATTTTTGGGATTTCTTCCCTTGCCTTTTCTTTGCAGAAGACCCACATGATTCTGTTTTCTTTGCAGGTTCACGCCTGTTTATGTCTTCGGTGGGTTAGGAGGAAGAATAACCATATGTAGATTTATCGTTTTTGTCTCCGGTGAAGTCTTCGGTGGCGGGAGTTGAAAAAACCCTCTTCTTTAGAGGATATCATTTTGTGTGTAATACCCTCAAAAATTGATTTTCACGCTAGTGTTTTTGTTTACTGTGTTTTACAGATCTATACTTTCATAAATCGATGCTGGGTTCTCTTAACTGTTTTACAAATCGATGTTGGGTTCATCAACTGTTCTCTCATCTTTTCTAACCACTATTACACCGTCTCCAAGACCAACGAATCATAACCGATGTCTGAATCTGATGAAGATGAGGAGAAAACGACGACCCAGATGCAAAAAGAGACGAAAAAGAAAAGCCATGTATTTAAAAGATGGTGTGAAAACGGATAGGTGAGGTTCTGTAATTTTTTTTGGATTGATCTGTTTTTTCTTTAAAAAATGATTTTGTTCTTTTTATTTTTTCATCCACGTTTTCACAAAAAACAATCTACACTTTTTCGATCTATTTTTTTGTTGAACAAAACCTTAGGTAACGGAAACAAACAAAAACACCTGTTAGTGGCATGAGTCTCAATGAAAATGTTGAGAGTGAGAGCCGGGAAACATGGAGTTTGGCTTCTAAGGAGGCGGCTTATATTCTGTTTAGGGCCGAACTGGCATCGAGCAAAAAGGGTGATGGAAGAGATGGAAGCGGTGAGATTGAGACGATTTCACCTGTTAGTGACATGAGTCTCAGTGAAAATGGTGGCGGGGCTTGATTATTCGGCGGCTTCATATTCTAGCAACTGTATGCTTAGCCTCGAGTTATTTTGAAGTTGGTTTTTTTGTTTCAGCCTCAAACGACTTCATATTCTAGCAACTGTATGCTTAGATATTTTTCTTCTTGAATTTTGTTAACTTAGCTGTTCGTTGTTCGTTTGAGTTTTGTTAACTTGGTTGTTTGTTTGTGTTTTATTAGCTTAGCTGACCCATCAAACTCACGAACATGTCTTTTTTTAGATATAATGTATTTTTGGGGATTTGGATTTGCAGGTTTAATCTTAAGATTTGGTGAGGCCATGGGTGTTGGAGGAATAAATTATATTAGTGGGGCCACACAATCTTTCCTTCCACACAATCTTCGTTGCTGAGTTCCTTACCAACTTCGGAAGCCACCGTCGCTCCAGCAAGGGTCACCTATTATGTGGTTTTTATTTGTGCCAATAGAAATTTATGGGTTTAAATAAATTACAGATTTATTCTTGGGGTTCTTTTTCCAGGTTTAGACTGGAAGATTGTCGTGATGAATCCGAATATCATAGGCGCAGTTGTGTTTCCATTATTTTTTATTTGCTTTATTTTTTAAGTTTCAAGGGCCGGCTTATTGATTATGACTTTATTTGTTGCCTTTTTTGTATGGTAATCTTTATGCCTATGATTTTGCTGCATTACATCACCACTTTGACATTATCTATGTTGATTACTGTTATGACATGATTACTGTTATGGTAACAAGAGCTTAAACTACTTTACATGGATGTAACTGAGAAATTTTTCGTACTTCTATTTCTGTATTGAATGCCTATTTCATATTTTCTTTTTGTATTTTTGTTGGTTTGTATTTTAGTTGCCAAATTTCATTATATAAATCTTAAGCTTTTAGTCCAAACTATTTTCTTCTCAGTGTCCAAACCTTTGAGGGAGATGAACAGGAGGATTCAACCAGAAACTTGGCTGGGACCTTAAGTTTGATAACCATTATATTTTCTAACTGTTGATTATGCTTCCTTTTAGATGTTATGTGTACTTTGACCAGCAGTACTTCCTAATATGGGAATAATCGGTTTCTTAATTTTTTTAAGCTAGGTTCTATCGTCAAAAAAATTGTAATACTATTCTTGGGTGTTAGATTCAATGGCTGCAACGATATTCCTAACAGTTTTAGTTTGTGTATTTATAGGAGAGATTGTTTGTGATTAGTATTTAACATATTTTACAATTTGGAGTGTAAGAATTTTTAAATTTCATCTAATGCCTCAAGAAGTTGATTTTAGACATATATAGTACATATTGATGGTGTTTTACACGTTATTTTTTTAAGGTTGCGAGGGTAGTTAATATTAATATATTCTTTGGACTCTTATTGCATTCAATGAAGAACAATACATTTTTTTTTATTGTTTGATGGGTTGTGTTCATTTTAGCTTATTGTTTAGAACTATGTGCTATGATTTATATACTTTGTCAAATTCAAAATACCAATTAAATATAAGATCTTGGAATAAATATTTTGGTCATGATCATTTAATAAAAGTATACATCTTTGATTGGTTGTATTACTTTTTAAACAGGATGAATACATATCTTGGTATATATCTATGAATAGTATAAAGGTTTATGTAATAACGGAGGACATAATTGTTATAATTTAGACAAAACTCATGATACGACCAACATGAGTGGTAATTTTTTACACGAATACGACACAACTTAGTTTAAAAAATCCTGGGCCAAGCAGCATTTTGAATTTTTTTTTTGTTTCGCATTTTGTAATTTTTAAATTTTACAATATATATATTAATCACTTCAAAAATTAAAAATCAGTTTACTATTTAAAAATTACTTTTCTCCTTTACACTGTAACTATCTTTTTTTATTAGAATGGTGATGATACGAATAGAAACATATCAAAACCAATTTTACCCATTAGGAATCGTATGTTATTAGATTGGCGCTGATATGATTTGAAATTATTAAGGGGTTCACACATTAATTTATAATTTCGTGTCAGTTTGTATTTTTATATCTCATGTTTTATTTTGCCAAACTTAATTAATTTTACGAAATATCCAAAACATTTTTTCAACCGTGCCATCGGCACGGGTTATATATATATATATATATATATATATATATATATATATATATATATATATATATATATATATATATTAACTTGGTGAAAGGTATTGTGATCCGCTATTTTATTATATGAGTTGCTTCCCCTTTTAGTATCAGAGCCAAGTTAATATTGTGTTTGATCTATATGAAATTAAATAGGATATCAAATACATCAAAATATAAAGGAAAGAATTAAACCAAGATATCACTTTTTTAAAAGTAGACTAAAGCAACAAGTCATCTCCTCAGAAGAAAGTGAACCAGGAGCTGAATAAGAATCTAAAATGGTGACAACGGAAGAAACTGATCATCAATTAAATATCATAAACGAAATTAATTTAGAAAAATGGTAAATTGTCTACAAGAATGATTAATTCGAACCAGGTATTATCATAAAACATCTGAACGATTAAACTCAGCCAATGGAACTAAAATGATAATCAAATACAAATTACCCAAAGCACATATTTGTCAAAATAATGTATGTTACAAAACACCTTTTGTTTTAGTAAAAAATATGACTGACAAGGTAATCTTAGGAATCCCTTTTCTTTGCCTTCTATATCCGTTCACAACTAGTGATATTGGAATAACCTCCATAGCATTAAAGAGTGTAGCAATTACTTCATCAATGTAGACAATCGTAAAATGGGATGAAGGGTTAAATATGTCATTCTTGATATTCTGAAATTCACTAGGTGTATTTTTTTAGCACAAATGGCACGACACACCATTCATAGTGACCAAAGGGAGTTGTGAATGCAGTTTTGTATCTATCTTTTTCATGAATTTGTATTTGCCAAAATCCACTCTTCATATCAAACTTGGAAAAAATGAGGATTTATTTTCTATGGAGCCAAATCACAGCCATATTAAAAATACCATTGATATAGTAAAAAACTATTTTCCTCCCTTTTGGCATTTCACTCCCCACCATCCTTCCAAGACTTTAAAATTTTACATGGATATTCTTTATTCCTCGAAATCAGTTCGTATTAAAGAAATCACCGATCACAATGATTCCTCAAGGATTCTTTACCATTCCTTGCACATTAATAATATAATCTCTCTTCAAAGTTGAGGATCCCATCCTTCCATTCTAAAAATCCTCCCAGATCATCAAATTTAATTTAGTTATTATGATTATATTAAAGCATGGTTTAAAGTTCTCTTTTACCAAAATGAGTCATTCACTCATTCTTGGTTTCTTTGCTTTGATAAAAAATTTAAAAGTCAAATTCCTTCTTGATTTTCTCGATGGTGGGCACAACATGGTTCTATCCCAAAAATCTTCCCTGCAGACCTACAAGAACAAGTTAAATATTTCTCCACAGTTTTTAAACTAAATGAACATAATTCCCAGTTCCCAATTTTACTTTTGTTCTGTAGTAAATACAAAGTTCCATGGATATTCAAATGGCAATATGTAATATAACAATCGATAATTTTTCGGCAATTTGATGTTAAATGATGGGAATCTTTCAATCAACAAAGGATTATTAATTCTGTCTAAATGGAGTTTCCTTGCCAACCAGTCATGACTCCAATTTCGGTCCAATTAGTCCAAATAGTTAAGAAATCTAGTCAAAGTTCTATGGATACAACATTAGCCAACTCAAAAAAGTCCCAGTAGCTCAAAGATTTTGCAAAACATCTTCTTCTTCAAGTTGAAGCCGAAGAGGAAAATTATTGTTCTCCCACCTCTTCTGCCGAGTCAATAAATAGTCACCAAGTTAACACATCGGATCCATATTCGAGTTCATTATTCCAAGATGCCCAAGACCCTTACAATTTTTAATAAAATTTATCATATTTCTACAGGATAATATTTGGTCAAAATTTAATCACGAGTTACTATTCATGAACAATGTCGAATGATTAAAATATTCCCAGACAAGTTACTATTCATGAACAGTGACATCGCATGGGCTTACAGTCTATCAGCTAGCAGTTTACCCGAAGTAAAAATCAGTTACCCAAGGCTAAAGCAGTTTACCTAAAGTTAAAGTCAGTTATCTAAACCCAAAGTTAAAGTCAGTTCACCCGAAGTTAAAGTCAGTTACCGAAGGTTAAAGCAGTTCACCCGAAGTTAAAGTTAGTTATTTAAGGTAAGACTAGTTCACCCTAAGTAAAAGAAAATGATTTCTCAACTATAAATAGAGCATTCAGTCATCCATTCAAGGCAAAGTATTATTTCCTATCTCAATTCTACAAACTCTCTCTCTCTGTCCATCTCTATATTATTCTCTCAGTTTTCATGCTTATCTTGTATTACACATTATGCTTTCAAGTTCATCCGGTTCAACCAACTATATTAATTAGTAATCTTTGTAAGTTTAATTTCAGTTATTGTAATTTCAATTTTCAGTCTTAATTTCAGTTATTAATTTGTGTTTATTATATGCGCTGCTTCCCTTTTTGTATCAGGGTCATTTCCAGTTATTGTGTTTTATCTATAAATCCAGTTCTTCTTTAAAGCCAATTTCTACCCAAGTCAATTCTTACACCCTTTGTGTTTTCACATATTAACTTGTTATATCACCTGAACAGTAAATTCGATATCCAAACAATAAGACCAAAGAGACTAGCATGAGCGGATAGGTATGAGAGGGTGTGTATTAAAACATTTTAAAAAACAAACATAAAAATTGTAAGAAGAAAATAGGTTCCTTTAAAATCTTTAAAATGAATAGATTATTTAGATCAAATTCTTTGGCTAGTTCTAGCTCTAGGTCTTCTTTAGCTTTTCCCCAAGACATAATAAACGAAGAACATGTTTATGAAGAAGTAAATTTAGATTTAAATGACTGGAATATTTCCAAAGTCCCTACTAAAGAAATTTACAAAACTAGTTTCCTAAAGTCATCCTTAGTACTAATTACAATGTTAAAACAGTTGAGCATGTTTATGCTTTAAATAAAGAACACGATAGGATTCAACTATTAACTAGTGGAGATATTACAAAACAAAGAAAAAACGGATTCAATTTCCTACACATAGGATTAATACAAGTAGTAGTTAAACCATTAACTACTAAAAGAATAAATGCCTCTATTCTCTTATGTCTTAGAGATGCTAGACATACTAATTACAACACTAGTATTTTAGGAATGATGGAATCGAGCCTTTTTAATGGTACAATACATTTTAATTATTTTCCTGATTTTACATTAAGTTTAACCGACCCTCACATATTAAAAACCATGACACTAAATATTAAAACATCTGGATATGAAATGTTAGAAGGAAGTAAACCACTTTCTTTAATATACATAATTTATTATAAGTGTTTAAGGACAAATCAAAATGTACACGCTTTAGTAAAAAGTCCAAAAGACAAAACTCTACAAATACAAAGTAGTACAAATGATGCAAATATCCAAGTCCCTAGGTCAATAAATTGGAAAGATATTAATTTACCCAATGATTGGTTATTAGAAATGAAAATCATCCCCGAAAATTAAAAAATAATGCTATTAATCTTGATTGAATCCCAGAATACCTTGACGGATCAGTTAGAATAAGTTTTGATCAGCCACGATTTAAACCTCTCCATATTAGAGATGATAGTAAATCCCAAATGAGTTATTCAACGAGAAAAGACGATTTAATACCTTGATGTAATCTTAATTTAAAAGAAATTGATACAACTTCCCAAGTAAGTAAACCTTGTTATACAGCAACCTCAAATTTTAATGATGATGAAGATCGACATTCCCTCACTCAAACAAATTTTGAAACATGTTCAGTAAATCACCAATTATTAACAATCAAAAAAGCTTAAAAAATTGGCATGATTAAATTAGGAGAAGATTTTGAGGCAAAAGAAAACTGTACTAAACGACGAGCATATCGAGAAAAGTATTCCCCAAGAGAAAAAGATAGAATAATAAGAAAGTGAAAAACTTTAATGAATGAGATAAGAACAGACATAAAGTTCTTTGACTATTTAGATAACTATTATCATAAAAAATGTCCTAACAAAAGTAAAGTGGATAAAACAAGACAAAACTACAGTCTCGTCCAGTCACCATCCACTAGAAACCATTTTAGTAAATCACATGGGAACAAAAGTGGTTGCTACACTCTTTAAAATCACTTCCATTAATGATGAAATCAAAAAGGTTATTGAACAAAATAATTACACTAACCAGGACCTGAATACTTTAGGAAAACAACTAGAATCCATTAAAAATAAGTTAGACAAACCAAACCAATCATGTAAAAGAGAAATACCTTTGATTAAACTTCCAGAGGTCAAAAAAGGAATAAATTTACAAACAAGGTCTGAGAAAACTCTAGATAAAATAGAAAAAAATGCTTAAAGATATCAAAACAGAGTCATCAAGGACTATTACAACTATTAACAAAAATAATACCTATGTTAACCAAACAGACTCATCCCAGGAATCTACTATAGATGAAGATATCGAGACTATTGAAAAATAATTTACTAATGTTGAATTAAATAGAATAAAAAATTCTTGAGTAACTCCAACCACCTTAACAAAAAAATGGTATACAAGACCAACACCCCCAGATATGAAATATGAAGAAAGAAATATATACAATCAATTCTCGATTTCATCAGATATACTTTATTAATGGAACATATATGGATTATCTGAACAAGAAATTTTAAATAAAATGCAACACATATCTACGGTTGCCAACAATTACCTAAATAATAAAAACATTCCCCAAACAGAAATAGTTGACTTTTTAACAACAGGATTCACCGAAACATTAAAATTTTAGTGCGATAAACACCTTACCGAAGAATCAAAGGAACAAATTAAATCTGCTGCCCAACAAGATGCTTATGGCCTCCCAATTTTTGATGAAAACATTGGAATGGGAATTCCAGATGGCATTAACACTCTATTTTTCGAAATAATAAAATATTTTTTGGGAAAACCAAGTAATATAACCTCATGAATTCACGATCAACTAAATAACAGAATATGCCCAACTTTAAGTGATTTTAGACGATACAAAGATGTTTTCACATCTCGAGTAATGCTTAGAGACGATAGTAATGAACCATTTTGAAAAGAAAAATTTATTAATGGTTTAGCAAATATATTTGCTCATAAAATAAGAGAAGTTCTAAGTAATACAAATGGACACATTGATTATAATAATCTTACATATGGAGACATAATAAGTAGAATCCAGAAAGAAGGATTAAAAATGTGTATAGACATGAAAATAAGAAATCAAGCTAATAAAGAAAAATTAAAAGAAAAATACCAGATGGGAAATTTTTGTGAACAATATGGTTTGAACCCTGTTGCCCCATCAAGAAATAAAAATTACAAGTCATACCCAAAACAATACAAAAGACATAGAAAAAATTATTTCAAAAATAAGAAATTTGACAATAAAGAAAATAAGGAATTTTATAAAAAACATAAAAAATCACAAACGAATCTACAATATAAGAAAATTGACAAAAGTAAAATAAAATGTTATAAATGTGGAAAAAGGGGTCATTACAAATCAGAATGTAAAGTAAAATCCAAAATTAACCAGTTACAACTATCATCTGAAGAAACACAAGAAATATACAAAATTTTTGAATTAAAAATTCTTCTAGTCAAAGTGAACAAAACACTGATTACGAATCATCAAGTTGCTATGAATCAAGTACAAACACTAGTTCTCCAGATATAAAATTAGCATTACACCAAAATGATCAAATTGTCACCCTTCAAGCGGCCAGCCTTGTCACGATCAGTGACCGTGACAAAAAATACACATTTTTTATCACGGTCATTGATTGTGACAAGGCCGTGACAAACGTTTGTCACGGTCATTGATCGTGACAAGACCGTGACATTTATGGTTGTCACGATCAATGACCATGACAAACCTTATAAACATGTCACGGTCAAGGACCGTGACATGTCCGTGACAATTCTATCAGGGAAAAAACCCTTCCCTCTTCTTTTTTCCCACCGACTTCTATTCCCTCCATTTCTCTCTCTCTCCCTCTAAGCGACTGTACACTCTCTCTCTCTCTCTAAGATTTTAGTACGTTTTCTCTCTCTATTTCTCTTCCATTTGTATATATGTGTGTGTATATGTGCGTGTGTGTGTGTGTAAATGTACGTGTGTGTGGTGGATTGAGGGGGCAGGGCTAGGGGTGGGGGGTATATATGTGCATGTGTATATATACGCGTGTGTGTGTATGTGTGTGTGGTGGGAAGTGACAATGGGGGGGGGGGCAGGGCTGGGGGTGGGGCTATGTTTGCATGTGTGTGTGTGTGTGGGTGGGGGGGGGGGGGAAGGGTGGGGGGTGGGGAGGGGCTGGGGAAATAAGGTGGGGGGTGGTGCTTTTTATTTTTTTTTTAAATCAAAATTTGATTGGTTTATTAGATATTGCCCCTCATATGCAAGTAGTGCCCCTTGTAAAAGAAATTATTGATTAAATAAGAAGGTGTCCCCGATTGTCGCGTCCACGATTGTAAGTAATCCGACATTTTACTTTTTGTTAATTACGTTATAATTTTTTATTTACTTGTTTAACTAATAATGTACTTTTTTTCATTTCAGGCAAAGCTTAACGAAGTGCATGAGTCGCAGTCTGATGCCGACAAAGCATCTTTGTCCACAGACGCACTCAACCAAGTGCTTGGCGCTGATCGCAAGGGGAGGACAAGGGGGGGTGAGCTCGTGGGTAGCCAAATCTAGGATCATGGGATTGGAGACGAGCAACACCGGATTGGATCGAACGGTGAACTCGCATGACACAAAACTGTCCCGTTTGGAGGTGACGGTCCAAGATATGTTCTCATTCATGAAGGGTTCATTGGGCGGAAATCGTAAGGGGAAAGGGAATGAGAAGGTGGTGGAGGAGGAGGTGCCGGAGGACGAGGATGTGGACGTCGTTGCTTCATCGCCGACACGTGCAGACTCTGATGATCCTGTCCCCTATTTGGCTCCCTTCGACTGACCGATGTCGACACTTGGTTAGCTGAGCGTGTTTATACAGGACATATTTGATGGTCAACGGATAGGGCCGGGGTTGAGGGACCCGAATACCGTCCAGGGTATTCCAGTTCATGGACATTTTCTTTAAGACATCGAGGCCAAGGTACTCGTCACGCATGTGATACCCGGGAAGGAGAACTCCCCATTGTGGTTGCGCGAACAATGCAACACGATGCATATTGATGGGTGTATCAATTCGTATATCATGTGGCCTACTCACCTCCTCAGACCTACCCCAGACATGTAGTGACATTATTTGAATTGAATTATTTTAAGTTGTTACATTTAAATTATATTGTGATGCATATTGTTTTGAATGTATATTTGCATAATCTCTATTTTATTTGGATATATGATGTTTGAACAGGTACAAAGTTGCTATAACAGGTACAAATATACTTCTCAGCAGTGGCAGTGGCCATACTACCCAGCATATTCTTTTTCAATTCTGCCCAAAATTGTCATGGTCATTGACTGTGACAAGTATTATTTGTCACGGACTTGTCACGCTCATTAATCGTGACAATTTTTTTAAAAAGTCACGAGTTTGTCACGGTTATTAACCGTGACTAAGCTTGTTAAGGTCATTGACTGTGAAAAGTCTAATGAACTTATCATGGACAATGACCATAACAAGTCCGTGACAACAAACGTTTTCACCCCCAGACTTGTCACGTTCATTAACCTTGACAAGTATCGTGACAAGTCGACAAATTTGGTCTAGTGTAGGATGCAAAGACAACTGCAGTAAAACTATCAATGTTCTCACTAAACAAGAAGAATAAGAACAAATTATTAATTGATTTAATTGGAAAAATAGAAAATCGAGAATTAAAATCACAATACCTTTCAATATTTAGAAAACTATTTCCAAAGAAGAAATACACAAAACAAGATAAGTCTTAATAATACTTTAAAGCGATTTAAAATTCACAAGGAAGTTACATTATAAGATCTCCAATTAGAAGTCAACATGATTAAATAGGATATCAAAGACATCAAAATAGAAAGTAAATAATTAAAATAAGATATCACTATTTTAAAAGTAGACCAAACTTTCCAAAAGCAACAAGTCATCTCCTCAGAAGAAAGTGAACCAGAAGCTGAGCAGGAACCTAAAATAGTAACAACAGAAGAAATTTATCTGCAATTAAACATCATAAATGAAATTAATTTACAAAAATGACATGTACTAGTAACTTTAATTAGCAACAAAGAATATGAGATAAAATTCATAGCAATAATTGATTCAGGTGCAGACCTAAATTATTGACAAGAAGGATTAATTCCAACAAGGTATTATCATAAAACATTTGAACGATTAAACTCAGCCAATAGAAGTAAAATACAAATCAAATACAAATTACCCAAAAAAATTATTTGTCAAAATAATGTATGTTAAAAAACTCCTTTTGTTTTAGTAAAAAATATAACTGACAAGGCAATTTTAGGAATCCCTTTTCTTTGCATTCTATATCCATTCACAACTAGTGATACTAGAATAACCTCCCTAGCCTTAGGTCAACAAGTAAAATTTAAATTTCTTTCAACACCAGAAGTCAGAGATTTAGAAACACTCACAAATTTTTCAATATTAATAAATCATCTTTAATTCAAGAGAAAACAATTAAATTTTTAAATGAAGAAGTAAGATACAAGAGGATTGAAGACCAACTTACCAACAAGGTTCTCCAGAATAAAACATAAAATTTTAAATTAAAAATCACAAATGCAATCTGTTCTGATCTACCAAACGCTTTTTACATAGAAAGAAACATATCATAACCTTGCCATACACCAAAGATTTTAGTGAAAAATTTATCCCTACCAAAGCAAGACCAATCCAAATTAATCAAGAAGACATGGAACTATGTAAAGATGAAATTAATGGTTTATTAAATAAAGGAATTATAAGAAAAAGGAAATCTCCTAGTAATGCCCTGCATTCTATGTTAGAAAAAATGCCAAATTAGAACGCGGAGCACCCAGACTAGTCATTAATTACAAACCACTTAATAAAGTTTTAGAATGGATAAGATATCCAATCCCAAATAAATGTGACCTCATGAACCGATTAATTCAAGAAACTATTTTTTCAAAATTTGATATGAAGAGTGGATTTTGGTAAATACAAATTCATGAAAAGGATAAATACAAAACTGCATTCACAACTCCCTTTGGTCACTATGAATGGCGTGTCATGCCATTCAGGCTAAAAAAATGCACCTTGTTACTTCCAGGATATCATGGAGAAATATATAACTTGTTCTTGGAGGTCTGCAGGGAGGATTTTTGGGATAGAACCATGTTGTGTCTACCACCGGAAAAACCAAGAAGGAATTTGAATTTTAAATTTTTGATCAAAGTAAAGAAACCAAGAATGAGTGAATGACTCGTTTTGGTAAAGGAGAACTTTAAACCATGCTTCAATATAATCATAATAACTAAACTGAATTTGATGACCTAAACCAAACCTACCATATAAAAGAGAAATACCTTTAATTCAACTTTCGGAGGTCCGAAAAGGAGTAAATTTATAAACAAAGTTTGAGAAAACTCTAGATAAAATAGAAAAAAATGCTTAAAGATATCTAAGCAGAGTCATCAAAGACCATTACAACTATCAACAAAAATACCTATATTAACAAAACAGACACATCCCAAGAATCTACTACAGATGAAGATATCCAAACTATTGAAAAACAATTTACTAATGTTAAATTAAATTGAATAAAAAAACTCCAGAGTAACTCTAACAAGATTAACAAATAATGGTATACTATAAAATTGACATGATTAAATTAGGAGAAGATTTTGAGTCAAAATAAAATCGTACTAAATGATGAGTATATCGAGAAAAGTAATCCCCAAGTGAAAATAATAAAATAATAAGAAAGTGAAAAACTTTAATGAATGAAATAAGAATGCACATAAAGTTCTTTTACTATTTAGATAACTATTATCACAAAATAAATGACCTAACAAAAGTAAAATGGACAAAAAAAGACAAAACTACAGTCTCGTCTAGTCACCCTCCACTAGAAACCATTTTAGTAAATCACATGGGAATAGAATTAGTTGCTACACCCTTTAAAGTCACTTCTACTAATGATAAAATCAACAAAAGTTACTGATCAATACAGTCAGTTGAACTGGATGAACTTGAAAGCATAATGTATAATACAAGATAAAACTAAAAACTAAGAGAATAATAGAGAGATGGACAGAGAGAGAGAGAGAGAGAGAGATAGTTTGCAGAATTGAGATAGGAAATTAGACTCTGCCTTGAATGGATGACTGAATACTCTATTTATAGTTGAGAAGTCCTTTGCTTTTACTTCGGGTGAACTACTTTAACCTTAGGTAACCGACTTTAACTTTTCAATGTTCATCAATTGTGTGGGAATAGATAAGGACATCATCAATGTAGACAATCATAAAATGGGATGAAGGGTTAAATATTTCATTCATGATATTCTGGAATTCACTAGATGCATTTTTTTAATCCCAAATGGCATGACACACCATTCATAGTAACCAAAGGGAGTTGTGAATGTAGTTTTGTATCTATCTTTTTCATGGATTTATATTTGGAAAAATCCACTCTTCATATTAAACTTGATGATCACAATACCTTTCAAAATACAGTTTTGAATCTTGTTAGTAAGTTGGTCTTCAATCCTCTTGTATCTTACTTCTTCATTTAAAAAATTTAATTATCTTCTCTTGTATTGAAGATGGTTTACTGATATTGAAAAATATTTGAGCTTTTTTAAATCTCTGACTTTTGGTTTTGAAAGAAATTCAAATTTTGCGTGTGGACCTAAGGCTAGGGAGGTTATTCCAATATCACTAGTTGTGAATGGATATAGAAGGCAAAGAAAATGGATTCCTAAGATTACCTTATCAGTCATTTTTCTTACTAAAATAAAAGGAGTTTTGTAACATACATTATTTTGACAAATATGTACTTTGGGTAATTTGTATTTGATTTGCATTTTAGTTCCATTGGCTGAGTTTAATCGTTCAAATGGTTTATGATAATACCTGGTTGGAATTAATCTTTCTTGTAGACAATTTAGGTCTGCACTTGAATCAATTATCGCTATGACTTTTATCTCACATTCTTTGTTGAGAATTAAAGTTACCTGTACATGCCATTTTTGTAAATTAATTTGGTTTATGAAGTTTAATTGCTGATCAATTTCTTCTGTTGTTACTATTTTAGGTTCTTGTTCAGCTTCTGGTTCACATTCTTCTGAGGAGATGACTTGTTGATTTTGGAAAGTTTGGTCTACTTTTAAAATAGTGATATCGTGTTTTAATTCTTTACTTTCTATTTTGATGTCTTTGATATCCTGTTTAATCATGTTGACTTCTCGTTGGAGATCTTGTAATGTAACTTCCTTGTGAGTTTTAAATTGCTTTAAAGTATTATCAAGACTTATCTTGTTTTGTGTATTTATACTACTTTCTTCTTTGTATAATAATTTTCTAAATTTTAAAAAGGTATTGTGATTTTAATTCTCAATTTTCTATTTTTCCAATTAAATCAATTAATAATTCTTCTAGTTCTTCTTATTTAGTGAGAACATTGATAGTTTTACAGCAGTTGTCTTTGCATCCTAATTTTATATTTGGAGAACTAGAGTTTGTACTTGATTCATAAAAACTTGATGATTTGTAATCAGTGTTTTCTTCACTTTCACTAGAAGAATTTTTTAGTTCAAAATTTTGTATATTTCTTGTGTTACTTCAGATGATATTTGTAACTGGTTAATTTTGGATTTTACTTTACACTCTGATTAGTAATGACGCATTTTCCCACATTTATAACATTTTACTTTACTTTTGTCAATTTTCTTATATTGTGGATTCGTTTGTGGTTTTTTATGTTTTTTATAAAATTCCTTATTTTCTTTATTACAAAATTTGTTATTTTTGAAATAATTTTTTCTATGTCTTTTATATTGTTTTGGGCATGACTTGTAATTTTTATTTCTTCATGGGGCAATAGGGTTCAAACCATATTGTTCACAAAATTTCTCATCTCGTATTTTGCTTTTAATTTTTCTTTACTAGCTTAATTGCTTATTTTCATGTCTATACACATTTTTAATCCTTCTTTATTGATTGTACTTATTATGTCTCCATATGTAAGATTATTATAATCAATGTGTCCATTTGTATTACTTAGACCTTCTCTTATTTTATGGGCAAATAGATTTGGTAAACCATTAATAAATTTTTCTTTTCAAAATGGTTTATTACTATCGTCTCTAAGCATTACTCGAGATGTGAAAACATCTTTGTAACATTTAAAATCACTTAAAGTTGGGCATCTTAGGTTACATAGTTGATCATGAATTCTTGAGGTTATATTACTTAGTGTTCCTAAAAAAATATTTTATTATTGTGAAAACAAGAGTGTTAACGCCATCTGGAATTCCCATTCCAATGTTTTCATCAAAAATTGGGAGGCCATTAGCATCTTGTTGGACAACAAATTTAATTTGTTGCTTTGATTCTTCGGTAAGGTGTTTATCCCACCAAGATTTTAATGTTCTGGTGAATCCTGTTATTAAAAGGTCAACTATTTCTATTTGGGAAATATTTTGATGGTTTGGGTAATTGTTGGCAACCATAGATATGTGTTGCATTTTATTTAAAATTTCTTGCTGAGATAATCCATATATGTTCCATTCATAAAGTCTATCCGATGAATCCGAGAATTGATTGTGTATATTTCTTTCTTCATATTCCATATCTGGGGGTGGTGGTCTTGTATACCAATTTTTCCTTGGAAACATTCCAAGACCAAATTTTAGTTATAGTTCCACTCTAGCAACTCCTGCAGAGTTTGGGCCTTCTTCTAGGCAATACCTAGTCAATGACCCATTTACTACCCAACCCATTCAGCAAATTACTAAAACTAAATTTTATAATCACCCTGCTAAAACTTATTATGTGCTCAAACCAAATTTTTCAAATTTATTTTCTATTGATCTAAATCACAGCCATATTATGGATTGTAAAAGTGCAAAATAATGTTTAGAAAAGGATGTCCACATTATTGTCTCTAAATAAATTTTTACTAGATGGCAATCTATACTGAGCATTTTTGATTTTGATATTGAGTATATTAAAGGAAGTGTGAATTCCATTCCTGATTTTCTCACACGTGAATTTCTACAGAATAACAATGACAAAGAAAAATCCTCAGAAGACAACTAGAGCTCTTGCTCTACCCAAAAGCCAACCTTCTAATAAAATTGCGTCCCCTCTCCAAGTAACAAACAGATCCGAGGTCCTTGGAAACATTACAAGATCAAATTTTAGTTACAGTTCCACTCTTGTAACTCCTGTAGAGTTTAGGTCTTCTTCTAGTCAATACCTAGTCAATGACCCGTTTGCTTCACAAACCATTCAATAAATTACTAAAACCAAATTTTATAATCACCCTTCTAAAAATGATTATGTGCTCAAACCAAATTTTGTCCATTTCAATTTCGGTAGGACATTTATTTTATGATAATAGTTATCTAAATAGTCAAAGAACTTTATGTCCGTTCTTATTTCATTCATTAAAGTTTTCAACTTTCTTATTCTTTTATCCTTTTCTCTTGGGGAGTACTTTTCTCGATATGCTCATCATTTAGTATGGTTTTCTTTTGATTTAAAATCTTTTCCTAATTTAATCATGTAAATTTTATAGTCTTTATTGATTGTTAATAATTGGTAATTTACTGAACATGTTTCAAAACCTGTTTGAGTGGGGGAATGTTGATCTTCATCATCATTAAAATTTGAGGTCGCTGTGTATCTCTCTCTCTCTCTATATATATAGAAATATACCGAAATGTGTGTAGAGAGACAGAGATGGTCACCAAAATATGAGATGAAGAGGTAAGGGGGTTGCCACTACTGCAGTTAGAGAGAGAAACCAAATATCAATTACCAAATACCAAATTCCAAATACCAATTTTAATTTATAATACACAGTTCAATTTCAATTTATAATACAAATTTAAATTTAAATTTCAATTTATAATACCAATTTCAATTTCAATTTCAATTTATAATACCAATTTTTATTTCAATTTCAATTTTAATTTATAATACCAATTTCAATTTCAAATACCATTTTTTTGGCATCATACCACGTGGTGTCCGGGCCAGCTATAAGCGCACCTTGACTAATCCACTTTCGCGGTTCGTGGCTTTCGGTGGCCAAGAATTATTTTGATAGTGCCGGGGATTAAACTGGGGACCAAACCCAATCTACCCCCAAGACTGTCCCAGTGGAAGCCTTATACCACCGGGCTGAGAGGCTTGGTTACTGGGCCAAGAGGCTTGGTTAATTTCAAATATCAATTTTAATTTCAATTTATACTAACCCACACACTGAAACACACACACACACACACACTCTAACACACACACATACACACACTGAATCACACACACTAACCCCCCCCCACACACTGACCCACCACTGAAATCTTCTCTCTCTCTCTCTCTCTCTCACACACACACACACACACACACAAATGCATATACACAGCCCCCCACACCCTGACCCCAAAACACCGACACACATTGTCCCACCCACTGAAATCCTGGCCCACCCACCCACCCCCCTCCCAACACTCCCTCACCCTCCCCACACACATTGACCCCCACCCACACACACTGACTCCCCCCAAACCACACGCAAAGGAAAGAGAGAGAGAGAAAAAATATTAGTTGAGAGGGAGAGAGATAATCGCTGAGAGGGAGAGAGAGAGGCAAACGTGAGAGAGAGAAAAATGAGGGAAACTAAAACAAGGCAAAAGAAAATGACGCGGATAGGGTATTATATTATTAAAGTTTCCACGGTCGTGTCACGGTCTTTGACCATGACACGTCCGTGACAACCTCAGTTGTCACGGTCTTTGACCATGATAAGATCGCGACAACAATTGTCACGGTCAAAGATCGTGATAAAAAATGCGTATTTTGTTGTCACGATTTTTGACCGTGACAACCTTGGCCAGTGAATGGTGCTATTTTGGCATTTTTGGTGTAGTGAGGAGAGAGAAACAATTCTATGAGGGTTCTGACGGTCTCCGACGAGGATTCCGAAGACTGTTCCTGTGAGAATTCGGGCACACTATTCAGTTGAGGATTCCAGTGAGTGGGGGTGGAGTGGGGTTATGTATTTATTTTCATAAAGAGAATAAGTGGGTTTTAAATGAGTATGAGTAAGGGTATAAATACCTATTTAACTAAAATAAATAACAGTTTACCTGTTTTGTGTACTTCTATCTCTAAAGGGACCACACAAATAAATGTTATTGTATCATAAGGACTATATTTACAAACATGAAAACCACTGCCCTATAAATCCAAATATAAGGTGGAAGATAACCTTGGAAAAAATTCTCTCTCTATATAAAATATATAGTGGACACTAATTATTTCAGGTGAGAGGGTTTAAAAGTTAGGGATTTGCAATGCTAAAAAGGTTTGGGTGTGAGGTTTTTGGCTGATAAGAAAGAGAATTTGGTGCTAAGTTTGAGGAGAGTTCCGTTGGGTTCGGGGAGAGCTATTCATAGAATATTTAGTTTTTCTAAAAAGGGGAGAGAGGGTTTTTTTCGGTGCTAGGTTCAAGGAGAACAAAAAAAGAGAATGGGGTTTGTTAGTGGGTTGTCGACTGTAGGGATTTGCTTGAAGAAAAAAAAATGGTTTCTTTCTTTGAGCGCTAGAATCAACGTAGAAGGGAGTTGAATTTTACCCTTGTGAGGAAATAGATGGCTAAAAAAATAATTCAAAGAAAGTAGAGGATTGGGATGAAATTATAGGTGAGATGCTAGTGGGTCTCCTTTCTTTTTAACGCAAAAAAGGTAATAAAAAGACGGGACAACTTCAGTTGGCCAATCATTGGCATTAAAAGTAAGGACCATCATTTCTTTTTCTCTGTTTCAGTCTTCCAACCCAAACCTTATATAAATTAATTTTAAACCCTAATTTTTATATCTATTTAAAAGGAAGGGTTTCAAGGCTAGTTTTCAAGGACTATTTTGAAAGGCATTATAGGGTTTTTCTTCACCAATGAGGAATGAAATTTATGGGACGAGCTTTTTTAGGCACGTGACTTTCTACTCCTCTCTTTTTATATGCATATTTGTTAAATTCACCTAAACTAAATTTCGGTGATTAAATTTATTAATAACCCTTAGGAAATTGTTTATTCCTAAATCTATATTATATTGGTGGATTTAAATGGTTGCATATACTTTGAAGTTAATGTTGAGTCCTAGTAATTTATGGAAATCAATTTTTCACCCCAATGCATGAAAATGACATTTTTTAGGTTTGGATCCCATTGTAAAAATTCACAAATTGGGATATGAAAATAGATGATACGAGATTAATGTAGAATTTATAAATTATGAATTTTTTTATGCTTAGTAGGGTTGTAGCTTGTGCTTTAAGAGTAGTACTTTTGATACGTATGTCTTAAATTTATGAGATTTCTTACGAGGACCTTATTTATGATATAAGAATAAATGTAAGTATATTATACATGACTTGGGAAACTTAATATGCATTAATGAACCCCTTATGATGTAAAACACCCTTATAGAATAATCACACATTCCTTTTTGTGCAAGAACACATTATGAGGCCTTATTTGAGACCTTTTATTTTTGATATCCGTTTTATTACATAAACTATAGAATGAGTACGAGATGATTGTTGGTTGTCTATTTAAATATTGGATAGTAGTGTTGGACAAGTTGGTTTAATTGTACACGCAGATATTTAGTTTCTTGCCTCACTTTCTTGTAATAAATCCTAATTAAATTCTCTTAACAACTATCATATCTAAACGTAAGTGTTCCCGGGGGTTCCTTTTTTGGATTTCATTTTGATAAGACGTCTCATGTACGGAGTTTAAATACGGATAAGAGTGAAGACTCAAATCTTTAATGAATCTAATATACCTTTATTTTAACGATTTTGTTTATGATAAGTCATATGTAATGTTACTTTCCCCATAGCTCCTTATAAAATTGACGAAAACTTATTAAAGGCTATAAATGATTACCACCCGAGGGTGGGCTATAGAGATTATAACACAAAATTATAAAACACATGTCAAAGTTATTAATGTTACTGGTAAATGATCACGTGACGAGTCATTTGGAGAGTGCCGAGGAGGAACACCCCTTAGTTGAGATATGTGAAACACAAATGAATGGATGGGTGCCAAGAAGGGATACCCTTATGTTGTGAAATGTGAAATTTTAGCCATGAAAATCCTATATGGTGTCAAGATGTGTAATGTGTTATTTGATGAGGAAAATTTAGTATAATGTGTTATTCCAACGCTATGTAGTAGGGTGGATAAAGGTTTACCACTGCTGTAAAACATGCGATCGAGGTTTAAGTGATAGTTTGATTTGGCGGACGGAATGTTCTTGAGATGGCCGAGAGGAAGGGGCACATTTGGTTACGTGTTGTTTATTTAATGAGAATAATATATTAATGAAATGAATTAGGATAACTCTTGTACATTATGACGTTTTGTTTTGGTATACCATATGTTTATGAGATGGTTGAGAGAAAAAGGCGCATGTCGGTTACGTGTCGATTAATTAATGATGTTAATTGGCATAATTTTATTACATTATGAGGCTAGATTTTATGTGTGGAACCATTCATTTGGATTATATATAATTTGTAATTTTACCATCTAATCATATAACTGCTTTAAGTTGCGTATCTAAGTTACTTATATGGTTTTGATCCATCTCTTCACGTGGAACACCTGTGCTAGGGTTAGACCTCCCACTTAGCTTCCTCATTCAATGGGTCTCTACTTTATTTAATTATCATTTTACTTTTTAGTCTAGTGAAGTTTGAGACATTCTAGTTTCTAGTTGACTTAGTTGGCTTGTATTATTAAGAAATTCCTTAGGATTGTATTGATGCATTATTTTTGAGATATTATTGTATCTCTTTCGTGGACTGTGAACATTTGATCACAAATTTAGATTTTGAGGACTTTCATATCATTTCCATATCTCATTATATCGTCCATTTGTTGTCTCCATGCTAATAGTGGTATTAATATGTTTTAATATCCTGAGATTCATATTGTATTTTTTAATATCCTCAAGGGTTATATGTTCTCTTAGACTTTTGCATAACGTTCTTTAATACGTGCCATTCCTTGTACTCTTATCTATGTTTCATTATGGATAGGATGACCATATTAGATTTTAGATTTATCTTAGGAGTAAATTTTGTCAGGCTAGAGAGCCCTCAGGGAATGACGATTTCGCAACCCCCATACCACATGCGCTAGTTATACCGGGTACTCCAACTCCAATGGCCAGGGGAAGTACCGTTTTAGGGAATAACAATTGCCAAAATTAATTAAAAAGGCAGGTTTGGTGGCAACCAAGAAATAGTTACCACCCATAGTACCTCTTCCAACAACAATGATCACTATGAGAAGGAGGAAAGTTAAATGATAGCATTTCAGACCTAAGGAGTAGAGGCGTAAACAAGAGAGATAACAAGGCGTGCATGTAGCCCTATATGAGGGAGTAAATTTTAGGTGTGGGGGAAGATAACACAGATTAATGGTTCTCCCCAGTGCAGATATTCAAGGATAGTAGTGTCAGGGGCAATAGAGCTCTAGGCCCCAACGGCCACAGCAACAACCACACCAACATTTGTAGCTTCCAATGCTATGGCCGCAACTAGTTGTAGGACTAATCATACCACCAGTTGCGCAACAATAGTCCAACTTAAGTAGGATAAAGTTTATATAATGGCACAACTCCAACTTTAGTATGTTAGAGTTTATCAAACAAAGCAACCCCATAAATGGGGCCAGGAACATATCTAGGCGATGGACATTACATTTTACATTTTTGGCCTTTTAGCTAGAGTTTTGTTTGATATCGGTGCCACACACTCATTCGTATCACATAGTTTTATGGAGATTTATAGCTTACTTTTTAGGCCTTATGATAGAGACTTATTGATACCTAATCCATTAGGCGTGTTTACTCATATTTTTTAAATTTGTGATGATATGGAGATTTACAACGGTAGATAGTGTTTTAAGGCCGATTTGTTCATTTTAGATGCCCACTCTTATGATGTGATCTTGTGTATGGACTGGTTGGTTAGATATGAGGCTCATAAATATTATAAGGGTCGGGCTATCATTTTCACCATTTAGGTTAGAAGATATATATAGTAGTAATGCCTAGACTAGAGGGTAGTGCCATGATATGCTTGTATTTTATGGATGAGGAGACCCGGAAGGTGACCACTATTTTATTAGACTCGATTCCGATTGCCAAATAATTTGTCGATGTATTTGAGGAGGTTCCAGGGCTACCACCAACACAAGAGATTGATTTCATGAATGATTTATCTCCTAAAATAATGTCGATTGCCAAGGAATTGTATCAGATAGCTCATATGGAAATAAGAGAGTTGAGAGAGAAAATATAGCATTTATTGCATTAGGGGTTTATTAGGTGTAACACTTCACCAGGGGGAGATCCAGTTCTTTTTGTGAATAAGCAGTATGGTTTGCAACGATTGTGTGTTGACTACTATGAGGAACATGTATCCTTTGTCGAGGATCAATGACTTATTTGATTAGCTTCATGGTGCTTCGTTCTTCTCAAAAATAGAATTGCATTCGGGGAGAATGCCTTTTTAACTCGTTATGGTTCGTATGAGTTCATGGTCTTGTTGGTTGGGTTGATAAAATCCCCCTCCGTATTCATATATTTGATGAATCAGGTGTTCTGATCATATTTGGATCAGTTTATCATCGTCTTCATTGCTGACTTTTTCATTTATTCGAGGACTGAGGAGGAGCATTCTGAGCATTTGAGGGTTGCACTTCAGACATTGCTGGAGCATAAGTTATATGAAAAGTTCCCAAAATATGAATTTTGGAAATGGGAGGTGCAGTTTTATGGCCATTTAGTTTTGGAGTTGGGACTATCTATGGATATAAAGAAGGTGTCGATATTTTGGATTGGGGATTTCCCACAAAACCTATGGAGGTTCATAGATTTTGGGATTGGCCAGGTATTATTAGAGGTTCATTTAAGTATTTTCAAAGATTGTAGGCTTATTGACCAAGTTGACTCGAAAGGGGATTCATTTTGTTTAGACTAAGAGGTGTCAACATGCCTTTAACACTCTTAAGGAGAAATTGAATTCAGCTCCAGTTTTGGCTCTACCTAGAAGTAGGGTTTAGTATTTGGCATACACTGATGCTTACTTATAGGGATTAGGTGGAACATTGATGCAGGAGGATCGTCCTATTTCCTATGCATCTCAGAATTTGAAGCCCTCACGAGGGTAACTATTCGACTCATGATATGTATCTAACGGGTGCAATGTTCGTACTAACGGTTTGGAGGAATTATTTATGATGTAAGAAGTTCAAGATCTTTAGCGACCATAAGAGTCTTCAATATTTGTTCACCTAGGAGGATTTGAACATGAGACAACGATGGTGGGTCAAGTTTATCAAGGACTTCCAGTTTATGATTCAGTATCACCCGAGGAAGGATAATGTGGTGGAAAATGATTTGAATTGGTGATCTAGTGGCAATTTATCTTCTCTTCAATTAACCTATGTTACTTCTTATCAGGTGATTGGTAAGCTGATACATTCATAGGGATGTTCACCGTGACTTCGATATTCTTATGCGAGTGGTAAGAGCACAGACATATGATGCATTTTACAACGAGAGAGTGCTGAAGCTTTTGGCCATCGATGTACCTTTTTATACCGTTGGTTCAGATGGTGGACCGTGGTATGAAAGGATGTTGATTGTTCCATCAGACGAGGAGTTGCATATAATTGCTATGTAAGAGATCCGTGTATCACAGTTTTTGGTGCACTTCGATTGGGAGAAGATGTACCAAGATCCGAGGAGGCAATATTGGTAGTCCAGAATGAAGAGGGATGTTTCTATGTTTGTGTCTTAATTTAGCACTTCTCATATGGTGAAGGTGGATAATTAGCGACCATCAGGGAATCTTTTACCCTTTACCCATTATCAATTAGAAGTGGGTTAGTATTTTGATAGATTTCATCATTAGTTACCTTTGATGCATAAGAAACATGATTATATTTGGGTTATAGTGGATCGTTTAATAAAGGTTTCACATTTATTATTTCTTCTCATGGACGTCATGACATAGCAATATGCACGATTGTATGTGGTTGAGATTATTCGATTACATGGTGTACCGTTATCGATCGTCTCACAAAAAGATCTAACTTTTGTATTGTAACAACCCTCGCTTTTAGGAGGCTAATTTTATATTAATTTACTGCATGGGGTAACTATAAAAAAAATGTTGGAACTAGAGTAAATATTAATTTAATGAGTTAGAAGTTAATATTTACTAGACTGATGTATATTTACTGTATGTGAAAGTAAATATCCCCAGGTTGCATGTTTATAGTGTCATGTATTTTAAATGACATTATGGTTAAAATAAAATTGGAACTGGAAATAATTTATAAAATTTGTCGGATGCCAGTTTAGAAGGTGTAGTTAGTCTCGGAAGGTGCGAGACAGTCAAAATAAGTGCCATATTGTATTTTTGTATTTCGAGCACTTTTACCTGGTTTTAGCTTGAACGCGTATTTGTGAGTCATTTTATTGTGGTATTAACCACTTAAGTTGGAGACCTTAGACATAAGCCACGATTTTAAGTCTTGCCCCTTATTTCATTTCCTCATTCTTATGTCTTTAAACATAGAGAGAGAGAGAGAGAGAGAGTGAGAGTGAGAGAGAGAGAGGAAGCGAAAAATGGAGAAAAGAGAGAGATTGGAGATTGAAGAATGGGGATTGCTTCTTCCACAAAGAAATCTGAGATATCAACCCTAAGGCAAGTTTTCTACTTGCTAATATGTGATTTAAGTTGAATAAATTGTGTGTTAGTTATGTATTTGAAATTTATGGTTTAAATGTAGAATTTGTGGGATTTAAACCCTAATCTTGATTTATGTTGAAGAAATTGTGGGTTTTGATGGTTAATAATCATGTAGATTAGTTTGGGGTAGATTTTTGTTGTTTGGATGTGTATGAAAATGAAGAGATTTGAAGTTTGGATAATTTAGGGTTCATAACCCATTGAAGCCATTCTTGGCAAATTTGCAGGACCGAATTGATTCGGCCCTATGGCGAATCGATTCGGTAAGGGGTAGTTTCTAGGTCTGCATAATCCGAATCGATTTGGCTAATTACAGAAAGTTAATTTTGTTGTCCGAACCGATTCACTTTTAGGGAGAATCTATTTGTTTTCCTGCTGTTTTTGAGTTAATTTTATAACTCAATTCCAATTTTTTTTCTTTAAATCTGGGGCCTAGGAACCTTCTTGAATGAAGTAAACTTAGAGTCCTATAGTGTGAGATGAGTTAGTTGTCTTCCCTACATTAGGAATGGGTTATGTGGGGACTTTTCCGGGGTTATGCCTATTGATGATAGGGCATTCTTTTCTTCTAGTTAATTATTATAAAACTAGGAGATGTAGTGTTATGTTTGGGAGACTTTAGAAGCACAATTGAGCTATACTAGTTTTGATGGTTTATATTACCACCCCAAAAGAATGTTGGGAGATTTTAGAAGCTAAATTGAGCTATGTTAACCTTTGTGGTTCATAATAACACCATAAAGGTGAGTTTGGATAATAAATTGAAAGTTCATTCATTCCTTTGAAAGATGATAATCTTGGGGTTTTAAAATAACACCCTAAAATGTTTGGAGATAATGAAGAGTTTATTTACTCCTTTGAGGTTGTAGTGTCGATATAAGCTATCGTATGGCTCCGGATAATATGTTATATTATTTACAAAAAGTAAGTGGTAATGGTTTCGGATAAAATGAAACCTATACATGGAAATGGTATTGATTTTAGTAAATGATAATTTACGTAATCATGAAACCGGTAGATGATGATTTACTTCATTTTGAAAATGATAAATAAAATGGTTTAAACACACCTCTCTAAATGACATCATAAGGGAAGTCCGCGCGTGAGGTGAATCCCCCTGGCTAATGAATGCAGGGTGGATATAGTCCTAGGCCATGTGAGTGTTTGTGTTGTATATTTTCTGCGATGGGTAGGAGATTCCGGGTGTGGTCTTGACTATCCCGCAGGCACATGGCCGCTTCCCGATATCTTGCGTTATAGGTGCCCAGGTTGTCTTATGATAGGCCCTGGAAGATGCTAGTCATTTAGGGGCGCGCACAGTGGGAAAACTCGGACGGGCGGTCTTAGAATCGTTATATGTATATAAATATAACTATTCATCATCAAGTGGGACTTGATGGATTATATGCCATAAAGAGCATACTGAAGTGTCACAAAGAGCACATATAAATGCCACAAAGAGCATTTGAAAATGATTATTTTCCTGATAAGGAAAGGTTTTTTACAAAAGGTAAAATTGAGATAAAATTGCCATAAAGAGCAAAAGATTGTGATTATATATATATATATATATTTCCTATAAAGGAAAGGATATATGAAATAATTGGTGCGCATGATGAAGTTTTAAAATAATGTTATTCATTTTATTTTCTGCTTAGCTTATGTTTTAACTGTGTAGGTAGCTTCTTATTTTTCTTTATTTATGATTTATCCTTCACAACTGTCATACTCTTTATTCATCTGGTAATCATATTGAACCGGGCCTGACCCGTTTACATTTCTTGTTGCATATGCATCTTGTCTATGCTCAGGTACTCCGCCGCATGGATGCCTAATTTGAATTCCTATTTCGATGTCCTCGGCGAGCCGTGATGCATTGCGGGTATTACGGGATACATTGGGTATAAACGTTTTCATTATTGTATTCTAGCTAAGATCAGGTCTCTTTTACTCGGGCGAGAGGCCCAAGCTTTTGTAATTGATTCATGTAATGTATTATATAAATTTATTGAAATTGGTTAACAATGTTGTATGTATCATCGAACCGATAACATATTTGGTCCTCTTATTTGCACTTGTTGTTATAGTAATATATATACATCCTTGGGGTTTCCCTTATCTTTTCAAGATTTGGGTTGTTTGTTTTCTTTTATTTACTTTAAAACAAAATTTTTGGCAACCCGTTTTCTAAAATTTTGGGTGGTTATCCAGGATACTCTATATTTTATTGTGATGCTGAGAACGATTCCATCTATGATTCCTGTTATATTAGAGTATTGGGCTGGCCACCCCTTATTTTGGTGAGCGGGTTGTCACAGATGGTATGAGAGCATCAGGTTCTAGAGTCCTTAGGAATCTGTGTGAATGCCTTAAGTTTTCCGCGTTGCTTTTGACTTGACATAGATCCTTAGGAATAAGATCGTTGGTTTCTTTAGTGAGGTCTCGTTCTTCTGCCATGAGGTAGAACTTATAAAATCTTTTGCGTATTCATGTGAGAATAGTAGGTCGATAGAAGGAAGGAAGGTACTAAGCTTGAGATTTCAAACGATGTTAAATTTAAGTAGAGAAGTTCCCAGAAGTAGGATGGAGGGGAATCCTTCACCCGTAGGAGTAGTGTGGAAATGGTGGGAACGTAGTCACCTTACTTGTGGGCGCAGAAAGTTTTGCCCATGGAGAAACCCGATAGATACTTCCTATCACAAGTTTCTCTGGGAAAACTGAACTGAGGAGAAGGTGGATTTTCGAATGTTCACACAATGTTCGGTTAAAGGCCGATAGCAAATAAAGTGTTGTACGGTTAGGGAGACCGTAAACCATAAAATGATAGGCTCCAGAATAAGTGTCGTTAGCACTTCTGATGGGGTAATGATCATGAAACCCTTTTGGTGGACATCCTCCTGGGGAGGTTTCATTGAACTAAGGAAGAGGAGGCCGAGAGCGTGTCCTCTTTTACTGAGAAACTAAGAGGGACTACGTGGGAAATTATTGTCGGCCAGAGTCGGAGTAATGGCTATGATGCGGAGTGTTTAGTAAGAATGTTGATGGGAATTCCACCTTAGTTGTGGGTGGTGTATTCCTTAGGATAATACTTAGTAGTATTATATCTACTGTAGATTCGGGTGTGTATATTGAGCTTATAGAAGTATTGACGCTATTATATAAGGGTAATGATATGACTTCCGTGGTATGGAAGTTCTATCTTTTCTTCACTTGTTATGAAGCGAGTGATAATATTTTAAATGTATATGTGTCCCTTGGTTTAAGTGCTCTATTGCTTGTTTGCATTATATGTGATTGTTATGACTTATCTCCATGACCAACAAAGTTAAGTAGTAATGAGGGGTTCCTTATTTGGATCCTGATTTTGCGGGACACTCCACGCGTGAACCTTAACGACGTTGGGAGTGGAGAGATGTTACTTTTTCCTTTATCTTATTTTATGTGCATTATGCGAGTAAAGACATTTTTGCCGGTTTGGAGTGATAGAAAGCAAATAAAATTGTAAGGCTATCTTACTTCTAGTTCAAAATGGAACTAGTTGTTCTATAATTTCTCTCCTGGATACAAGTTGAGACTTTATAGAGGTGGATCGAGGTAGGTAGGAGATTTTGTTATTAATTTAAGTTATCTTCTGTGAGTGTTTGATTGTTTGTTTCCCTTGTTTGTGTTTGTTACGCTTTATCTCCATAATCAACAAGTTAAGTAGGCATGCGTTGGAGGGGTTCCTTGTTTGGATTTTGCTTCGGCGAGACACTCCGCCGCATGAACACTTAACGATGTTGTGATTGGAGAGACGCTATCCTTTTCTTTCTCTTTTATTTTATGTATTTTTGTTGTTAGAAGTGGGATTGGAAGGATTAGCCGAGAATCACGTATAAGAGTGACTAAGGTCTATTAATGTGCGAGATAGAAGCACTGTATATAGTTCTCTCCTCTGATCAATGTGAGGGAGACTGAGATAAGAAGTTGAATTGAGACTTCAGAATTGTGCCTTGATAAGAATGACATGTTTATATAAGGGGATATATATTTGAAAGACTTCACAGAAAGTGAATGCCTGATCAGTTAAAATCTTTAATGATGCTGTGGTAAAGCCTAGAAGTAGAATCTTATTAGTAGGGTTGTGAATTTGCATTCTTATTACCGATCCTGATCATGTGTCTTAGATCGTCATATCTAGACGACCGACTATACAAGGTAGTAGTGTAACGGGAGGGTTCCTTGTCTGGATTTCGCTTCGGCGAGACGTCTCGCGCATGAACCCGAGCGAATGTCAGGAGTTGAGTAAGGTCTTGGGCACTAGGGATCTATTTATTAGTATTATATATCTACGACTTAGATAGGGCATATATAGATCAACTTTAGTATTATTGGGATGTTAGGTCTTTAGGGTATGAGACGTTAGTTTAGGAAGGCTGTAAGGAGTTGACCACAAATAGGTTGTGGGTTAACTCTAGGAGGGATTAAGTCACTAGGAACGAGACTTATGGGGTCTCGAGAGGTTTGGTAGGTGAGGCCGAAGAAGATAAGGCCTTTTTTGATTAGAATGTTATGTTGATAACTTAACTACCGGGGAGTTGAATGGATGAATTGACTTCTACTCCCGAGTCCACGTGGTTAAGTTCGGGGGTGGATTCAATGAATAAGTCTGTGCCAGGTTATGGAGTAATGATACTGGAGCATAGACCCATTGTTTATGCGTCTCATAAGCTTAAACTTGCGGGAAGTATTATTTCCTGCTTGAATTAAAATTCATTGTGGTAGTGATCGCCCGAAAGAGATGAGGCATTACTTCCTGGTCAGAAATTGGTCTTTCTCGTGAGCAACAAGTTGTTGCAATATGTCGTGGGAGAAATCGAGTTGGAATTTCAGAAGAACTAGTGATTTGATATTTTCTCATTCGCTAAGGGAATGCGATTGGGGTAGTAGGTGCATCGAGTAGGAAACCCGTTGGACATTTAGCGATGGCATAGGAAGACAAATGAAATGAGCATGACTAGGGAGACTTTGTAGCAAGAGCATTTCGGTCTATGATTGACCATTTCATCTACTCGCGTGAAGAAGAGCAGCGGTGAAATGAAGAGGGACATATTCTTAGACGTTTGCATTAAAGTGCCGGGATCGTTATGGTCATGATCCTATTTGAGAAAATTGTTGATCGTTTGACCAGAGTGTTGCATTTTTGGCCATTATGGATGGACTACATGTAGAAGAGTACGCCCCATTCTTGATGGAGGAATGGTAGAACCGTGGGAGGTGCCTATTAAAATAGGGTGGATCGAGACTAGATATTCGTGTCGGAGGTTTGGTAAAAGTTTCCATGAAGAAATGAGAACCGTATGGTAATGGCGTATATCCTACCACCCTAAAGTGGATGGATGTATGGGAGGAAATTGACTTAGAGCCGAAAGGCATATCTCGAGCGAGCGCCTTAGAATACATAGCAGATGGGAGCAGTAAATATATGGATAGAGATTTTCGTACAACCATTAGGCCATTGAATGGCCTTATGGATCATTTACTAAGGCATGGCATCGTGAGTGGCCTGGCGTGGTCGGTTGAGTAATTCGCATACTCGTTGGATGGAACCAACGGGTAATATGTTCCTTGGACTTGGAGTGGTCTCGTGACATTTCTTTAAATATTTGGCCTTCGAGCCATAAGCCATGATGGGATACGTCAATTGAAGAGTTTATTTACTCCTTTGATGTTGTAGTGTCAATATAAGCTATCGTATGGCTCCGGGTAATAGGTTATGTTATTTACAAAAAGTAATTGGTAATGGTTTCGGATAAAATGAAACCTATACATGGAAATGGTATTGATTTTAGTAAATGATAATTTACGTAATCATGAAACCGGTAAATGATGATTTACTTGATTTTGAAAATGATAAATCAAATGGTTTAAACACACCTCTCTAAATGACATCATAAGGGAAGTCCGCGCGTGAGGTGAAGCCCCCTGGCTAATGAATGCAGGGTGGATATAGTCCTAGGCCATGTGAGCGTTTGTGTTGTATATTTTTTGCGATGGGTAGGAGATTCCGGGTGTGGTCTTGACTATCCCGTAGGCACATGGCCGCTTCCCGACGTCTTGCGTTATAGGTGCCCAGGTTGTCTTATGATAGGCCCTGGAAGATGATGGTCATTTAGGGGCGCGCACAGTGGGGAAACCCGGACGGGCGGTCTTAGAATCGTTATATGTATATAAATATAACTATTCATTATCAAGTGGGACTTAATGGATTATATGCCATAAAGAGCATACTGAAGTGCCACAAAGAGCACATATAAATGCCACAAAGAGCATTTTAAAATGATTATTTTCCTGATAACGAAAGGATTTTTACAAAAGGTAAAATTGAGATAAATTGCCATAAAGAGCAAAAGATTGTGATTATATATATATATTTCCTATTAAGGAAAGGATATATGTAATAATTGGTGCGCATGATGAAGTTTTAAATTATTGTTATTCATTTTATTTTCTTCTTAGCTTATGTTTTAACTGTGTAGGTAGCTTCTTATTTTTCTTTCTTCATGATTTATCCTTCAAAACTGTCATACTCTTTATTCATCTGGTAATCATAAAGAACCGGGCCTTGACCCGTTTACATTTCTTGTTGCATATGCATATTGTCTACGCTCAGGTACTCCGCCGCATGGATGCCTAATTTGAATTCCTATTTCGATGTCCTCGGCGAGCCGTGATGCATTGCGGGTATTACGGGATACATTGGGTATAAACGTTTTCATTATTGTATTCTAGCTAAGATCGGGTCTCTTTTACTCGGGCGAGAGGCCCAAGCTTTTGTAATTGATTCATGTAATGTATTATATAAAGTAATTGAAATGGTTTAACAATGTTGTATGTATCAGCGAACCGATAACATATTTGGTCCTCTTATTTGTCACTTGTTGTTATATACATCCTTGGGGTTTCCCCTATCTTTTCAGGATTTGGGTTGTTTGTTTTCTTTTATTTACTTTAAAACAAAATTTTTGGCAACCCGTTTTCTAAAATTTTGGGTGGTTATCCAGGATACTCTATATTTTATTGTGATACTGAGAACGATTCCATCTATGATTCCTGTTATATTGGAGTATTAGGCTGGCCACCCCTTATTTTGGTGAGCGGGTTGTCACATGTATCTTGCTTTTGAGGTAGTTTTCAGGAGGTGATGGGGAATAGGATGAACTTGAGTACGTCATGCCATCCTCAAACAAATGGATAAAAGAAACGGATGAACTAGATTTTGGAGGATATGCTTCGAGCATACGTATTGACATCAAAATTAGTTGGGATATGCACTTACCTATAGTTAAGATCACCTATAATAATTATTAGAAATTAATTTGTATGACACCGTATTAGGCATTAAATGGACTACCATATAGGTCACCAGTGTGTTGGTTAGACATTGGGGAGGGTATTTTGTTGGGACGCGAGTTCATTTAGGATACTACAGAATAGATCAAGATGATTCAGGAGCTATATAAGATAGTTGAGATTAGGAAAAATAGCTGTTCAATTTTATATAGGAACGATGTGGGGTCTCAGGTGGGTGATCACGTACTTCTCATGGTGTCATTAATCAGCACGAAGAATATACTACCCTTCGTTAAAGCTTCCATAAAGGCTAGACTAAGCAATAAAATACCTCGTATTTTCCCTTTACCTCGGGATGTCTCGCGATACCTTCTATAACCATGAAGGGGTAATGAATTTTAGGAAGGGGGTAACGTTGGCCCCAAGGTATGTTGGGTCGTTTATGATTATAGATAGTGTAGGGTCACTCACTTATTGTTTAACACTTCCAGACTACCTACCTCGGGTACACAATGTATTTCCACTACACCAAAAAGAACAATTTGGCACACCCTAATATTAAAAATCTGGCACAGTTTAATATCAATTTGGCACACTTTAAAATAGTGCCAAAATTTGGCATTGTTTTAAAGTGTGCCAAAATTGAGTACCCTTGATTAAAATATAATAGACCCTAAAAAAATTATTATGTTTACTTTCCCTCTTCTCTTTCCTCTCTCATCTTTCAATCTCCCGCTCCCCGACTCTCACCCTCCCCTCACCTGCTTACCGGCTCCAGCCGCTCCGTCCGGCAAGGATACACTCTCTCTCTATTGCTTAAAGGCTACACTCTCCCTCCCCTCTACTGCTGCAAGGCTACACCAGCTCCAGCCACTCCGTCTACTGCTGCATCCAGTCGCTCCGTCTCCGTCCAACCTCAATCATGTATTTTGTCCTGGGTGATATGATTTTAACAATTTCTTGAGTTTTATTACAAATTGATGTTTATTACACATCTATATTAGATATAGTTTATGTATATAAATATATTAGAAGTTTATGGCGTGTTCAGTACTGGTTTGGTGCGAAGAAATTGGTGATCGCAGATTCTCCGTTGACTAGAAAAAATTAGATCCAGAAAATTTCCAATATGATTGATGATCAGGACCTGGGCTTTGTTGCCAATTTCCTTGGTATCTTTATCTTCGCAATGGTAATCGCTTATCATTATGTGGTGGCTGACCCAAAATATGAAGGCAACTAAATATTCATTTTGGTTCACTGGGAATGTCATACGAGTTTAGTTTTGTTGATACAGATAATTAAAAATATATTGTACATTGACTTGGTTAAACTCCTTCTTGCAACTATAAGTTGTATGGCTTCTCCTATTTGATAAACAAATTAGGGATCCATTCCTCATGTGTTTCTACCCTTTTAAAAAAAATATTAGAAAGAGAAATGACCAATGGAGTATCAATCCAAACAGAGATGGTACTTAAACACATATCCTGATACAAAGTGTTGAAGCAGGTGTAAGGATTCCTCATATCCTCACTTTCATTCGTTGAGTTTGTTGTTACTTTAATTCTTGTGGTGGTTAGATTTTTATCTGTGATAAAGGATTTTAATATACAATTTAGCTTTGAATACCCCATGAATATACAATCCATATGTTTCTACTAGATAGAAATACATAATCTATGGATATGAAGTGGTACCTCCAATGAAAAGAAACAATCAGGTTGTTTACGATTCCAATTAACTTCAAAGAAGTGGTACCTCCAATGAAAAGAAATTATAATCGTGACAATAGTACCGATTGATAGAATATAACTTTTCCCTTGATATACATGTACAATAGAGATTGGTGAATAACATGTGTTCTTTTAGGATATGAACCACTTGTGCAATTGTTTAAGAACGTGCGTTCTTTTAGGATATTCACATCTAATTATAGTGTCGTTTTATATTTTCATTTATGGTCCTTTTTATATTTTCTATATTTTCATTTAAGGTCTTTTTATATATTTTTGTGTGTTTGAGTTTAGTTGTCTTCACATTCTTCATTTAGTAATCAATTAGTAGTGGGAATTTGATAGTGCTAATAGCAGCTCTCTAAGAAGGCCATATGAAGGTAATTTTGTAGCAACCTTCCTTATCCATGATATTAAATCTATCTTTCAAGAATTTACACCAAGAGGAGTCTTTTTTACATGCATCCAAAGCTTGCTTTATAGCACTTGCTTCATTCAAAAATATTAGATTTCTCAAATCGAGTCCACCTTCGTCATAAGTAGGACAAGAAGTTTTCTAATCAACACTAAATAGCTTGAATGAAAAAGTACTACCAGTCCATAGGTTCTTGTCCACAACTTGTATGTGTAAAAAATTTGTGTATATATATGTATGTATAATGCATGTATGTATTTGCTGTCATATTCATTTGCTCACTTTTTTTTATCTCGCTTACTTCTTTGTTGTGCAATTGGCAAGAAGCTCTGGCCCATGTAGATGTTTCCTTCGAATAGGATGGGCGTGTTCACCAGTTTGACATATGGAAGCAGACTTACTTGAAGACTTGTTATGTTGTTGATCCAGAGATAGAGAATCATCCTGGGATTGATTCTTTTTATAGCGGTACAACAGCTTAAAAAATTATTAGACAGGTAAGAGGAATGCTAATCAAATAAGATTTTGTGTAACCTCGGGTAATGCTATTATCAGGCCTAAAAACTAAAGAAAACGTTTGACATGTGAAAGATGTTAACGTTGTAGAAAGAATGACAACTTTATGCAAAACTTGCTCTAGTTATTGAAGTCACCACAAATTTTGAGTTCCCGTATAATAAGGCAGTAGTTTATAATTTTTCCTACACTAAGGCATCTCTTTCTTAGATAAGAAATAATAGGGGTAATGAAAAATGTATATACGTTTTGATTAAAGCTAATGTCACTTGAATTGGCCTTTACATTCGTGTTGAGTTGAAAAATGTAAATAAGTTTTGATTATTAGTTTTCTTTTCTTAGTTTTAACATAGATGTAAAAAAAATGATTTCTAGATGAGAAGAGGAGTTCCATGGATGATCAATCAATTCCATAATTTTTGGATGAGAACATCCAAAATTTAGGAACATATCTTGATTACGTAATATTGACCATTCTAAGATGGAATGTATCTTGATTATGTAATAGATATTTGTATAAGTTTGAAATAGTATAGGAATAAGAGGTTTGCTTGTAATACCTTCTTTTTCATCAATTGGTATTAGACCTTAGGACTTGTATACTTTGTTTTGTTTAATCTTCATCGCTGGTTACTAATTTGTCTCCTTCTCTGATTGAAAAAGGTTTTATCAATACTAGAGGGAACTAAAGTTGAATATAACAGTTTATATGTAATTGATGTACACCATATAACAGTTTTTATGTAATTGAAAGGGAACTAAAGTTGCTAAATTTTCAGTTGTCTAATACATCAAATCCATCCCTTGGAAATAATGGTTCATTGACTGAAAACATTGCATTATATACAGTGATGTATATATGTGGCTTGGTCCTGGTAATTATTGGACCTTTTGTCGAGACAGATTTTCTCTGTTAGAATCTTCATTAGTTCCTAGAATTCCCATCGTTCGCAAAGGAGGCTCTTTAAGGATATCAAAGGAAGCTGCTGCAGTAGCAGCTGCCTCTACAGCATCTTCTGCCAAGATCCAATTCGCATCTTGCTGGACGATGGGACCTCCAATATATTAATGAGGTCTGTTGGTGGTCGTAGTGAACCTAGGGTTTTTCTAATATCTTCAGTTCTCGTTTGTTCTATTATGTTTGTCTTGCACCCACTGATACTAATTTTGATTTTTACAATAATATAATCATTATGTTTGCAGTGTTGGTCGCAAATCTACTTTGGGGGAATGGATCACTAAGGCCCAACTCGGTGATAAGTTACATGAGCCAGTAAGTTCCATGCCATTCTAAAATATAATTCAAGAACAAACAGTTTTGGCCCTTTGGGGACACACTTTGATGATGATGACGCAGTGATGCATTGTGAATGCATTGGTCGATATGCAAGATCTCATTACTAACCAATTTTTGACAGTCCATTGCGTTCATGCTACATCACTATTTCAGTCAAAATGTACCCCGAAATCGTGTTAGCCTAGAATTACTCTTTCAAAATTTGCGATCAACTTTAATATCATTGTGGTCCGATAACGCGATGGGTTGGGCGACTTCTTCCATTGGACTGCATGAAAACTCTATGATGAAGTCAGACTAGACATAACCCTCAATGGAAGTTCTTGGATCATAACTGATGTCAAATTGCACTAGATTTAATGACCATTTTTTCATTTTTCTAGTGAAGTTAGCCTTTCTCAAGACTTACTTTAGTGGGTGAAGTGAGGACGACTATTGTGTGTTTATTAAAATAGTTCCTCGAATTCATGAATGATGTGACTAGGGAAAAGTAAAACTTCTCTATAGGTATATAACATATATCATGTTCAGGGAGGGTGCGATTGAAGTAATACACTGGCTTCTTCTCTCATTCTTCCGATTAAAATGATACCCTGCTAGTGGTGCGTTGTGAAACTACTAATAATAATGGAACTTCTTACCACTAGCTGGCTTCTTCTCTCATATATCATGTTATCCAACTTGTCATGGATTTCTTGAATGTTTAAAAAAGGGCAGGTGCTCATCTAATGATGTAGTATGGACTAATTAAGTGTTGCAAGAGCCTATTGAGTACTTTCATCTCTCAAATTGCGGTCGATCATTTAATCTCTTCCAAGTCCTTGATCTTATGAGGATTAGTCCTATGACCCTTTGCATGATAAAGTATATAAGAATTTTCTTGAGATAACATTAAATACAAATTTTAATGCATCAGGCTTCATCCTGTAGATTTTAAGGATCTTGAAGGTCCTAAAAAGATCAATGATGTGTACGGAGGCAAGATTACTCTTCTTCCTAAGCGTGTCATTGATATAAACTTCCATGGTTAAGGAGATCTATTTTGAGAACATCTTTATCACAAACCTTTGATAGGTTTCTCCGATCTTCTTTAATGTGGATGGAATCACCTTGCAATAATGTAGTACTAATGTGGTAATGAATGAAGTTTTCACTTATTTAGGGACAAATAAAGGTATTTTATGGTACCTAGACATCCATTAATATCATATACTAATGCCTGACTATTAAGTCAACTAACTAATCAATATGTAGCAAAGTTAATTTCCTTAGGGCAAGCTTAATTAAGGTTGGAAAAATCCACACCCACTTTCCACTTTCCACTTACTAATTTTCTTTTGCACAACCATTGTATTTGATATATAGATTAGGAATTAGACATTATTTATGGAGTTGGCACAGAGTATCTAATTAACTTCATTATCCAATGCTTTACTTTCTTAAGAGTTGGTTTTCTTGACTTTTGGTTAACAGGTCGGCTAGCGGCATCCATATATAGCCAATGACAAGCTATTTCTAGGTCAATACGTAGAAGATTAGAGGCTGATGAGTAAATACATCAAATTTACATTTCAACAAATCCACAAGCTGATCAACTTCCTCATCTGACTTTTCCTTGCTCCCTTGGCACGTACCTATCTTTTAAACAACTATATAGCTGTTATACATACTGCCTATATATTTATAACACCTATATAGTTGTCATAGTTGTTATATATATATAACAGGGATGCTATATATATATATAACAGCTATATCATCTATATAGATGTTATATATATGGAGCTATATATATATATATATATATATATATATATATATGGAGCTATATATGCGGTTATATAGCTATAATCAGTGCTAAGTGATATACAGAGAATGCGATTCTATTTTATTGGTCTTTCAATTAAATAGAATTCAAATCACTTTCATGGTTGAATGATCTTTTTTTCCTTTTTTCTTTAATCCCCATCAACGTGGTAGGTTTAAATTTACTAGTACTCTTAATACTCATTTGGTTTGAGTTCCGGTGCTTTCCAGGATTTCAAAAATGGTAAATCCACCAATAAATCTCATAATCCAAATTTAAGTTTGGATAACAAGAATTTAAACTTTAAATGTGAATTTACCTATTTGGATTTTAGCAGAGCATGGAAACTCTACGCCAAACAAGAACTTAGTGTCTTGGACCTTATTTGACCAACCATATTATGATGGTTATAGTATTATATTTAGCAACCGCAAGATGCTATCAAAGCTAGAATAAACTCTTGAAATTGGCATAACATTTTCCCCCTTTTTTTTCAGGCCTATAATGCCACGATATCGAACTTTGGATTAGCAAAAATGGTACCCTTAGCTAGCAAGCACATGTAACTATGATCATCACTCAAGAGTTTTCCAGAAATTAACAACTTCAATATCTTAGTAAGCTTTATTTTTCAAAAACATAGTTTGAAGTGTAATTTCACGTATTTGCAGTTGGTCGACCGCGTCCAGAATTCTTTTGGCGCTGCTTTCCCGATGGCAAAGGGGTGAGTTACTCATCAACTCCGTTTAATTTTTACTCCCAAAACACTCCCCTAAAATAGTCCCAAAATAATGCTGGAAAAAGTCCCAAAGTAAAGCTGAAAACAGTCCCAAAGTAAAGGTCTCCGTTTCTTCTAACGGAGAGTGTAGAACAAATGTAACTTGTATGAACTGATCGCGCACTCACGGGCCTCTCGGTTTGAGAATATGACGATAATTTTAAAACATATCGATTAAGCTTAAAAATAAGCCCATAAAGGGTGAAAACCCAAACCAGACCCCAAACGACACCGTAGGAGGCACGAACACCTCGCAACTGACAGCGAAGTCTCGGGTCTCCCGGTTTGTGAATATGACGATAATTTGCAAAAATAACACTTAGACCTGAAAACAAGCCGTAAAAGGGTGAAAACCCAAACCAACCCCGAAACGACCCCGTAAGAGGTACGAACACCTCACACGGGACCAATGTAACTTGTAGGAACTGAACGCATAGTCCTGGGTCTCCCGATTTGAGAATACGATGATAATTTGCAAAAATAACACTTAGACTTAAAAACAAGCCGTTAAAGGGTAAAAACCCAAACCAGCCCCCAAACGACCCCATATGAGGCACGAACACCTCGCATGGGACCAATATAACTTGTAGGAACTGACCGCGTAGTCCCATGTCTCCCGGTTTGTGAATATGATGATAATTTGCAAAAATCAACACTTAGACTTAAAAACAAGCCGTTAAAGGGTGAAAACCCAAACCAGTCCCCAAACGGACCCGTAAGAGGCACGAACACCTCGCACGGGACCAATGTAACTTTTAGGTATTGATCGCGTAGTCCCGGGTCTCCCGGTTTGAGAATATGACGATAATTTGTAAAAAAAAACACACTTAGACTTAAAAACAAGCCGTTAAAGGGTGAATACCCAAACGACCCCCCAAACGACCCCATAAGGGGCACGAACACCTCGCACGGGACCAATGTAACTTGCAGGAACTGATCGCATAGTCTTGTGTCTTTCAATTTGTGAATATGATGATAATTTGCAAAAATCAACACTTAGACTTAAAAATAAGCCATTAAAGGGTAAAAACCCAAACCAGCCCCCAAACGACCCCATATGAGGCACAAACACCTCGCATGGGACCAATGTAACTTGTAAGAACTGACCGCGTAGTCCTGTATCTCACGGTTTGTGAATATGATGATAATTTGCAAAAATCGACACTTAGACTTAAAAATAAGCCGTTAAAGGGTGAAAACCCAAACCAGTCTCCAAACGGACCCGTAAGAGGCACGAACACCTCGCACGGGACCAATGTAACTTGTAGGTATTGATCGCGTAGTCCCGGGTCTCCCGTTTTTGAGAATATGATGATAATTTGCAAAAAAAACACTTAGACTTAAAAACAAGCCGTTAAAGGGTGAATACCCAAACCAGCCCCCAAACGACCCCGTAAGAGGCACGAACACCTCGCACGGGACCAATGTAACTTGTAGGAACTGATCGCATAGTCTCGTGTCTCCCGATTTGTGAATATGATGATAATTTGCAAAAATCAACACTTAGACTTAAAAATAAGCCGTTAAAGGGTAAAAACCCAAACCAGCCCCCAAACGACCCCATATGAGGCCCGAACACCTCGCATGGGACCAATGTAACTTGTAAGAACTGGCCGCGTAGTCCCGTGTCTCTCGGTTTGTGAATATGATGATAATTTACAAAAATCAACACTTAGACTTAAAAACAAGCCGTTAAAGGGTGAAAACCCAAACCAGTCCCCAAACGGACCCGTAAGAGGCACGAACACCTCGCACGGGACCAATGTAACTTGTAGGTATTGATCGCGTAGTCCCGGGTCTCCCGGTTTGAGAATATGACGATAATTTGCAAAAATAACACTTAGACTTAAAAACAAGCCGTTAAAGGGTAAAAACCCAAACCAGCCCCCAAACGACCCCGTAAGAGGCACGAACACCTCGCATGGGACCAATGTAACTTATAGGAACTGACCGCGTAGTCCCGTGTCTCCCGGCTTGTGAATATGACGATAATTTGGAAAAATTAACACTTAGACTTAAAAATAAGACATTAAATTGTAAAAACCCAAACCAGCCCCCAAACGACCCCGTAGGAGGCACGAACACCTCGCACGGGACCAATGTAACTTGTAGGAACTGACCGCGTCGTCCCGGGTTTCTCAGTTTGAGAATATGACGATAGTTTGAAAAAATAATACTTAGACTTAAAAATAAGCCGTTAAAGGGTGAAAACCAAAACCATCCCCCAACGACCCCGTAGGAGGCACGGACACCTCGCACGAGACTAATGTAACTTGTAGGAACTGGCCGCGTAGTCTCAGTGTGGCCATCCCAGCCGATCCCCACCGCGGAGGGAGGAGGAATCCTTCGGGTCACGTCGATTTTGTGAGGTGTGTCGCCAGTCTATTTTACTCAAAATAGACAAAAGAAAAAGGGGAAGCCACCCCGAAGGATGGTTTCTAAAGACATACTGGTGCGTGCGAAACCAAAATGATTCGAAAATGGTTCGGAGGCTTAGTTACGAAATGGGAAGGTGTAAGGCACCAATTCTGCCCTTTCGGTCTCTCATGGATATTTGCTATTTTCCTTTATGTTCCCCCCCGTAAGATGTGTGCATGTGTATATATATATAGAATGGAGATAGGAATCCTCGACTTGTATCATGGAAAAGATAAAGCGAGTCATCCATAGGAAGATTATAAAAGTAATATTAGAAAAATAAGATTTACGCGGTTACCCCTACGTTGATCGTTATAAGGGAACGTTAACGCACATGGAGTAATATGTCACTAAGACTAAGGATATATTTAATATAAGAAAAATGGATTTAGAGAAAATAGGAAATGAGAGAAAAAGTGAGAGAAAGGACTCGAGTCTCGAGTTTTACCCCGAGACGCCTACGTAGCCTATAAAGGCATCAAAGTCCACGTAGTTCGCATACAAAGCAAAGGGGTGGGGTTTATCCCATAAATCCAAATGTGGGATCTCTTATTTGTAAGTGTGTGTGTGTGTAGAAAAGGTGTTTTAGTTGTGAGAAAAATGTGGAAAAAGTGTGAGAATCCCTACTTGGAATTTATGAGCAAACCCTCTTTTTCTTGTTTTGAGGTTTTTATTTATATGAAAATAAGAGATGTGCAATAATACTAAATAAAATATATTAGGATGTGTTAAATGAGATTATAAAAGTGCTAAGTAAGAAAACAAGTTATTGGGAATTCAAGAGAATTTAAGAGAGAGAGTTTGAGAAAGTTGGACCTTATTGAAGATCATGAGCTTGATCTTGAATGTTGGAGAGCAACCCTTGAGCTTGGATGATGATGGAGAGTGGTTAATTCACCAAGTTTGATGAAAAGGATGATGAAAAATGAAGGTAAAAGAGGGATTCGGAACTTGAAATCACGCTGCCTTCGAGAGAGGTTTCTGGGATTCGTTCAGAGAGATTTCTATCAGATCTGGGATCCCCCTTGCAAATGAGGCCAAGGCCTCCTTTTATAACCCCAGGGGACTGCCGATCGGCCCTATCATGGCACTGCCTATCGGTAGGTGCCGATAGGCAGGATCTAGGACCTGCCATTTGGCAGTGCGTCTCAAGCTTTTTTAGAAAATTATCCACCAAGGGAAAACCGTTGGTTAGAATCATGCACGGGGCATACCGTTGGAAAGGTATTTCAGATACCTTCGAAAGTCCTTTGGACTGCTCTTGAGTTCGGGAGCTCACTTTGGGTCAAATGTGGCTTGGAAGCGTTTGTCGGTCTATTGGACGGGGAATCGCACGGACGCAAACACGCGTTCGTTCGCATGGTAAGTCCGAATCGTGCTTAGGGCATACCATTGGAAAGGTTAGGAGATGTACTTTGACATTCCAAAGAGTTTGAACCGGTTTGGAGAGTTGACTTTGCTTAACCGGGCCCGAGAAATGCTCGGTGGCTGCTCGGAGTCAAATGGATCGTTCATCCGCATGGAAAGTCGGAATTGCACACAGGACTGACCGTTGGAAAGGGTATTCAGTACCCTTCGAAGATTCATTCAACCTCAGTCGAGCTGAAGAGTTGGCATAGGTCAAATAGAGCCCGGGAGCGCCCGGTGGCCTCTAGGTCAGGTTTCGGACGCAAATGGTGCGTTCGTCCGCATGGTAAGTCAAAATTGCGTACGGGGTGGACCGTTAGAAAGGATATTCAGTGCCCTTAGAAGATTCATTGAGTCTCGATTGAGATGAGGAGTTTGACTTTTGGGTCAAACTGAGCCGGGGGGTGCCTGATGGCTTCCAGGTCAGTACTCGAGATGTGACCTGGGTTTATAGTGATGAAGGGAGGTACTAGGGACCTAAGGAGGGTTAAGGGGTAACAAAATGGGGTATCTACAGAGCCCCTCGACGGGTGAGTTTGGAACTAATGATAGCTAAGAGTGGTGACGACCGAGGGCCGAAGTCAATTCTGACCTAACTAAGGTGACGATCTAAGACCGGGGCCAATTATGACCCAAGAGTGGTGACGACTGAGGACCGAGGTCAATTCTGACCTAACTAAGGTGACGATCCAAGACCGGGGCCAATTCTGACCCAAGAGTGGTGACGACCGAGGATCGAGGTCAATTCTGACCTAACTAAGGTGACGATCCAAGATCGGGGCCAATTTTAATCCAAGATTGGTGACGACCGAGGACCGAGGTCAAGTCTGACCTAACTAAGGTGACGATCCAAGATCGGGGCCAATTATAACCCAAGAGTGGTGACGATCGAGGACCGAGGTCAATTCTGACCTAACTAAGGTGACGATCCAAGACCGGGGCCAATTCTGACCCAAGAGTGGTGACAATCGAGGACCGAGGTCAATCCTGACCTAACTAAGGTGACGATCCAAGACCGGGGCCAATTCTGACCCAAGAGTGATGACGATCGAGGACCGATGTCAATTATGACCTAACTAAGGTGGCTATCCAAGACCGGGGCCAATTCTGACCCAAGAGTGGTGACGACCGAGGACCGAGGTCAATTCTGACCTAACTAAGGTGACGATCCAAGACAGGGGCCAATTCTGATCCAAGAGTAGATAAAGATTGTATTTTGATTCTGCTGGAGAAAGAGCTTTGTGATTCCTCTTTGAGCTGGGGAGATGATAGTTGGGGGAAGCCTTTTAGGAGACCTCGCAGGGGAGAACAACCTATTTTGGGTGCTGTAAGAGAATTCCACTGGGGAAGTGATCAAGTGATCCTTAGGGATTTTCTGGAGCTTTGCCGGGAGGAGATTTCACTTAGTTTTTGAGGATTCCGCTGGGGAAGAGGGGTTCCGCTGCGAATAAGAATTTGGATCTGAGATTCCGCTGGGGAATGATGAATGGGCTGGGGAAAATTTGGATTGTCCTTTGGAAGAGATCGCTCGAGGCGAGTGGTTCTTCTGATTTCTGTTGGGAAAAAGTACCATGTGATAATGTATCATACCGGGTAGCCGATGGATGTAAAGTCTGATGAGGAGGTGATTAGGTGGTCCGTGCGCCTTGCCCGAGAGGTCAATTGCTTGGATTTTGAGGGCTCCGTTGGGGAAAATGGTGTGTAGCCCGAAGGAGTGCAAAATTTCCTTGATGAAAATGTTATAAATCCTTCCTGGGATTTTTAGGAATTTTCCGAGGATTTTTTGAGGCTTTCTGGTATTTTCTGGGAATTTTTGCACGAAATTTTAAGGGGGGTGCCCGTCGGCATAGACTGAGAGGTGCCATTCGGCAGTGGCACGAACTTTTGGGCTGCCTCGGGAAGGTGAGGAGACAGTGTCAATCGGAGATGACTATGACTCCCATAGATGTGTAGCAACTGCTGGGGCTGGATTGTGATGGGGAGCAGATAGAGGTGGACCGCTCTTTGTGAGTGAGGCCGGAGGTGGTGTATGCGGCACTCGGTGATGTGAGGAGGATAGTCTTTGGAGATTCTATCCGGCTGTCCTTGCTGAAGTATGTTTTGCTGAGCAGGGTGGTTGATGTGGAGGATGGGCTGCAAGTGAGGCAGATGGCCCGGTTGTTCATTTTGTTGGTGCTGGGACGTTTCATGATGGCGTTGAGCGGCGACATTGTCCATTTGTGGTTTTTGTCATACTTGAGGATGTTTTCAAACATCCCTTTCTATGATTGGGGGATTCTGACCTTAGCGACCCTTTACTCTTCTCTGGATGCGTTCAGCCGGTGCTGCCGGCAGACTTTTACTGGAGCCACGTATCTCCTTGAGGTATTCTTTACTTTGGGCATTTCCATTTCATGCATTCGCATTTTCCTTTCATGCATTCGCATTTTCCTTATGCGTCTCTTTTTGCTCGTGAATTCATACGTGGTTTTATGAGGTGATTGGGTGTAACACCCCTCTAATTGCTCTGAAGGACGACACCGCCGGGGACTTCTGTCGCTTGTATCGATGGCGTAAGGCCAAACGGCAGTCGAAGGGATCTCTCACCCTGGAGGCGGTGCGTCAGGTCTTGAATGACCTGACTAGTGGTAGGGTAAGACTCTTTCCATTTCAGCCTTAGTTTTTTGCCTCTTCTAATTTTGTATTGACTTATGCCTTCTTGGGGATTTTCAGGTGACCTTTTATCCTTGGGGGACCGCCATTCAGGATACGGGGGTGACTGGGGTGAACGCGCAGATAAGGCATTTGTTGGCGCATGAGTTCGGCCATTCCTGGTACCTCGGGGAGAGGGTGATCCGTCAGATTGCTGAGGAGGAGGTGGTGGTGCCTCCCGCGCAGCCTCCTACTTCTATGAGGCGAGAGCGATAATTATTGGAGGATGAAAGGATCGCGGCGATGATTGGCGAGTCCTATGCGTTGTATACTGATATGGCTGCGCCATATGACTATTTGGACTTTGTAATGAGCTGGTTGATGGCACCCAGTATACATGACGCTTTTCCTTTCCCTCCTGTTGGTTCGAGTCGGGCGGTGGGGTCTTCCTACAGTGGTGGTGGTCCGTCGGTACCTGCGGTGGCGGCGACCTCGGAGGTCCCTTTTGTTCGGCTGCACACTCCTTCGTACAACATCCGACGGGCTGATGGAGGGACGGTGCCAATGCTACACCGTCCTCCTGGGATGGATCCGGAGGAGCTGGGCTTGACAGAGGACGTCCTTTGTCATGCGGTAAACCTTTCGGTCCTTTTCCTCTCTTTTTTGATTTCTTTTGCTTGATACTGATTCTTCCTTTCCTTTGCAGCAAATCCGGGTGTTGACCACTTGGCTCAGGGACATCAGGGATTGGATATCATCGGCGACTTCCCACATTCGGGAGGCTGTCCCTATTTCTTCTTACTTGGTGTTGTCAGCCTTGTCCGGGGGAGACTCTGGCTCGAGTAGTGGGGGCGTGTCATTTCGCCGTAGGGGAAAGAGAGCGCGTCGCCGGGATGGAAATTTTTGAGAGAGAGAGGGAGTGAAATGTGGGTTCGGGTTGAGTCCCGTTGTTTTTGAGTTTTCTTTATTTCCTGCAAAAATGATGTAACACATAAAAATATATATGCAATGCAATGCGGTTTCTTGACTATCTTTTATTTTAATGATGAAATGAATGCATGCGCTTTTTAATTTGCTACTGAGACCGTAACATAGGAGTATTCTTGGAATTTTTCAATGGAAAGTTGCTTTATTCAAAACGGGGAATCCCAGGAGGGAAAATGATTCTTGAAATTCTTTTGAGAATATCAATTTATTTTTATGGAGTTTTCTGATTTGACAAAGAAGGAATGGAGGAAATTTAAAAAAGGGAATTATATAAGGAGGAAAAAGGATTTTGAAATTCTGTTGAGAATATCAATTTTTATTTTTCTGATTTTGACAAAAGAGGAAAAAGGGAGATTTCCAAAAATGGGGGTTGCCGATCGGCAAGCACCCTGGCCTGCCTATCGGCAGTTCAGTCCAGTGCCATCAATTGAAAGCTTTAATTGGTACCCTCTTCAGCCTTTAGTACCTTGTGGGGTAGGGTTCCTTTCGATTTCTGTAGGGTTTATGTCCTTTGTGAGGATTTTTGAGTATAAAAAGGGGGAAGGGTGGAGTGTTTTCCATACACCTTTTACATTCTTCATATCCACCCATCATCTTTTAGTCTTGCAAGATGGCTCTCCCTGGTAGCATTGAGTTTGCCAATTACCTCGAAGCATTGGAAGCTATGTGATCTTATAATGTCGACTATGATGCCTTCAATATGCGTCGAGTCTCCTTGTGGTGTAATCGACCTTTTGAGTGGAATATGCTGATGGCGGCAGTACAATTTTGGTACCCTGAAGACCAGGTATTCCGCTTTGGGTTGGAAGAAGTTTTTCCTACCTACAAAGAGTTTTCTGCCATACTAGGCGTGAATCCTAGTATTGCCGTGGTTTTACCCGAATTCTCTTGTTCTCCTAGGGATCTATTGGATGGGCTTCTTCATATCTCACCTTTGGCGACCAGGTCACTGGTTGCTAGAGGGATGATCTCCCTCCCGGCGGTGTTGCAGTCCGTGCGTTCGCGGGAAGTAAGTGATGCTGGTTATGCTGGAGCCGATGTTCTGGGCCTGGTTTCAAAATTGCTGTTGGTGACTGGGGAGGTGTGTGTGGACCCACAACTTGCAGCCATTACCTCATGGATGTCATACCGTCTTAATCCTGCGGCCGTGATATTGGCGGAGACTCTGAATGGCCTGGATGCCTGGAAAGAAGGTCGTTCTAACTTTATAAGGGGTAGCCCTGTGATGCTGTTCATGTGGTTGTCTGAAAGATTACGCTTATCGACTCCTCCAGAATATCCTTTGTCGGCTGTACCTAACTTCTTTTCACGCTACTTCATCCGCATGGGCCTATATGTTGAGAACTGGGAGGATTGGCTTGTGGAGCATGGGGCTTGTGGGTTGTATTGGTCAGTGCCTTGGTGGGGACAGTTGTAGCCTATTCTGGAGCTAGGAGAATATTCATATGTGCGGCTGCTTGGTCTCAGGCAGACCTCTTTTTATTTCCCTTGGTGGCTTTTGTGTCAATTTAGCTGGGCGCAGATCGTGCCCTCTCGGACCTCAAATATCTTTCCAGTAGAAGATTTGACTGAGTGCTTGCGTCTGTTGCTTGGATCTCTGTGGGAAAATTGGCGTCCGTCGACCCGTCCCTCTCAGTCTGTTAGGAAGGTTTGCCATGTCCCCAAAGATTATATGAAGTGGTTGTGGACGGAAGTAGTTAGCAAGATGTTGGCAGTAGAGACCGGTCGTAGGTGGTTTGTTTTATCTGACTCCATGGAAGGGGGTGTTGTGGTCTTTTCGAAGATGGTTAAGGCTCATCGGTCCATGGAGTGTTTGTGGCACTCCATTCAGGCAGGAGAAACTTAGGGTCCTCAGGATGTGGATGATAAGGGTGCAGGCTCTTCGGGTAGCTGTGGGTAGGACTTCTGGGAAGTTTATTTATGTAACAGATGTGGGGGATTTTGTCTGGTTTTTATGGTAGTAGGGGGAAGGGAGTTATCCGTTCCTTTTTCTTATGTAATCCGTACTGTAATTTCTTATTAATGAAATAAATAAGTTTATGATCATCCAGCTGTGCCTTTCGATGAATTTTGTATTTTTAATTATCTATACCAATCGCTAAGGCATACATAATCCTTTTGTTCAAGTATATGTTTAGAATGAACTGTCGTTTTCGGGGGTAAGAAAAGAATGGTATTTTATGAAAAAGAAGGGGCCGTGCTCATGTGAGGAGTATGAGCTGCCTACATACCTCTGGGGTTTTTGAAAAAGTTCTTATCTGTTTAAAAATAGTTTTTGCAGAGGATCAGGCCCACGTGGTTCTGGGTAGAGGGAAATGGAGAGAGTTTTTTTTTTTAGAATAGAAGGGGGATGAGAAGAGTCGTAGCGCGCCGAGATTTTGGACTAGGAGTAGAACTTCTTGAGATGGTCCAGATTGACTGGACGAGCCATCTCTTCCCCATCAAGGTCAGTGAGCATGGCGGCACCGCCGGATAAGATTTTCTTTACAATGTAAGGGCCGCTCCAATTGGGTTTGAACTTTCCTCTAGGGTCCCAGATGGGTTCGATTATCTCTTTGAGGGCTAAATTTCCCTCTCGAACACCGTGGTCCTTGACTCTCTTATTGAATGATCGAGCTATTCGGCGATGGTATCCTTGTATGTGGTAAAGAGATTTTAATCTCCGTTCATCTAGAAGGGTCAGCTCATCAAGACGTCCTTGGCACCAGTCTTCTTCACTAACCTTGCTTTCGAGCATGACACGTAACGAGGGTATTTCCAGCTCCACAGGTAAGACTGCCTCCATGCCGTAAACCAGGGAGTAAGGGGTAGTCCCAATAGAGGTTCGATATCCCCAGAGGGCGTAGGGGATCCGATCGGCCCAATCCCTAAAACTTTCGGTCATCTTGATGATGATGGCTTTGAGGTTTTTGTTTGCGGCCTCAACTGCACCATTGTTCTGAGGTCGGTAGGGAGAAGATTTATGTCTCTGAATCCCATATTCGTTGACTATTTTTGTGACTTCAGCCTCAAAGTGCAAACCATTATCCGACATTAGATCGTGAGGGACCCCATATCGGCTGATGATATTCTTCTTGATGAATTTGTCCACCTTCTTGGCATTTAATACTGCGTATAACTCAGCTTCGACCCATTTGGTGAAGTAATCGATGGCAACAAAGATGAACTCATGCCCGTTTGGCGCTTTTGGTGTAACCTTCCCTATGATGTCGATACCCCAGGTGGAGAACGGCCATGGAGAAGTCATGTTATATAATTCCCGCGGAGGTAGATGTTAGAGATTGGAGAACTGTTGGCATTTAGCGCACCCTCCGAACATAGGCGGTGCAATCCTGGGCCATGGTGGTCCAGTAGTAGCCTTATTGGATGATCTTTTTGGCAAGCATGTGACCGTTCATGTGAGGTCCGAATTCCCCGCTGTGGATTTTTTGCATTATCTTTTCAATGTCAGCCCCTGCAATACAGTGCAAATGAGTTCCATCGAAATTCCTCTTGAGTAGTGCTTTATGGCAGGTGATGTACTGAGCGGCCAGCCTTTGGAGGGTAGCTCGATCGTTCTTGTTAGAACCCTCGGGATACCTATCGTGTTTGAGTAGGCACCATATATCATAGTACCAGCAATCAGCTAGTTCGGGATCTTTAGTGGAGACAAGCTCAATATGGTAGCAATGGGTCGGTCTGTCTTATTTTTGAACTAGGAAGGGGGTCATTATTATTCTTCGGGCATGTCGACCATGGAAGCCAAAGTAGCGAGAGCATCGGCTAGGTTATTCTTTGCTTGGGGTAGGTAATGGAAGTTGATGTCTCAGAAATGGGACGCCAACTCTTCTAATTGGGCATGAAAGGGTTGAAGCTTTTCGTCCTTGACCTTCCACTTTCTGAGCACTTGACCGATGATAAGGGCAGAATCCCCGTATACATCAAGGTATTGAATACCTTTCTCGAGAGCGACCTGGAGACCCACTGTGCATGCCTCGTATTCTGTCATGTTGTTGGTGCAAGGGAAATCCAATTTTATGGCGATGGGAGTGTGGGAGTCATCAAGAGCGACCAAAAGTATCCCAATGCCATATCCCTTTTTGTTGGCAGCGCCATCGAAGAACATTTTCCATCGGGGGCAGAGGATGTTTTCATCTGGGAATTCAGAGATCCAGACATCTGCTTCTTCTATAGGGTAGTCAGCGAGGTATTCAGAGACGGCTCTTCCTTTAATGGCTTTATGTGTGACGTACACGATATCAAACTCGGTTAGGAGCATCAACCATCTGGCCATTCGACTGGATAAGGAGGGTTTCTCAAGAAGGTATTTGATGGGATCCATTCAGGATACTAGTTTAATGGGGAAAGCGAGCATGTAATGTCGCAACATTTGGGTGACCCAGACAAGTGCGACACATGATTTTTCCAAAGCAGTGTAGTTGACCTCGTATCCGGCCCACTTGCGACTGGCATAATAGATGGCTCTTTCTTTGCGGGAGTTCTTGAGGTACTGGGCTAGCAAAGCCCCGGCTGCAGTGTTGTTATGGTTAGGTATAAGAGCAAAGGGAGACCAGGCTGTAGTGGCATGAGAACTGGAGGTTGGGTTAGGTATTATTTGATTCAATGAAAAGATTCTTGGCAGGCCTCATTGGTTCACAGATGGAGGTTAGCTGGCTTATGAACCGGCTGATATATTATAATTTCCCTAGGAAGCCTCAGACTTCCTTCTCTGTTCGGGGAGGTGGCATCTCAAGTATGGCCTTCATCTTGGAGGGATCTGCTTCTATCCCCTTCTCACTGATCATTAATCCTAAGAGTTTTCCCTTCGTAATGCCGAAGACGCACTTCTGTGGATTAAGTCTCATATGATACTGCCGCAGTCGTTCGAAGAACTTTCGGAGAGCAGGAACATGACCTTCTCTAGTTTTGGACTTGATAATCATATCATCCACGTAAACCTCGACCTCTTTGTGGATCAGATCGTGAAGGATGGTTGTGGCAGCCCTTTGGTAGGTAGCCCCAGCATTCTTGAGACCAAATGGCATAATGGTGTAGCAAAAAGTTCCCTATGGGGTGATGAATGCAGTTTTCTCGTGGTGGTCGGGATGCATCCTAATTTGATTTTATCCAGCAAATCCGTCGAAAAATGACTTGAGAGCATGACTGGATGTGTTATCCATGATCATGTCGATGTTGGGCAGCGGATAATCATCCTTCGGAGAAGCTTTATTTAAATCTCGATAATCCACACACATTCGAACCTTTCCTCCTGATTTTGGTACAGGTACAATGTTGGCTAGCCACGTGGGATATTCAATTACTCGAATGAAACCCACGTTCAACTGTTTGATCATCTCTTCTTTGACCTTAAGCGACCATTCGGTGTGGAGCTTTCTCAACTTTTGTTTAACTGGCTTGGCATTTGGGAGAATGGGGATCTCGTGCTGAGCTATTTCGGGATCAATACCGGGCATGTCGTCGTAGGACCATGCGAAGACATCCACGAACTCCTTTAGCAATTCTTCGAGTTGTACGCGCTCATGCTCGTCAAGGGTGGCCCCTATCCTAATCTCGCGCAGTTGGCTACTAGAACCGAGATTAATAACAACAGTCTCTTCTTTATTAACTTGAATGAGGTTATATTGTTTATTATTAACCTTATTTAGATCAGTTAAGAATTGTTCATTTGCAAAATCATCATCATCAAAATTTTGATTAAAATCCACACAATTAATGTAAGGCACAACAAGATACTCAAAATCTTCATTTATTTCATTGATAGGAAAAACAACATTGAGAACCTCATCAAAAGAGGTCTCGATTACATCTGAGCAAGGATGGACAACAGTGGATAAAACAGGGCAAACATTTGGGTTGAGGGAGATTTCAAGAGGTAGAACTGGCGCAGCATGCCAGTTGAGGAGAGGTGTATCAGCAGCTTTAATCAGATGGGATGGGTCCCTTGATGTAGTGCCTGAATGAACCATGCAGAGTGTCAGCCCCAGTATCTGCAGGTTGAAGGAATCTTCAGAGTCACTTTCCTTAGTTTCTTCAGTATCTTTGATAAGCGGTGGCACCTGATATTGGTAACTTTCGGCCCATGGGTAGATATCTTCGAAGAAGATCTCCATTCTAGGCTTCATCTTCTTATCTGTATGGTCATACCACGGTTCTGGAAAATCGCAAAAGGGGAAATCCTCGCCCTCCTTGATGAATCGTCCATTTAAAGAATCTCCCGAGATAGTTCGGACGAAGTCTAACCCTCTCTTTGATCGAGTCTGACGGATCATTCGGAGCTCTAGTTCTGATGGTTGATATCCTAAGCCGTAAGGAGGGGAAGCTTTCTTCAGTTCTATGGGCTCAAGTATCCCTTGCTGCCTTTGTCCCAGCCCTAGTCCGGGCATGAAGTGCATATTTCTGAACATCTGAATCACATTGACATTGCCACGAGGGTCATATTCTGGAGAAACCCTTCCTTTGAAACCGTCCCCTACCGGGAGTAGGGATAGTTCAACTTAGAAACCTGATAGGAGCATATCATTTGACCTGTGCTGTATCTCAAGAATTGGACTGCTGGTGCTTGCACCCTCGGCGTTACCATCGTCACCCAAGATGGTGATGACTCGCCCATCGGCGAAGAACTTCAGTTTCTGATGGAATGAGGAAGAGACACCCTTTATACTATGGAGCCAGGGTCGTCCGAGCAACAGGTTAAAACAGGACGAGATATCGATGACTTGGAATTCGACCACAGGGTTTATAGGTCCAACCCCTATTACAAGTTTTATGGATCCCATCACCTCACGGTGGGTATTATCGTAGGCACGCACGGCAGCGGATGTTGGAGCAAGGTCACTTTCTTTCAGACCTAAACATTTGAAGGTTCTCAGCGGGCAGACATTTAAAGTGGATACGTTGTCAATGAGAAAGAGTGGTACAAACTTCCCCATAACTTCGACGGAGATGTTGAGTGCATGATTATGATTTGGCCCAATTTTAGGGATTTCTTCTTCAGAAAAGGACAGTATTCGGGTAGAGGTCAAGGATCTAACCAGGTTCACTGCTTCTTCTGGTGTAGTAGAGGGGGGAGCTATGGGTCTAGTGAGTAATTTGATTAAAACGTTTCTGTGTAGCTGGGAAGACATGAAAAGCCCCCATAGAATGATGTTAGCTTGATTTTTCTTCAATTGATCGAGGATCTTCCTCTCCTTGAGGGTCATTTCTGGCATAGGAAGGTCTTCAACGCCCTTCCCTTTGTCATTCGCTGGTAGTGAGTTTGGAATTTGGTAATGTCTCCCAGATCTGGTCACGTGATTTACTGAAGAAGGGAAAAACTTAAATCCAGTTTCCTCATCAATCACAGGTTGTTCTGCCACCTTGTCTATTTCTCTGAGGAGTTCCTCAAATGATATCATCCCATATAAGTCAGCTATTGGGCCATTTCTTCCTGAAGCTTGTTCTTCATTTAAAACTTCGAATTCTTCCCCCCATCCGGTAGCAACAATTCTGTTTTCCCTTGTGAAGTTAATGCATTCCATAACTTCAACGGCTTCTTCATATAGGTCTTCCCATTTTGTGGGGATGTGTAAGGGTGAAGGGACCAGGTGCCCTTGCAGCTTCAAAGTGTCAAGTAACTCGGTGATACTGCAAATGTTATTGGTTTGCCTGAATGCTTCCGTCATGATCCTGACAACATCATCTAAGAAGATTTTGTCGGTTGGTACCATCCACCTATCTGATTCTCGGGCCCATTTCCGTGATTCCAAAAATAACGTACCGAACCTCTGGTAGTCGATAATCATCTGTGAGGGCAATTTCAGCCCGAACTCTAGGAGTTGGTTTAATACCTCTAACAATTCCATACCTTCACTTTCAGAACAGGTTCGGACAGTGATGCATGCTCTGGTAAGGAGTGACAAAGCCTAATCAGCGGGGCTAGCAGGGTGTAAGAGGAAATATGGGTAAAGTTGAAGGGGTTTAGGAGGGTATAGGGTGTGATTTGAGTTGATGGATCAAAATCTGGGTTTTCTTCCAAGAAGATGGCATTGGTGTGATTTGGGAGTGGGTTATGAGTAGTGTTTGGTTTAGGATTAGCTGGTGGGGCGATGGTATCCCGGTCAATGAGATCTTAGATTATGTTTCGAAGGTGGAAGCATTGGTTGGTGGTATGGCCAGCTGTTTGGTGAAAGGTGCAATGAGTATCGGTCTTGAAATTTCTGGGAAGTGGATTGGGTAATGGACGTGGATCCAGGGGCTTTATAAGGTTTCAGCTTAACAGGGCTTGGTAAACTTTGGAGAGGGGAGCATGGATCTCAGTGTATTCCCTTTGGACGGGAGCAGGGCGGCTTTTCGATGCCCATGATGTGGTTGGTTGAGAGATATTGTTGATGGTTGAGACTGCAGCACTGACAGGCTTGTCGTATTTTCTGGGGGTGAACTGTCCGGACACCTTCTTTGGTTCAACTTCTATTTTGGCAAGACCCTCTTCGATTTCTACTCCTGCTTCTCTGAGAGCTCGAAAATGGGGGTAGTACTGTCCTCCCATGGTTGCTCGGACATGGGGCAAGCAATTCTTCTTCACTATGCTGACTTGTTCTTTTTCAGACGGCCGATTAGTCATTTTAGCCTCTTTTTCCCTCCATCGGGCTATAAAGTTACTGACTGATTCTCCGGAGTTCTATTTGAGCAACTCTAAATCATGACGGGTGACCTCAAGCTCTTCGTTGTATTTGTACTACGACGTGAATTCTCGGGCTACATCCTCCCAGCTACGGATTCTGGATTCCTCAAGAGATAAAAACCATCGAAGAGCACTGTCTTTCAAAGTTTGCTGAAACAATTGGTTCATCACTTCTTCCAAAGCCCCTAGTAGAGTCATGGAACGATAACTGCGAATATGAACAATCAGGGGACCACTCCCTCCAAATTTCTCGATATTTGGCATTTTGAACTTCTCGGGTAACCTTGCTTTAGGATAAGGAGACATATTGGTGTATTCCATGTAATTCCTAGAGATCCTGACTTGGTCAAACTTCTTAGTGAGCATCTTGAGATCCTCTTTGACTTTGTTCAACTCCTCCTCCTTTGGATCAGCAACCAGAGGCAAGTTAGCCATAGGCTGGGCAATGTTTGGCATTGGAAGCTAGGCAGGCGGTGGCCCATTAGCAGGAGGGGCACGCGGAGCGTGCTGATATTCTTCTGGGACCCAGATGGGCTCAGGTGGACCCATAGCACGAGGGAACAGGGCCTCGGGATCTTGAGGAATAGGACCTTGGTTTCATTGCATTTTTCGAACCTCAACTTGGAGGTTGTCAATCTTGGTCACGAGCTGAGCTAGGACTGTCGGCAAATCCGGTTGTGTGACTGGTTCTTGATTCTCATTTTCCATGGAAGATGGATGGATTTCGGACTCGAAAGAAGTAATAGAGGAACAGAAGAAACTCCGGGCTGATTTTACTGAAGACCTAAGCCAATAGGGAGCCAGGCCAAGGGCGTGCAGTCAACCTGAGAAGGCGTAGGATGAGATTTATTTTTGAGAAAAGTGAAGGAACTATTTTTGTATTTTTGATAAAAAGGGAGAAATGTTTTTGGATTTTTGATAAGAAAGGGAGAAATGTTTTTTGGAGACGGAACTCAGCATGATTATTATGATTATTATGTTCTCACTTGTATTTAATTCTCCTAAATGCAATGCCAGACGAGACCTGAGCCTGGAAAAGTGGGGTTTTAATATATGCAAAGCTACGATTTGGGACTTGTAACCAGGCTTGCGGACAGAGTCCCGTTTTAAAAATGCGCGAAAATTGGGCGGAAGATCGACCCGAAATTTTGGCAGAGTTTCGGGTCGAAAGCGGCAATCTAAAGTGCGTGTCCTAGGTTTGACACCTATATGCGGGTATGCAGTTGGTTGGGTGAATGGGCATGGGTTCCCCCCTTTGGCGTGACTTCCACGATATATGTCTTGCTCTTACGGGCAATCGGTACGTGTGGACAAGCCATTTGATATACCTGAGTGTATGTGAATTGCCTCACCATATACCTCGTGAGGACAATACGTGTGAGAGCGAATTCGATATACTCGGTGTACGTGAACGAATTCCCTACGATATACCTCCCGTCATGACTTCGGTCAAGCGGTACGATACGGGGGAACCGTTCGATATACGTCGAAGGTACTTGGTCAATGGAAGGTGAGAGTCATATCGCTTAGGCTAACTGCGACCTGCCAGACCAGTGCCCATCACGAAGTGACCCTCTAGTTACTGGGTAAAATTTGGTCAATATCAATGCTCTTTGGTGATGTCGTGTGAATCATGCATGATTCTCTTATTAGTAGCTCATGATGAGAACGCCTTTCTTTGATTATGCCAAACCGGGAACAAAGTACAAGTACCCCAAAAGGTACGCCAAGTATGGATAGGTGATGCGTGCAACATGGGAATATACGTGATCCTAAGTGCATGTGGTGTGAGGTGTACATGGAGGATTTTCTACAAGTGTGTGAACATAAGCATAAGCATGGGATATACATGTGAGAAAGGGGAACACGCAGATATGGGGGGGGGGGGGGGGGGAAGCAGAAACAAATATAGCATCCATGTAAATAGAGTTAAGCCCTCAAAATAAATAAAAGTCCCCAGCGGAGTCGCCACTATTGCCATCCCCGCCGCGGAGGGAGGAGGAATCCTTCGGGTCCCGCACGTCCCCTCTCGGGAGAGCGCTTCGGTCGGCGTCGATTTTGTGAGGTGTGAAAAATGTAAAGAGATTTAGAGTCGTCAGTCTATTTTACTCAAAAAAGACAAAAGAAAAAGGGGAAGGCACCCCGAAGGATGGCTTCCAAAGACATATTGGTGCGTGCAAAACCAAAATGATTCGAAAAGGGTTCGGAGGCTTAGTTACGAAATGGGAAATTGTTAGGCACCCATTTAGCCCTTTCAGTCTCTCATGGATATTTGCTATTTTCCTTTATGTTTCCCCCCGTGAGATGTGTGCATGTGTATATATATATAGAATGGAGGTAGGAATCCTCGGCTTGTATCATGGAAAAGATAAAGGGAGTCATCCATAGGAAGATTATATAAGTAATATTAGAAAAATAAGATTTACGCGGTTACCCCTACGTTGATCGCTATAAGGGAACGATAACGCACATGGAGTAATGTGTCACTAAGACTAAGGATATATATAATATAAGAAAAATGGATTTAGAGAAAATAGGAAATGAGAGAGAAAGTGAGAGAAAGGACTCGAGTCTCGAGTTTTACCCCGAGACGCCTACGTAGCCTGTAAAAGCATCAAAGTCCACGTAGTTCGCATACAAAGCAAAGGGGTGGGGTTTATCCTATAAATACAAATGTCAGATCGCTTATTTGTAAGTGTGTGTGTGTGTGTAGAAAAGGTGTTTTAGTTGTGAGAAAAATGTAGAAAAAGTGTGAGAATCCCTACTTGGAATTTATGAGAAAACCCTCTTTTTCTTGTTTTGAGGTTTTTATTTATATGAAAATAAGAGATGTGAAATAATACTAAATAAAATATATTAGGATGTGTGGGATGAGATTATAAAAGTGCTAAGTAAGAAAACAAGTTATTGGGAATTCAAGAGAATTTAAGAGAGAGAGTTTGAGAAAGTTGGACCTTCTTGAAGATCTTGAATATTGGAGAGCAGCCCTTGAGCTTGGATGATGATGGAGAGTGGTTAATTCACTAAGTTGATGAAAATGATGATGAAAAATGAAGGTAAAAAAGGGATTTGGAAGTTGAAATCACGCTGCCTTCGAGAGAGGTTTCTGGGATTCGTTCAGAGAGATTTTTATCAGATCTAGGCTCCCCCTTGCAAATGAGGCCAAGGCCTCCTTTTATAACCCCAGGGGACTATCGATCGGCCCTATCATGGCACTGCCTATTGGCAGGTGCCGATAGGCAGGATCTGGGACCAGCCGTTTGGCAGTGCGCCTCAGGCTTTTTCGAAAAATTAGCCACCGAGGGCAAACTGTTGGTCAAAATCGTGCACGGGGCATACCGTTGGAAAGGTATTTCAGATACCTTCGAAAGTCCTTTGGACCGCTCCCGAGTTTGGGAGTTGACTTTGGGTTAAATGTGGCTCGGAAGCGTTTGTCGGTCCATTGGACAGGGAATCGCGCGGACGCAAACGGCGCATTCGTCCGCATGGTAAGTTCGAATCGCGCACGGGGCATACCTTTGGAAAGGTTAGGAGATGTAATTCTACATTCCAAAGAGTTTGACCCGGTTTGGAGAGTTGACTTTGGTCAACCGGGCCCGAGAAACGCTCGGCGGCTTCCCGGAGTTAAACGGATCGTTCGTCCGCATGGAAAGTCGGAATTGCACACGGGATGGACTGTTGGAAAGGGTATTTAGTTCTCTTCGAAGATTCATTCAGCCTCGGTCGAGCTGAAGAGTTGACATAGGTCAAATAGAGCCCGGGAGCTCCCGGTGGCCTCTAGGTCAGGTTTCGGACGCAAATGGCACGTTCGTCCGTATGGTAAGTTGGAATCGCGCACGGGATGGATCATTGGAAAGGGTATTCAGTGACCTTAGAATATTCATTAAGTCTCGATCGAGACGAGGAGTTTGACTTTTGGGTCAAACTGAGACGGGGGGGGTGCCCGATGGCTTCCAAGTCAGTACTCGGGACGTGACCTGGGTTTATAGTGATGAAAGGAGGTACTAGGGACCTAAGGAGAGTTAAGGGGTAACAGAATGGGGTGTCTACACCCGGGTCTCCCGATTTGTGAATATGACGATAATTTGCAAAAATAACACTTAGACTTAAAAACAAGTCGTTAAAGGTTGAAAATCTAAACTAGCCCCCAAACGAACCCGTAAGAGGCACGAACACCTCGTAGAGGACCAATGTAACTTGTAGGAACTGACTGCGTAGTCCCGGGCCTCCCAATTTGTGAATATGACGATAATTTCCACTCCTATATGTAATTTTTTAGTTTGAGTAAGTTTTTTTTTGTAAATTACTGGGTTACTGATATCGTATCTTTTTTGTATCCTAACTTTTATGGCCGTGCGGGCTTTTGTAAGTTAATTGTTATATTTTGTGGTTGTGCGTGCTTTATGTTAGGCAGGTTTTGTATTAGCAGGTTTTGGAATGTCCAGAAAATAGAGAAAACTCTGCCCATTTTTTTTTGGCCTGTGAACTATTAAAGACTTGTAATATTTTGCAGTTTGTATGTACATTAGTTTATCAACAACGTGCAATATTTTTAATTTGTGAATTTTTGTTCTTTCAAATAATTTTTTTTTCTTTTTATAAAAAAATTGGCACAGTTCAAAACCGTGGCAAAAATGCATCATATTTTCGCACGGTTTTGAAATGTGCCAAAATTTTTTAAGCTGTACTGAATCCGGCACAGTTAAAAACAGTGCCAAAAGTGTGCCAAAAATATTAAATTTTGGCACGGTTTAAAAGTGTACCAGAAGTGTTCCCGTTTGGCCAAATCTGGCACACTTTTGAGCCGTGCCAAAAAAAATGGCCATTTTGGAATACCTGATTCTGGCACAGTTCTAAACCGTGCCAGATTTGATCTGGCACAGTTTTAAACCGTGCCAAATTCCTATTTTTGGTGTAATGTTGGTGTATCAAAGCTTCATATATTCTCACGGGGCAAGGTATATATCGAAATACAGACATAAATGATATTATGTTAGATGCCAATGCTTCGTATACTGAGGAGCCAATTCGTATCTTAGACTATAGAGTCCAAATTTTAAGGGCTAAGGATATTCCGTTAGTTAGGCTCTAATGGGGTCACCATAGTGAGGATGAGTCTACTTGAGAGCCTGAGGATACGATGAGGCAATAATCTCCTCATCTATTTTGAGGCAAGTATGTGTTATTTTTTTGTGAATTCCAAGGACAAAATTCTTTTTATGATAGGGGAAGAGTGTAATACCCCATTATTTTAGAGAATTTGTTAATTAAAGATGTTATACCACATTTAATTAGGAGAGAATTAATTATGACTGTTTTAACTAGGAGAGATTTAAGAGGTCGTACCTTGGTGTGACGGCAAGTGGCCTCGCCCAAGTGACGGTTGATTTCGGGTTCAAGACATGGGAACAACCTCTTCATATATGGGGTAAGGCCAGTCGACATTCGACTCTCCCCGATGCTGTAGTTTAGCGGGAGCCTTGTACACTTGGTACAACCTTTTATGTGTCATTTTGTTAAATTGAATTAATGCAAAGAATTCAGAAAGTTAATTGAAATGGAATGTGAATTATAAAAGTGAGATTGGAAATTAAAGATTAATGTTTAATTGTTAAACTTTTGGAGGGCAAAGGTTTTATTGTATAAAGGTTGGGTGGTTATGTGAGAAACTTTGTTTAAAAATAATAAATTTCATGCTTGTTGGTTAATTGGTTTTAATTAATTTAATTAGTTTAATGTATTTGATTATATAAAAAGGGTTTAATATTTATAAAGGAAGAAACTCATTGTGTGATAAATTATAATGGGATGTATAATATATTATTGTGGGTTTAGGGTTACACACACACATACACACATAAACACACACACACATACATACATACATACATACATATATATATATATATATATATATATATATATATATATATATATATATATATATATACAAGCATTAATTATTTCAGTTGAAAGGGTTTAAAATTTAGGGAATTGCGTCACTAAAAGGGTTTGGGAGTGAGGTTATTGGATGAAAAGAAAAAGAATTTGGTGCTGGGTTTGTGGAGAATAAAAAATTGAAGGGGGTTGTCCGCTGAAGGGATTTCCTTAAAGGAAAAGGTTTCATTTTTGAGCACTAGAATCAGTGTGGAGGGGAGTTGAATTTTCCCCTTGTGAGGAAATGGATGTGTCATCGTCTAAAATTGATTTGTGGATTAATTGTCTTAGTTAGGTAATTCCAATAATATACAATAAAAAATAAAGAGATTATACTATAGGGCTACTAAATTAAGAGAGATAGAATGCTGTGAGAGACAAAGAAGGAAGGCGGAGATTTACGTGGTTCGGCACAATATCGTGCTTACATCCACATATGCAGTGTTGGTACTTTGTTTATTATTGGGAAATTGCTATGACTGTTGAGACTATAAGTTTTGGTGGAGTCTCTCTCTTTAGGATTTGCCTATAGATGTTAGTGGGATAATTTGCGGATCCCTTATCCTATGGGATTCAATGCTATTTATAGTTATTAATTAGAGAGAGAACATTAAGGGAAATGTGAAGTTCTTTTATAGGTCAGACAGTTATACGTTTTACATTTAATGGGATAAATAATGATTAGTTTGTTATAGTACGGTATAAGTGGGATATGGTGTAATTTCCCACGTGCATAAGTAGGGCAGTCATGGCTATTGGTATTCTTCCACATATTCAAGATGATGCTAAGTTGGCCATGACAGAGTTAATTAACACTGTTACCCAGTCTGTTTTAACAATAACGTGATGTTCAATAAAAAGGTAACAATGTTTTTATTGAACATCACCTTCTCAAGATTTTAGGGTTTTTACCTTTATTCTTAGGATATTTTGTGGTTAGCACTTGTTAAATATTATTTGGTGTTTGATAACTGGGGTTTAACCATTTAGGTCGCCATTGAGCTGGTTGGCCTAGGGATTCACCATTTTTAGGGTTTTGTTTGGAATAAATACCCATGTTCAGCATTTGGGTAGCCCCCAGTATCTGTCCGTCTACTAAAAACTTTGTATGCAATCTTGATGAGCTATCCTCCCCACGTTTAATGTTTATTTGAAATTTTAGTTAAATTAGAACCTACTTGCCCCGATATTACTGCGACGAGTTTTACACAACCTTTTCAAGTTGTCTTCCCAGAAGACAAGCCAAGGCATCCAAAGTTTAACCCTAAGGAAGTGTCTTCAAGTGACTATGCTCCCTTACCAGCTGGCGCACCATTTATGGGTCCTAATCTTGAAGGTCAAAGAGTAGGTAACTCATTTTCACAATGAATAATGTTGAGAATTTAGGGAAAACTATATCCACATCTATAATAAACTAGGATTTTTCTTATGAGGAGGTTAGATTGGATAGAGCGGAGGATGTGAGGCCTAACAACGTGGGGGATAATACCAGTTAGTATTTCCCCTATAGAAGAACCAATTGAGGAGGGGACATTTGCTGTGAAGAGTGATTCAGTCCATACCTCTGATTTTTATGACCCGTTCATTAATGATGCGAGGTGGTACACTTGTCATATCGTTGAGAATGAACATGATAACCTTAAGGAAAAATATGACATCCCCATTAGCATCCAGAATAGGTTTCCCACTAGTGAGGAGAGGGTATATGATAACTCTAATGTAGATGAGATATGCCTTCCTTTGTTGGTACTTCAAGTGGGACTTAACCTACCTCTACATCCTATCATTAGATCCATTCTTAGTGGGATGGCGTGATACTTACTCAGCTTCCCCTAATGCATATATGACTGTTCTTGGGGCCATGATGTTTTGGAAGGCCCAAATATGATTTTATTTAAATGGTAACATTTTTAGATACATCCATGTCTTGCAGGATAATTCGAAAGTCCTTGGATATTATTAGTTTTCCTCTAGGAGGTCACATTTAAGAAAGGTTAAGGTCGTTCAGACTAATGACAACAGTTGAAAAGGCCAATTTGTGTTCGCAAAGGGTGAATGGAAATTTATGGGACATGAGAAGAATAGGCCGTGTAGGGTCACATATGAGTGGAATGGGCCGAATGTAATAGGTAAACTTTTACACCTTTGTGCACCTTTCTTTTCCATTAACTACTATATTATGATATTTTTGTTTATTCGTTTAAGTGAAGAGGGCCCCAAGGCTTCTTGCTGCTGTTCAGAATCTAGTGGAGGCTTATTTTGTGAAAAAGCCCCCAAATTTGGAAGACTTATTTTTTGTTGACAAGTTCATTATCGCAGGATATCATACTACTCCTGATAGAATTCCTTAAGTTGAGATTGCTGTTCCTTTGGAGGAAGGAGTAATTTTTGAAACAAAGCCAGGGATAGAGGCTGATTTGGAGGTTGAGGTTGAAGATAGTACAAGTATCAATGTTTTATTTTTCTATTTGTTCTTATCACATTTTCATCAGATTAATAACTTATTCACTTGCCCAGTTCCCTCCGCTGCTCTCTCAGATCCACCTTTAGAATCTATGTTTAGGAAAGCACCACGAAATGTTGATCGCAAAGTGATGAAAATTTCTCACCAAAAGAGGCTAGAAGCTGAGTGGAAGAAGGCTGAGGCCCAAAAAAGAGCTGATGCTGATGAGGAAAGGCAAGTCGAGTAGAATTCTCAGAAGAAGGCTGTAACAACCCAGATTTTTAAATTGGTATTTTTAAATAAAAATTGGAATATTCGAGAAAAATAAAATTTTATTGGTTAAATATGTTGGTTATGATTTTAGAAGAATATAACTTCAAGAGGAATTGAGATCGGATTTAAAACAAATTTTTAGTAGAATTTTTAATATTTTGCCTTATGGCATTTTTTAGGGAAATTTTCAGATTTTAGGCATGATCGATCGATCGATCATTTTCATAGATCGATCGATCGATCCTCCCAGAAATTTTGCTCAGCAGTTCGTCATTTTGACCATTTTTTTTTAAACCATTAAAGTTATATAAATACATGATTTCGGAGTTAAGTTTTTAAGACCCATCCTTACCAAACTTTGAGCAGCCAACCCCCTACTTTTCCCATCATCTTCCACCTCCAAACCTTAACCTTCATTAAAACAGGTTTTCAAGCTCAATTTTGGGGGTCAAAACATAATTATTTCAAGGTGGTTCAAGAGGGGTTTTCGATCAATTTTTCAAGGAGAACCCGAATCTCTCGTCAATTTTTACATCTAAAAATTAGGCATGTTTATCCTAATCTTTTTCTTTTGTTTTATGTATCTTGATTATAGCCTTCATTAAAACTCATGTGTTCTAAAATAAATTAAAGAATATAATATTTGGAAGAAATTAATTTCGGGGTTGTTTTGTGATAATAATTAATAATACCAAATAATTATAACTTTGTTGTTATTTGGATTGTAATTATTTAGTCGGTTATATTGTGGGCATATACATTGATGATGCTTAGATTTAGCACCACCAGATAAGTGATGATGAGCTCAAACAGTAATAACCATAGCAACCATAGAGATGTATATGTGTGTTAGTGTGTAGAAGGAGATGAGTACAAGAGGATTAAGACAATGATGTATAGTGGTTCAGCCAATTTGGCCTACATCCACTGTGAGTCTATGATCCACTAAGTATGGGCACTAATGGCCTTGGATACAATTCACATAAGCTCACTTTATCTCTCTACTGTGTGTACAAGCAGAGTTTTAGCTAGGGCTGCAATTATCGATTGATCATCCTCCTATAGGGTTGTAGGTGACAAGTATATATAGGTATTGGGGGTGTAGTGTACCCCCCAAGTATGCATGGTGCATCTGAATGATCATCTAGCCAATCCCCTGTTAACACCTGTAGATGCCAAATGATGACATAATATTCCCTCACATGAGAGTGTGACTTTGTTATAACGGTCTCCCATGTGCCATGTGAGCCTCACGCGCACTGATCCACGCGTCTCCCAAACCACGCGCTGTGATGATGTCACCCTCATCCTTTGATATGAGGCCGAGGGCAAAGTTACTTCCGACAATGAGTCTGGCCTAATTTGGGCCTCGTACTGTCGTATCCTCGGGGGGTCGTCTGGAGCCTAATGAAGGGTCGGCCCCCCTGAGGGGTCGTCTGGAGCCTGATGAAGGGTGGGCCCCCCGAGGGGTCATCTGGAGCCTGATGAAGGGTCGGCCCCTTATGGGGTTGTCTGGAGCCTGATGAAGGGTCGGCCCCCTGAGGGGTCGTCTGGAGCCTGATGAAGGGTCGGCCCCTTGTGGGGTCGTTCGAAGCCTGATGAAGGGTCGGCCCCCTAGGGGTCGTCTGGGCCTGATGAGGCGCATGGCACCCTCTGCATGGCTGAGGGTATATACGGGTATATCAATCACCCCCCAGCCCTTAGCCATAGATGATGCTGAGATGGCTGAGGGATAATGTTGCTTTTGAGACTAAGTGTATGGTCTGTTTGATGAGTGACACCTGTTAAGATGATGTGACACCTATCAAATTTTTATCCAATGTCATTCCAGTTTTCAAGGCATGGCGGCTGCATGCTGCTTGGGGCTTTGTGACCTAATGATGTCCTCCTCGTGGGATGTGCTTTGCCTTAAGTAATGGGCCCATTCATCACTAAGGTATATAAGCAATTTTTGAAACCTTTCCTTCTCTTCTACTTCTTCGTGCCCAAGCTCTCTCTCTCTCTAGATTTCCAACAGATAAACCACCATTTCTGCAAATTTTAACATTTTGAGTTTGGCAGTCTCGCTCTTCCCTCTCAGGTAATACCTCTACCCTAGTGTCCTCTTTTCCTTAATTTCTTGCTTGATTTCTTATTTTAGGATCGTAGGGTAGGATTTTCCTTAGGGTGTTTCATAACTTTTCTGGCGTCTTCTCCGACGACTGGTTCTTGAGTGTTCTTGATTAAAACACTTTGTTTCTTTTGTTTCAATCCAAAAGTCCAGTTTAATCAATTTGCAAATTTGTTTGTAGTTAGCTTAGAAATTCATCCAAGTGTAGGGTCTCCCCCTTAATGCTTAGGTGGCTTTATAGTTTAGCCGAGGAGTTCCCATCCTTGAGAGAGAAGCTCTTCGTAGAGATTAGGCGAATAGAGGAAGAGGAGGAGAGGAGACGAGGGGCTGACCCTAATTGGGTACGACCCATTTTTCCCATTCCTCTTGCCACAATAAGACCCTCTGAGTCTTGTGGGTCGTCTGGTCGCCTAGCCGAGAGTTATTCAGGAGAGATGGATGAGAGAGCGTCGTCGCCAATTGGTGCTGGACCTTCTGGGAGAGGAGAGGCGTCTAATCCAAGCCCAGGCCGACAGACCGATGGTATGGTTGCTTCCGAGTCTGTCCCTGTGACAACCCTATCCCCACACGCTTTCCAAATGGCTTTTCCCTAAGGTCCTCTGACAGGTGATGAGGCCGAGGCTGAGGGTGAGGGGGACTGAGGATGATGAGGACTCAGATGACCCAGTTGACACATCTCACGCCTCGTCTTATATTTCCCCGGTCAGGGATCGTGACCTTCTTCTGTGGAGGCATGCATATGGTGTTCCTCCCACCATATCTATGAGGGTTCCCTCTGAGGACGAGAGGGTCTTTGAGGGTGAAGAGGGAGAGATAGCGGTGTACGAACAAATGTTCAAGGTAGGTGTCATACTCCCTTTACATCCTGCTATCGTAGATATTTTATCATCCCTCGGCGTTTCCCCCTCTCGAATTCCTCCCAACTCTTGGAGGACGATCCTTGGTTATGTTTCCTTATGGAAAAACTCTTTCACTGATGAGCCCTCGGCCGATGTATTCTTGGCCTGTTATAATATCACCTCCTCGTCCAAACATCCTGGGTATTATCACCTAGGAGCGAGGAGGTCTGACAAAAAACTTCTCCACGTGGCACAAACCTCCAACCACGATTGGAATAAGAGATTCTTCTTTGTCTCCGGAGAATGGGAGTTCTCTGTCGAGGCACAACCTGTAGCTGACGATCTGAGGGTCCTCAGAAGATGGTCTAACCCTTCAATGAAGGCCAGGTCAGACCCCGGACTTAGTCTGGAAGAGAAAGATATAGTTGAATATCTGAGAGGACGAGGGAGAGGGAGTGAACTTCCAAAGTTTGAAGATCTGATGACCCCTCGGTTCCTCAAGGAAGCTGGTCTGAGGGTCGGCCCCCTGACAGAACTATGTGAGTTATATTATTTTTTCCATTCTTTAATTTTTTCAAGTGTTTCATCATTGCCTCTGCATTTTTCTGACGCGTCGTCCTCCTTTCAGGTCGTCCTACTGGTATATCGGACTATCTCTGGGAAATGACTGCTCCCAGTTTGTTGTCAGGCTTGGCCAAGAAGAAAGGCAAGGAGCCTCAACAAGCTCCGAGGTAGACGCACACCACAGGGCTAACACCTGTTGAGCCAACTGTCGACAGACAGAAGAGGAAAGAGCCCGAGGTCCCCGTAGAACCTCGTACAGGATCATGGACGAGGGCAAGGGTTGAGGCGTCTGAGGGAACCGCCTCTTCTTCTAGCATGGGGGCCTTCTGGTCCCAGAACTTGGCACTTCTGAAGGCCGAGCCATCATCACTTATCGCGAACTTGAGGGTGGCTAAGGCGTCAATATTCTCTGCTCCCTCGGCTGTCGACTACGAATTCTTGTCTAAGATTCCTCCGGCAAAGGTGTATGACTACGGTTTGCACGCCTTGGCTCAGGTACTTATCTTGCTTAATTCCCTTAACTGCATTCTTTCACCAACTGTTTCCTCGGCCGCTTAACAAGTTCTTTTTCTTATGCAGTCTGTTTGTGCTTTTACCTTGGCCACCAAGTGGATGGCGGAGAATTAGGAGAAATTTCATGAGGCCGAAAGGGCCATCCAACACGAGGCCGATCTGCAGACTGACTTAGAGACTACAAGGGCTGAGCTAGAGAGTGCCAGAACTATATATGCAAGGATTCTGGACGATCTTACGAGGCAGCATGACAAGGACCTGAAGGCCAAAGACTTGCTAATTAAGGAGAAGGATGAAGCCTTGACCAACCTGGGGATTCAGTTCAAGGCGGGAGCCGATGCTGTGGAGGCCTATAAACTCTCAGACGAGTTCCAAGTCTTTAGTCTTGAGTACTTAGAGAGAGGGATCAGGATGGCCTGCCGGTGGGTCGTTCTCAAATTCGGCAATGTCGTCTATTCAGTCCGTCCCTCTCTGGAGGCAGTTCATCTGGATGACCCCTTGATTGTTGAGGCTCTAACCCAGATGGAATCCCAGGTGCACGTCGAGGGTGTCGGCACATCTGAACACCAGCCACTCGTGGTCGTTGGGGAGACCTATCTTATTGATGTTGAGGCCTTACCCTCTGATGTCGCTCCATAGGGTGGCTGTCTGTAGCCTATACACTCTTGATGTAATCAATATTTTTGTACTCTACTTTGTAGAACACTGTAATATTTCAATTATATCATCATCTCCCTTGTTGTCTTCCATATTTGTCTTTTGTATGATTTGCATTGTGAATTTTTTATATTATCACTAACCCCTCCCTCGTCTTTCTTGAGGACCATGGTGGGGTCGTCCCCTCCATGCGACCTCATTATAGCCGAGGGTTATAATCACCAAATTAATGGTTTGAAACAAAATTTTCCCTCGTCTTTCTTGAGGACCATGGTGGGGTCGTCCCCTCCATGGGACCTCATTATAGCCGAGGGTTATAATCACCAAATTAATGGTTTTAAACAAAGTTTTCCCTCGTCTTTATTGAGGACCATGGTGGGGTCGTCACCTCCATGCGACCTCATTATAGCCGAGGGTTATAATCACCAAATTAATGGTTTTAAACAAAGTTTTCCCTCGTCTTTCTTGAGGACCATGGTGGGGTCGTTCCCTCCATGGGACCTCATTATAGCCGAGGGTTATAATCACCAAATTAATGGTTTTAAACAAAGTTTTCCCTCATCTTTCTTAAGGACCATGGTGGGGTCGTCCCCTCCATGGGACCTCATTATAGCCTAGGGTTATAATCACCAAATTAATGGTTTTAAACAAAGTTTTCCCTCGTCTTTCTTGAGGACCATGGTGGGGTCATCCCCTCCATGCGACCTCATTATAGCCGAGGGTTATAATCACCAATTTAATGGCTTTAAAAAAAGTTTTCTATCGTCTTTCTTGAGGACCATGGTGGGGTCGTCCCCTCCATGCGACCTCATTATAGCCGAGGGTTATAATCACCAAATTAATGGCTTTAAACAAAGTTTTCCCTCGTCTTTCTTGAGGACCATGGTGGGGTCGTCCCCTCCATGGGACCTCATTATAGCCGAGGGTTATAATCACCAAATTAATGGTTTTAAACAAAGTTTTTCCTCGTCTTTCTTGAGGACCATGGTGGGGTCATCCCTCCATACGACCTCATTATAGCCGAGGGTTATAATCACCAAATTAATGGTTTTAAACAAATTTTTCCCTCGTCTTTCTTGAGGAACATGGTGGGGTTGTCCCCTCCATGGGACCTCATTATAGCCGAGGGTTATAATCACCAAATTAATGGTTTTAAACAAAGTTTTCCCTCATCTTTCTTGAGGACCATGGTGGGGTCGTCCCCTCCATGCGACCTCATTATAGCCGAGGGTTATAATCACCAAATTAATGGCTTTAAACAAAATTTTCCCTTATCTTTCTTGAGGACCATGGTGGGGTCGTCCCCTCCATGCGACCTCATTATAGCCGAGGGTTATAATCACCAAATTAATGGCTTTAAACAAAGTTTTCCCTCCTCTTTCTTGAGGACCATGGTGGGGTCGTCCCCTCCATACGACCTCATTATAGTCGAGGGTTATAATCACCAAATTAATGGCTTTAAATAAAGTTTTCTCTCATCTTTCTTGAGGACCATGGTGGGGTCGCCCCCTCCATGCGACCTCATTGTAGCCGAGTACCGTTCTCTGAAGATGTTTCCATGCGTACTAGAACTGATAAACACAAGATGAGGGGAAACACTGATATTTCTCATTAATTTTCCAAGTGTTCTGTTGCAGCAACTCCTATTACAATTATGGTCTATCAAGACCGTACAACACTACTGATAGTATTTTTTCAAATGATCTGCATTCCAGGGGTTGGAAAAGGGTTCTCCCTCTAAGTTTTCTAGCCTATAGGTCCCAGGAACGACTTCATCGATGACCCTATATGGGCCATGCCAATTAGGATGGAGCTTGTTGGGCTTCTGCCAAGTATTTTTGAGGACCAAGTCCCCTACTGCAATTGGTCTCTGCTTAACTTTCTGATTGTAAAACCTTGCAGTCCTCTGCTGGTAGGCAGCTTGCCTTATCTCGGCGTCTTCCCTCCTTTCCTCAATCAGGTCTAAGTCGAGTTTCCTCTCTTCTGAATTTATTTGGGGGTCATACATTTGGACCCTATGAGTAGGAAACGCAATCTCGGTGGGGATGACGGCTTCTGAGCCATAAGCTAGCATGAATGGGGTCTCTCCGGTAGAGGTCCTCACTGTCGTCCTGTATGCCCACAACACGACATATAACTCCTCGACCCATCTTCCTTTTGCCTCCTCAAGCCTCTTCTTGATTCCATCTAGGATTGTCCTATTTGTAACTTCTGTTTGCCCATTGGCCTACGGTCGGATCGGGGTAGAGAAGAATTGTTTGATACTCACCCTTTCACAGTACTTCTGTAGAGAGGTATTCTTGAACTGAGTCCCGTTATCCGAGATGAGGGTGTTGGGGAGTCCATATCTGCATATAACATTTTTCCAGATGAACTAGAAGGTCTTCTGCTCTGTAATCGTGACCATCGGTTCGGTCTCTACCCATTTTGAGAAATAGTCAATCGCTACGATGAGGAACCGATAATTATTGACTTCTCTTGGTAAAGGTCCTACGAGGTCGATCCCCCACACTGAAAATGGACATGAGGACGTAATGGAGGTAAGAGGCTGATGGGGTTGGTGAGGGATGGTGGAAAATCTTTGGCATTTATCGCACTTTTTTACATATGCCGCGGCGTCTTTCCCCAAGGTTAGCCACCAGTACCCTTGGGTGATCACCCTCTTCGCTAAGGATCTGCCCCCAATGTGGCTTGAGCACGATCCTTCGTGCACATCTTTCAAAATGGATGGGACCTCAGATGGGTGCACACACCTAAGTAAGGGGAGTAAAAATCCCTTTTTGTACAAGGTGTCCCCAATGACAGCAAACTTTGCAGCCCTGTATCTCAACTTCTTCCTTTCTTGCCTTGCTTATGGCATCTCCCCCTTTTTAATGTATCTGATCAGAGGGTCCATCCATGAAGCTTCCTGAGAAACATTTAGGCAATTGCTAAGTGTTCCCTCAGTGTCTTCAATAGTTGGCCGAAGCAAAATTTCCACTGGGACCGTCCTCCTGATGTCTATCCTAGTTGCCGAGGCCAACCTAGCAAGGGCATCAGCACGGCCATTGTCAAGCCTAGGTATCCTCTTTAATTTCACTTCTCTGAATCCCTTCAGCAACGACCTCACCTTCTCAAGGTACCTAGCCATCCTCTCATCCTTGGCCTCGTAAGCTCCTAGTATTTGAATCACTACTAGCCTCGAATCACTATGAACCAAAATCTGGCCGACACTAAGAGATCTGGCCAAGGAGAGGCCTGCTATCAAGGCCTCATATTCGGCCTCATTGTTGGAGGACTTAAAGTTAAACCTCAGGGCATACTCGATGTCTATGCCGTTGGGTGCTGATACTATTAATCCAGATCCACTTCCACTTTCGCAAGAGGACCCATCGACGAAGAGACTCCATACAGTATGTTCTTCTGAGAAGCTTCCCTCGGTGAGTGACCCTTGTCTAAAGAGATATCTTCCCTCTTCATTTTCAGCCAATTTCCTTCTAGCGGTGCTTGTCTTAGACTTATCTGCAGGTGTATCGGTGAGCTTACCTTATCGGGTATCTATCTTCCCGAGGCTCTCACCCTCGGCTTCATCATCTTCCCAAGTAAACTCGGCCATGAATTCTGGCAATGCTTGCCCCTTAATGGACATTCTAGGCTGATACACTATGTCAAACTCCCCCAGCTCTATAGCCCAGGCCATTAACCTCCCTGATTTTTTAGGCTTGTGCAAAACCTGCCTAAGGGGAGAGTCGGTGAGGATGACCATTGTATGGGACTGGAAGTATGGATTCATCTTTCTCGATGCATGAATCAAGGCATAGGCCAACTTCTCCATCTTATGATATCTTTGCTCTGCCCCCTGGAGTGCCTTGCTGTTAAAATACACGGGCTTCTGTACCCCATCTTCGTCTCTCACAATGGCTGCACTGATGACTGACTCTGAGACGGTGAGGTACACATAAAGTCGTTCACCTTGCACTGTCCGTGACAATAGCAAGGGAGACCCCAGGTATGACTTTAACTCCTTGAAAGCCTCATCACACTCTTCACTCCATTTGAAGGCTTTTCTGAGAATTTTGAAGAATGGTAGACACCTGTCTGTGGCCCTAGACACGAACCTGTTCAAGGCCGCAACTCTCCCTGTGAGTCTCTGAACGTCTTTAATGGACTTGGGGGTCTTCATCTCAATAAGGGCCTTTATCTTTTCAGGATTGGCCTCGATGTCTCTTTAGTTGACAATGAACCCCAAGAACTTCCCTGCTCTGACCCCGAAGACACACTTGGCCGGGTTGAGTTTCATCTGGTATTTGTCCATCGTATTAAAGGTCCTCTCCAGATCTGCCACATGATCCTCTGCCTTCAAACTGTTAGTCAACATGTCATCTACATAGACCTCCATAGACATCTCAATTTGGTTTTCGAACATTTTATTTACGAGGCGCTGGTACGTTACCTCCGTATTTTTTAGGCCAAAGGGCATGACCCTATAACAGTATGTCCCCTTGTCAGTAATGAAGGTTGTCTTCTCCGAGTCCTCAGGGTTCATGAAGATCTGGTTGTACCCTGAATATCCATAAAGCTCATGAGCTCATGGCCTGCGGTAGCGTCTACCATTTGGTCAATGTGGGGGAGAGGGAAGCTGTCTTTGGGACAGTGCTTGTTGAGGTCGGTGAAGTCCACACACATTCTCCACTTTCCGTTGGCCTTTGGGACAATGACTACATTGGACAGCCATTCAGGGTAGATGACCTCTCTGATAAACTCAGCGTCTTCTAATTTCTTGACCTTATCCCTAATGACCTCATACTTTTCTCTAGAGTAAATTTTCCTCTTCTGCTTTACCGGCTTTACTCCTTCTACCACATTGAGCTTGTGGCACATGATTTTAGGGTCAATCCACGGCATATCTACATGACTCCATGCAAAGACACTTCATCTTCTCCTCAACAGTTTAATGAGGTCTTCCTTGATATTGGGCTTCAGAGACTTGTTGACTTGGACGTTATTTTTGGGTCATCCTCATCGAGGATGATGGATTCTACCTCTTCTGCGGCCTCTCCTTTCTTTAGCTTCGTCTCATCCCTGGGGTCTAGGGTATCAATATTGTAAGTGGTTGTATCCCTGTTGTGTGCCTCTCTTTCTTCAGCGGAGTTGTAGTAACATTCTCGCTCTATCATCTGGTCTCCCTGAACTTCCCCCACCCCGTAAGGGGTAGGAAATTTAATCATCTAATGGACCGTAGACGACACAGCTTCAAACCCCTTGAGGGCCACACGTCCCAGTATGATGTTGTAGGCCGAAAACACATGTTCATCCATCATAAAGAAACTGACCTTCTTGGTAAGCCATCTAGGACACTCGTCCGCCATCCTGAGATCGGCCTCATACACTCCAAGGGGATGAACCTTTTCCCCACTGAACCCAATCAATGGATGATGGTATGGGATGAGTCTAGCTCGGCTGAGACCTAAGGCTTTGAAGCATAGCCAAAACATTACATCTGCAGAACTGCCCCCATCGACCAATATCCTCGGCACCTCACACCCGTGCACCCTAGTTGGGATGACGAGTGGGTCATCGTGTGGGGCTAGGAGGACTTTAAGAAGCATCATCTAGAACCCCACTATCAGAGTGTCCATATCGACCTTCTTCCTCTTTTCTGACTTGACCTCCAGAGAGGTTGAGTGTACCGTCTTCGTCACTGCCTTGGCCTCAGCCACATGGGCCTTCCTGTCAGCGACCTCTGACCCTCCTCCTGTTAGACCCCCGAAGATCATTCCCACTCCAAGCGAGATTATATTAAGCCTTTTGACAGGACCTTTGTCGTCTCTCGGCGGGAGGTTAGGGTCGTCCTCATCATCAGAAGGGTCGTCCCCTCTTTTTTGAGGACATTCTCTACATGCATCGCCTCGCTTCTTTCTGGGGTCGTCCCCTCGGCCCCTATTGAAGGTACCTTTGTCGATGTACTTTATGAGCTTCCCTTCTTTCAGAATCTTCTCAATCTCATCTTTTAGAGCTAAGCATTTGTCTGTTATGTGGTCATGGTCTTGGTGAAATTCGCACCACAGGTTCTTGTTCCTCTTGTTGAGGGCTGCCCTCAACTTCTCAGGCCACTTTAGAGACCGGTCACTCTTTATCTCATTGAGAATCTATTCACAGTTGACCGTTAGAGGGGTGTAAACAGGGAAATTGCTATCCGTAGACCTCTTCTTCCCCTTGCTTCCCTGCAGATGGAAGCGGTGATCCTGGCAATGTAGCAATGCGGCATTGAGTACATCAGTGAAAGTACTCAGGGATAGATTTCCAATAAGGTGCTGACGGATCCTCCAAGTTAATCTGTCGACAAACAGCATAATCTTCTTGCTCTCACTGGGTGCCTCATCCGGCACAATAGTGAGAAGTCTCGTGAACTCCTCCTCATACTCAGCTACAGTAAGGTTCTCCTGCTTCAGATTTAGTAATTTCCGCCTCATCTCAGTCTGCACTGCGGGTGGAAAATACTTGCGGTCAAACTGCTCCCAGAACAACTGAATAGGGATCGTGTCCCTCTCCTCCAAAGTAGTAGTGGACTCCCACCACTGTAATGCAGCTCCCACCAGCTTAAAGGAAGCCAATAACTGCTTTTGCACGTCAGTGCACTCATACATACGGAGGTTCCACTGGATGTCTTTCTTCCATTGGCTAACTGTAACAATATCGTAGCTACCAGAAAACTCAGGGGGATGCGCTTTCTGAAAAGCATCCCGAACCCTCTCCCATGCGGATGGAAGCTGTGCTGGTACTGGCGCCACTGCCTGAACCTGGGGTGGAGCCTGCTGAATCACCGCTATTGCGACATTTACCGCCTGAGCAACAATGGCGGCTACTTCATTTGCATTCATTGTGCCTGGTGCCGGAGCTGCTGGCTGCTCGGCTTGGGCACGCCTATCTTTCGGAGCACGTCTCGGAGGCATCTGAAACATGAACAAGTTTATTATTCTAAAGTTATCATCAAATCTCAAATAGCTGAAGACTTTAACGTAAAAGCAGGAATACAACAATCCTAAGAATAGGGCTCTATAGCAATAACGTTAAGCTGAAAGCAAAATAAGCCGTACAGATCCTATGGACACTAAAACCTGGCTCTGATACCACCTGTGACACCCCGCCTAATTAAATATCGGGCGATCACTCCTTTATTAAATTAAATCAAGGTAAACAGTTGGTTCATTCTCAGCATCACTGTCGATAAAAATAATTTTTTTTCCAATTTAACACCCTAAATAATTAAGCTAAGTGTCAAAACATTTCAAACATAACTTTCCAAATTTTATTTAAAGAAAAAGATTTATTTATTTTATTAACAACATACCAACAATTGAGTATCACATCACAATAACCTGTAACACGAAATTCAATGAATATAATACATTCGTCAATCGAATGTCCACATATGAAAAATAAAGTCACGAATCCAAACTGAATAAAACCCATAGTAACAATACTGGAAACAACTGAAATATAAATGTCCCAACAACAATGAAATAATGGAAAGGGCGACACATGCCCAATAAATGAGAATACTAGAAGTGGAGTCAATAAAAGAAGCCGTCTACGCAAGTGACCTGCAACTCCCACCTAAGCTGCAGCACGTTCCTCTCAAGGGATCCTAAGCAAGACGCCCCTGTGGCCGGGCACCTGAAATATATACATATATATACAAGAGAGAGAGAGTGAGAAAAACGGGTCAGAGCCCGAAAGTGTGTTTTATTTAAAATACGTTTAGCAAGTATTTAAATTGATACAGGCCAATGCAACAACATAATAGTGCATCACTCTCTTGAGAAATACTCGCCTCTCTTCTAATGTACACACCTATCGCACTAACCTTCCCAATAGTTTCTTAACAATTTTATTATACTAACATTTTCCAATAATTTAGCGTATCTTAACTTACTCATAAGATTTCGAAACCAAACAATATTTTTATTAAAAAAAAAATACTTCCAGATTAGCAGCAGAACTCTCGTTTTAACTTTTATTAATTTATAAAGTTCTCAGTAACATATTATACTTTCACAAAACAAATATTCACTATCGGAGTCATCAACCAACTCCTACTTATCAAATCACAGTAGGCAGTTTCAAATTTCATAATCTCATATATATATTAACTACTCGTATAATATATATAAAATAACAGCACCCCTCATAAAACTATGGTGCGTGCATACTCTACTATCCAGAACCCCATATCACTCATATTAAGGGGAATACAATCTGAATCACTCTCGAATTGTATTAACATAAATACACAAACAATATTGAGGCGAAGCATAGATTCCAAGTCTCTAAGAGGATGGCACATACCTGCGTCTCTTAGGACCGTCTGAACTATCACATCGATAGCCTGTACCAAGGATATCTATCTTCTAGGGTACAAGTCAATATCCTCCATAAAGGTCCCATCGAGATAAGACTTGTCCCAGCGCGGTAACCTCAGGGATAACAAGTAGCGTGGGCATGATTTTCACAAGTATATAATATATGTACACATAATCATATAAATATACCACTTTCATATTAATATAGGTTCTTCTCGTCACCCGTAATTATACCATTTATCCTTAAATTCACATTTATAAAATTATGTATAAAGTTTCATTCCTAACCTTAACTCAAAGGGTTTTCTCACTCATTACCTGACACTCGTGGACTATATCCTCATAACTCTGAAATTCAGTAAGTGTCTTTATTAGGTTCCAACGTAACTCTCTTACGCACCTCACCCTTTAGATTTATAAATTCACCAATCCTAAAGTAAATGTCCCCTAAATACCATTCTCGTTGAAGATTAAAGGTCCCAACATTTATTCATATGCCCTACTGGTCCTCAATGTCTCCCAAATCATTTTATCAAGAATGCCCAAGAATTATATCACGACAATTTGAATTTAACTCATTTAAAGAGGGAATTAGGAGTCTGCCAGGAGGGGTCGATCGATTGAAGTTTGGGGCTCGATCGATCGAACCTTCGATTGATCGAAGCTCTAGGCTCGATCGATCGATCAAGCAGGTCTGCGAAAAATTCTGCAGAATGCAGTTAGGGGTTTCATCACCAAAATTACACCAAATTCATATTTTCAAGTTCCAATCATCCCAAAATTCTACTACTAACATTATAACAATATACCAGATGATTCTAACATAAGGCATGTATATATTCATCATTTAAACACGGATTTTCAACCTAAAATTATATCCAATTATCAAGAACCCTAGAATTTTCTTAAACAGTTTTCTAACAAATCTTTCTCCAGAATTTCTTTCTTAAGATCATCAAAATTTCGTGGTTATTTCCTCTACATGGAAAGGGTTTACAAAATCAACATATAAATCAATACTACATGGATTATCCTATCATAAATTGGGTTTTCTTCCATAGTTTTCATCACAAATCAATCCTAAACTAATATGAAGATTGCACCAACGAAAATAGCAAGTTAAACACTTGCCTGGGATTTTTGGTATTCTAATTCCCGACTGATTTTGGTATGGCTGCGTTCCTTGTCTCGCGATCTACGCGGTGGTGGTGGCGGCGGTGCAAACCGGTGACTTTTTGGCCTTGAATTTCCTTGGAACTCTCTCCTCTCTTCTCCAATGGCCGTAAATTGATTTCTGGATATTCTAACCCTAAAAGACTAACCTAGTTGGCTGATATAGGTTGCTGAAATTCGTGGGTTTAATTACCCAATTATGTAAAATGACTAAAATGCCCTCCCGGGGTATTAATTAGGCCTAAAAACGCCCCGAGACCCAAACTAAACCCCCGGGTACACTTTTCTGACTATCTCGACCCTACCGGACGCATTGGCGCACTAAAAACGACCATACGGGAAACTTATAAAATATTCACTTTTTATTTTACAAAATTAGTCCCGACGTGACACGAGCACGTTCCGACTAAAATTTCCGAAATCGTCATTTAATTCACTCTTGACATTCAATATAACCAATATAATATATTACTTTGCTCATTAATAATATTCAACAAGTTTACCATAATTACTAACTCTCGTCACGTTAATAATTATAACATAATTAATTTCCGGATTTTTATTAAATAACTAACTCACATTAAATTTAATAAATCCCCAAATTAATATAGCATAAAAATACGGGGTATTACATATATTAAATCTCATTCTTTTAATTTCTTAATTCAAATATAGCCTCACTACTTTTCATATATCAAAATTGAACAATCATTCACTAAATGTTTATTTTTAACCAAGATTTCATATTCACGTTCATGTATATTGTGTAGTAATGCACTATGAACTCAATATAACTTCTCATTATATTCCCTTTTTCATTATTGTATGATTGTTCTTTAAATAAACAAACAATGACCTTGACAAGTCATTTATCCAACACAATTACTTTACAATTATAATCTTACTCCAATCCTTATTAACATAATAGTCTTATGCAACGCCATTAATTTACTAACATTACCAGTTTTCTTAACCTGGATGTTGAATGTAACATCACAACTTAAAACCTTAACCATGCCCACGAGCTCCATAATAATTCTCGAATTATTATATGTCGTATTTCTCTCAAATAACCTGTACAAATACCTTGATGTATCACATTATAGTATTTCACATAGAACATTATCCTTACACATATTTCTAGTGACTCGTTATAATGTGAACCATATTATTTATATGACATACCCTTAGTGATAATACATAGGCACAATGACAAATACAACTCAATATCCACCCAAACCAGTTGTTAATATTCAAACCCGAATAGCCTCTTTCCCATACTTATACACAACACATATTCTTAAAATGGCTCCCCAATATTTTTAAACTTCCAACTCTTTAACACATTGTCTCAAATTTATTCATATTAGCATTTAAAAACATCACAAGGGTAATATCCACTACATATGAAAGAAGTACATCTCAACTCTTATTACACTTTTCTTCTACTTATCATAATTCGGTATGAACCCATATTCAGATCAATTTTGACATTTTTGCTAGTAATTGAATTTCAGACCATTTCACATATTAAATTAAACACATACAACTATTAATATTTTCACTTCACCTTTACCATGTGAATCTTCATTTTATTCACACTCTAATATTTTACCATCTCATCCTTTAATGGAATATGGGTTCCCATACCTCATTCTCCCACATAAATGGGCACACACCAAACCATGGCTTAATAAGTGACACAACTCAAGTCTACATATTCAAGTATAAGAAGAGATTACTTCCAATACTTCACAATTTTTTATACCACATTTTGTCTTTAAAATTTTTCCTTAATTGACATATTGGTCCATACAACAAATAAAATAATGCAATGGTTCATATTAAAATACTTGTATTCGTTGTCATCCCTGAATAAACCTTAACATATCATTTCCTTTCCTGCAAGATCCTTACATTTAATATCTCGCACAACAATATATATGTATAACTAACAAATATTAGTCAACAAAAGCTAATTTACATATGACTCAAAATAATTTCTACTTCCACTGCCAAATCTAAGCGGTCTTCAACCATGAACCTCCAAAAGCTAGGCTCTGATACCAAAGTTGACACACCCCAACCCAGTTACTTATAACGAAGTTTGAAAGTTAAAGTGAGTCAAATCATAATTACCTTAAGCAAACCATAAACACTAGTATCCTTTTTCCAGTTATTAACATGAACCAATAAAACTACAACTTTTGACAACTTTAAGGTAATTATGCTTATTCAAACTTACTAAAAAGATAAGTGGAATTAAATTACCACATTTAAATTTGATCAAAATCATGGCTTTATGCATCCATTGCTAACCCCACCGACCTCCTAGATTTGGCAGTGATATCACAATACCTGAAACGTAAACATAGAAACTATGAGCAAAATAGGTCAACAAATGCATCACTACTACACTACTGCAGAAATTTAAATGCAATACATCATATATGTGTGATAATGTATAAACTTATCCTACCCATATTATATAAAATTTAATGCAATACATCATATCCATGTGGTAATATATAAATACTTATCCAGCTCATTCATAAAGAATGAGCAATTTTATACTTATCCGACTCATTCATAAAGAATGACCAATTATATACTTATCTGGCTCATTCATAAAGAATAACCAACTTATCTGGATCATGATTCACATATCTTGTTTGCAATATACAATTCTCCCTCATTCATGGTCGAGGAGTAACCCCGTGTCTTTAATTGACAAATCTCCCCCATTTTGGGTCGGGGAGTAACCTCCAATTTCAGTAAACCAAAATGAACAAATTCATATTCAATATTATTCTGATCATTTTCATAACCATGTATAATACATGTTACCCGGGAGTGATATTCAGATTATATCCATAACCCTTTGTAATACATATTTTTCCAGTGAGTACACTCACTTTAGCCACTTAATGGGTTTTCCCTAGGTCCTTATCTGACACTTTTCCAACCAGTACTCATTTCCTTACTATAATTATTACAATATTAGTATCATGATAAGAATATTAACAATATATATACTCACTTTAACATAATTAAACTCATAAGCATCATATGATCCCATTCAAATCATTTATCATAATTGAAGTCTCATCCAAATTCATGTTAAAATGTTTAACATATCCAATCCATAGCTCAAACATACTTTAATTTTTCTTGGCCATCCAGTTATTATCATATTAATTTCCCAATATAAAAATACAACACATCATTTCAAGTTTTCTAGAGCAAGATGTGTCCATCTCTTTATTACAAAGCAAATTTGCCTTATAGGCTTTTTAATCTTTCAGTCAACTTCCAAGAATTTTCATAATTTATTGGTATTTTCACAATTTTTTTGGATATGTTATACATATTTGAGTCTATTTTTATCTCCAACTGGAATGATTCAATTCCAATATATATAAAAAAAAAGATATAGGAGTTTGAATACACAAGGGTTCCAATTGAAGCAATATACATAATTTACACATTCAACTTTGCTTAAACTCGCATCTATTCTTAAGTATACCTCAAGACATGGAAGTTTAGTAACCAAATGACGATTTCTATCATTTCAATAAGAAATTCCAAAAATATAATGAGATTTATGGGTAACCTTACCTTAGGGACTTTTACGTAATTTCTACGAATGTTTCTTCAATTTTTCTCACTTTCTTCTTCCCAATGTTCCCGACTCTTTCAACTTAGGCTAAAACTCTTTTGTCTGAGATATGATGAAGGAATAGATTATTTCAAGAGCTATAAGTCGGCATAATTCACCTACCCCTTGGTCTAATTAAAATATGACATGTGTCGCCATATAAGACAAAATATCCTTTAAAGCTAAATGACTACTTTACCCCCTGTTCGAGTTTCGGCATAACTTATTCCTTGGACCTTTATTTTACACACCGTTTATTGTGTTAAAAACTTAACTCATATATATATAACTCTGTATTTTTCACCTCAAGTCAATTATCATATTATAGTGGCCAAAAATAGTCCCTAACAAGAACATTCCTACCGAAGACTTCACAAATTTGTGTTTGTGACTAATTCAATATTTCATAAGTTATGAAGGTAGGATTAGACTAAACACAATAACTTAACATTATATATTATAATAACACATTATCACCATCCCATAGGGTAAGCATGATTTAAACATGGTTTATCATAATGATATCCGTGTCATCACATACACTGTCCCTTCGTTTCAGGTTTTAGCGCCTCGAGTTGCCATGTGTCAGCATGGGGACTATTATCTCATCATTTGGGCAAAAAGATTTGCTAATTTTTTGGTATTCCCACACGTTTTCCTATTTTCATATATGAACTTTTGAACATAAAACCCTTACTTTTATAGTCCTTATCATTATTTTCTTAAGTGAGCATTTGAGAGCTTTTTATATTCCGGCGAAAACACCCATAGTTTTCTTCATTTCAAGATCTTACAAAATCGTTTTAATGGATTTATCATCATCAAAAGTTTCTATCTCCATAACTACCACCAGTATTCCCCTCTTAATAGGGTCTTTAACCATTTCTATAATTGTTTCTATGGTGGTGGCCACTATAACCACCGCTCAAGGCCTTTCCACCACTATTGCGCCTTCAGGCTTACTTTCAGTTGCCGGCGTCACTTAGGGTTCCTTGAAATTTGGGATTTTTTCTTCTAAGGTCCCTACCACTAGAGGTCTCTCTTCTGAAGGAATGGTTTTTGACCGAAGTTTTGTAAGGGTTACTACTGGTGGGGTGCTTAATTTTGATGTTTCAGTTAACAGGGGCTCCTTTTTTATGGATATGACTAGGGAGGGTTCCTCGCTTGGCTTCTCTGTTTGGGGTTCCTAGCTTGTATTTTCTATTGGGGGTTCCTCATTTGGAATTTCCTTGTTGATGGTTATGACTCACGAGGGTTCCTCGCTTGGATTCTCTGTTGGGGGTTCCTAGCTTGTATTTTCTATTTGGGGGGTCCCTAATTTGGAATTTCCATTGGGGGTTTTTTGCTTAGTGTTTCTGCTGGGGGTTCCTCACCGAGAACCCAACTTATTAGGGATTCCTCGTCCATGACTTCTGTTGGGGGTTCCTCATCAAGAACCCAAGATATTATAGGTTCCTCGTCTATGACTTATGCTGGGGTTTCCTCGCTGAGAAACCAAACACTAGGGGTTCGTCGTCTATGGATTCTGCTAGGGTTTCCTCACCGAGAACCCAAACTATTAGGGGTTCCTCATCTATGACTTTTTCTGGGGGTTCCTCCTCTACGCCTTCTGTTAGGGGTTCCTTGCATTGGATTTCTGTCATAGTGGGTTCCTCTCTTGGACACTTGGTTGATGGGGGGTCCTCAACCACTTACCCCTCTTCTCAGTCTTACCAAGACCATATGCGCACTCGTAAAGGAAGGGATTTTGGCCTCTATCGTCGTGCACCTTATTTTGGGCCACAAGATAACTTTATGACCTCTCTTTCCCAGTTTGAGGAGAAATTTATTGCCAATATTGTTGACCAACCCCGTGTGGGTTTAAGTGAGTTTATTAATTCTCCCATCATTCTTCATGTTCTATTCTTAGAGTTAGAGTGTATCGTGGTGATTTTCCTTGTTTAAATATTGAGATCAAAGTTGCGGGAGGTGCCACTGAAGAGTTCTCTACTTGAGTTGATCATATTATTTCCACCCCTTCCTATAAGGATGTCTTTTAGGGAATTGGCCTTCAGACTACAATTGATAGTTTAAAATCTTGTATTATGGATAAACATGGATCCACCCTCAATATTTTCCTTTTTCGTTGGAGCAAAAAGTCTCACACTTTTGTAACTGGATGTGGTGAGTTCACTATTACCATGGAGGATATTTGTGAGTCATTTGCCCTTCCTTTTCTGGGAGGGCATGCTTTTACTAATGGCTATGAGGACCCCCTTGAATAGGAGATGGTAGAAGAGTTATAGTCATCCCTTTTTGGGTGTTCAAAATATGTGTCCATTAATATGACCGGTCTTACTAAATATTCTTTTGCTAAATGGTAGTGGTATTTGTTTAAAGATTTTGAGAAGCCCCCCAAAGGAGAGACTTTTGTAGAGTTCTCAAGAGTCAGGATGGACCTAAACTCCATTCCCCTTCACACTTAATTGCTTTTTTGGTTACTTTCTGAGTAGATTCTTTCTCCCAGGAAAGCTGAAAGACTCTCCCCATGATCTCCTTTTCAGATTAGCTGTGAGGCTAGCGCGAGGGAGGACGGTACCCCTTGCTACCTTGACCTTTGGGCTCCATTATACCTGACTGGATGACACTCTTATAGATGTTAAGATATCTTATGGCCACTACGATATTCCTAATTTAAGAAATTCCCTTGTCTTGATGGATTTTTATTTGAGTATTTTTCCCATTTTTCCCTGAAGGCAAGGGCCTATCACAGCAACGCTGCTCGCCTTATGAGGTAGCACAAAAATTCCCCTAAGAAACCCCTAGGATATCTGATTGATAATATTAAGGATTTGTATTTTCTTCCTTGCAAGAATAACCCCAGTGGTAGTTTTGACTGGTTATCTTTCTCGGGTGATGGTGGCTCTTTTTATTGCCCTTTGGATATGGATAGTGTATCTTCTTGCCCATATCTCAATGTGGTAGTGATATTATTACCAGGTCTTCTTTCTTCTTTAACTGATCTAGGTCAAGGCGGTGAGTTTTATCATTTCAAATGCGTGAGGAGACAATTTGGTTATGATCAGGGAATTCACACCCCTTCTTATCCCTCGAGTAGTTACCCTTCAGAGTTGTACTTGGAGGCTTTTAGGAACTTTACTTTTCAGGGGATGTTCCAAAGGGTAAGCTACTTGGGGGGAATATATGTGCCTCCCCATGATCGTTTTCTTTCTTTCAATTCCTCATGGTTCCTATTCTGGAAGCGACATACTATTCTTATTCAAAACTGCATGGATGGACCTCCACATGAGACTATTCCAACCAGGTATGTCAGGGCTTAATTTTTTATCAAAAGAAACTAGAAAGATGTTTGGCATCTTAGAACTACACCTAAGAATCCCCTAGAGCAAACTGTTCCCATCTTAGTGAAGCCCTTTCTTGATGAGTCCACCCAGCCAAAGCAAATCGAGTCGCATCCTTCCAAATCTAAGGGCCAGTCCAAAGGTAAGGAAAAGGCAAAGGCTTTTACTATGGGTAAGAGAAAACATCCAAACACGGATGGGTTAAACTTCATCCCTGTTACTACTTCTACTCCCTTCCTTCCCACCCTTCTCTTGTGAGAACTAGGGATGCTAAGAAGAAGAAGGGGATCAATACCGATAATTCTGCTCCCTCCACACTGGACCAGGGGTCAGATACTGATGATCTTGGAGTAGAGGAGACCTATAGGACCATTCGAGAGCAGGGTTATGAGGCTCTAGGCTTCTCTTCCCAGAGACACTCATTACATCTTTTCCAGTTACAGAAGGTACTACACCTAAATCTCCTTTACTTAGTGAAACTATCTCTTACAAAGTTTCACATGATGGTTCCCCCTCCCCTAATTGAAACAAGAACTAGTTGACTATGGAAGCACACATTCCTACGATGATCATAGTAATTATTCGAATGATGTGGATGGGTTGGATTTACATGTTGAAAGCACTACTAACACTTGTGATTTGTTATTAGTTTTGAGGGAGTCTTCTAGTGATGCCAAGACACTGCATTCTCCATTGAGGACTAGCTCTGCTACTAGACCCCTTCCATACGGTCAGACTGTGCTTCCTACTGCTGTGTGTCTTTATTTACTTGGGACTTTTATTTTTATGATTTTCTCCACTTTTCATCATTGACTTGTTTATCGATTTTTTATTGCGATGCTTTCACAGGGTACTTCTGCTCAGATGAGTGCCCCTTCACCTACCCCACTTCCTCGTGCTCCTTTCCAGCAATAGAGGAATTCTATACTTATTCCTCCCGAGGATTTTATAGAGAGGTGTGTTATTTCCTCCATGGGAATTTAAAGTTTCGATAGTCACAATTTACACTTATCTTACTAAGTGTTATATATTTTTATTTATTTATAGCTTTCATTTGTACATCCTACTAGCACCAGGGTCCCTTCTGTGACCTCTCATTATGTATAGGTATTTCTTTGATTTCCTTGAAGTGGTTGGTTTCACTCTTCTATTTTATCTTAAATTCATTTCCCATGTGTTCTCTATTTATTTATGATTGCATAGAATTGTGCCTTCCAGTCCTGCCACTTCATTTTTTGATATTTCAGCAGCATGCACTTCTAAAGTTGGGCCCATTGCCTTCTCGTTCTCAGAGGTTTAATTGTTTTAGTAGAACCTTTTTTATTACTCTACCTTTGATGGTTATCCTTGAGGCTTGTATTTACTTTATAATTTGTTAATTTTCATTCCTCGGGGCCCCACATATCTTGGCCTTTCTTCGATAGGAGAGTCTGCCTTTTCCTGTGTCCACTATTCTAGGGTTATCCCCCTCAGGTAGGATTCTTGTCCCTTAGGTCTACATATCTATGTAAGGGAGGCCTTTAGACTAGCCTATCCCTCATGGGCCAGTGTTTACTATGGCCTCCACTGCTGAGCCTATTTCACAGGTTTCTTCTTCTCTTCAGGCACTGGTAGATTATTCTCCCATTGTTGTGATAATGAAAGTTTCTAAGGTCTTTATGATAATCAGGTTACTACCATAGCCCCTGCTACGCCAATGGTTGTCTTTTACACTTCCTCTTTGGATGAGGCCCAAGTATTCGATTAACCTTTTTCCTGTTATTTCTCTAGCTAGCTTGTACTGACGAGCCATTTTCTTATTTTTCTCAATTGGCCTATAATACCACTCCATCAGTGCCTCTTTCTACTATTCCTCCAACAACACCTTCTACAAATGAATCATTATGCCCTGCTTCTTTCAGTAAGGGTCCTATCATAGTGCCTCTCCCGGTAACTTTTTTTTGTCATGGATTTTTGGGCTTTTCTACATGCTTGTTCTCATAAGTTAAATGATTTGCTAATGCTCACCTCTTTCTCTTCATTTACAGACAAGTTTTTTGGAGGCTTATTTATCTATCATGTCCACGATGAATGTCGTGTATGGAGGTAGCCCCTCAAGCAGCACTCACAGCATCCCTCTCAACTACTGCAGGGGTAATTACTAAGGTATCATATAGTCCTTGTATGAGAGTAGTCATTCTTGTACCATTATTTTAACTCATATTATTTTCAAATATTGATCTTGTTATCAGGCAACGTAACTGGAGTCCCCTTGTCTGCCGGTCCTATTAAATAGTTCTGCCCCCGTTACTGTGGAGCTTTTGGCTCTCGATAAACACTAAGTTTTCTATACTTTTCGAATTTTCTTATATTGTACAAAATGTTTACTAGCACTTACCTGTTTCCCTGTTATCAGGCTAGTGCTGTAATTATTCTAGTGACTCTGGAACATATTGAGGAGGTAGTTGCGCGAGAGGTATTATACTGTCATACGTTCCCGTATTTTATACCCTTTATTTTCTTCTTGCTTTTATTGCGCAATTAGGCTCTTCTAACCCTTGTTTCATTATTTCTAGGCTAGTGAGGTCGCTACTCCATTAACTGTGGAGCATATGAGATATGTAGATGCGAGAGAGGTATTGCACTATCATACCTTTCTCTCATTTCTACTTCTCCATTTTCCTCTTGAATTTACTGGGCAAGTATGCTCAGCTTCACCCTTGTTTCATTGTTTCTAGGTTAGCGAGGTAGCTACTCCTGTGACCGTGGAGCCTATTGGAGATGTAACTGCGAGATATGTACTGCACTGTCACACCTTTATCTCCTTTCTACTTATCTTTTTTCTTCTTGCGTTTAATGTGCAAGTATGCTCAGCTTCACCCTTGTGTCATTGTTTCCAGGTTAGAGAGGCAACTGCTCTTGTGACTGTGGAGACCCTTGGGGATATAGTTGAAAGAGAGGTATTGTATTGTCATACCTTCTCTCCTTTTTTATTTCTTACTTGAGACTTTTATTGTGTAAGTACTCTCATTTTCACCCTTATTTTATTGTTTCCAAGTTAATGAGGCAGCTGCTCCCGATTCTGCAGAACAGGTCGAGAGTACTATGCTACGCACTCCTTAGGTATTTGTCTATCATCCCAAGTTAGTACTAACTGTACAGTTTTATAAACTTCCTATTTTTTGTTTAACTTGTAAATATCGCTCATTTCCATTTCTTTCGCTTAGTCTGGTATCTCTCATCCAGTTGATTCCTCTCAACTAGGCAGTAGCATCCTCACCCCCTGAGCTTTGGGGTAATATTTCTACCATAGCTTCTCGCTGAGTTTAATTGTATGTCTTTGTCTTCTTTCTCTTTTAACTCAACATGGACACTTTTTTTGAAGATATTATTGGTGAGTCTACCGGGGTAACTGATAAGGGGGATTAGAGTTATGAGGCCACTCCTATAGCTGGTGATGATGATTCTGGTGGGGAGTTTTCTTTCCTCCCCTCCAAGATAGAGTCATGCCATTCAGAGGGTGAAGCTGAGGTGGAGGCTCCTACAGCTTTTATGAGTAGACTTTGGCGCAAGGAGCATCCAGGACTTCAGGACACAAGAGTGCTAGATCTTAGATTTCATTTTGGAGCATCGAGACATTCACATCTCATAGTGTGCTTCATATTTGATAACCTCACGGTGTTCAACCTGAAGGCTCTTGCTATCCATATTCATGACTTCTTAGCTACTTACCCTACTGAGCTGACTAGTGCCTCCACCTTGCTATTATTGGATGCTCTCCATGATCTACAACAGTTCTAAAATTTTCAGATAGGTTGAATTGATGTTGGAGTCCATCATTTTCTGAGAATTCTCTTTTGAAATATGGTGAGACTTCATGTCTAGATAGTCTAGGACCGATCAGTGATAGGCTGAGGCTGTGAGGATCCGAGGCTAGATTGCATTGCTTCAATCGCGGCTTGATAGACTTGAGTCTAGTGACCAGGAGGATGAGGCTAAGCTGGCCAGGTTGGAGGAGGACTTCATGCAAGAGGCTGGTCCATCATATGCTGGCACCCTCACCCACGACGACTTTCTTTTTATTATATCTAGTGAATAGGCTATTTCTTGCCTTGTACTATTTTTTTTCTTTACATATGTAAAGAACTGATCATTTATAAATGAGAAAACATTGTTCTGCTTTTCTTGTACTTTTTTTTTCTTTGCCTCTATCTATATGTTTGGCATCTGTTTACTATTACATGCTTTACTTTTCTGTGAGTGTTTGGTCAATTTAGGCTGCCCCATATACTATTGGGTACTTGCATTAATTTGAGCAAGTCATATACATATACACATTTTTTTAGCACAACCCCATATGACTACGGGGTATTTGAATGTTATCTGGGTAAGCTATTATTTTGGAGCTGCTCCCTCCATCTATGGGGGTACTCTTACACATTATTATGTGTGTTCATAAGGAATAACTTGTGGTGGTGGGGGGGGGGGGGGGGGGGGGTGGGAGGGAACCCATCTCATTCCTTTAGGTCCTATTTGAAAAGAATTTTTACAAATGAAATAAGTAAATGGTAACTGGTTCTTTAAAAAAAATTAATAGTCCCTCGTCTACGGGGTCCTTGCTCTATATTTTTATTAAGATCTGCCATGGGCTTAGAAATATTGTGGGTGGGAGGGCGGGGGGGGGGGGGGGGGGCTTCTCCACATTTCTATTGAACTGGCTAAGTAAAGCAGTTCTTTGAGAACAACGGTTAAAACTTGTTCTCTAGGCTATAAATATTGTTGTGGTATTTTTTTATTACTTAGAGGATGTCATCCTACTGGTCTAGTGACATGAATAAAACTATTCGTCTGTTATGTCTTGAAGGAATTTGGCCAATATACTTTTCTCTTAAGATGGATGTACCCCCAAAGTGTAATGAGAAAAGTTCCTCTTGAATGTTTTTTTATGGACCCTCTTATATCCTAGTAGAGAGCATTTATTAAAAAAATATTTTGTTTGGTTTACCTCATACAGTAGGTTAGTAATCAAAGTAAACATCAACCGCACAATGATAAACAATAGTTTTGATATTCATTTCTTTTCTGTTGTGTACTATTTACAAGATGGTATTGATCTATCATTTTTTGGAAAAGAACTTTTCTGGTATGAGAGCAAACCACTCAAATTCTATTATAGAAATGAATTTGAACAAAACTAGGCATAATACCTCGTTAACCACTTGTAATTGATGTATTGGGGATAGTCACTTTCCGACTCTGAAATCAGGTAGTATCCTGACTTAACTATGTGACACCCCGCCCAATTAAATATTGGGTGATCAGTCCTTTATAAAATTTAAAACAGAATGTTCGGTTGGTTCATTCTTAGCATCACTGTCGAAAACATAACAACCTTATTAACCAACTAATAATTAATTAAGCTGGTGTCAAAATATCATGGTTCCTTTTTAAATAGAAACCAAAATAATTTATTTAATAAGTCCAAGAATTTAAATATAACCCATCCACAACACATCTGAATAAAATAAATACTGAATCTGAATACTTACTAAAATAACTAAGACTAGAATAAACATTTCCAATTCAAAACTCTAAATAAGGCATCATAGTAAAATAAATCCAACTGAAATGACTGGAAAGTAACTGAATACAGTCTGTGATAAAAATGTCTAGGAAGTGGGCGACACATGCCCTAAATGAAAAGTTTAGAAAAAATTGAGTGAAATGATAAAGGTGTCTAATGCAAAAACCTACAGCTTACACAACAGGTGCAACACGCCAAGCAATCCAAGTCTCTAAGTCTGGTGTCCCTGGGGATGGGCACCGGATATAATACATATATATATAGCAAGAGAGAAAAGAGATGCAAGAAATGGGTCAGAGCCCGATGTGTAAAAATATTTATTTTAGCAAGTATTTAAAATTTGCAATAAACCAAGTATCAAAAGCATGTTAGTTCGAACTCTCACATGAGATCCTCACCTCTCGTCTATTATGCACACCTAACGTACATCTATTCTAACCCAGCCATCCACAACCCTTCTAACTAGGTAAGGACTTATATTTCTAGTCATACCTCGTGGTAGAAACCCGAAATTTCCAAATTCCCACATTGTTCGTAACAACATTTATTAATTCGGTTGAGTGTTATCACACTAAGTTAAGTATTTATAGTTTAATTTATTTAAGATTGTTCTTTCTTAATAACCTACAAATTATCTCATAGTATGAATAACACAAGTAATCATATGTGTCCATCACTATAATATACATATGCTAATACATCACCCCAAGGCTAAACCTGTAGTGCATCGCATACTCTGCTATCATGTCCCGGTACATCTCGTACTCCAATAAGGACTATCATCTCGAAAGTCTCCTACGAACCATATACACAAATCACACAAAGTGGAGGTGAACATAGTTCACATACCTATGCGTCACGCACATACCAATGCTCCCATAGTCAACTAACTTATCAACTCACAAATAAGTCTTCACAGTCCTATGTCCTGAGATATAAGTAAAATATCCCCCCAAAGGTCACCCAAGATAAGACCGTCTCTCTACAACCTCCCGCGATAGCAAGCAGCCAGGTATGTCATACACATAATATTAAGTATGTAATAGGTATAAACGCATCCTATTAAAATAAATTAGGTATCTACCCAACCAAATCATACATATTCCATACGGATTATTCTCTCCTTACTACGTATAATATATTTACTTTATCCCAAATACTCTACGTAGAGTATTTCTCCTTACTCGAAGGGTACCCCTACATTTATTTATTAAGACAGTAGATACGGTCCCGATACTCTACTGGTCCAGGGTATTTTTCTCCTCAAATCTCACAATTCAAGATTCTAAATATTTCTCCAAAGTTTTGCAGCAGCACTGAAAGTCTGCAGAAAAACGAACCGAACCAATCCTCCAGAAAACGAACCGACCCTACTAAAATAAAATGAACCAATCCTATCAGAAAAAACGAACCGATCCTATAAAAATAAAATGAACCAATCCTATCAGAAAACGAACCGATCCTATCAGAAAAAGGAACTGATCCTATTAGAAAAAGGAATCGGTTCTATTATGTCAGACCTATTCTTCAACAATTATGTTTTTACCATTTTTGCACCTAAAACCTCATATTTCATACCCAATCTTCAATGTAACTATTTTGATTGATAAGCCAACATGTTTACCCAATTTCTAACATCCTAGGATCATTCAAATATTATAAATCATAAGGTAACAACGAAATCCCCAATTAATGCCATAAGAACCCTAGTTTTCCAATTTTTCATTTAAGAACTTAATTAACTCAGATTTGTTCGTCAGTTTGTACTCCAATTTCATTTTAAATTCTCTTGCATACATGAAGGAATTAACTAACGAGCCATATGTCCATAATCACAAATTACTTCTCCAAATTTTCACTCAATTTTAATGAAATTCATTATCAAATTTACCTACACTAACATGAATATGATTATTACTAAATGAAAGCAAGTAATAAACACTTGCCTAAAATTCAAAGGTCTGATCCATTGATGATGTGGGTATTGGTACGTTCCTCGCTTTTCGATCTACACGTTGGTGTAACTATTTATGTGAAAGCTTAAGTCTTTCTCTAAGAACACCTGTGGAGTTCTTCTTCTCCCTCTTGGGTTTTCCCTATCTCTGACTTAGGTTTAGAAACTGATAGGTAACCTCTCATCCACGTACCTTTTCTATTTAATTACTGATTTTCGTCCATTTTAATTGTCCCAAAACCCGAATTACAAAACTACCCTTACGGGGTGCCGGTTTGGCCTAAAATATCCCGGAGTCCAAATAGAATACTTGGATAGTGTTTTCTGACTATCTCGACCCTTCCGGACTCAATGACGCGCTCAAAATTACCATACGAGTTACTTCAAAATATTTTACCTTTGTATTTCATTCAATTAGTCCCAACACAACTCACACGCGTGTCCACTTAATACCAAATTGTTGTATATTTCACTCTTAACAATTTATTAGATTCAATTATTTCATATTACTTATTCACTCAATAATATTCAATAATTCTCATTAATAAGCATTAACCCTTGTCACGCTAGTTAATATTTATTTTTAAATCTGGATTTTTTACCAATTAATCATATTAATTTAATTAATCCCACAATAATAATTAATCACATAATTATTTAACTTCTCAAAAATACGGCGTGTTACATACTTCCCCTCTAATAATGAAATTTCATGCAGAAATTTGAAAAGTAAGGCATACCTGATACAAATAAATCTGGATACTTCTCACGCATATCCACCTCTCGCTCCCAGGTGGACTCCTCCACGCTGTGATGCTGCCACTGAACCTGTACAAGTGGAACTACTTTTGATCTCAGTCTCCTCTCACTGTGATCTAGGATAGCCACTGGCCTCTCCTCATAAGAACTATCATGCTGCAAATTGATCTCCTCTATCGCGATATGAGCGTGGGCCAACTCATTCCGAAGATACTGCCTCAGTGACAATATGTGAAACACATCATGAATACCGTGTAAGTGCTCCGTCAACCCAAGTCAGTAAGACGCTGGGTCGATGCTCTCGGTAAAAGGAAATGGTCCTACATATCTCGGAGACAATTTCCCCTTCTTCCTGAACCTCATCACCCCCTTCATAAGAGATACTCTCAACAAAACCTGTTCCCTCACAGTGAACTCCCTGAAGGACCTCCCCTTATGCAGTTGCGAATCATCCCAACCCTACTCTATGTATCCTGAATTACCTCTAGCCCAAGTAACTTGTTATCTCCTACCTCTAGCCAACAAGATAGAGAATGACAAGGTCTCTCATATAATGCCTCGAACGGGGCCATGTCAATCATTAACTGATAGGAGTTGTTGTAAGCAAACTCCACTAGTGGAAGGTACTACTCCCAACCTCCCCCAAAGTCAAGGATACACATGCGCAATATGTCCTCAAGCATTTGTTTAGTGCGCTTAGTCTACCCATCAGTCTGCGGGTGGTACGCCGTACTCAACCATAACTCGGTACCCATAGCCTCTTGGAAACTCTCCCAAAAATGAGAAACAAATGTCTTATCTCTATCTGACAAGATATTAAGAGGAACATAAAGCAGTCTTACTATCTCTGTAATAAATATCTGAGCATACTATCCCGCTATATAGTCTGTCCTGACTGGCAGAAAATGGGCTACTTTTGTCAACCGATCCACAATGACCCATATAGAATTGTGCTCCCTCTGTAAAATAGGCAACCCAGCAATAAAGTCCATAGAAATGCCCTCCCATTTCCACATAGGAATCTCTAATGGCTGAAGTAAACCTGGTGTTCTCTGATAGTCCACTTTCACTAGCTGGCAAGTGGTACACTTGGATATGAACTCTGCGATATCACTCTTCATCCCACTCCACCAGTACTGTCGCCTCATATCCTGGTACATCTTATCCCCATCGGAATGTATCGTAAATCTGGACTCGTGCGACTCTGTCATCATTGCATATTGAAGGTCTTCCCCCTCTGGAACCACGAGTCTCCCATTAAAACACAAGCCTCCCTCAGAACTTACCGAATAAGAATCATCTCCACCGGCTAAGAGCTGTCTAATCCTCTCCTGGCAAAAAGGATCTGCCGCCTGTGCCTAGACCACCTTCATCACTATTCACAGTGTGACGGTTATAACTGACATGAATGAACTGGGCACAGCATCTTGGTGTCCAAGATCCTTCCATTTTTCCTTCCACACCTCGGCCGTCTCATCTACTGTCCTATGGCTCAACGCATCTACAACCATGTTAGCATTTCCCTGGTGATAGTGTATCTCAAACTGATAATCTTTTACAAACTCTAGCCACCTGCGTTGACGCATATTCAACTCCTTCTACGTGAATAAGTACTATAGTGACTTATGGCCTTTAAATAGAAGAAACTGCTCTCCCAAAAGGTAATGCCTCCAAATCCTAAGTGCAAACTATAGCCAACTCTAAGTCTTGTGTTGAGTAGTTCTTTTCATGAGGCTTAAACTTTCGAGAAGCATAAGCTATAGCCTGATCCTCCAGTTGAAGCACACCCCCAAGTCCTAGTAAGGATGTATCAGTGTAGACTAGATACTCCACTCCCAACTTGGGTAGTTCTAACACCGGTGCTGAAGTTAGCTTGTCCTTCAGCTCATCAAAAGCCAACTGACATGCATCATCCCAGGTGAATGACACTCCTTTACGTGTTAAATAAGTCAATGTGCTCACTATCTTCGAGAATCACTGAATAAACCTCCTATAGTATCCTGCTAAACCCAAGAAACTACGTATCTTCGTCGACATCGTGGGCTCTCCCCACTCCCTCGCCGCTGACATTTTCCCCGGATCTATGCATATCCCTTTATATAAAATAATGTGCCCTAAAAATTGAACTTCCTTCAGCCAAAATCCACATTTCTCATATTTTGCATACAACTCGTGCTGATGCAGTGTCTGCAAAACCTTCCTCAAATGTTTGGCATGCTCCTCTTCTGTCTGAGAGTAAATCGGGATGTTATCTATGAAGACAATGACAAACTGATCCAGGAACTGTCTGAACACCCTGTTCATCAAGTCCATAAACACGATTGGGGCATTGGTTAGCCTAAAAGGCATAGCCCTAAACTCGTAGGAATCATATCTCATCAAGAAGGCAGTCTTCGACACATTCTGCTCCCTGATTCATAACTGATGGTATCCCGTCCTCAAGTCAATCTTCGAGAAAAAAGTAGATCCTCTCAACTAGTCGAATAAGTCATCGATTCGGGGTAACGTATACTTATTGCATATCGTGACCTTATTCAACTCACGGTAATCGACACACAACCATAACGATCCATCACTTTTTTAACGAACAACACTGGGGAACCCCAAGGTGAAGTACGCCTATAAATAAACCCCTCACCCAATAGTTGTTCTATCTAATCCCGTAACTCCCTCGTCTCTACTGGAGCCATACGGTAAGGTATGCAGGCTATCGGCCGAGTGCCCGACGTCAAATCTATAACAAAGTCTATCTCCCTACTATGTGGTAATTTCGAAATATCCTGGAACACATCCGAAAACTCCCGAACTACCAGTATCTAATCAAGAGGTATAACCACCTCCTTAGAGGTCTCCTCCTCTATATAGTACAAATGAGTGGATGATCTTCCCTCAGGATGAGGCATCACTACCAGGAACATCTCCTGACCAGGTACAGAAAAAATAATAATCCTACTAAAATAATCGGTAATGGCCCTATATGCAATAAGAAAATCCATATCGATAATCGTATCATACTCAGACATCTCTAATACAAGCATGTCGACAGGTAAAGTAAGTCTCCCAATATATATACCCACCCCTTGACATATAAAGTAAATCAGTGAGCCACTACCCAAAGGCGAATCTACACCTGTAACCGTACTTTCTACTATATCTAATAAACCCAAAGTACGTGCAAACCTCGTGGAAATAAAATAATGTGTGGTCTCCATATCAAATAAAATACGCCCCATAGTCCCCTGGATAGAAAACATACCCTTAATCGCGTGTTGAGCTTGTGGGGTTGCAACCGGATGGAGGTTATAAACCCGTCCATACGGAAGTTATCCCTGCTGGACTTGAATTACTAGAATGGATGGCAGCGCTGGCATCTGAGGCGGTGATGGGAGGGCGGCAAGAAAAATCGATATCTGGCGCTCCTATCGAGTACCCTGCTGCTGCTGCTGCTGTGGGGTCCTGCCACTCTCAGGACAATCACAACTCTTGTGGCTAGTCTTTCCACATATAAAACACTTCCCGCCAAAGTTTCCCCCTCGCTGACCCTGCTGTACTCGCCCTGCTAGCCGTTTCCACCTCCCCATTGGCCCTTCAGACCGTGTCAAAATTGCTGTTGGCCTTGATGGCCCTGTTGGCCCTGATGGCCATACTGACCCTACTGGCCATGCCTAAAACCTCCCTGACTATGGCATAAACCCCCTGACCTGAATCAATTAGAATCCTCCTGCTGGGAACGTTGATCAACCTGCTCTGCTGACCCTGAGCTGGATGTGCCCCGCTGGCACCATTACCTCTTGTCCTGCCCTACTGGCTGGACTCCCCTACTTATTTGCTCCTAGTCATATGGAACAGGTGGTCTTGATAGTGCAGTAGTGAATTATTAAGTACATCAGAATAGGACTGCAATGAGAGGTTACCCAGAAGATGCTGTTGGATCCTCTAGGTGAGACCATTTATGAACAACTGTATCTTCTTTTCCTCAGTAGGTACCTCTGTTGGTACCAGATTAAATAGACTGGTAAACTCTTCTTCGTACTCAGCTATGGTCTTCCCTTCCTAGGTGAGGTTTAGTAGCTTCCGCCTCATCTCAGTCTGAACGACAGAAGGAAAGTACTTATGGTCAAACTGCACCTAGAAATAACTAATTGTCATCAAATCTCTCTCCCTTGTAGTAGTAGTAGTAGTAGTAGTAGTAGTAGTAGTAGTAGTAGTAGTAGTAGTAGTAGTAGTAGTAGTAGTAGTAGTAGTAGTAGTAGTAGTGGACTGCCACCACTGCAAGTCTGCCCCTGTCATCTTAAATGTAGCCAAAACCTGTCTCTGGACCTCAGTGCACTCGTACATACAGAGGTGTCGTTGTATGTCCTTCTTCCACTGGCTAGCAATCACCACATCAGAACTACCTACAAACTCTGGAGGGTGCACCTTATAAAAGTCATCCCTAACTCTATCCCATGCAGTAAGGAAGATGTGAACAGGTGTTGGCGCCGCTACTGGTGCCTGCTGTACCATTGCCAATGATGCATTTACTGCTTGTGCAATGATGGCAGCAACTTCTGTAGCATTCATAATGCCCTGCACTGGAGCTAGCTGTGGCTCTGGATGGGCATTCCTGTCCTTTGGTGCACATCGAGGAGGCATCTGAGACGAGAAAGAAATTTATTAGTCCACAGTTATCATTAAATCTCAAATAGCTGAAGATGTAAACGCATAATCAACAATACAACAATCCTAAAAATAAGGCTATATATCAAATAACGCTAAGCTAAAACCATGATAAGCCGTACAGATCCTAAAGGACTTTAGAACCTGATGCTCTGATACCACATGTGACACCCCGCCCAATTAAATACCGGGTGATCAGTCCTTTATAAAATTTAAAGCATAATGTTCGGTTGGTTCATTCTAAATATCAGTGTCGAAAACATAACAACCTTATTAACCACCTAATAATTAATTAAGCCGGTGTCAAAATATCATTCTTCCTTTTTAAATAGAAACCAAAATAATTTATTTAATAAGTCCAAGAATTTAAATATAACCCATCCACCAAACATTTAAATAAAATAAATACAAAATCTGAATACGTACTGAAATAACTAAGACTGGAATAAATATTTCCAATTCAAACTCTAAACTAAGCACCATAGTAAAATAAATCCAACTGAAATGACTTGGAAAGTAACTGAATACAATCTCTAATAAAAATGTCTAGGTAGTGGGAGACACATGCCTTAAATGAAAAGTCTTGAAAAAAACTGAGTGAAATGATAGAGGCTTCTAATGCAAAGACCAACAGCTTCCACAACAGCTGCAGCATGCCAAGCAATCTAAGTCTCTAAGTCTGGTGTCCCTATGGCTGAGAACCTGATATAATACATATATATATAGCAAGAGAGAAAAGAGATGCAAGAAAGTGGTCAGAGCCCGATGTGTAAAAATATTTTTTTTAACAAGTATTTAAAATTTGGAATAAATCAAGTATCAAATGCATGTTAGTTCGAACTCTCACATGAGATCCTCACCTCTCGTCTATTATGCACACCTAACGTACATCTATTCCAACCCAACCATTTGTAACCGTTCTAACTAGGTAAGGACTTATACTTCTAGTCATACCTCATGGTAGAAACCCAAAATTTCCAAATTCCCACATTGTTCGTAACAACATTTATTAATTAGGTTATCACACTAAGTTAAGTATTTATAGTTTACTTTATTTAAGATTTTACTATCTTAATAACCAAAAAATTATCTCACAGTAGGAATAACACAAGTATAATATGTGTACATCACTATAATATAACAACACCCCAAGGATAAACCTGTAGTGCATCGCATACTTTGCTATCATGTCCCGATACATCTCATACTCCAATAAGGACTATCGTCTTAAAAGTTTCCCATGAACCATATAAACAATTCACACATAGTGGAGGCGAACATAGTTCACAAACCTATGGGTCACGCACATACCTACACTCCCATAGTCAGCTGACGTATCAACTCACAAATAAGTCTTCATAGTCCTATGTTCGGATATACAAGTCAAGTATCCCCCCAAAGGTCACCCAGGATAAGATTGTCTCTACATAACCTCCCGCGATAGCAAGCGGCTAGGTATGTCATACACATGATATTAAGTATGTAATAGGTATCCACACATCCTATTAAAACCCATTAGGTATCTACCCAACCTAATCATACATATTCCATATGGATTATTACCTCATTACTACGTATAATATATTTACTTTATCCCAAATAATCTACGTAGAGTATTTCTCCTCACTTGAAGGGTACCACTACATTTATATATTAAGATAGTAGATAAGATCTCGATACTCTACTGGTCTAGGGTATTTTTCTCCTCAAATCTCACAATTCAAGATTCTAAAGATTTATCCAAAGTTCTGCTTCAGCACTGAAAGTCAGCAGAAAAATGAACCAAACCGATCCTCCAGAATATGAACCGATCCTATCAGAAAAATGAATCGATCCTACTAAAATAAAATGAACCGATCCATAAAAAAAAGGAACCGATCCTACTAAAATAAAACAAACCGTTCCTATCAGAAAAAGGAACCGATCCTATTAAAAAAAGGAACCGGTTCTGTTATGTCAAACATGTTCTTCAACAGTTACATTTTTACCATTTTTGCACCAAAAACCTCATAGTTCATACCCAATCTTCAATGTAACTATTTTGATTGATAACCAAACATTTTTACCCAATTTCTAACATCCTAGGATCATTCAATAATTATAAATCATAAGGTAAAAACGAAATCCCCAATTAATGCCATAAGAACCCTTGTTTTCTAATTTTCCGTTTAAGAACTTAATTAACTCAGATTTGTTCATCAATTTGTAATCCAATTTTGTATTAAATTCTCCTGAATACATGAAGGAATTAACTACCGAACCATCTGTCCATAATCACAAATTACTTCTCCAAATTTTCACCCAATTTCAATGAAATTCTTTATCAAATTTACCTACACTAACATGAATATGATTATTGCTAAATGAAAGCAAGTAATAAACACTAGCCTCAAATTCAAAGGTCTGATCCGTTGATGATGTTAGTATTGGTTCGTTCCATGCTTTTCGATCCACACATTGGTGTAACTATTTATGTGAAAGCTTAAGTCTTTCTCTAAGAACACCTATGGAGTTCTTCTTCTCCCTCTTAGGTTTTCCCTTTCTCTGACTTAGGTTTAGAAATTGATAGGTAACCTCTCATCCACATACCTTTTCTATTTAATTACTGATTTTCGTCCATTTTAATTCTCCCAAAACCCGAATTACAAAACTACTCTTACAGGGTGCCGGTTTGGCCTAAAATATCATGGAGTCCAAATAAAATACTCGGGTAGTGTTTTCTGACTATCTCGACCCTATCGAACTCAACGGTGCGCTCGAAATTACCATAAGAGTTACTTAAAAATATTTTACCTTTATATTCCATTCAATTAGTGCCAATACGACTCAAAGGCGTGTCCCGACTTAATACCAAACTGTCATATATTTCACTCTTAATAATTTATCAGATTCAATAATTCCATATTACTTATTCACTCAGTAATATTCAATAATTCTCATTAATAAGTATTAACGCTTTTCATGCTAGTTAATATTTATTTTTAAATTCGGATTAATTACCAATTAATCATATTAATTTAATTAATCCCACAATAATAATTAATCACAAAATTATTTAAGTTCTAAAAAATACGGGGTGTTACACCCTACCCCTCTTACCATGAAAGGGCCTTCCTAGTTGGGTTTAAATATCAATGCTGACATGCTGCAGAGGTGATGAGTGGATGCTCGGAGGACTAAGTATCCCACTTGAATCTCTTTGGGATTGACTAGGTTTTTATAAGCTCTAGACAGCTGCTGGGTGTAGACTTTGAAGTTCTCTCTTGCCTTATCTACATGCTCGTCCAATGTCTCCAGCTGCATGTGTCGTGGGTAAGGGATGAGTCAATTTCTCATAGATACCATAGCTGAGGGTAGCGTCGATTCCACTGGTAGGATAGCTTCAGTCCCATATAAAAGTGAGAATGGTCTAAACCCGGTCGACGTTCTCTTCGAAGTGCGATAATCCCATAACACCATGGGGAGATTCTCATCCATTCCCCTGGCAAGTCTTCCAGCATCTTCTTCAAGATATTGATCATGGTTTTATTAGTGATATCTGCCTGGCCATTTCCTTTTGGGCAGGAGATAGTTGAGCTGTTATGAAAGATTTTATACTTCTTAGTGTGAAGTGCCATCTCCTAGCATACAAATTATTGTCTGTTAGAATAACCTTGGGTATACCAAACCTCATATGATATACTCCTTGATAAATTGGGTTACTACTTGGACATTCACCCTTCTTAGAGGAATGGCCTCTTCCAATTTGGTATACAATTCTATAGCGATAATGATGAAAGCTTTGCCATGAGAGGTTGTTCGAATCTTTCCCACCAGGTCTAATGATCATGTGTGGAAGGGGTAGGGAGCTACTAGGATTTACAAGTTGACAGAAGGGGCATGCACCATGTTTCCATGTACTTGGAAAGATATTCACTTCTTCACATAACCAATGGATTCAGCCTCCATGGTTGGCCAGTAATACCCAGTGTCATTAGTTGATCATATAGTTTAGCACCTCCCATATGAGAGGGATCATGGACCTCCTTCAACACTTTCACCATGTCCTCTTTTACTACACATATTAGTGCTTTCTCATTGTATCCTTTTCTATTGAGCTCTCCCTCTACCAAGTAAAAATAGGCCACTCTCTCTCGGAGATAAATTTCATTTGCTCTCTCCATGGGTAACTCGCTATCTTTTATATAGGCTATGTATGGTTGACTCCAATCTTCAAAGGCCTCCACAAAATTGGCTTTTGTTGGCTAATCAAAATGGGTTTGTCACTTTAAACAACCTTATTGAAGATGAGAAGCCTCTGTGCTTATAGTGGGCCAATAGTTTCCCCCCGCTGCAGTTGGTGATAAAGAGGGAATCGGTGTCCCCACAATGATTTTCATACATTTCTGTCAACCTCTCTATAGCTTCCTTTCTCCCACACACCTTGATTGGAACCGTTCAGGGATCTTAAATTAAAGTGTTCCTTGCATCAGGTGGTAGTAAGACAATTCTAAAATCTTCATTGTTCCTTCTCCAATTTTTAGTTGATTGACAACTAGGTACCTCTAATCTTCCGGCTCATTTCTTGGAAATAAGGACTTTACTGTGGTAGGCATTGTTCTACACTACACTGTGATTGTTTTTTCTGTCTCATCGATGTCTAAATTTAGGGCGATTATTGCTAGCGTGTTAGGATTCCTATTCATTGTCCGTGCATGTTGTTCAACGGTTACTTCTAGGAACTGCCCCAGTAACTTCTGGATGATGTATATGTAAGGTGACAAGTTATAATGTTTGAGGGAGAACTCCCCATTAAACTATTTCACAACCAGGTTAGAGTCCCCCCATATGCACAATACTCTAGCGCCCCTTCGAAGTGCTTCCAACATACCCGAAATGAGAGCTTCATACTCAACATCATTATTTGAGCATTTTAAGTATAATTTGAAGGAGAGGGTGATCTTCTCCTTACTGTTCGAGAGTGTAAAGCCCGTACTTCCTATTCTTTGGGCACTAGAGACATTAAACTCCATTTCTCACTTCTCCATCTCTTCTGCCATGAATGCTTGGAAATTCTCCCCATGTAACTCTTCACTAGGGGGATCAAAATTCTCACTTGGGAAGTGGGCCAATAGATCCTCTACAGATTAACTTTTGATTGCTTTGGTCACTACTCACTTCAGATCGTATTTCGACAAAATTAAGAACCATCTCGCTGCTCGTACTACCAGGATCATTCGTGCTAGGAGGTACTTGATAGGATCGCACTTAGTGACTATATGGACTATAAAGGCTAATAGGTAGTGTCTCAACTTTTGAGCCACAAAGACTAGGGCAAGTTAGTGTCTCTACAGATTGGTTATCTTGATTTTATACCCGAGATCACCCTTAAAAATAAGTACACCGACTTTTCTACTCCTTCCTTCTCTTGGGCCAACAGTGCCCCTATAGACCTTTTCGTTGAGGTGAGGTAGAGAAGAGTGGTGACCAAGCCTCGAACGAGATCATCGTGGATGGAGAGGCTACACTTTCTTTGATCTTCTCAAAGTATTTCTTCTATTCCTCCCCTAAAGTCCAGTTGGATTTTTCTTTCAGCAGGGTGTAAATGGGTGAGTCACCTCTGCTATTGCAGGCATGAACCTTCTTAGCTAGGATACCTTTCCTAAAAAGATCTTGAACTGCCTCTAACTCTTTAGGGGTGGCATCATCACTATGTATTTCATCTTTTATACATCAACTTGAACCCCTTGCCAATTCACGACAAACCCCAAAAACTTCCCTACAGTGACCCCGAAGGAACACCTCGAGGGATTCATCTACATCTTATACCTATGGCATATTTCAAATACTTTTCGGAGGTCTTGTATATGATTACTTTCTCTCTTGGATTTCACTACCAGATCGTCAACATAGAATTCTATTATATCATGAAAAAAATCATGGAATATTGCCATCATGATCCCCTAGTAGGTAGCCCCAATGTTCTTTAATCCACTTGGCATAATTGTATAGTGGATGTTTCCCAATGGCGTGCGAAAGGTAGTATTCTCTACGTTCGTCGGGTCCATATTAATATGATTATAGATGATGTACCCATCCATAAAATATACATCTCATGGCATGCGATATCATCAAATAAGTTGTCTACACCGGGTATCGAAAACTCATCCTCGGGACTTGCTTGATTTATGTCACAAAAATCCACACAAATTTGAATTTGGCTCTTATCCTTTTTTGCTATTGGGACAATGTTAGAGAGCCACATAGGATACTGAATAGGCTTGATTAACCCCGCCACCAATACCTTATCTACTTCTTCTTTTATCTTTATATCAAGGTCATTTTTGTACGTATGTTTTTCTTGCCTGACTGGAAGAGCACTGGGAAGAACATTCAATTTATGAGAACTCAATTCTGGATCTATCCCTGGAACCTCTGTGTATTTCTAGGAAAATACATCGGTAAATTCTTTGAGTAGGTTGATGAGATCTCGCTTCTGCTTTTGGTTCAGATTCTTGGGAATTAGAATGGGTTTACTTTCACGCCCTTCTACTCCTAGGTTGATTTCATTTAACTCTTATATCTACTACTCGGGTCCATCTTACATGCACTTCGAAGCCTCTTCTGGTTCCTTAATATGTCCAATGATGTGGGACTCATTCACCATAAAACATTCTGGTGCAAGGTCTACTCTCTCATCCCAGAACGCCGCCCATGCAGACAGTTATAAATGGTATATGACTTTCACATCAGGTAGCACCATTTTTTACAAGCTCGAGGAGGTTTGGATACCTCCTTCACCTTCCTCTTACCTTTTGCTATGTAGGGGATCACGTTACCCCCAAGTGATCATGGACAGACTTCTTTGGTTTGGCACTTGCTCTAATCACTTGCATGTCCCCTAGATTTCTTGTAGAGATCTTTCCCTCTTCGTCTAGTTCTGTGTAGAATGTTGCATCTACGAGGTGGGACTCCTCAACAGAGAATGGCTTCTGTGTGGCTCTAATATAATCTCTATTCCTCTAATGTTGGCTTTTGCACATTTGTGGGTATGCCATGGGTATGCATCCACACCCTTTCGATGAGCAACTAGTAGATGGTGTTGGCATTGATGATGTGGAACTTGATGTGGGAAGTGAAATTTCCCAACTTAATACCCATGTTCACATATCTTAGAGATTGGATGCCAGCAGTATCAAATCTTTAAATCACCAACGGCACATGTACTATCTTCTCTTAATCAATCCCCATTTCATATATCGTATTGATTTTCATAATATTAATAGACTCCCCTCCATCCATCAATTCTCTGGGAAAGGAGATTCTATTGATTGTAGCTGTCATGTACAGCGGGTGGTCGTGAAAGTATGGCACCTGCCTATCTGCCTCAGAGAAAACCACTTCAGAGATATACCATTTAATCAACCTCCCAATGGATCCTTGCCAATTTAGAACTTTACTTGTGATGACTACTCTGTGTCATATTTTACTCCTATTTGGTCGAAGAACCATTTGAACTTAGGACTCCTAACTATGGTTTCACACTCAATGTCTAAGTCCACTTCATATGTTTGGGCATTACAAACATACTCTGCTTCAGATATCCCCCCTCATCATGATTAAGGACCCTCACCACCTCTATGCTCTTCTCGGTCAGGATTGAAGAACCACTCTTCGCGTCTCCTCTCCTGCTCTATTCTCTGTTTACTGTCCAGCGCTAGCCCCTCTAGCTCTTCGCATATGTTCTCACTGACTTCCCATTCCATCAGATCTCGATCTACTTCTTTATTATACACTACTACCATATTAGCAGTGACAAAGTGATGTGCTAGGAGTGGGTTCTTGTTAACATCCACCGGTGGAATTTGTAACGTACCCTTGGCCACCTACTCGACAATGGTCCTCCTCAGATAGTGCAGTCCTTAGTGGAGTGTTGCACCATTTGATGAAACTCACAATACTTAGGATTGTCTTTGTCAGCTACTATTGGTATTTACCCATTCAAATGAGGGGGACTTACTATGAGACGATAGTATTAGTGGGCCAGGATGAAGTGGTACATAACAGAGTTTTTCTCCATGTGCACCACTTGTTATATAGAGAAAGTTGATCATTGGATATCATCCAGGGGGTTTACAGCCATTAGGATGCCAGTATGGAAATGGGAGAACTTTTTATGGACTTTAATATAGCATTACCAACATCACAACAGGGTAACGATTCCATTTGGGTCATTGTGGGTCGATTGACTAAGGTAGAGTATTTCTTTCCAGTTCAGGTGGATTACACAACGGGGCAATATGCGCAATTATTTATAGCAAATATAGTGATATTGCACGGGGTGCCGTTCAACATCATTTCAGATCCTGATAAGATCTTTGTGTCCCACTTTTGGTCGAGATTTTAGGAGGCAAAGAGGATAGAATTACGTTTGAGAACAACTTATCACCCCCAGACCGATGGGCAAATATAAAGGGTGAATCATATGTTAGCGGATATGATCCAGATGTGTATTCTGGATCTTAAGGAAAGTTGGGAGCATTATTTGCCTTTGGTAGAGTTTGCATATCGTAACTCATACCAATTTACTATAGGAATGTCACCATTTTAGGCTTTGTATGGGAGACCTTGTCGTTCACCCTCTGGTTGGTTAGAGGTGGGGGATAACAAGCTACTGGGGTCAGATTTGATTAAGAAAACATCAACAAACATCTAGTTGATTCGTTGTCGCATTCGGTTAGCTCATGATAAGCAGAAGATTTATGTCGATGTAAATAGGAGATTTGTTGACCTTGACGTGGGTGACCAGGTGTTACTGTGGTAATCTCCCATGAAGGGAGTGATGCGGTTTGGGAAGAAAGGGAAATTTTCACTAGGTATATGGGGAACTTTCCCATTATCAAGAGTATAGGGCCAATTGCCTATAGGCTCACCTTGCCCAAGCATTTGTAAAGAATTCATGACGTGTTCATGTTTCGTCGTTGAAGAAGTATAACATAAGTGACATAACTTACTAGAATATATCATTAGAGGAAATCAACTTGCAGCCAGGTATCTTGTATGCGGAGAGACCCATTGCCATCATATATCATAGTGAGCATAAGCTTCAGTTAAAGGCGGTACTGTTAATGTTCTATAGTGGGGACACCACAGTATTGCAGAGTCGACAAAGGATCACGAGGATAATATGCGGGAGAAGTATTTGGTACTTTTCGTGGCAGGAAATTTGAATTTTGAGGACGAAATTCCATTATTAAGGGGAAGAATCTAATACCCTATACTTTTAATTGACTTTTTAATTAATTTAGTGTGGAGAAAATTATATTAGAAATTAGTAAATATTAATTAATGACAAAGGATTAATATTTATTGTAATTGTTATTTACTTGTGTGTGTTTAGTAAATATTTATATGATTTATTATAGGTCGTATATGAGTGTTAGCGACAGTCAAATTAGGGATGGGTCAATAGGATGTTACATCGACGGATCAATAATTTATGGGAGACGCGTAGGGCATACACATGTCACACTCGAATAATGAAAAGTTAGCATAATAAAAATTTGATGACTCAAATTACTTTTTTTAGTGCACCGGTGATTGGGTAAGGGTCGAAATAGTTCTAAATAGGTACCCAACTGTGGTGTTTGGGTTCCGAGGGCTTTTAAAAACATAAATAGGGTTGTAGAAGGGCAAGAAGATCATTTTATCTTATTAATTAAAGAGAAAAACGGGATTTAACTATTGAGAAGGATTATTAGGGTTTGGGAAGGTGGATGATATCCCACCTTTCACTTTCCAAATAAGAGGTTGAGAGAAAAGAACCCTAGAGAAGAGAAAATAGGGAAGGAAGAAGGATATTGAAGAGAGGATTCAACCCGGATTGAAAAACATCGAATTTGTAATTCATTAAGGAAATTAAATACTTCCTTTATATAACATTTTATTTTTAGTTAATTACTTTCTTGATTTATATTAGAAAATTGGGGCTTTGATTATGGAAAATTAGAATTGATGATTAATATTGAAGTTATTAATAATGATTACATGATCTTAAATGATGAACAATTTTTTATTAGTTTATATTGATAAAAATCTGGGTTTTGATGGAAGGGAAGAATGAACTTAGATGGAAGATAAGTTCTTGATGATTAAATTGAGATATGAGTTTAAATATTGAATATGAGATGCTTTATATGTTAGTTTTATGTTTATATTGATTGGATTGGATTGGATCCATGAACAAAAATTCTTGGAATTTAGGTATAGAAAACCGTAGAAACAAATTTGGAAGGTTTGGGATGAATCCTATCTAAGAAAGAGGGCTTTAGGTTCTCGTTTTAATGAGGTTCTTTCTTGTTCGAATGAGGTTAGTATTCGTCTAAATGACCTGTGAGTTTAGGTTATGAAGCTAGATATTTTCGTTACGAATGCGTGTCCGACAATTTCGCATTTTTCTAAAGAAGGGCATTCGAGATCGAAATCTTTAGCTGGAATTTTGGGATGGACTTTATTTTATTAATAATTGTATTTAGAATGATTATAAAACCTTGTTGATATATCCTCTTGATTAATATGACTTCATAGTTGATGAAATTGAATTATGGTTTGCCGTTCGAATGGGCATTATTTTTCGTTTCGACGACGTGTGGGTTATGGCCAAATTGGATCATGGGAATGTTTTGAGTATGTTTATGAGCTTAACGAATATTCAAGAGGTTAACCAAGTGAGTGACTAATTAATTAAAAATAGACATTTGTCACAAGTTATTAGTGAGAATTCAATAATTAACTAGGGTTGTCAAATAAGAGATTAGTTAGGTAAATAAATCGGGAAGCTAGGATGAACTTAGAGATTTGGATGAATCTTGCATAGTGGGATATGTGTATGGGCTCATTGGTTATTATATATACGTATTATATATATATATATATATATATATATATGTGTGTGTGTGTGTGTGTGTGTGTGTGTGTGTGTGTGTGTGTCTTAGTTACTTGTTTTATTTAAACATACCGACTCGAGAGTGTTATCATATGAGGTTGTACGTAGTGGGCAGTCCACCCTAGCATTGACCAACAAGTGTTGCGTTGATTCTCCAAGTCATAGTACTGTTGCATGAAAATTGTCCACGTGTGAGGATAGATATTGGTTTGGATACTAGTGGGGTGTGATGTGATATGGTTGTGACCGCTAGACGTATGTTTATGACTACCTCCATTGTATGTATTTTCGTTTGGTATCGGTTGTGAGATTTCCACCCGGTGGCTCGATGTGAGGCATGATGCCTAGCATCGGATAACACATGAGGAATGTACCAACGAGGTCCAAGATCTTGGGATACAATTATACATATATAGTGAGCGATATATATATATATATATATATATATATATATATAGAGAGAGAGAGAGAGAGAGAGAGAGAGAGAGAGAGGGGTTCAGAAGTGAACATTTAAAATGAACATTGATAAAAAACACCAAACAACCCATTAGTTTTAATTCATATATTATAATTGTTCCACGTCAGCGGCAATGGACAAGTGTGTTTTTTTATACACACACCCTACCCCCCACCCCACCCATGTCATAACCTATATCGACGACCTAATAACCTTATACACCCAGACCCAAAATCCCCCTGCCATCTCCTAAAAACCAAACTCATTGGAATCCAAGTTGACCCGACCTCTGACCAGCTAAATACCGACCCACAACCTACAGTCAAGAACATACACAACCTGATTCCATTTGCCCCATCTCCGAACTTAATCCACCGAAAAAATGATGCCCATGGCATCCCCATGCCCAAAATCTGGCCGACGCCCTGCTTCTAACCCCCCCGGCCTGCTCTGGTTTAGACCCCTTCCAAAATCCAAACTCGAATTCAGACCCATTCAAAACCAACCCGTTGCCATCTACAGCCCGTTCCCATTAACCCCGATTGGGCCACCAGATTATAAACACTAGTTTTCAAGCTCCTAATGGGAAACTACAATGGCTTCTGGGTTCCTTCAAAAATAGAAGTTTCTTTAGCTAATACCACCATTGGCTGTGGGGGGGGGGGGGGGGGGGGGGTAAGGTATGTGTATTAAAAAATATTCGATCGACACGCATGTCCGTTGCTACTGGCGCGGACCTATTACTACATAGGAATTAAAATTAATAGGTTATTAGGTGTTTTTTTGTTAATGTTCAATAAAATGTTCATCTTTTAATGTTCACTGTTGAACCTCTCCTTATATATATAGCTAGACTCTCATATATACCAAGTTTACATACCGATTTTTTTTTAAATAGTAAAAAAATTATTTATGAGTTGAATTTTTTTTATGTGATATTTAAACCTTTCAAGGTACTTATATAAAAAAATCAATTCAAAATAACTTTTTTTGCTATTTTTAAAAAATCAGTGAGACCTTCACAACTTTTAAAGTGCTTTAAAAAATGTGAAGGTATGAACGATTGTTTGAAAACTAGAAAAAAAGTTATTTTGAGCTGATTTTTTTATATGGGTTCCTTAAAATGTTTAAATACCATATAAAAAATTCAACTAAATTTTTTTTTTGTATATTTTATTACAATAGGTTTGCGCTAGCAAGTATGTAAATACATATTAAAGGTAGTTGGACTTAGCTAATAGATGGTATTAAAGGGGTTGGGTTTACATAGCAGTTGGATATCTTACTTAGACCGGGTAGTTAATTACGATAATTAAAATGAACGAGTTAGGAGCGCACTGTAGTTGAGAGGTAAGGCTTATATCAAGTGAGTGTGGCCGATAAATCTTGAAAGTAATACACTACGGTTTTAAACGATTTAAAATAATTATTTACTTGCAAAAAATATTTTACTCTACGGTATTTGACCTGCATATTCTTGTCTTTTCTTATTTTTCTTGTCACACTTCAGATGCATAGCAGCAGTAGCCAGGACAACAAGTATATGTTTTTCTTGCCAAATGGTAACTGTGGATTCTTTTTTAGACATTTTATCTATTTCTGTTCTAAATAGGATAAGTTTTTCTCTAGTTATTATTGGATGTTGACCGTAGATTTTAAACTTTATGGCAATACAGACTTATTGTATTCAACTATTATTTCAGTTTACACTGTGGAAGTTATTTTGTGAGCGGTAGTTTAACCACTTCACCTTTATTATTTATTATCCATGATGTTTAGTCTATTATTGTTGTTGTATGGATTATTTGTATTCTTTATGTTTTATTATTACTGTGATAGCGATTATAAGAATGATCCATATTGAGATGCCAATTATATTTTGGTAAAGGATTGATCACCCATTTTAAAAATATGCATGTTGTCACAATAGTGTTTGCCAGTCTTGGCAAATCACATGTTACTAATAGATATGAGGGTGCAGAAGAATGACCCTCATGCAAGTAAGTTGATAAGTTTATGAATGAGTGAACTCATCATGAAGGCCTTCCATGGATGGGGACGAGCAAGCATACTTTTTCCAAATGACAAAGGTACTGGTTTAGGGGTTTTGATCTTTTGTCCAAGGAGAAGGCTTACATAAAGCCCCAAAAATCTTGGAGGGCCCTGGTTTAGATGAGCTAGATTACCTAGGTGCATTTTTTTGACATTTTTATCTCATTTTTTATTTCAAGGAAGACCTAATGACTCTCCTCTAAAGATAATTATTCGTTTGGTTGTTCTTATTTTTCATGGGAAGAAAGTTCCTTTGCCTAATATAACTTTAGGAACATTATACACTTGATTAGAATGGGCCCATATTGACATGGAGAGATCACATGGGAATTTTGACATGGTCAATTTTTTGAACACTTTTATAATGAATAGATTTTTATTTATGTGTTTCACAAAATGGATTCCTTATCCTCGCTCGTTGTTTAGAAATATTTCTTGCATTACTAGATGGCATATGAAAGCCCCTAAGATCCGTATGAACTCCCTTTTGGTTTATCTTGAATAGTTTTTCAAGAAAAAAATTCAACATATAAAGATCACTTATTTTATTGCTATTATGGAAATATTTTCTCCTTGTGTTCTGCATCCCTAACTAAACGGAGTCGAGGTGTGGAATTTTAACACCCTGAGCGAGAAAGTAGGCAATTGGGATATGATTAAGGGACTTATTTATCTCATTTTTTTATTACTTACCTTGCAGATCTGCTTCATGGTAGCTCGATGTAAGCATCATCCCTGAGGGAGCATTAATATGATTTTCCAAGTTGAGGGATTTTATAATTTCAACCTGTGATTACCTACCTACTATGAATGGGGATTGGTTTGCTTTGTGGAAATTTCCAATACAAAATATTAAAACATTGATTCAAAATTAGCCTCGAGAGAGTTATATTGAGGACATCCTTTCGTTGGACAAGTTCTTGAGCAAACACATGTGGAAAGAAATATGGCATCATATCCGAGTGATGAGGCCCTCCTTGGATTCTATATCTCCAATTCTTGTGGGACTCTTAATGAGGAAGCAATTTCTTCAAAGTATCCTAGCATGATGCAAAGCAGGAAAATATCAAGAGTAAGGCCAAAGACAAGACCTAGAAAAAATAAAGCATTAAGGCTTAGATGTTTATAATTTTGTTTATGCTCAAATTATTGGGTCTTCCTTGCCCATGTCTCCCACCCAAACTCGAGCAGGGAGGAAGAAAAGAAGAGAGACCAAATCTTCTTTACACCATGTTAACACTGACTAATGAGATGTTTAACGTAATATATAAATTAAAAAAATAGCTAAATTATAATGTGAAAATACAAAATAACGGGGAATATTCATGCGTGACATATATCAGAAAGTGGAATGTGTTATTCAAAAGTAGAACGTTCTATAATTCAAATCGGGGAGTTAGTGCACCAAAGTGGAAAAACTCAAATGGGTAAATAACCACCCTCCAGTTACCAAATAGTCGTTATGTTACATGGAAATAAAACACTATAAATGCGCAACGAACCCAATGAGGAAGAGATAAATCCCTTACAAAAAATGCTTTTACATTACTTTTATCCTCTTTTCATTTTCTTTACTTTATTTACACCATCTTTTCATTCCAGTGCAGATTGCAAGATAGTTTGTAGCATTTTCTTACAAAGTTTACTTAAATTTACTTGCATTTATGTTTGTTGTCATTTACTTTCTCTCTTTACATTTACTTAATGTAATTATTTATTTTACCCACACTTTACTTCCTTTCAATCCTTTATTTAATTGCATTTTATTTACAAAGCTTTACTTTCCTTTGAATTTATCAAATTTACTATTTTTCTAGTTATTTAGTCAGCTTAAGACTCACATCAAAGTCTTCCCTAAGGGGAGCACAAGTCCTCTTAATTTAGGCATCAAATACGACACAATCACCTGATATTATCATTTGGGTGAGAATTTTGGTTGGTAAGACCACAAATCTTAATTATCACACTCGCAACCCTAACTGATCACCAAGCCAAGTGAAAAATTAACCTAAACATATGTCTGGCATGCCCAATGGGACACCAGTCTTATTTTGTGGTTACAAATGAATAAAATACGTCGAAGCGAGGATATAACAAAAAATGTTGGTGAACTTGGCTCAACTAACCAACATATTACCATATCAGAATAGAAAATGGTTTAGACAACGTAGGAATTGGGACCAACTGTTCACAGTCAAGAGTTGAATATTCCAATGGATCTAATGGCCAATAATGTTCCAAACACACTGACAGTTAATGCACTAACGCGCATGCAAGACCAATTCATCAGTCAACTAAACCTATTTTTTTATCATTTTCGAAACAAGGCACAAAACATTAATACTATGATTAACACGGTGACTAGAATATTTGTTTTTACCTAATAGTCTGGCGACTAGTGGTCAAGCATAGACACCATAAAATGGTTTTAATACAACTAAACAACCTAACCCCTACCATCCAGTTTATAATAAACTTAACAAAACAAAAAAAATTGGAAATAATATAAGGATGGCTGGATAGCCTAATACAACTGGTCTAGGTGTTAGTAACATAGTAGATGGCTCAAGATTACCAAACACTTGCAAAAATGGGTTATAACCTCTATTCCAAAGTAGGGAGAACCAAACCACATCAAAATGATGTCAACTTAGGCTTCCCAAGATGTTTGAGCTATGGTATTATTAATAAGTAATTATTCAAACAAGAACTCGGGGGTTTGGGGAACCCTAGGAGGATGGGTAACCAAATTCCTCAAGTGTTCCAAGCAATACCTTACCAAGCAAAACATGTTGTGCCTCTAAAATTTGACCACCCTTAGTGAAACCAACTCATTAGGTAAACAAAGAAAATTCACCACAAAATATGAAACATCATGGAGGAGTTGGGAGGAATGAGATCGATAACTTGACATATGAAATATGTGTACCAATAGCTCAAGGGTGTAAGCTCCAGTTTATAGAATGCCATATCCGGAATGTATAAATAGGATTGAACTTAATAAAGGTTTCAAATTTCCAACTTTTACCATTTTCTTAGGGGATGGGAGTCAGGACATAATGGAACACATTGATAGGTTCACTAGTTAATGTGCTGATGCGGGAACAAATGATTATTTAAGGCTATATTGACTTTCTAGTTCCCTCACAGATGCGACCTTTACGTGGTTCATAAGTTTTCCACCAAATTCTATCCAGATTTGGCAACAAATGGATGATATGTTCCATTCATTGTTATTCCAATATGAATGAGAGGTTTTCATGGTTGATTTGGGTAGATAACTCAAATTCCTAATGAAAAGGCTACCACATTCATAAACAAATTCAAAACAACTAGGAATACATTCAAAATATCTTCCCAAAGTCAGAATTTGTAAAATTGGCATAAAATGGTTTAGAGTTTCGGATTCGAAAGAAGTTTGATGCCATTGAATTTAGATATTTGGTAGAATTAATTGCTAAGGTATCCAGATATGAAGCTCTTCTGGAAGGCAAGAATGAGAGAAACACTTATTCTTTTTAAACATGTTATGCGTATCCTAACTTTGATATTGATGCTATTGAAATTATAAGAACCGAGACTATAATTTGTGAACCTTTACATTGAAAGGATATAGTAGCATAATCATTTGCACTTAAGTCAAAGAGAATGATACAAAAGTTATCTTTGAACATTACTAAGGCTCATGATATCTTTGAATTTCTCTTAAAGGCTAAAATGTTAAAACCACCCGATGATGATGAAAAGCCATATGAAATTAGAGGAAAAAATTATTGTAAATGACATAATGTTTTTTATCGTTCAAATAATTCCTTTTATGTGTTTCATGACTGGGTGCATTAGTTGATCAAGGCAGAATGGGTGTAGAGGAAGACCCTTTTCCTAAAGTCAAAGAATTGGGGGCTAATGTGAAATCAATTCAACAGATTAGAAACAAAGGGCATGTGGATTTCAGAATGAAGACTATGGATGGACCCAATGCATTGAAGCCTGAAATCATGAAAAATCCTGATCAAAAGGTGAAGAAATACCTGTGTCTCAGATGTGGGAAATATTATGCTGAAATGTTCCATTTGGTGTCTTTAAAAGCAAAATATCAGGAGGAAAAGAACAAAACAATGGAAATAATGGCAAGATATCCAAAACCCAGTATTCGAAAATCAATAAGAGGTTTAAAGTAATACTTCTACTAAAGTAATACAATTCTTAGGCCTTTTCATCGCCAATGGAATGCTAAGATACGAAAGAATAAATAATACGCCAGGTAATGCTAAGATAAAAAAAAATAAACAATATGTCAAAAATTACTTCAAGGAGGGAAAGTCTCACCGTCACGGGGGTAATTCAGGGCCAACAAAGGTCCTAAAGCCATTCCTAATGTATAAAGTTGTGCTTGATTGGTTTGTGTTTCAAAACCCAAAGGTTCCACATCTAGTTAATGACATGCCAAAGAAACCAAAGGTAGTCAAGCCTAAATATGGGTATCTTGTTATGTGGCAAGTAATGCAATAACCTAAGTCAAAGAGAATGAAACCTGAAGTAGTGATCTCTTGAACTCAGCAAACAAATATCCAAAGGAAGTACAGGGCCTGGTAAGAGGCCTCTGAGATTGTGCGAACTAGTGGATTAGAATGCTTTGCTTCTTCATCTTCCACACCAAATCTATGGTTTTATAGTGAACCGGAGGGGAGTTAGACCCCCTCCTACTTGATATCACAAATCCTAAAGGAATTAAAGAAGACTACGAGCATGGATTAAGGAATTTAGTGTGAGTAAAGCGCTTCGAATGAAGAGAAAAATTAAGATATGATGGCAGTCAATGTGACAACACCTTCTCAAGGTACTAAACAACAAAAAATCATCTAATTTAGTTCTCTCCCTCAGCAAATGCTAATAAATATGGATGTGATCCTCCCGAAGAGGTTTGAAGATGAAGAAGGTCAAGAGGCATCTTGTATGGAAGTGGATGGAGAGAAAGAGTTAGAGTTAGAGAATTTTGATTTATTTTTCTCTGCACTTAACATTCTATATGGGTTCGAAGAACCTATTAAATATATGACTAACCACAAAAAACATTTGTTTATAAAAGCTTCAATAAATGGAATCCTTATCAATAAAATATTGGTAGATAATGGTGCATTTGTCAACTTAATGACATTTTACATGTTATCCAAAATTAAAACAAAATACTAAATTGGTCAAGACTAAAATTATTATATCTAGTTTTTCCAGAGATAAGAAATCTACCAATGGTGTACTACCAGTTGATACCGATGCACGCACTAGAAAGTCCAAAATGGATTTTTCTATTATTGAAGGCAAACTAAGATTTAATGCACTATTAGGTAGAGGTCGGATCCATTCGAAAATATGTATTCCTTCTTCCAGGCATTAAAAAATACTTTTGATAATAAAATATGGGCCTCTGTAATAAATGGAAATTGATCCACTTGATTTTCATGTTAGTTCCAACTATCTTAAAGTAAAGTTGTACCAGGAGAACGTGGGGCTAGTAAAGGAAGATGATCTGATGCTAGAGACATCAAAGATCTAGTCTCAAAAGAAAGTTAAAATGATATAGTTTTTTTCTTGTTGGGTCAAACTGAAGAAAATAAAGAAGCTATTTTATGGATAGCACACCCCTTGACATTTAACAGGCCATATAAAGCTTGGCTATGATTTTGTATAAGTTTTAAGATCTAACATTAGGCACTAGAATTTGTGAAGAAAAGACTATAAATTGTGTTAACTATGTCTTGAAAGAAGATATAGAAAATGAAAAAAAACTCAAGACAATGGTAATTAACAAGTGCACTAAAATAATATAAGGAACTGGTGGTAAATCAACCCAATCCATTGATGAAAGTCAATTTGGGGACATAAAAAAATAAAAGAGTCACTTATATTAGTGCTAATTTCAGCAGAGAAGACCAACAACTAGTTCTAGACCTTATAAATTAGTATAAGGAATGCTTTGCTTGGGAATATGATGAATTACCTAACTTAGATAAAAAAAAAATTGGTGGGTCAAAGACTCCCAATAAAAGAGGGCTACAAACCTGTTAAGCAACCATCAAGGAAAATGACTCTAGATGTTATAACCAAAAAAAGAAAAAATGAAAAGGCTACTGAAATATGGATTCATTAGATCTGCCATGTATGTTGAAAGACTCTCTAATATAGTGCTAGTACTTAAGAACAATAACAAATTGAGAGTGTTCATTTATTTTACAAATCTAAATGCAGCTAATTTAGTGGATGAATATCCAATGCCAGTAGTATATTTATTAGTTTCTAGGTCAGTAGGTCATGCTATCATGTCTATAATGGATGATCATTATTGCAATAACTAGATCTTCATAGTTGAAGAAGATGTGTAAAAGATTTCATTCAAGTGTCCTGGTTATTTGGGGAACTTCGAATGAATTAAAATGCCATTTGGATTAATGAATGCAGGGGTACATACCAAGGGGTAATGAACATAATTTTCCATGATACGGTTGGCACCTTTATAGAGAGTTACATTTATGATATAATTTGAAGTTGAAATAAAAAACTGATCATATAACACACCATAAAAAATCTTTAGAAAGAATGAGGTTGTATAAACTTAAAATGAACCCTTTAAAATGCCCCTTTGATGTTTCTGTTGGAAATTTCCTTGGGTATTTGGTACATAAAAAAGGAATTCAAGTTGATCAGAATAAGGCTAAGGATACCATTAAAAGAAAAGTCCCTGAAAATGAGAAATAATTATAAAGGTTTTTGGGTCAAACTATTTTTTTAAAAGATTTATTTATAATATTGTAGGAAAGACTAAAGTGTTTTAATCTTTATAGAAGATAAAAGACTAAGAGGAGATGGAGTGGATAGAGGATCATGAGCAATCGTTCCAAGAACCCAAGAGTTACCTAGTCAAGCCCCATGTTTTGGCTCCAGCTAAGGAAGACATTTTAGTGTAGCAATATATTTCAGCCTCTGATGCATCCATTAGAGTACTACTGGCCCAAGATTGTGAAAGTCGTAAGGAACAAGCTATTTATTACCTTAATAGGATCTTAAATGATTGTAAATGTAGATATTCTATGATGAAAAAACTATGTTTTAACTTGTACTTTGTTATTATGAAGTTAAGATGTTATTTTTTTACGTAGAGAGGTTTATGTCATTTCAATGTTTGATTTGATTAAATACATGCTAACAAGACCTATTCAAAGAAATAGGATTGGCAAATAGCTCTGTGGGAATATTTCCTTTACTATGTACCTTAGAAAGTAGTAAAAGGATAATGTTTGTCTAACTTTTTTTTGTTGATCATCTATATGAGCATGAACCAAATAGTGAATATGAGATAGGTTAAACGTCTCTAAGTCCTTGAGAATTATGATTTGATGGTTCAAAGACTAAAATAATGTCAAGTATATGGGTAGTTTTTGAATCTCATGAACATATAAAAAACGTGGTTACAGTTTGTAAAAAAATACATGTTGTAACAACCAAGTAGAATATGCGGCTGTAATAATGGGATTGGAAATCCTTTGGAGATATAATGCCCCAGTAATATAAGTCTTTGGTGATTCTCAACTGGTTATAAGATAGTTAAATAATGAATAAAAATGTGTTCATGAAGGTTTGACTTTGTATAACTAAGTGGTATTAAATTTGATATCTAAATTTGATGAAGTCACTTTAAACTATATTCACAAATTTTTAAATGAAGAAGTAAATAGGATTGCTAAAAAAGAATCAATTTTTAAGCTTGATAATGAATTCGAAGACGAACTAAAGATTAATTTAATTGATGACTTGTTACCTCTTCTACATAATAAATGGCTAGTGATGGAAATTGGAAATATTAATCTTCAAGAAGATTGGAGAAAATCAATAATTGAATATGTAAATAATCCAAATATCAAGACTGATAGGGATGTCAGGTTGAAACAAATCAATAATGTTATGTATGTTAACACCTTATTCAAAATAAATGCCAATGGAATAATCCTAGAGTGCCTATCTAAAGATGCGGGTTTAATAACTATATCATAAATCCATGAAGGGCTTTATGGGGACCATTAACATGGACCTAAGATGAGATGGCTGTTAAGAAGGCATGGATTTTACTTGCCTTTCATTCTAATAGATAGTATTGAATTTGAAAAAGGATGCCAAAAGTATCAATAATATGCTTCTTTAAAACATATGCCTACTATTGAGTTTAAATATGTGGTTAAGCATTGGCCATTTAGAGGATGGGCAATTGATGTAATTGAGAAAATTCACCCACTCCTTTAAAGCTACACAACTTTTTTTCTTTAGGAATGATTATTTCACTAAGTGGGTAGAAACTAAGGATTTTAAATTAGATACCCAAAATGAATTAGTGGACTTATTGCAAGATATTGTATATAGGTTTGATATTCCAGAAATCATAACGTCAGAAAATGAAACTATCTTAGAATATAGAATTCACTAAAAAGGTTAGGCATAACCTTAACAAAGTCAAAATCATACTATGATCAATCAAGTGATAAAGATGAGGCCACTAACAAGGTAATTGAAGATAATTTGAGAAAGTGATTGAGAAAAATTCGAGAGATTGACATTATTTGCTGCTAAATGTTTTGTGGGCTTATAGTACCTCAAAAAGGTGAAGTACTGGGATAACTCCATATGTTTTGAACTATGGGAATGATTCTTTGATGCTAATGGAAATTACTTTAAATTAATTGAGAGTTATAGCCCATAATGATCTAAATGTTAAAGACTAATATTAAAAAATGTACATGGAATTGGAAAATATAAATGAGGACACACTGAAAGCCTTAAACAACATCTTAATCCAAAAGAAGAAAATAACCAACAGCTGTAACAAGAAAGTGAAGAAAAGAACCTTTCATGATGGGGATTTGGTCTTGAAAAAATATCCTTCCTTTAAGTTTGAAGGATCTTGCTTAAGGAAAATAGTCCCTAAAATGGGAAGGGCCATTCCAAATTTAAAGAGCATTTAAAGGAGGGTCATGTCATATAAGAAATATTGGTGGTTATGTTCACATAAGAAAGACAAATTCCTTTTTTAAAGCATTATTATCTAATTATTTGGGAAGCTAGGAAACAATAATGAAATATAAAATTACATTAAAACATTGACATAATGAAAGTGCCTAAATACAAAAGACCTAAATTGGTCCAAAATATTACATAACTAGGCCTTTTGGGTCAGATGTGAGCCTCCCTCTCATCAAACTAGTTTGCATTATAGGTTGAGACATGCATCTCATCAACCAGTTAGCCTATCCTTTGTTGGAAATATTCCTCCTCAACAGTGGCCACCTCCAATGCAACAATAAACCTAGTTAGTTTATTTTCTAGACTTTCTCTCTCTGTTAAGAGTGTAGATCTATTGCTTCGAATGGGTCCCAAAACCTAAAAGTCTTTTACAACCACAAATTTTTGGTTCAAAAAGTGAGAATTTTTAATAGAAAAAGAGTTCCCTTCAATCGCCACCTAAGATAAGGTTTTCATATGATAAGAGGTAGAATGAAATCCACTACAGTAAAAACTAAAAATAATCACAGTCCAGGTCCGTGACAAGGTGGTTACGTTCTAAAATCGTGACCAGGGTTAAAGAACCCATGACGAGGTCCATGGCTACTAACCACCATGACATAAAATGGAGATGGTCACAACCCAAGATGGTCATGATTGTGGTGTGTGATAAGGTCGTGACCATTATGGTGCTAAAATTTCTCCAACAACCTCTTTTCCCAACATTTAGTGCTCTAAAACTTCCTCTCCTAAGGATTCAAAATAAGTAACACAAGAGTAGGCTTTTCTAAGACTAGTGGCAAAGGTGATATCTACTAGACCTTCAAAAATTAAACTTGTAAATCTTTGAAGCATGTATAAGGATTATGAAGCCTATAAAGACAAATAAGGAGGAGTGGATGGACTTGAATAAAGTGCTCTAGATGTTTCTCAAAACTGCTAGAAGTAATATACACACATTGGACTCGGGCCTTATATATGATCCTTATAATTTCCCATGAATGGCATGCACTTCATCTGGAGTCATCAAGCTAGGAATCTCCTTAGTTGTGAGATTTTCCTCTTCCATATGGGGTACGTCCTTCGAGAGAGAAGAGTTTTAGATAACATCAATTTTAGTAAGATAAGGTGAAGAAGGATGTGTTGGATCATTGGTAGTTAAATGAAGATCCCCAAGAGCTCTTTATCCTTTAGACCCGAAGTCTTAACTGCCTCACCTTGAGTTAAAATCAAGGTTATAGGGGTATCCACTACTTCAAAAATTGTTACTTCATACACAATTGTATTGGAAGAAGGTCTATGAGGTGAGGCAGGATCATAAATTGACTCGTCTATGGGCTCATCAATTAAGTATACTGGTGGTGATGTCCTAAGATGTTTACTATGATTTGACTCACTCTTCTCTGCGAAGTCATCAATATGGCCTATAATGAAATAAAAATCAATTCAAAGTCAATACTAATTGTGTAATTAATGTTAAAGGACTTTGAAAAAATTATTGGGGTGAAAGACTAGTTTACATGCTAACTTTTTTGGAGGAGAAACCTTGTTTGCTAAGCTTTTCATGCGCTTTCCTTTTAGAATAACAAACACTATAGAAATATGAGGTTCATACATGCTCTAAGAGGTACTTGTTGGATTTTTTAAGGATGATTTTTTTCTTTTATATATTAAGAGGAATTTGCACTTCTTCCTCTCTAACATCTATCAAAATTCCTTCAAGGCTTGCTTAACTTCAAGGGCAAGTTTACTCTGCTTGGAAGATTGATAATCCTGAAGAGGAGATTCTATAAGATAAAAAAAATTCAATAAAGTTCAATATAAATAAAAATAGCATTACAAGAGATATATAAAGCCTTACTAGTGGAACAAGTCTTCGAAGGCTTCATGGATATTGGCAATGGCCTCATGAAGAGTTCAATGTACTCAAACAATCAATCCATAAATATTTAAGTTACACTATAATTAAAATCGACTTCTGTAATGCTAAAAGTGATGCGAAGCATGTGATACTCAGTTATGGCATGTAAAATGGTGCTTTTGGAAGCTGGGAAGTTCTACGAAATATATTAGGGTTAGCTTGGCTCCTCATTAGAACAGAAATAAGATCCTAAGTAGAGCCATATTCGAAGATGCTACCACACTCTTCATCAATATTTCCCAAAAGTTCCATTTTTATGTAAAGAGAACGAAAATGAAAAAGACATATAACTCAGAGCAAAAGATCAAAACAATGATTGATTGTAACAGTGACAACCTCACAACCACATATCACATATTTATTGAGAAGAGTAATCATGGCGAAATGTGGGTTTATGGCTTAGAGAATCTCAATCGTTCACTAATAAATTTTCCTTAAAAATTAATTAATGCAGGGGATATGTTTACACAATGTTAACACATAGCAATGAAATGTTTGCACATAATATATAAGCCGAAAATTAATCGAATTATAATATGAAAATATGAAATAATGGAAGCATGAATGCGTGTTATTCAAAACTAAAATGTGATAGAATTCAAATTGGGGAGCTAGAGCACTAAACTCTAATGGGTAAGTAAACATCGAGCAGTTGTTAAAGAGAATTTAGGTTTCATGATAAGAAACACTATAAATAAGCAACAAACCTAACAAAGAAGATAGGACTACTTAACCAAAAATGCATTTACATTACGTTTATCCTCTTTTTCCTTTCCTTTTTCTTTTTCTTTATTTTATTGATAACATTTATTTCATTTTGTTGTAGATTGTATAGTAGTTTGTAACCTTTTCATTTAAATTTTGTTTAAAGTTTCTTGACTTTGTGTTTGTTTTCATTTACTATTTTGCTTTACATTTCCTTAGTGTAATTCTTTATTTTACCCGCACTTCACTTCCTTGCTATTCTTTACATTAATCGCATTTTCTTTTCTTTTGTTTAGAAAAGATTTAATTTCCTTTCAATTTATGTAATTTACTTATTTTGTTCTAGTTATTTAGCCTAACTTAAGACTTACATCCAAGTGTTCCCAAAAGGAAACACAAGTCTTCTTAATTGAGGCCTTAAACGTAACACAATCGCTTGATATTATCACCAGACTAAAAAAATTTGTTGGTGAGACCACAAATCTTACCTACAATGATCGCAACACCAATTGATCATAAAGCCATGGAAAATTAACCCAAACAAATCTAGTGGTGATATTGAGCTAGTTGATCATAGTTTGGATACTGGCAGACCTAAAGTGGGGAAAACTATCAAATAGTTATTGAGCAAAGGGTAAGAGGCTTTTTATGTAGGAGCTTCTCATCCACCTATGCCAACCACATATCCTTATATGGAAGGTATTTCTTTTGTTTCTCAAACTATTTATAAATATCAAAGAAAAGAGGATATGAATATGTATCCGACATCATATTCATTTGAAGAATAACTAATTATAGAAGTATTCCTTCCTATAATTACCATAGTTTGTCTTAAAATGACATCGGGTCACTCATAATTATAGAAGATCATTTAAGTGATGCTTCATTTTTCATATCAGATCATGAAAAGGTAATAATTGATATTTGGGATAGCTCTCCGAGTCAGCGTGAGGAGGTGATGTTTCCTTCCCCCAAAGAACTACTAGTACATCACTAGACAATTGCCTTATGCACATGTCCTACCATATTCCATAAGTTGTCTTTATTGCTCTTGATATTCCTTATTGTTGGTGAATCATATACTTAACCTTTCTCGTGAGGTAATTTTGCCTTCTAGGTCTTTTGGGTAAGATGTTAATCTAGTATTTTCTGCTTTAGTAATTGACATTTATCATTTTCTTGTATAAATTTTAGCTGTAAATATACCAAGTTCAGAGGTATATATATTTTGAACAAGTCTATTTTATAAAAACACTTATTTTATTAATTTTGTTATTTGTTGGTAGGCCTCTTCTTTTCATTCCCCCTTTCGTAGCATTGAAACTATAACTACAATGAGCAGCCCTATTACATATATGGTACTGCACACTATTGCTCCTGCTGTAGAGGTAATTGTAGTTAACAACCATTGCTCTTTTTCTTATTTAGTTTCATTTTTTATAGTGTTTATCCTTGTTCATATGTCCCCCTTATTAAGAGTGGTGTTAGTCAGGATTGTTAGTCCTTAATGAGTATCCCCTAGATTATGTTGAAATTTCTTTGCCTACTGGGGTAGCTTTTGTAGTACCGGCTCCGTCTGGTGCAATCTATCCCAATGGTGAGATTTCCCATAGTCAACATACCGTTATTTCAATATATATCTTCTCGAACTCTTATGCACACAACATCAAGTGGCCCCTTAGTGCGACCAGAGGTTTCTCCCCTGTCTCATTAGGAAATGTAAGTTTACATTTTTATTTCATTTTCTATTTTTCAATAGAGTAACAACTGTCCTTGTTTGTTCACAAATATATTTTTTGTGATCATTTATATTACTTTCTCATATGTTGATGTAGTGACTTCATCAGTACTTATCATCCCCTATTCTGTTGAGCTTCATGCTTATAAATTTCTTTGCATTTTCTTTGCAAATTCCATTTGTGTAACTCAAATCATTGAATTTTGAAAAGTTGAAGTTACTTCAGCTAGCTTAGGCTTCGAGTCTCCTCTTTCTTTGGACCCCAATTAACTTTTATGCACTATTTTTGTGCATTGTATTATAATTTATCAACTTTTCTCTCTTGTCTCAACCTACTCTTTTTTCCCGGTGGAGGTCTTAACAAATTCAAACATTCCTAATTCTTAGGAACCTCATTTATGATTATTCATACCTATTTATTTTCTTTTGTGTATACTTTCCACACATTATTCTTTTTAGTTATTCTGTTTCCTTGTTCTCAAGTTGAAACTACAACGAGTTTGGGTGTCTCCGTGCCTTTGGGACTTCATATACTATTTTTGTACCTTTTATTTTTTTTTCTTTTGCATATACTTTGCAAATTTTAATTTCTTGCTTTAGACTTATCAACTCAATTCAACAAAGTCTTTTTCCAATTATTTGGGGTCGACTACATGAATCCTATTTTTCCATTACATTTTCTCTCGGGAAATATCTTTGGTTAAACCATGTGATATCATGTCTTTTTTATAAAATGCCACCAAGCCAATTTAGGCCTACCTTTGCCCCTCGTGTTACCATCGATACTAGCTAAATCACTATTCCTTATGGGAGCATATGTTGGTCTACGCTTGACGTGTCCATACCATCCAAGTTGATTTTCTCTCAATTTATCTTCTATAGGGGTTACTTTTATCGTTTCACAAATTTATTCATTTCTAATTTTATCCTTTCGAGTTTTACCACAAATTCATCTTAGCATTCACATCTCCGCCACACTCATTTTCTGTACATTTTATATCTTGATTTCCCAACACTCTGTCCCATATAACATGAAGGGTCTAATAGCCATCCAATAAAATTTTCTTTTTAACTTAAAAGGTATACTCCTATTACACAATATGTCGATAGTACTTCTCCACTTGACCCAGCTTGTTGTAATCCTATGATTAACATCATCACTAATATCTCTATATTTTTAGATAATTGAGACTAAATAACAAAAATGACCATTTCTAGGTATCTCTTAACCCTACAATTTCACGACATCTCCATTTGTCCTCCTATTACTACTAAAATTTCACTCCATATATTCTGTTTTAGTCCTACTTATTTTAAATCCACTTGTTTCTAGAGCTTCTCTCCACAATTTTAACCTAGCATTAATCCATGTCTTAGCCTCATCCACTAAAATAATATCATTTACAAATAGCATACACCACGGCACCTCATCTTGTATTTTTCCAGTCAATTCATCCATAACAAGAACAAAAAGATGAGGACTTAATTCTGAACCTTAGTGTAAACCTACATTAATTGAAATTCATTACGTTCTCCGGTTGATGTTCTTACTATAGTCATAGCCCCATCATACATATACTTGATCACATCAATATATCTACGAGTCACTTCTTTTTATGTAGAACCCACCATATTATATGTCTGGGTATCCTATTATATGCCTTCTGCAAATCTATAAAAATCATATGAAAATCTTTCTTTTTCCTCCTATACCTCTCCATTTCAATAAATAGATTACTTCCATTATTGACCTCCTAGGCATAAACCCAAATTGATTCTCAGATACTATTTTTTTCAATCTCAGTCTATATCCAATCACTCTTTCACAAAACTTCATTGTATGACTCATTAACTTAATACCACTATAATTTGAACAACTTTGTATGTCCCCTTTATTTTTATAAATAGGTACTAAAACACTCTTTATCCATTCATCGGGCATCCTATTAGTCATTATAATTCTATTAAATAATTTTGTAAGCCAAGTTACTCTTTCCTCCCTTAAGCACTTTCAAACCTCAATAGGGATACTATCTAGTCCTGAATCCCTTCGTGTTTTCATCTTTTAAAAGCAATTCTAACCTCTGATGTCCTAATTCCGCAAAAAAAATATATTTTCTCGAGTCTCCCTAAGCTCCTATATATCCAATCTACTCTCATTATCTCCATTTAATAATCTCTTAAACTAGTTTTTCTATCTTTCAATAATCTCATCATCTTCGACTAGGATTCTCAAATCATTTAATATAGTTGACGTTATTAAAATCTTTTGTTTTTTTGCTCCTAAGTTTAGCAAGCTTATAAATATGTTTTTCCCTTCTTGTGTTCTTGATTTTATATAAATGTCATCATACTCTTTTAACTTAGCATTTTTTATCACTTTCTTAACATAGCATCTATTTGTTTTCCATGTTTTAAAGCACTCCCTTTTTATTTTTACTATATTTTATACTTCTTCATTCCACCACCAAGTTTCTTTAGATTGTGGTCCCTAGCCTTTTGATTATCCAAGAATTTATTTTGATATTCTCCTAATGCATGTGGACATCTTATTCCAATTTATGTTAATCTCTTCTTCAGTATTTCATGATGCTTCATTTAATGCTTTATCTTTAAATAGTTCTAATTTTTCTCCTTTTAAGTTCGAGCACCTAGTTCATGGGTTAATCTTCTCTTTTTGCATTTACGATTGATTTTTAATATTTATATCAAACACCATTATCCTATGTTGTGAGGTTAATCTCTCTCCTGGGATAACCTTACAATCTTTACACATTAATCGATCTCCTTTTCTAGTAATGAAAAAATCTATTCACTACACCAAAACTGGCGAATGGTCACGGCCAAAATCCCTGGCCAAGACTGTGGGTCTGTGACACCCCGAATAATTAAATACCGGGTAGCTACTCCTTTATTGAACTAAATCAAAATGCCAAGTTGGCTCAGTTAATAGCATCAATGTCGAAAACATTTTATTATTACTAACCACCTAGTATTTAAAAAGTAAGTTGCCAAATTTTAATTAAAGTCCGATTAACATGAAACAAGAATAATGAAGAATAATAACACCATTCACCATAACAAAGTAAATAGAATAACCATCACATAATGTAAATAAAGTCTGGAGGAGAACTCCTCACTACAATACCACAAACTGAAAACTAAACTGAATACTGAATCAATACATGCCAAAGTCTGAAAAACTGAAATAGAAAGTTGTCTCTAATAGAAATAGGCAACAAGCCCTACAACTGATAGATACTGAATCAGGAATACAAATGATAGAAGCGTCTAAAAGCAAATCCCTGTAGCTTCCACAACAGCTACAGCTCGTCACCTGAATGAGTATCCTATGCATGGTGTCCTTGTGGCTGGGCACCTAAAATGGTTTTGCAAGAAAAATAGATTTGAAAGCAAACGGGTCAGAGCCCGAATGTGGAGATATTTTAAAAACCTGCAAGTGCTTTAAAAACATTTAAAACATTAAATGCAAAGTACATGTTAGGACGTGCACTTACATGAAATTCTCACCTCTCGTCTAACTGTGCACTCCTAACGTAAGTACCCATCTAAAATGACACAACCCACTAGCTAAGTGACATCATAACCAGCTAGACAATCATAGGTTCTACCCTTATTACACGGTTCCCATTAACATTATAACGATCTCAATAAGTAGGGGCTCAACGTAAACTCAGATGCTCAATATACAATATATATCACTATCAGTTAGCCCGTTATGTTTTTCTCAAAACAATACCGTAATTATATTCACAACATTAACATGAAGGTTCCCACTAATTAAGTGTATATTATTCACATCATAAATATACAATACAAGCACCCCGAGAACTAAGCTGCGGTGCACACATACTCTGCTATCCATCCCGGTACATCACGTACATAAGGATCACATATTCCGAATCTCTCAGAACTAGTTCACAGATAACAAAATCACAAATAATGGAGGCAAACACAGTCACATCACATGGGTCACGCACATACCTACGCTCCCACGATCAGCGGACTTATTAACATCCCAATAAGCCTTTCTCTGACCTATGTTCATCGAGGTAACCAGTCTAAATCCGGGCAACACAAGGATTAGAGGGCCCTAAGCGAACGCAAACCTCCCGTGATAGCAAGTATGGTAGGTATGTCATACACACAATTCATATACCAATACTAACTAAGCACACATCTTAGTAATCCTTGTAGTTTAATTGTAGTACTTATCGCATTCTCGTACCAACTTAATATATATACAAGTTATATAATCCCGGTCCATATTTATACGCGCCGTAATTTATTCTCACGTCGTAGTAGGCACTCACGTCTCAACTCAAATGTCTATTTGATTTGATCCACACTTATATAATTTACTCCTCATAATATCCCAAATTTCCCAAGTATACTAATACACCATCAAAGTAATGTTAACTCTATCCTCGAACAAGTTTACGGGACTCCCAAAATCAAAACAGGCCAAAAAGGCCTAAACTGCCAGCTCGTTAGAAGTCTCGTTCGAATGAGGCTGTTCGAACGAGATTTTAGTTCGTTTGAACGAACTGTACCTTCTAACGAGATCTCGACGAAGTTATCGAACGAAATTCCCTTTCGTTAGAAGCGACTGGTCAACTCGTTAGAAGCTCGTTCGAACGAGCTTGTTCGAACGACCTGGAGAGGTCTTCTAACGAGGGACCAGTTTCGGCCCAGATTTTCTCCAATCTCGTTTTTCATCCATTTTAACACCCCAAACCTCTTCCAAAGTTCATACCAACAACGTTTTAGGGTCTCTAATTCATCCTAAACAAATTAAAGTCACCTCCTAACATGTTTTAAGGAATTAATTCGTCCTAAACATCATTAAATCACAAGTCTCTACACTTTTCCCCAATTTTTCAAGAACATGAACCCTAAAAGTTTTAGATCCTTAATTTATCCAATCAAATCCGTTTATGTGTCTAACAAGATATATCAACATCAGATTAGTCCTCTAAATATGATTCTACATGCAATCCTTTCATCAAAATTTAGTATTCTACTTCCAAACTCATGGGTTTTTCATTATCTTCCAAGAACAAACATAAATTTGAATTATCTAACATGGAAGGAACATTCTCTGAAAGTAAATGGAATTAAATCACTTGCCTCGAGTGTCTCTGAATTTGGTGTTGATTTGGTAAAGCTTTTTCTGCAGAATTCCTTCTTTCTCTCCCTCTCTAAGCTTTTCTTCTCCAATGGCTATGGTGGCTAGGGTTTGTTTTGGGAACAACTTAGAAAACTAATCCTAATAACCTACGTAGCTTCCTAGGTTAAGATGGGTTGGTTAGTGACTTAGTGGGTCAAATCCACATCAGATTTACTTCACTAATTTTCGTCATTTTTAATTCCTCAAAAATACAAAATTACCAAAATACCCTTTATGTTACCGGTATGGCCTAAAAATACCCCGGGACCCAAATTAAACCCTCGGCTAGTGTTTTCTGACTAACTAGACCCTTCCGGACGTGTTGGCGCACTCAAAACGACCATACAATTAATAGAATTTAAATTCACTTTTATAATTAAATTATTTATATGCTGACGCAACTATTACCGCGTCCCAATAAAATGCCCAAATTGCCGTATATCAATCTCACGACAATTTCACAATTCAATATTCATAAATCATCATATATACTCAATATAGTCAAATACCAACTCACATCTCGATAGTATTTTATCCGGATTAATTCTCATTTAATTAATTAATCCCAAAAATAAATATTGCCAAAAATACGGGGTATTACATACTTCCCCCCTAATGACAGAATTTCATCCCGAAATTCAAAACTAGAAAGTACCTGGTAAGAACAACTCTGGATAACGTTCGCGCATCTCATCCTCGCGCTCCCATGTGGACTCCTCGACATTATGATGTCTCCACTGAACACGCACTAACGGAACTATCTTTGACCGCAGCTTTCTCTCACTTCGGTCCAAAATAGCAATCGACCCCTCCTCGTAGGAGCTATCCGGCTGGAGATCGATGTCCTCCACAGCAATGTGAGAATGAGACAAATTATCTCTAAGGTATTTCCTTAGCGAGGAAATATGAAACACATCGTGAATCCGATGCAAATGCTCTGGTAACCCAAGTCTATACGCAACTGGTCTGATCCTCTTAATAATAGGAAACGGCCCCACATATCTCGGTGCCAACTTTCCCTTCTTCCCGAAATGCATAATCCCCTTCATAGGAGATACTCTGAGTAAAACTTGGTCCCCCACTTGGAATTCCCTGAAAAATCTCTTCGCATCAGCATAACTCTTCTGCCTGTCTTGAGCTACCCGAATGCGACTCCGAATCAACTCAATCCTTCCCGAAGTATCTTGAATCACTTCCGGCCCAAGTAGTTTGTTGTCCCCCACCTCTAACCAACATGCTGGGGAACGACAAGGCCTACCGTACAACGCCTCAAATGGAGCCATGCCAATAGTGAACTGATAGGAGTTGTTGTAAGCAAACTCCACTAGTGGAAGGTACTGCTCCCATCCACCCCCAAAGTCAATAATGCACATGCGTAGCATGTCCTCCAACATCTGATTTGTGCGCTCGGTCTGCCCATCGGTTTGCGGATGATAAGCCGTAATCAACCACAATTCCGAGCCCATGGCCTCCTAGAAACTCTCCCAAAACCTCAAAACAAATATCTTGTCTCTGTCAGACACGATATTTAGGGGCACACCGTGAAGTCTCACAACCTCTGAAATGAAGAGCTGGGCATACTGTCCCGTAGTGTAGTCAGTCCTTACGGGTAAAAAGTGAGCGACTTTGGACAACCAGTCCACGATTACCCAAATGGAGTCGTGACCCCTCTGCGACGTAGGCAACCCAGTGATAAAGTCCATGGATATGCTCTCCCACATCCACACCGGGACCTCCAACGGCTGTAGAATTCCTGCCAGTCTCTGATGATCCACTTTTACTAGCTGGCAAGTGGCGCATTTCGAAACAAACTCAATAATATCTCTCTTCATACCGCTCCACCAATACTGCCGTCTCATGTCTTGGTACATTTTATCCCCTCCAGGATGTACCGCGAACCGTGAGCCGTGCGACTCTTCCATCACATCGTATCGCAATTCCTATCCTTTCGGAACCACCAATCTCCCATTGAAGCGTAATCCCCCGTCTGAGCTAACGGTATAGGACTCGGCTCCCTCTGCTAGTAATCGAACTATCTGCTCCAGACAGAACGAGTCATTAGTCTGTGCCCGTACTACCCTTGTGACAATCTGCAGTGTAACGGTCATCACAGACATGAAAGATCGGGCCACTGCATCCTGGTGTCCCAATTCCTTCCACTTGGCCTTCCACACCTCTGCTACTTCATCTGCTGGCCTACGGTACAACGCGTATGCTACCACGTTAGCCTTACTTGGGTGATACTGGATATCGAACTGGTAGTCTTTCACAAACTCAAGCCACCTACGCTGCCACATATTCAACTCTTTCTGCGTGAACAGGTATTGCAAGGACTTATGATCCGTGAACAGTTGGAACTTCTCCCCCAAAAGATAGTGCCTCCAAATCCGTAGGGCAAATACCACTGCCGCAAACTCCAAATCATGCGTGGGATAATTCTTCTCGTGAGGCTTAAGCTTACGGGAAGCATAAGCTATGGCCTGTCTCTCCTGCTGTAATACACCTCCAAGCCCTTGCAAAGACGCATCGGTGTAAACCAAATACTCAACTCCCGGTCTCAGCAATGCTAACACAGGTGCTGAGGTCAATTTATCCTTCAATTCATCGAATGCCAACTGACAGGCATCACTCCAGATAAATGGCACACCCTTACGAGTCAGATGTGTCAAAGGACCTGCTATCTTTGAGAAACCCCGAATAAACCTCCTGTAGTATCCTGCTAGACCCAAGAAACTACGAATCTCCGTTGGTGTCGTGGGCTGTCCCCACTCCCTCACCGCGGATACTTTCCCCGGATCAACAGATATTCCCCGGTCGGAAATAATGTGTCCCAAAAACTGGACCTCCTTCAACCAAAACCCGCACTTCTCATATTTTGCATACAGCTCGTTCTGACGCAGCGTCTGCAAAACCTTCCTCAAATGCTCGGCGTGCTCCTCCTCTGTCTGGGAGTAAACCAGAATATCATCTATGAAGACAATGACAAACTGATCTAGGAAATCCCTGAACACTCTGTTCATCAAGTCCATAAACACTTCTAGAGCGTTGGTCAAACCAAAAGGCATAACCCGAAACTCTTAAGAACCATATCTCGACAAGAACGCAGTCTTCGAGACATCCTCCTCCCTGATACGCAACTGATGGTATCCCGATCTCAAATAAATCTTTGAGAAGAAAGAAGCTCCCCTCAACTGGTCGAATAAGTCATCAATTCGAGGCAACGGATACTCATTCCGTATCATGACCTTATTCAACTCCCGATAGTCCACACACAATCTCAGTGAACCATCTCTCTTCTTCACGAATAACACAGGGGCACCCCACGGTGAAGTACTCCTCCGTATAAACCCCTGACCCAATAATTGTTCAATCTGATTCCGTAACTCCCTCATCTTAGCTGGAGCCATACGGTACGGTACACGTGCTATAGGTCTCGTACCTGGTAGTAGGTCTATAACAAAGTCTATCTCTCGACTGGGGGGTAAGCCTGGTATCTCCTGAAACACATCTGAATACTCCCTGACGATTGGGATCGAATCTAAAGGAATCACAACCTCCTTAGAGGTATCCTCCTATAGGTAATACAAATGAGCGGTCGATCCTCCCTCTGGGCGAGGCATCTCCACTACAAACATCTCTTGCCTCGGAATGGCAAAAACAATGTTCCCACCGAAGCAATCAATCTTGGCTCTATAATCAGCGAACCAATCCATACCGATAATCACATCGTGAACATGCATATCTAATACCAACATATCTGCAGGTAATACCAGACTACCAATCTCTACTCCCACTCCCCGGCATATAAAGAAAATAAGTGACCCACTCCCCAATGGTGAGTCGACACACGTCACTGTGCTCTCTGCCGTAGCTAACAATCCTAAGGCTTTCGCGAAATGTGTAGCTAAAAAACAATGTGTAGCCCCCGTATCAAATAATACCCGACCCATAGTGCCATGGATAGGAAACTTACCCTCAATCGCGGGCGGTGCCTGTGGAACTGCAGCTTGGTGGACGTTATAGACACGTCTATACTGTAGCTACCCCTACTGAGCTGGGACTACTGGAATGGGTGGCAATGCTGCAATCTGTGGCGGTGCGGGTAGAGCGGCGGGAAACATAAGCCTCTGCGGCTCCTGGTGAGCACCCTGCTGCTGCTGCTGTGGGGCCCTTCCCCTATCAGGACAATCCTGTCGTTTATGGCCAGTCTTGCCACAAACAAAACACTTCCCTGGGAAGTTCCCTCCTCTCTACCCCTGCTGTCCCCGGCCCTGGTGGCCGTTACCGTTCTTCCCGTGGCCCTGCTGAAACTGCTGCCCATTCTGCCCCTGTTGGCCCTGATGGTCGTTTGGACCCTGATGGCCCTGACGGAAACCTTCCTGTCCGTGCCTGTAATTCCCTGATCTGAACCTCTTCTGATCCCCTTGCTGGGAACCCTGCTCACCCTGTCTCCGCCCCTGAACAGATTGTGCCCCACTGGCACCATGCCCTCCAGTCCTGCCCTGATGGCTAGACTCTTCGGATCTCTTGCCCTCAGCCATATGAAAGCGGTGATCCTGGAAGTGTAACAAAGTAGCGTTAACCACATCAGAATAAGTGGCCAACGAAAGGTTCCCTAACAGATGCTGACGAATCCTCCATATCAACCCGTCCGTGAACTTCTCAATCTTCTTCTTCTCTGTCGGTATCTCATCTGGAACGATATTCAACAGATTTGTGAACTCGGCCTCATATTCGGCCACGGTCTTACCCTCTTGCCTCAAATTCATCAATTTCCTCCTCATTTCCGTATGAATAGCGGACGGAAAGTACTTGCGGTCAAACCGCACCCAGAAGTCCTAAATAGTGAGAGTATCCCTCTCCTCCACGGTGGTAATAGACTCCCACCACTGCAGTGCAGATCCAACTAGCTTGAAAGTAGCTAGCACCTGCTTCTGAACATCCGTGCACTCATACATCCTCAAGTGCCTCTGCATATCCTTCCTCCACTGGCTCGAGACTACCACATCTGAGCTACCTGCAAACTCTGGCGAATGCGCTTTCTGAAAAGCGTCACGTACATGCTCCCAAGCAGACGGGAATGCATTTACCTGTACTGGCACGGCAACCGGCGCCTGAGGTGGTGTCTGCTGGACTACGGCAATAGCGGCATTTATCGCTTGGGCTACTATAGCTGCAACCTCAGCGGCGTTCATCATGCCCTGAACTGGAGCGAGCTGGGGTTCGGGCGTTGCATCCCTGGGAACTCGTCGTGCACGTCGTGGAGGCATCTGAAATAAGAACAAAGTTTATAAGTTCACTGTTTATAAACTTAAAATAGCTGAAGAATGAAGCATACACAAAAAGAGTACAACAGTCCTAAAATATAGGGCTCTATATCAAAGAAACTTAGCGGAAACATAATAGCCGTACAGATCCTAAAGGACACTAGAACCTGATGCTCTGATACCACCTTTGACACCCCGACTAATTAAATACCGGGTAACTACTCCTTTATTGAACTAAATCAAAATGCCAAGTTGGCTCAGTTAATAGCATCACTGTCGAAAACATTTTATTATTACTAACCACCTAGTATTTAAAAAGTAAGTTGCCAAATTTTAATTAAAGCCTGATTAACATGCAACAAGAATAATGAAGAATAATAACACCATTCACCATAACGAAGTAAATATAATAACCATCACATAATGTAAATAAAGTCTGAAGGAGAACTCCTCACTACAATACCACAAACTGAAAACTAAACTGAATACTGAATCAATACATGCCAAAGTCTGAAAAACTGAAATGGAAAGATGTCTCTAATAGAAATGGGAAACAAGCCCTACAACTGATAGATACTGAACTGGAATCCAAATGATAGAAGCGTCTAAAAGAAAATCCTTGTAGCTTCCACAACAGCTGCAGCTCGTCACCTGAATGAGTATCCTATGTATGGTGTCCTTGTGGCTGGGCACCTAAAATGGTTTTACAAGAAAAATAGATTTGAAAGCAAACAAGTTAGAGCCCGAATGTGGAGATATTTTAAAAACCTGCAAGTGCTTTAAAAACATTTAAAACATTAAATGCAAAGTACATGTTAGGACGTACACTCACATGAATTTCTCACCTCTCGTCTAATTGTGCACTCCTAACGTAAGTACCCATCTAAAATGACACAACCCACTAGCTAAGTGACATCATAACCAGCTAGATGATCATAGGTTCTAACCTTATTACACGGTTCCCATTAACATTATAACGATCTCAATAAGTAGGGGCTCAACGTAAACTCAGATGCTCAATATACAATATATATCACTATCAGTTAGCCTGTTATGTTTTTCTCAAAACAATACCGTAATTATATTCACAACATTAACATGAAGGTTCCCATTAATTAAGTGTATATTATTCACATCATAAATATACAATACAAGCACCCCGAGAACTAAGATGCGGTGCACACATACTCTGCTATCCATCCCGGTACATCACGTACATAAGGATCACATATACCGAATCTCTCAGGAATAGTTCACAGATAACAACATCACAAATAATGGAGGCGAACACAGTCACATCACATGGGTCACGCACATACCTACGCTCCCACGATCAGCAGAATTATTAACATCACAATAAGCCTTTCTCTGATCTATGTTCATTGAGGTAACCAGCTAAAATCTGGGCAACACAAGGATTAGAGGGCCCTAAGCGAACGCAAACCTCCCGTGATAGCAAGTATGGTAGGTATGTCATACACACAATTCATATACCAATACTAAGTAAGCACACATCTTAGTAATCTCCGTAGTTTAATTGTAGTACTTATCCCATTCTCGTACCAACTTAATATATATATAAGTTATATAATCCCGGTCCATATTTATACGCGTCGTAATTTATTCTCACGTCGTAGTAGGCACTCACGTCTCAACTCAAATGTCTATTTGATTTGATCCACACTTATATAATTTACTCCTCATAATATCCCAAATGTCCCAAGTATACTAATACACCATCAAAGGAATGTTATCTCTATCCTCGAACAAGTTTATGGGACTCCCAAAATCAAAACAGGCCAAAAAGGCCTAAACTGCCAGCTCGTTTGAAGTCTCGTTCGAACGAGGCTGTTCGAACGAGATTTCAGTTCGTTTGAACGAACTGTACCTTCTAACGATATCTCGTTCGAATGAAGTTATCGAACAAAATTCCCTTTTGTTAGAAGCGACTGGTCAACTCGTTAGAAGCTCGTTCGAACGAGCTCGTTCGAACGACCTGGAGAGGTCTTCTAACGAGGGACCAGTTTCGGCCCAGATTTTCTCCAATCTCGTTTTTCATCCATTTTAACACCTCAAACCTCTTCCAAAGTTCATCCCAACAACGTTTTAGAGTCTCTAATTCATCCTAAACAAATTAAAGTCACCTCCTAACATGTTTTAAGGAATTAATTCGTCCTAAACATCATTAAATCACAAGTCTCTACACTTTTCCCCAATTTTTCAAGAACATGAACCCTAAAAGTTTTAGATCCTTAATATATCCAATCAAATCCGTTTATGTGTCTAAAAAGATATATCAACATCAGATTAGTCCTCTAAATATGATTCTACATGCAATCCTTTCATCAAAATTTAGTATTCTACTTCCAAACTCATGGGTTTTTCATTATCTTCCAAGAACAAACATAAATTTGAATTATCTAACATGGAAGGAACATTCTCTGAAAGTAAATGGAATTAAATCACTTGCCTCGAGTGTCTCTGAATTTGGTGTTGATTTGGTAAATATTTTTCTGCAGAATTCCTTCTCTCTCTCCCTCTCTAAGCTTTTCTTCTCCAATGGCTATGGTGGCTAGGGTTTGTTTTGGGAACAACTTAGAAAACTAATCCTAATAACCTACGTAGCTTCCTAGGTTAAGATGGGTTGGTTAGTGACTTAGTGGGTCAAATCCACATCAGATTTACTTCACTAATTTTCGTCATTTTTAATTCCTCAAAAATACAAAATTACCAAAATACCCTTTATGTTACCGGTATGGCCTAAAAATACCCCGTGACCCAAATTAAACCCCCGGCTAGTGTTTTCTGACTAACTCGACCCTTCCGGACGTGTTGGCGCACTCAAAACGACCATACAATTAATAGAATTTAAATTCACTTTTATAATTAAATTATTTATATGCTGACGCAACTATCACCGCGTCCCAATAAAATGCCCAAATTGCCGTATATCAATCTCACGACAATTTCACAATTCAATATTCATAAATCATCATATATACTCAATATAGTCAAATACCAACTCACACCTCGCTAGTATTTTATCCGGATTAATTCCCAATTAATTCTCATTTAATTAATTAATCCCAAAAATAAATATTGCCAAAAATACGGGGTATTACAGGGTCGTGAACTTGGGTCGTGACCATTTCGAGCGTGACCAATTTCGTGGGTCGCGATCCAAGTCCGTGACCAATATGGGGCCACGGAAGATGGTCGCAGACTTGGGCCATGACCCACACCACGACGGGGAAAAAATGGTCGCGGCCAAAGTCCGTGACCCCTAACCTTGACGAAAAATGGTCGCAGTCAAAGTCCGTGACCCACACCGCGACGAAAAAAAGGGAAAAAAATGGTCGCAACCAAAGTCCGTGACCCCTAACCCTGACGAAAAATGATCGCGGCCAAAGTTTGTGACCCACACCGCGACGAAACAAAAAGGGGAAAAATGGTCGCGGCCGAAGTCCGTGACCATTTTTCATCACGACTGGGGGTCATGGACTTTGACCGCGACAATTTTTAAGCGCGGCGAAAAAAATAAAAATGGTCATGGACAAAGTCTATGACCATATTTAACTATAATAAAAACAATTATACTTTTTTAGGCCAAATCCATAAATTGGGGGTCCCGTGACTGCGCGACCGGTTGCTACATGTAACTTTGGACACGCACTGGGTGTTTCGATATTCATTATTGGAAAAACAATATAAAAATCACAAATTTCTAATCAGCAACGTTGTTGATAAACTAACATAAATACAAACTTAAAAATATTGTAAGTCTAAAAATTCCAAAGACCAAAAAAAAATGGGCAGAGTTTCTCCTATTTTCTGGACATTTCAAACGCTATTAGTATAAAACCTATTAATTATAAAGACCGCAATGACATAAATTTAACAATCATACAATAAAAGTCTGTACGGCCATAAAACTAAACAATAAAACTATAAAAGCCCGTACGACCGTAACAAAAAAAATATATAATCCTGAATGTCAACAACATCATATAAACAATCTTCATGTTGTAAACCATTGCATTCTTCATGTGTTCCACGTGCAAAAAAGCAAATGATACAATGTTATACTGCAAAAAATAGGATACAAAAAAATGATATCCGTAACCAAGTAGTTTTAGAAAAATCGTATTCAAGCTGAAAAATTGCATATACGAGTTATAATTACCATGTTTTTAAGCCTAAATCTTGATATATGCAAATTATCCTCGTACTCTCAAATCGGGAGTCTCGTGATCGAGCGATATGTTCGTACGAGTTACGTTGGTCCAGTGCTAGGTGTTTGCGCCTCTCACGGGGCCGTTTGGGTGTTGCTTCAAGCTTTTTCACTCTAAAGCCATGTTTTTAAGCTTAAGTCCTGATATATGCAAATTATCCTCGTACTCTAAAATTGGGAGTCTCATGATCGTGTATTCTATTCGTACGAGTTACATAGGTCTCGTGCGAGGTGCTGGTACCTCTCACGGGGATGTTCGGGTGCTGTTTTGGATTTTGACCATCTAACGCCATGTTTTTAAGCCTAAGTCCTGATATTTTCAAATTATCCTCATATTCTCAAACCGGGGTCCCGTGATCGCGCGGTCAGTTCCTATGAGTTACATTGGTCCTGTGCTAGGTGTTGGTGCCTCTCATAGGACCGTTCGGGGGTTGTTTCGGGTTTTGGCCATCTAACACATGTTTTTAAGCCTAATCCCTTATATTTTCAAATTATCCTTATATTCTCAAATCGGGGGTCCTGTGATCACGCGATCAGTTCGTACGAGTCACATTGGTCCCGTGCGAGGTGTTGGTGCCTCTCACGGGACCGTTCAGGGGTTGTTTCGAGGTTTCACCCTCTAATGCTATTTTTTAAGCCTAAGTCTATATATTTTCAAATTATCATCGTATTCTCAAAATGGGAGTCCCGTGATTGCGTGGTCAGTTCCTACGAGTTACATTGGTCCCGTGCGAGGTGTTGGTTCCTCACATGGGACCATTCGAGGTCTATTTTGGATTTTTGCCATCTAACGCCATGTTTTGATGCCTAATTCTTTATATTTTCGAATGTGACAGACTTGTATTTCTCGTTAAAAAAATAAAAATCTGTAAATCCTCATAATCATTTAGAAAATATAGTTAAAAAATATACAACTACTGCCCAAGAATGAGAAATCAAAGCTGAGATCTGTAAAAATCAAAATCCGAATTGAGAACTGTAAAAATTAAAATATGCAACTGGTTTTATATTTAAAACAGTTGCAAAATGTATTCTGTGAAAAAAAGATATGAAAAAATCGTATGAGTTTGAGTTTGAGGAAACTAACCCGAGTTCCTCAAATTTATTGTTCGACCTAGATCCGTGACTCAAATCTTCACACCAACTTATGGAAATGAAGTCAACATTACGCCCAAAAAAAATTGTGTGAAGCACCCGAAACTAACCATTTGAGATTGAGCAAAAAATACAATGTCTAGGGTTTGTCAAAAAAAATAGCCCCAATACAATCTGTAGGGTTTATTGACATAAAATATAATTTCTTCATAGCTACACACATATAAACATAAATCTATCTATACACACACACGCACATATAAACATAAATCTATACATACACACACATGCACACACACACACACACACACACACACACATATATAAACATAAATCTATACATACACACACATACCCACACATAATGAGAATCGAAATTCATAAATCTATACACACACACATACCCACACATAATTATAATCGAAATGAACACACACATACCCACACACAATAAGAATCGAAATGCACACACACACACAATGAGAATCGAAATTAGGGCTTTAGACAGATAGGAGGAAATGAGGATATGTGAAGTATGAAGTCAAAATAAGGGCACAAATTCAAATGGCTTTAGAAAAATCTATATATACACACAAATCTCCACAAATCTATACATACACACATACCTTTAAACAAATTGCTAGAAATCGCACAAATGGAAATGGCTTTAGAAAGTGAAATTGTTCGATAGAAATGAGGATGCAGTGAGTATTTTTTTAAGCTCTAAACCTGGTCACGGCCTAAATTCGTGACCCACCATGCGCGACCAATAAATGAAGGTCTAGCGCTCCATTGAACCTGGTCACGGCCTAGGGCCATGACCCACCATGCGCGAAAAACAAAACCATCACAACCAGTGTTCAAATTAGGGATGTGTGACACCCCACCTAATTAAATATCGGGCGATCACTCCTTTATTAAATTAAAATCAAGGTGAACATTTGGTTCATTCTTAGCAACACTGTCGTAAAAATAACTTTTCCAATTTAAACACCCAAACTAATTAAGCTAAGTGTCAAAACCATTTTAGACATTACTTTCCAAATTCTACTTATAACTAATGATTTAAAACTTTACATAATTCAATATTAAAGAATCACACCACAATTATCCTGGAACAAATAATCCGAATAATTTAAACATTCAACAACTAAATCCCAACATTTAAAACTTAGAGTAAAACATCCAGACAGTAATGAATCCCAAAGTGACAATACTAGAAATAAATGAATCACAATGTCCAATAAAACAACTGGATAATGGAAACGGGCGACACATGCCCATATGAATAAATATACTAGGAGTGGAATCAAATAAATGAAGTCGTCTAAGCAAGAGGCCTGCAACTCCCACCTAAGATGCAGCGCGTTCCTTCCAAAGGATCCTATGCAAGACGCCCATGTGGCTGGGCACCTGTAATATATATGTATATATATATATATATATATATATATATATATATATATATATATATATATATATATATATAAGAGAGAAAGGAAAAATAGAAACGGGTCAGAGCCCGATAGTGTAAATGATTTAAAATTTGTTTAGCAAGTATTTAAAATTTTTACAGGCCAATGCAACAACATATTAGTGTGACACTCTCTTGAGAAATTCTCACCTCTCTTATAATGTGCACGCCTATCGCACTAATCTTTTCGATGGTTTATCTTATCTTAGGTAAATCGTAAGATTTAAACTGAACAATTTAATTGTTTAAGAGGATAATTTCATTTGATCACAAAGTTCTCATTTAAACCTTATTTTCTAATAACGTTTCCCAGTGTCATGTTACGCTTTTCAAAACAAGTATATCCAAATTGAAATTATTATACATTTCTTACTTACCATAAACACAGTATGAAATTCCAAATTTCATAATTTAATATATATATTAAATACTCGTATAATATATATATATATATATTCTAACAGCACCCCACATAAAAATTATGGTGCGGGCATACTCTGCTATCCAATCCCCGTCTCTCTCGTACTAAGGGAAATACAAGTTCGGAATCACTCTCGAACTGTATTAACACATACACAAACAATATTGAGGCGAAGCATAGTTCCAAGTATTTAAGAGGATATCACATACCCTCACGTCTCTTAGGACCATCTGACCATCGATCAGATAGCCTGTACTAAGGATATCTATCTTCTAGGGTACGAGTCAATATCCCCTATAAAGGCACATCGAGATAAGACTGTCCCAGCGCGGTAACCTCAGAGATAGCAAGTAGCGCAAACATGATTTTCACACGTATATAGTATATGCATAAACACAGACATATAAATATACTACTTTTACCATATCAAATTTAGGTTCATCTCATAACCCATAATTATAACATTTATCTTTATTTCTAAATCTTTTGTTATCACGTATAACGGTTCGTCTCTTACTTTAATTGAGGGATTAATCCAACTTACTACGTAACACTCATGGACTCTATCCTCCCAAGTGTAGAATTCAGTAGGTACTCATCTATCTTTCCAACGTAACTATTTTACGCGTCTCTCCCTTTAATGCATAATTTCATCGTCCCTTATATGTAAATATCCCAAAAATGTACATCTCGTCTTACATTAAAGGTCTCATAATTATTAATAAGTCCTACTGGTCTCCTTTACCTTCCAAATTATTTTAATGAGGATGCCCAAATATTTCTACTCATTTAATTTGAATGTAACTATTTTCAAAGGGAAATATGAGTCTGCCAGAAGGGGTCGATCGATCGAGGGCAGGGGCTCGATCGATCAAACAGGTATGGCGATTTCTACAGATTAACAGTTACGGGTTTCATAATATAACCTCAATCAAATCCAGATTTGTCACACCCAAACTCCCTAAAATTTGTACTACAATCAGTATACACCCATATTATACATCCTCAACGTAAAGCATGCAATTTTCCATCAATAACCATATATTAATAGGCCAACACTCATATAAATCTTAAGAACCCTAGAATTTCTTAAACATGATTCTAATCAGTCTTTCTCAGGAAATTTCTACTCCTAACTCATCATAACTTCATGGTTAAGCCTTTACATGTGAAGGGGTTTCCATATTATTATTCAAATCATTACTACATGCGATTTTCCTATCTCCAAAATGGATTTTCTTCTACCAAACTCATCCTAATCACCCCAGACTAACATGAACGATGCATTAATGAAAATAAGCGAGATAAATACTTGCCTAGAAATTTCAAAGTTCTTATTTGATGACGAATTTGGTGTGGTTGCGTTCCCCGTCGCACGATCTAAGCGTTGGTGGTGGTGGCGGTGCAACCGGATGAATTTTCGGTCTAGAATTTGCTTTGAAATACGTCTCCTTCCCTCTCCTATGGACGTTACTTGTCTTTAGTTTTGTTAAACCTAGAAGTCAACCTTAGACATCTGATATAACCCTTGAAATTCCGTGGGTTTAATTACCCAAAATTATAAAATGTCCAAAATGCCCTCTCGGGGTACTAATTAAGCCTAAAAATGCCCCGAGACCCAAGCTAAACCCCCGGGTACAATTTTCTAACTATCTCGACCCTTCCAGACACTTTGGCACACTCAAAACGGCCATACGAGCAACTTATAATTTATTCACTTTTATTAATCAATATTTAGTCCCGACACGACACGGGCGCGTCTCGACTCAAATTTCCAAAATTGTCATTTTATTCACTCTTGACATTTAATAGAACCAATATTATATTACTTTACTCATTAGTAATATTCAACAACAAGTTTCCCATAATTACTAACTCACATCACGTTAATAATTATAAAGTGATTAATTTCCGAATTTATATTAAATTAATAACTCACATTAAATTTAATAAATCCCCAAATTAATATTGGATAAAAATACGGGGTATTACATACTTCCCCTCTAATAACGGAATTTCATCTCGAAATTCAAAAAATAAGGAATACCTGGTAAGAATAAATCTGGATATCTTTCGCGCATATCTGCCTCGTGCTCCTAAGTGGATTCCTCCATATTATGATGCTCCCACTTGACCCGTACAAGTGGAACTACCTTCGACCTCAATCTCCTCTCGCTATGGTCTAGGATAGCCATCGGTCTCTCCTCGTAAGAGCTGTCAGGCTGTAAGTCTATCTCATCTATCGTGATGTGGGTATGTGCCATATCATCCCGAAGATATCGTCTCAACGACGAGATGTGGAATACATCATGAATGCGATGTAAATGCTCTGGCAGTCCCAATCTGTATGCTACCGGCCCAATCCTCTCGATAATGGGAAATGGTCCCATGTACCTCGGGGCCAATTTCCCTTTCTTCCCGAACCTCATCACTCCTTTTATAGGAGATACATGTAATAACACTTGGTCCCCCGCATTAAACTCCCGAAAGAACCATTTCATATCGGCGTAGCTTTTCAGCCTGTCCTGGGCTACTCGAATGCGACTAATGATCATCTCTATCCTCGCAGAGGTTTCCTGAATTACCTCTGGTCCTAGCAACTTGTAATGCCCCACCTCGAGCCAACAAGTTGGGGAACGACAAGGCCTTCCATACAAAGCCTCGAATGGAGCCATGCCAATCGTGAACTGATAAGAGTTATTGTAAGCAAACTCTACCAGTGGAAGATGTGGCTCCCAACCTCCTCTAAAATCAAGAACACACATGCGCAGCATATCCTCCAACATCTGATTGTACTCTTTGTCTATCCATCTGTCTGTGGGTGATAAGCTGAACTCAGCCTCAACTCAGTACCCATAGACTCTTAAAAGCTCTCCCAGAAACGCGACACGAAAATCTTGTCTCTATCTGACACAATATTCAGGGGCACCCCATGTAATCTGACAATCTCAGCAATGAACAACTGAGCATACTGACACGTGGTCTAGTCTGTCCGCACCGATAGAAAATGAGCCACCTTGGTCAAACGGTATACAATCACCCAGATAGAGTCGTGGCCCCGCTGTGATGTAGGCAACACTGTAATAAAATCCATGTAAATACTCTCCCACTTCCACGCGGGTATTTCCAATGGCTGAAGCAACCCTGACGGTTTCTGATGGTCTACCTTTACCAGCTGGCAGGTAGAACACTTGGACACGAACTCAGAAATGTCCTTTTTCATCCCACTCCACCAATACTGCCGCCTCATATCCTGGTACATCTTATCTCCCCCAGGATGTACTGCAAATTGGGACCCGTGAGACTGGTTCATCACTGCATGACGTAATTCTGATCCTTTTGGGACCACCAATCTCCCATTAAACCTCAAACCCCCATCAGAACTAACAGAATAGGACTCAGCACCCTCGACTAAAAGTCGTACAATTGGCTCCTGGAAAAATGGGTCTGCGGTCTGTGCCTGTATCACCTTCGTAACAATCTCGGGTGTCACTGTCATAACAGATATGAAGGAACGGGCTACTGCGTCCTGGTGACCCAACTCCTTCCACTTTTCTTTCCAGACGTCCGCTACATCGTCTAACGGTCTACGGCTCAATGCATCATCAACTACGTTGGCCTTCCCCGGATGGTATTGTATGTCGAACTGATAGTCTTTCACAAACTCTAACCATCTGCGCTGACGCATATTCAGCTCTCGCTAAGTGAATAGGTACTGCAATGACTTGTGGTCTGTGAACAAGCGGAATTTCTCCCCTAATAAATAGTGCCTCCATATCCTCAATGCAAAAACGAACGCTGTTAACTCCAAGTCGTGGGTGGGGTAATTCTTCTCATGCGGCTTAAGCTTGCAGGAGGCAAAAGCTATAGACTTCTCCTCCTGTTGAAGTACTCCCCCAAGTCCTCGTAAAGAGGCATCGGTGTAAACCAGGTACTCCACACCCGGCTTCGGTAAAGCAAGGACTGGTGCTGAATTAAGCTTGTCTTTCAGCTCGTTGAAAGCCAATTGATAATCATCATCCCAAACATATGGTACCCCTTTGCGAGTCAGGTTCGTCAATGGACCCGCTATTTTGGACAATCCCCGAATGAATATCCTGTAGTATCCGGCTAACCCCAAGAAACTACTCACTTCCGTCGGTGTCGTGGGTTGTCCCCACTCCCTCACCACTGACACTTTACTCGGGTCAACTGCTATCCCCTGCTCAGAAACAACATGACCCAAGAACTGTACTTCTCATAACCAGAATCCGTACTTCTCATACTTAGCATACAACTGATGCTCTCGTAGAGTCTGAAGAACCTGCCTTAAGTGCTCGTCATGCTCCTCCTCGAAGTGTGAATATATCAAAATGTCATCTATGAAGACGATGACAAACTGATCCAAGAACTCTCTGAACACTCGGTTCATTAATCCATGAACACGGATGGAACATTTGTGAGGCCAAATGGCATCACTCTGAACTCATAGGACCCGTATCTCGTCAAGAAAGCAGTCTTTGAAACATCCTACTCCCTAATTCGTAGCTGATGGTACCCCGACCTCAGATCTATCTTCGAAAAGAAAGTTTCTCCCCTCGGCTGGTCAAACAGATCATCGATTCGAGGCAACGGATACTTATTTCGTATCGTGACCTTGTTCAACTCCCGGTAGTCCACATATAGCCTCAGTGAACCATCTCTCTTCTTCACAAATAAGACTGGAGCGCCCCAAGGTGAGCTACTCCTGCGAATGAAGCCCTGACCTAATAGCTGCTCTATCTGATCTCATAACTCTCGCATCTCCGTCGGAGTCATATGGTATGGAGCGCGTGCTATAGGTTTAGTATTCGGTAATAAATCTATGACAAAGTCTATCTCTCAACTAGGGGGTAGGCCCGGTATCTCCAGAAATACATCGGAATACTCACGAATAACTGAGATCAAGTCTAAGGGAATCACAACCTCCTTAGAGGTATCCTTCTCTATGTAATACAAATGAGTGGTCGAGCCTCCCTCTGGGCGAGGCATCGCCACTACAAACATCTCTTGCCCCGAATACTCCCACCAAAAGAATCTATCATGGCACTGTAAGCAGCGAGCCAATCCATACCGATAATAACGTCATGCTCATGCATATCTAAGACTAACATGTCTACAGGTTATACCAAGCGACCAATCTCTACCCCCACACCCCGGCATATAAAGAAAATAAGCGAACCATTTCCCAGTGGTGAGTCTACACATGTCACAGTGCTCTCTGATGTGGCTAATAACCATAAGGCCTTCGCAAAATGGGTAGCTATAAAATAGTGCGTCACCCGAGTATCAAATAAAACTCTACCCATAGTACCATGGATAGGAAACATACCCTAAATCGCGGGTGGTGCCTGTGGAGCTACTGCCTGGTGGACGTTATAGACACGTCCATACTGTAACTGCCCCTGTTGTACTGGAGCTGTTGGAATTGCTGGTAGGCATGATACCTGGGCTGGTGCTGGGAGGGCGACTGGAAAAAGTGGCCTCTGTGGCTCATTACGGGCACCCTGTTGCTGTGGGGCCCTCTCTTCCTCTGGACAATCCTGGTGCCTATGGCCATTCTTGCCGCACCCGAAACATCGTCCTTTGAAATTTCCTCCCCTCCGACCTTGCTGACCACGACCTTATTGGTTGTTATCACCCCGCCACTGGCCTTGTTGGCCCTGAAGAAAACACTGTTGGCCCTGCTGCTGTCGGTGTTGGCCTTGCTGTCCCTGCTGGCCCTGCCTATAACTCCCAAATCCCTTCCTGGAATCACCTGATCGGAAGCGCTTGGCAGGGTCCCCCTGATGGGAACTATGCTCATGTTGACGAGTTTGTCCCTGGGATGTCGGTGCTCCACCAGTGCCACTACCCCCTGTCCTGCCCTGCTGGCTGAACTCTCCTGCTCGCTTACTTCCCTGCAGATGGAAGCGGTGATCCTGTCAATGTAGTAAGGCAGCATTGAGTACATATGTAAAGGTACTCAGATACAAATTCCCTATAAGATGCTGGTGGATCCTCCAAGCTAACCCGTCCACAAACAGAATTATCTTCTTACCCTCAGTAGGTGCCTCATCTGGCACTATGGTGAGAAGTCTCGTGAACTCCTCCTCATACTCAGCAATGGTAGAATTCTCCTGTTTCAAGTTCAGTAATTTCTGCCTCATCTCAGTCTTCACGGCGGGTGGAAAGTACTTGCGGACAAACTGCTCCCAGAACGGCTGAATCAGGATCGTATCCCTCTCCTCCAAGGTGGTGGTGGATTCCCACCACTGCAAAGCAGCCCCCACTAACCTAAAGTAAGCCAATAACTATTTTTGCACGTCTGTGCACTCATACATACGAAGATGCCGCTGGATATCTTTCTTCCATTGGCTGACGATGGTGATATCTGAACTACCCGAGAACTCAGGGGGATGCGCCTTCTGAAAGTCATCCCTAACCCTCTCCCATGCTGATGGAAGCTGTGGAGGTACTGGCGCCACTGCCTGAATCTGGGGTGGAACCAGTTGTACCACCACTAGTGCTGTATTCACCGCCTGAGCAACAATAGCGGCTACCTCATTAGCATTCATCGTACCCTGAGCCGTAGCTGCTGGCTGCTCGGCTTGGGCACGCCTATCCTTTGGTGCACGTCTCGGAGGCATCTGAAACGTGAAGAAATTCATTAGTCTATAGTTATTATCAACTCTTAAATATCTGAAGACATAATCGTAAAAGTAAGAGTACAACAATCCTAACATAGGGCTCTATAACAAAAATGCTAAGATGAAGGCGAAATAAGCCGAACAGATCCTAAGGACACTAGAACCTGATGCTCTGATACCACTTGTGACACCCCGCCTAATTAAATACCGGGCGATCACTCCTTTATTAAATTAAAATCAAGGTGAACAGTTTGTTCATTCTTAGCATCACTGTCGTAAAAATAACTTTTCCAATTTAAACACCCTTATTAATTAAGCTAAGTGTCAAAACGATTTTAGACAATACTTTCCAAATTCTTCTTATAACCAATGATTTAAAACTTTACATAATTCAATATTAAAGAATCACACCACAATTATCCTGGAACATATAATCCAAATAATTAAAACATTCAACAACTAAATCCCAACATTTAAAACTTAAAGTAAAACATCTAGACAGTAATGAATCCCAAAGTGACAATACAAGAAATAAATGAATCACAATGTCCAATAAAACAACTGTATAATGGAAACGGGCGACACATGCCCATCTGAATAAATATGCTAGGAGTGGAATCAAATAAATGAAGTCGTCTAAGCAAGAGGCATGCAACTCCCACCTAAGCTGCAACGCGTTCCTTCCAAAGGATCCTATGCAAGATGCCCCTGTGGTTGGGCACCTGTAATATATATATATATATATATATACAAGAGAGAAAGGAAAAATAGAAACGGGTCAGAGCCCGATAGTGTAAATGATTTAAAATTTGTTTAGCAAGTATTTAAAATTTTTACAGGCCAATGCAAAGCCCGATAGTGTAAATGATTTAAAATTTGTTTAGCAAGTATTTAAAATGTTTAGAGGCCAATGCAACAACATATTAGTGCGATACTCTCTTGAGAAATTCTCATCTCTCTTCTAATGTGCACGCCTATCGCACTAATCTTCCCAACGGTTTATCTTATCTTAGGTTACTCGTAAAATTTAAACTGAACAATTTAATTGTTTAAGAGGATAATTTCATTTGATCACAAAGTTCTCATTTAAACCCTAGGGATAGCAAGTAGCGCGGGCATGATTTTCACACGTATATAGTATATGCATAAACACAGATATATAAATATACTACTTTTACCATATCAAATTTAGGTTCATCTCATAACCCATAATTATAACATTTATCCTTATTTCTAAATCTTTAGTTATCACGTATAACGGTTCGTCTCTTACTTTAATTGAGGGATTAATCCAACTTACTACGTAACACTCATGGACTCTATCCTCCCAAGTGTAGAATTCAGTAGGTACTCATCTATCTTTCCAACGTAACTATTTTACGCGTCTCTCCCTTTAATGCATAATTTCATCGTCCCTTATATGTAAATATCCCCAAAATGTACATCTCGTCTTACATTAAAGGTCTCATAATTATTAATAAGTCCTACTGGTCTCCTTTACCTTCCAAATTATTTTAATGAGGATGCCCAAATATTTCTACTCATTTAATTTGAATGAAACTATTTTCAAAGGGAAATATGAGTCTGCCAGAAGGGGTCGATCGATCGATGCGTCGATCGATCGACACTCCTGGTTTGATCGATCGATCAAACAGGTATGACGATTTCTACATATTAACAGTTACGGGTTTCATAATCTAACCTCAATCAAATCCAGATTTTTCATACCCAAACTCCCTTAAACTCATACTACAATCAGTATACACCCATATTATACATCTTCCATGTAAAGCATGCAATTTTCCATCAATAACCATATATTAATAGGCCAAAACTCATATAAATCTTAAGAACCCTAGAATTTCTTAAACATGTTTCTAATCAGTCTTTTTCCAGAAATTTCTACTCCTAATTCATCATAACTTCGTGGTTAAGCCTTTACATGTGAAGGGGTTTCCAGATTATCATTCAAATTATTACTACATGCGATTTTCCTATCTCCAAAATGGATTTTCTTCTACCAAACTCATCCTAATCACCCTAGACTAACATGAACGATGAATTAACGAAAATAAGCAAGATAAATAATTTCCTTTAAATTTCAAAGTTCTTATTTGATGACGAATTTGGTGTGGTTGCGTTCCCCGTCGCGCGATCTACGCGTTGGTGGTGGTGGCGATGCAACCGGATGAATTTTCGGTCTAGAATTTGCTTTGAAAGCTCTCTACTTCCCTCTCCTATGGCCGTCACTTGTCTTTGGTTGTGTTAAACCTAGAAGGAAACCTTAGACATCTGATATAACCCTTGAAATTTCGTGGGTTTAATTACCCAAAATTATAAAATGTCCAAAATGCCCTCACAGGGTACTAATTAAGCCTAAAAATGCCCTGAGACCCAAACTAAACCCCCGGGTACACTTTTCTGACTATCTCGACCCTTCCGGACACTTTGGTGCACTCAAAATGACCATACGATCAAATTATAATTTATTTACTCTTATTAATCAATATTTAGTCCCGACGCGACACGGGCACGCCTCAACTCAAATTTCCAAAATTGTCATTTTATTCACTCTTGACATTTAATAGAACCAATATTATATTACTTTACTCATTAGTAATATTCAACAACAAGTTTCCCATAATTACTAACTCACATCACGTTAATAATTATAAAGTGATTAATTTTCGGATTTATATTAAACTAATAACTCACATTAAATTTAATAAATTCCCAAATTAATATAGCATAAAAATACGGGTATTACAGGATGGTCGTGGCCTCAAGCTGTGACCCACACCAATAAATGGTCACGGCCCCCAGCCGTAACCCGTAGTGTGTGTGTGGTTTTTCATCATGCCTATAGGCACGGCCCAAGTCTGTGACCCATCCGCGACCAAGCTTGGAGGGAATTTTGGTGCGAATTTGGCACGAAGATAGTCACGACCTTGTCACGGCCCAAGTCCCTTACCACTGTGGGTCACGGACTTGGGTCATGACCACTTCCAGAGAATCCATGACTCGGTGTGGTAATGAATATGGTCACACCAAAAATTGAGATGGTCACGACCCATGTTCGCAACCAACTGGTCGTGGACTTGGGCCGTGACCCACTGGGCGTGACCATTCGTAGGATTTAGTGTACTGATTTGGCTCTTATGTGTTCCACTTTTGTAAGTTATTAAATGCTGAAGTCTCTTTTTAAAACATGTATTTACGAGTACCAAATCATAAGCCATCGCAAAATCTAAGATAGACTCTCCACCATCGTTCCTATCTCCAAAACCATATCCTGCATGCACTGTCTCATATCCTACATGATCTTCTCCTACATGGCCATTAAAATCTTCCCTATATAGATTTTCTCACCTACGGGTAGTTCTTGAATTAGTGCATCCATTTGTTCCCAAAAACTGTACTTTAATGTGGTCATCTAATCCTACTTGGGGTGCATAAGCACTAACAATATTAATTATATTTTCACCTAATACCAGTCTTATAAGTATAATTAGTCTATCACCTTTTCAAATTAAGTTTACGATATCATCCTTAAAGTTCTTATCTATTACCATTCCAACTCTGTCCCTATTTATATGTTTACCTGTATAATATAGTTTAAATAATTATTTTCTATTTCTCTAGCTTTCTCACCAACCCATTTAGTTTCTTGTACATGATATATGTTAACTTTTCTTCTTATCATGGTATCTACTAACTCCATCCCTTTCCCTGTCATGGTCCCTATGTATAAAGTTGCTAACCTAAATCTAGTATTCAATTTCTTGCTTTAGACTTACTCACATTTATTAAGTAAAGTGGGGCGATGGAATGCCTATTGTATTTTCAATTTATCTATATCCCGAGCAACAACTGACTCGTTCATTTATTTTTATTTAAGATCCCTTCTAATTTGATTTTTATTCTCATCGTGGTATGTCATTATTGTAGGTTATATGACAATGTAGAGGATCAAACAACGTGCTCTTTCTTGCGGGTCTTTAAGGAAGTCACTTATTTTATGTGGAAAACACAAAAAATGGATTTTTTACTCACTATTTAGGATTTCCATTTACTTCTTATTTTTTTCTTTGTAAAATTTAAAGAAAGTGAGGTAGGCAATGCAGATTCAAATTCCACTCGTTCTGTTGGTGGTGAGAGCGAGTAAGGTGATGAAGGCTTTAGAGTTGAAAGAAATGAGGACAAATCAATGGACACAAGGTTTAATCTCAAAGAAATATGGTCTAAACATTTCACATATAATTATCATACAGACGATTAGGAAATGCTTGAGCTCATTTATGAATATGTAAGAGTATGCATTTTACTCATATGACCTCATAAGACTAGATTGTCTTATTTCATTGGCCAAAATATAGTTTGAGTCTTGTTCTTGAGGTCTTTTTGACAAAGCTTCATGTAAATCATTCGATCAAAATCTTCACCTTTATGCGTATCCTTTGTATACAACTATTAAGGAAGGTAATTGGACATGTAGACTCAAGCACATTTTACTCGCACATGTTCTCTTTATAGAAAATACTTTGTGTGGTTTTTTGCTAATATGGATTTTTAGACTTATCTTTGAAATGCAATAAAATTATTTTTGAAAAATCTTAAAAAAGCATTTTATAAAGGCTACTGAGGTCTATTATATGAGACCTTCATCGTGGTGAGACTTTTTCTCTATGTAAACAATAGTGCCTCACTGACCACCTCATATTCTATAGATTTTTCTCTTTGTCTTGCCTTGCATCCTCGCTGAAAGATCACCAAAGTGAATCAAAAGCTCGCTGCAACGAAGCTTCAGTGATATGATTAAGTCTAGCAAAAAAGTCACTTTTTGAACTAGACTGTGCACCTCTTTCTTAATACTTGTGCAATCTAAGAATCATAACCATAACTTTTCTACTTTTACGCCATGTCACCTCATGTAATCCTACTTCATAGCTATTTCTCCTTCCAAGCTTATCTTGTGAGCTTATGTGTATAAGTAAGTATTTTGGTCTTTAGTTTTTCAAGAGAGCGTTAGTGTGATTTTTGTGAGTTCTATTCTTTTTAGACAAAATATTTTTTGCGAAATCTTTCTTGTGACAAAAATTATTTTTATAAGAGAAAAAATATTTAGATAAAAAACTTCTTTTCATGTTGAATTTGGTATTCTTTCAAGTTTTAAATCCTTATTTTTCTCTTCAATATATTCTTGATTATTTTAATCTTAAATACATATGAAATATGCAATTATTTTGAAGTGGACTTGATTGCTTTAAAATCTTTTTAAAACCTTAAATAAATATTTTTCTAATTTTTTCTCGTGTTATTTTTAGATTTGATATATCTCAAAGAAATATTTTGTGAGTTAAGTCATTATTTTCAAAGGCACTTTCACATTAGGTCATCACACACCTAGTTAGTGATACTACTCTCAATTGGGGTTTCTTACCATTGTTATATTTTGTAACACATAGTTTTTATTCAAACTACAAAAGAAGAAAGTCTGCTTCAAACTTTAAAGAAAGATATCATTTATCACCAGGACTTTACGACATTGGGTGCAAACCAAAATATATCACGATTGTGTAGGGTTCTCCTGCTATTGGCGTACTTTACGGAGGATATGGTGGAAAAGAGTGTCTAGTTGATTATAGTATCGTGAGAGTTGTAAGCCTATTTTTTCTAGTTGTAAAACTCTATAATAGTATATATATGTAGGATTCTGGTATCTCAAACTTTGATGTAAACTAGGGTTAGGGCTAAATTTAGTTTTTGCAAAAATCCTCAATGAAAATTGATTCCAAATCTGAGTTTTTTTATAGAAAAAAAAATTCGATGCGATATTTTTTCAAGGAAGGCCATTCGAATGAGAAACAAGGTTCATTCGAATGATAATAACTATCTCGTTGTAATGACAATAGAAATCTCGTTCGAACCAAAAACAAGGTCATTCGAACAACATAGTTATTCTCATTTGAATGAAGATTGAAAGAGCTTTCAACAAAACTGATTTGACAAGAAGAAAAAATATCATTTAAAGTCTGTTTGAATCTTGTTTGAAGGAGATGCCTAAACTCGTTTGAATAAAGTGAAGAACTCGTTCGAATGAAATAGGTAACCTCATCCGAATGACAACAAAAGCTCGTTCGAAGTAAATTGAACCATAAAAATATTTTTTCTTTTAAAATCTATCTAATAAAAAAAATCCTCAAATCATTTTATGAAGAGACACCCAAACAAAATCCAGGGATTAAACATAAATATTCATTTATATCTCATTGAAATCCCTCAGATGACGAAGACAACACTTATCACGAAACACGATGTGTGTGCAATGTTTATTTATTTTGTTTGCTATTATCTTTAAACAACCATCACAGGATTGAAGGACAAACAAATGAAATTTTAACTATTTATGACTAAAGCAAGTTTTGTACAAACACGAAATAAAACTAATACATAAAAATTGACTCGATTTGGAAATTTTCCCTTACAAATATCTCCCTTTGGATATTCCGGGACAAAAATCAAAATAAAAAACTCTACTGGGTTGTCAAACTCACTAAGACTTAATCCCAAACCCCAAAAGGAAAAAGATATAGATGTTTCATTGACACAAACTTGAGTACCTTTGCTATTGTGAAACTTTGCCTCATTGTTGTTAAACATACACACTTAAACACACCTTTCAAATGCAACTTTAATATAAGAATATAAATTCTTATATGAAAAACTCTGCCCCTTTGCCTAATAATATACCCTACGATATGACGCCTCCGCCTAAGTTAAAAATCTCCCACTGAGTTACAGAGTTAGATACCATTTCTCTCATCATTTATTTCAAGAATAGACAAAGAATAAGGTGCAGAATAATAATAAAAAAACATAACTATAACACAAGTAATCATAAAGGAAAGAAAGTAATATCATTCAATAACGTGAAGTGAAACTTGCAACGATAAACAACTCGGCAAAACAAGCACACATAATCCAAACAACGAACAAAAGATACCAAATTTGAAGCATACATGAGATACCATTGATATCAAGAAACAAATCATACCAATGCGATATTACAACATGCGAATGTGAAAAAAATATTAAGCATATGACAAAAATGGTTTGAATGTAAATGAAACGAATCAAAACAAGACATATCATATATATATATAATCGAACACATACTAATGATGTATATATATATATATCTATATATATGTGTGTATGTGTGTGTGTGTGTGTGTGTAGACACCACAAACAAGATACAAAACACAAATGTTTTCCACACTAGAATATTATCGATGTGTGTAAACATAAGTGGCATGAAGTTAAGGGGTCAAAAAGTCAAAGGAGATCTATTTGATCACAAAAAATATCAACTTCGGTTTATCTTCCTAGGTGAGAATAAAGAACTCATAAAGGAAAAACATGCACAATGCTCAATGACCTAGAAATCTTGATGATTCGATCACTAGCATCAAACATTTAAGTTGAACTATGACTCATTGTGCAAACTCATTGATCTACACACACACACACACACACACACACACACACACACACACATATATATATATATATATATATATATATATATATATAAGTACAATGATTATCACAATAAAGATCTACGAAACAATCGTGAAGAACATAATGTAAAATCACACACACAATAAAGATATACATGGTTCGTCAACTTGCCTACGTCCACGGAGAGGTTACTATTTTATTATAGTGTCTCTCAATACTCGAGATTACACTCCTTTTCCCGCATTAGGGTTTATAATTTATAGATGCATTAAAGTAAGAAGTTGAGTTGTTCAAGGAACTAAATTAACACATGGATAATTCATGGTGTCCCTGAATATCTCCTTTGAGATTATTGATAACCAGTTTGAATGTATTCATAAGTGTTCTAGTGTGTTTCAAATACATGTGAGTAAATTAAATTTTGATTTGGGTCGGGCAACCCTTTAGGAAATCCGAACGGGTCCTCTACTCTAATGGGCCATATTTAATGGATCCCCACAATTGCCCATAAAATGTTTGGGCCTTGTGAACTTTGGGCCAATAATTGTTATCCGAATTAAAGGCCTATAAACTAAAACTTTTATTTTTCCAATCGGAGTGGAATTTTCATAGATTTTGTGAACTCATAGGGGTACGCACGTCCTGAGCTAAACACCATGGAATACTTGTAATTTTTGTAAATTAGTGAGGGTGTCATCGTCCGAGAAGGTAGATGAAGCGCCAAAAATCATCTTCGGATGTCGTGTTCATCATTGGCGTTGGATTTCAAACCAGAGATTCTTCTCCTTTGTAATCTTAGTTCAAACTTTTATCTTCATCCCTAAGCATTCCATAGTTCCTTTTCTTCAGTGTTCTCTGTTTCCTCAGAACTTCATCAATTCTTGTAAGTTTATCTCACATTTTCTATTATTTGAATTTTTCTATAACTGTAGCTAGGGTTCTTCTTCTATTGGTTTGTTTATGGAAAAGTTATATAATAAGTCAACAGTTGAATTTAGGAAGACATATAACATTCCTGATTGGGTATAGATCGATTGTGCCCCCTTTTCTAAATATGTATGAGATATCGAATAAGGGCACTGGAATCATACCCTTCTGATAACACGGGGGGGGGGGGGGGGTGACATTTCCCCCAAACCATCTCTTCTTTAAGTTCTTCAAATATTTCAAAATCATTCCTACCCAATGAGCCCCTAACATCTAGAAGATAGTTAATGGGGTACATAGAATAAATACCATATATGGGACAAAATTAGGGCTTATTGAGATCTACTACTTCTATGTATGGTCGCGAATCAATGATGGTCTTATGTACTTGAAGACCAAGAAGGCTGATAAGGTCCTTGTGGTGAACCTCCCAGACTCCCACAAATATTATTAAGTCCATGGTTTCATCGCCAAAAATTTGCAACGCCCTCTTGCTCGTGAGAGTGAAAGTCACCGAGGCCCTATAATTCCAGACTTTGGGGAGGACCATATAAGTCTTTTCTTATTTTCTTTAGTTTACAGTGCTATTATGCGTTTCTATCCTCCGACTAATGTTCTTATTCCTTTATTTTAAAATAAGTGATATTAATGTTCCCGGGCTTCTAAAGGCTTGGAATATTAAAGAGAAGCTTTCTGACAACGAGCATCCAAGGTCTGCAACTTATTTTCTTGGGTATAAAAATAAGACAACCATCTTTATTGCGTGGCCGAACGATAAGGTCCCCAACTTAAAAGCTCCTGAAATTGGTCCTTCGAACCTAGTTATGCAAGAAGAAGAAGAAGAAGAAGAAGAAGAAGAAGAAGAAGAAGAAGAAGAAGAAGAAGAAGAAGAATATATGGATCCCCTCATTAGGAGGAGAAAACTTAAGCTTGTTGATGATGATGATCAGACATCCCTATCTAACCAGCTCAATTATTTGAAGACATCTAATACTAACTCCCTTGGGGCTAACAGTTCTATCCCTATAGGCAAGGGGAAAGAGAAGAAGAAAGAGGAATAAAAGAGGAGAGAGAGAGAGAGAGGAGGAGAAAAATAAGAGAGGGGATGAGAGGAATGAGGCCAAGAGAATGTTGGTCTTAAAGTCCTCTAATGTCTTCTCTTGTGTTGTTGAGACTGAGGGGGCTAGCATGGGAGATGTCCCTTCCCTTGCCCACAATTTGCAAAAGGGGTTCGTTCTCGCTGTTAATCACGAACTCTCTGCAAGGTTGGGGTCATCCCATCTCACCCTCAAATATTCTCAGGGTATTTTCCCGGTAAGCCTCTTTATGATTTCCTATAATTATTTATCTTTTCCATTAGTCCTTCTTCGTACTAACTTACTGTTTTCCTTTTCAGTGTAGTTTTTATCTAACTTCACAACCCTTTTAGACGATCATGATAATAAGTACAAAAGTGCCCAAGAGGTAAAATATTCCTTGGAGAATGACATAAAGGACTTTTCTGATGCTTAATATAAGTGGGAGAAGGAGAGGGATTAGTTGACTAAGGTATGTGCTAATCTCGAGGCGTCCTAGAAGGTAATGATCAATGAGAAAGAAAATCTAGCCGTAGAAAATCAAGGTATTTCTGGAAAGGTTCTGAAGCTGGAGAAGGAGCTTCCTTAGGAGAATGACAACAACTACCTTGAGGGATTCAACAAAGCCTACGACGAAGTCGAGATTTAGCTCGCTTATGAACAAAAGGTGGCCTTTAAGAAAGGCTGGGACCAGGCCTTAAAAGGTGTGGGGAATTATGATGACTCCAAACTTTTTGGGCTTCATTCTCTTGGGCCTGACCTCTTTGTTGAGGATAAAGAGGATGGTGATCAGCCTGTCGGTAATGCTGAGGACATGCCAGCTGAGGTTAACATGAATGCTGACCAGGAGAGGAGGGCCATTAATAACACTAAAGCAATAATTGAAGTTGAGAAAGTGTAAGAATAAGGCTTAGGAGTTTTATTTTTTGTACAACCATTTGAAGCCTTATAATTCTCCTTATTGATCTGACTGTACTGGCCTTTGGCCTTCCCTTTACTAATGGATGAAAGAAAAACTTCTTTGCTCATGTTGATTTACTCTTTTTATTTATGTTAATATCTTGCTTGTTATGTTACTTGTGTTGTTTATAGTCTGATAAAAACTACATCCCCACCAGTTCACAGTTGGGGATGATCCTTGGGCCCAGTATCAGTTTGAAAGCTTGCAGGGAGTTTGTAAAGATCTACAAGTCTCTTAGGGTAAGGACAGAGTAATATAAGAATCTGTCTTAGCTAGTCGTCAAACTAAAGGATGGTCTTCAATCCATGGAGGAGATCGGATCTTCATTCTGGGAATAGGTGAATGCTCTGAGATCCAAACACATGGATACCACTTAAATAATCCAAGTGGGTGAAATGATCGAGGCTGAGAACGACGCTCTGGGGGAAGAGGTCGCCGAGCTGAAAGTCGTTGTGGCTGGGCTCCAGGAGGATGTCAAAAGGATGAGGTATTCATTCAAATGGGGACCTCGAGAAGCCTGGGCAAAGTATTACAATGCTCGCAGGGCTGATCCCTAGTAAGGCTTAAGGAGGCAGAGCAAATTTCCTTTACTCGTGGGTGGCAAAGTGCCCTTGGGGAGGTAAAGATGCCCATGGAGTCCATATTGTGGTATAAGTACCAGGTTGAGTGTCCGGCCTACAGCCATAATCCTTTCTCAAAGGATGATGAGTGGATCCCAGATGATGGTATTCTTATCCCACTCTTAGAGCAAGACCTTGATGATGATGTGGAGGAGCACACCCCAAAACTAGATGATGGTCAAAGGGCGCTCGTTGTAGAATATCTTGCACACCATCCTAGGCCATCTTAGGTCCTTGTGTATTTTTAGTCTCGATGTAATTGTAATTTGACATTTTTGTTAATAAAAAGCTTAATTTTATAACTTCTTACATATTTTGAGCACGTGCTGACTAAACATGTTGATGAGGTGTAAACTTTATATTTAAAACACGTCGTTGGGTGTTTACGCCTTATACAAAATAAATACCACAACTTGGTACACTAAATGGAAGTGTAACGGTAAGTAGGGATCAAATCCATAGGGAGTATACTATAGATTATAATCGATTTATTATTTAAGGAATAAAAGTTTAAAAGGTGATATGGTTTTGTTTAAAAGAAAAGGGAAAAAATTAAGAAGTCAACTCTAAACAATATTAATAAAATGAGAGTCGGTGTCGCATCCCCGCCATGCGATAAACAACTAATAATTAGAATTTTGGTTCGAAAACATTTAACCGAGCATTTTTATTTAATTATAAACATCAGGCAAGAAGAAATTTAACTCAAAATTGCGAGATAAAACATTTAACCAAAAATGATCACACGCGGATTAGATTCGGAATATCACTTTAAACATTAACGTTGCATGACAAAGAAAGTTAAACGCATAATATTCCAATTTTAATACATGCGGTTTCAATTAAATGCAATTTTATACAAAACCCATTTTTCGAAGCTCGACGCCCATCAGTGGAAGACACGCGACCCAAACCCTATTTAACTACTCACATAACATGAATAAACTAATTAAAACAACAAATAAACTAATTAAAACAACTTATCTAGGCAAGGAAATAAACAATAGAGAAAGAAATTAGAGGAATAAATATAGATTATAGATCTTACGAACAAAAAAAAAGGACCTTACATTAATAGAGAAGAAGGGGGAATAGTAAACTTACAACAATGGGTGAAAACCTAACACAAAATGAGGAGAGGGAAACTCCAAAAAAAACCCCAAATATAATATCAAGTAAAAATGATCCCTTAACTTAATATAATTTTTACATACAAATACCCCACCAAAAACCAACTTAAAAGTAGAGATTTGAGGACTTTATGGTGCCAAATCGAACTGATTCGGACTTGTCTGAATCGATTCGCCCTTACAGGTCTGCAAATCTATAGCTTTGTCCAACTGTACGGAAAATGCTATAACTTCTTCATTATAACTTGGAATTAGGCATGGTCAGTGGCTACGCAAAGATAACTTAGAGGAATAAAACATCCAAGAGACTTTAGGCTAAAAAACCTAATTATGAAATGATTAAAATGCCCTTGGGTGTGCTTTTGAAGTCAAAACCAACCTAAAAATTCCATAACTTTTTTGATACAACTCGGATTCATGCACCGTTGGCGACCAAGAGAAGAGAAATTAAAGGTCTTAAACTTCCCTGAAGATTTTGGGATTAGACCCAAAATTTGAAATTACTAAAATGCCCCTGAAGCTGCGAAAGTCGACGAAATTTCACCAGAATGCTACCGAACTTCACACTAAGCACCGAAATTCCTACAAAAGCTCAATTATACCTAATATAGCACGTTAACATATAAAACGAAGATTTTCTGGTTAACGAGCATAAATATAGGAATTAAGGTACCCGAGGGGGCTAAAAAGCATAAGTATAAGTGGTAATAAATGCAATATTCGTGACGTATCATACCCCCTTACTTAGAGATTGCTAGTCCCTAACAATGAAGTTCAAAGCAAAAAGAACTACAAGTAAACCACAAAAAAGTAAATATGTACAAAAGGGATGTAAGAGGGTAGTTTAGATTAGATGGAGTTGTAACCCCTTTTAAGTATAGTAATGATAAGTTAACTAATCGCGCCATCACTTAACTACAAGACACGCCAATACAACTTAGTGAATATAGACTCGGTTTGAACTCACAAATCTCTCGTGTATAAGTCAAAAGGTAATAACAAGCTTAGAAGAAACTTTGCTTAGAGGGAGAGAGAAAATGAGCAACCTAGATACACTTTGGCAAGCAGCCAAACACCCTCGCCACCCTCAATGATCTCTGTCAAGTATTAAAGCTTCGTAATAAATGACAACGGTGGGTGAGTAAACTCTCGGGTTCGTAATAAATATCTCTTTGATGTATATTCTCTCTACTAATAACTTCTTAACTCTAAAAAAGAACCTCTCTCTCCACAGAGGTGGTTGGGGTCCTTTAATAGCCCCCCACACCACTCCCGAGACAACTCAGTCATCAATACATGTGAAAGACATCCCTCATACTTTATGTCACAAACATTAAATGTTTGATGCACTAGTTAGCTCTGCATCATACACATTAAATGCCAAGACATTCCTTTTGCCTAACCACTGTGCGTCAGGTGGTTGTCGTCACAGAGGTGGCTCAATAATTGTCTGACAGCCCCAAATACCACGGTGGTTTACTCAAGTGCAGATTTTACATTGTCTAATTGGATAGTGACATAACCTATGGTAAATGTGACATTAAGTAGAGGGTTGTTTGGTCCACAACTCAATACTCGATGGAACTCAAGGCTACTCCATCCGGGGTTCCACGGTCAAGGTCTTTTGGTGTTTTACCAGGTGTATCTAAGATGGTCAAGACAAGCCCCAACGACGCCTCACTTCTCAATCCTCCAAACCAAGTCACTCTAAAGTTCCCACAGCGAGGTCGTTCGATAGAGCATGAAATCTCTCTCAATCCCTGCCAAGCATGGTTTCTCACGAGTACCATTCGACCTCGCACTAAAAATCATTATACTCGTTACATCATTACAACTGTTATAGTCCATAGTCAACATAAACAAAGATATAATGTGACTAAGTAACACAACAAGCTAAAGTATGAGCTACCACGCTAAGCTACCTTACTGAGATTCCACGCTGAGCAGCCTCGTTGCCTTAATCCCAAACACTGAGCTGCCATGCTAAATTGCCTTGTTGAGTTGTCACACCGAGCTTCCTTGCTGAGTTGCCTGACTATCTTAATCCTGAATACTGTTGTTAAGGGGGGATTATCTCTAATCTCAAGATTACCTTTAATCCCCCTCTACGCTTGCCCATTCGTAAAGAGATTTTTTGTGGAAATAAGAAATTTCTGCACGAAAACTTCTCAATCCGATGAACCTTCTCTGTGAGAAAAATTTCGTCTTCTCACTACACCAGAATGGCCAAATTGTCACCTTTCAGCCGGCCACCCTTGTCAAGGTCATTGACCGTGACAAAAATCTCGCGTTTTATGTCACGGTCATTGACCTTGACACGACCTTGACAACTTTTGCAGCAAAAAAAGCCATAGGATTCTTTTTTCCCACCTTTTTTGGTTTCCCCCCCCCCCCCTCTCTCTAAGGTATATTTTTTTTTTCCTCTCTTTCTCTTTCATTTCTATATGTATGTGTATGTGTATGTGTGTATATATATGTGTGTATATGTATATGTGTATGTGTGTGTATATATGTGTGTGGTGGTGTGTGGTGGGGGAGGGGGGAAGGGGGTAATGGGGGTGGGGTGGTGCAGGTGTGGTGGGGGGAGGGGGTGGGGTATGTGTATATGTGTGTGTTTGGTGGTGTGTGGTGGGGGAGGGGGTAGTGGGGGTGTGGTGTGGTGGGCGGAGGGGGTGGGGGTGGAATTTTCTAACTAAAAATATGATAATATTTTGTTATAATTTGTTAAAACTATGTAAACCTTATTATGAATGCAAGGTTAGTGATAGTTTGAATTGTGTAAATGTTAGAAAAGTTCTAGAATTCATATGTTAAATTTAATTATATAAATATTTAAATTGATAATAATTTTATTCATGAAATTAATTCAATTAGGTAAAACCCTAGATAATTTTTTAACATAATTTGATAATATTATATAAAGTTTAGTGAATTCACAAAATGTTGCCAATTGTATGTTTTTAGGAATATCATTAGTTACTTTCGTGCCCAATTGTGTAGAATCCATACACATGCATATTGTTAGAAAGTCTTAAATTTAATTCTCACTTTAATTTGTAGAATCTCTGTACTTGGTTGGATTTATCCCTTTATGATAATGAAATTTATGCTTCAATTATAATTATCTCATGTCATAATTTTATTGATAAACAATAAATGTAGTTGTCACAGTCGTGGTGGGGGGAGGGGGTGGGGTGGTGGGGGTGGGGTGTGTGTGTGTGTGTGTGCGTAGGTGTGTGCGTGGCGGGGGGAGGGGGGAGGGGGTAAGGGGTGTGGTGTGGTGTGGGTGGGGTGGGGTGTGGGAGGTGTGGAGGGGAAATTTTAACAATTGTATATCTTTAATTAAGAAATTGTATAGCTTTAATTGTATTTTTAATTGTATAGTTTTAGATGAAAGTAAATTAATAATTAGTGCAAATTTCATATGAAAGTAGGATTGTCCCTCATTGTAAATTAGTAAATTAATAATTGTATACTTTAATTGTTAGTTTAATTGATGAAATGTTGGGTTGGTTAGTTTTAAAAGTGGCATGACGTGTGCGTGTGTGTGGTGGGGCTGGGGTAGGGTTGTGTGTATGTCTACTATTAACATTTTTTTTATCTGTACTAATAACATTTTTTTACAGCAAATGTCTCCTTCAGATATTAAGGCGAAGATGATGATGCTATTTATGATGATGTCGTCTGGGCTCGGTGGTAGCGGAGGCGACGAGGGCTCCTTCGCCCCTAGGTTCCCCAAATATGGAAAATTTGGGATTACCGTTAAGAACAAATCGGAGCTATTAGCGAGATCCCTCGAGCTGCTAAAGATGGTCATTGACCCGGGGTTTATGAGTTGGAAGGAGGTGCCATATGAGCTCAAGTTAGCTGTTTGGGCGGCACTACAGGTAATATATTTATATTTACATTTATATGAATATTTATATTTATATTTATTCGCAACTAACATTGTATTTGTTGGACAGGAACAATTCAACTTGGATCCAAAGCTACGCGATCCCGTGTTGGAGCAGATTAGGGAGCAACTCAAGTCGTGGAAAAAAAATATGCGGGCACGGTACTTTGGGAAAACACGAGAGTCGATTATCCAATGGCGTGAATCTGTCCCCACCAAGGAGCCGATCTCATTGGCACAATGGCAGAAGTTCATTGACAATGAGATCGAGGATCGACAATTGGCATCTCGCCAATCGGGGAGGGAAAATCGGGCAAAATAGACGGTCGTGCACTACTCCGGCCGGACCTCTTACGCCGAGGTGGAGCATAGGATGCAGGTAAGATTTAATTTTTCTATAACTACATAAATATATTATTCTTCATTATTTTATTTTGCGGGGCCGATACTAATTTTACTTTACTTTATTTTATTTCAGGGGGTAGGGAGTGGCCAGGGGGTAAGCCACATAGTCTCGATACTTATGTGGCTCTTCGAACGAAGAAGGGGAAGGACAAGGAGGTGTCCCCGAGCGTCGCGGCCACGATTGTAAGTAATTCGACAGTTTAATTTTTGTTAATTACGTTATAATTTTTTAGTTTACTTATTTTACTAGTCATGTGATTTTTGTCGTTTCAGGCAAAGCTTAAGGAAGTGCATGAGTTGCAGTCTGATGCCGATAAGGCATCTTTGTCCACAGATGCACTCAGCCAAGTTCTTGGCTCTGATCGCAAGGGGAGGACAAGGGGGGTGAGCTCGCGGGTGGACAAATCTAGGATCATCAGATTGGAGATGAGCGACACCGGGTTGGCTTGAACGGTGGATTCACACGACGCGAAGCTGTCCAGTTTGGAGGCGACGGTCCAAGATATGTACGCATTCATGAAGTGTACGTTGGGCGGAGACCGTAAAGGGAAAGGGAAGGAGAAGGCGGTGGAGGAGGAGGTGCTGGAGGACGAGGCACAGGATGACGAGGATGTGGACCTCGCTGCTTCATCACCCACACATTCGTACTTCGATGATCCACTTCCCTATTTAGTGCCCTTCAACAGACCAATGTCGACACTTGGTTGGCCGAGCGTGTTCATATTGGACGTATTTGATGGCCAGCGGATAGGGCGGGGGTTGAGGGACCCGAATATCGTCGAGGGTGGAATATTTCATGGACGTCCTCTTCAAGAGATGGAGTCCAGGGTGCTCGTCACGCATGTTATACCCGGGAAGGAGAACTCCCTATTGTGGTTGCGCGAACAATGCGGCACGACGTATATTAGTGGGTGCGTCAATTCATATGTCGTGTGGCCTACTCACCTCCTCACATTTACCCAAGACATGTAGTAACATTATTTTTAAGTTTGTCCATTTTAATTATATTTGTATTATATCGTCATGTATATTATTTTTATTTTGAATATTTGGATTATATCGTCATGAATATATATTTGCATTATCTTTAGTTTGTATGGATATATGATGTTTGGAACAGGTACAACGTTGCTATAACAGGTACAAATATACTGCTGGGCAGTGGCAGTGGCCATACTGCCCAGCAGATTTTTTTTAAATTCTGCCCAGAATTGTCACGGTCAATGGCCGTGACAATTTTTTTAAAAGGGTCACGGCGTTGTCACGGTTATAAACCATGACAAACGTGTCACGGTCATTGACTGCGACACGACCGTGACATGACCGTGATAAAAAAAGTTATCTCGCCTCGAAATGTCACGGTCATTGACCTTGACAAGTTGGATTTGTCAGGGTCAATGACCTTGACAATTCATCAGATTTGGTGTAGTGTCTTTTCCTTCATTGCAACCAACTTCAGTTAATGCCTCCAGGAAAAAGTAAAATTTTCCCCGATGTACCAGAGCCGAAGTGTTGTGGTTTATTAGAGCTTTGGCAAAGGTACATCGTAACTTTTTCTTGTTATTGAGTTTCAACCGTTGTAGCGTGACTATTTGAAATTCTCCCGATAGACCTACTAACTTTCTCAAATACTCGTTTTGACTTTAGGGAAGTGAAATTATTTCGTTTGTGCTATTGTGGAGTATAGTTTTAGGTAGTGAGTTTTTGTTAGGATTGCCCCTATCGTTGAGACTTGTGAAATTCTCTCTTGTAATGTTTCTCCAGGTTCAAAAAAGTAAAAATTTCCCCGATGTAGCTGAGTCACAATAAAGTTTGGACTTGTTGAGAGGAGACATCATAGGTTTTTTGAACCGTTGGGGAAGCTTATTCATTTGGAGTTATTGGATATGTCTGACAAAAGAAAAATTTTGGCGCCAAACCACAAAAACTTATATTGGAATAAACCCTTTCCATCCCCATGCCTCGATTAATTAATGACGTAATGTCATCCTTTCAACTATTAGGACACTTCCTGAAGTGCCATGTGTCTGTTTAAAATGATTGTAGGCGGATTCACACGTGTGGTGGTGGGAAACTCAAAAGACAGGTTAAATATTTCAAACTTCTATTTTTTCAAAACACTTGTGCTTTCTTCATCTTCTTAAAACTCCTATATATTTTCTCCTCATTCCTTTCCTCTCCAATCACCCTCACTTTCTATCCATTCCATTGTTACTTCTCTATTGCATTTTTTAAGATTTTCTTTAATCATCACTTTCATATTTAATGGCATTCTCAAGCAATCCTACTACGTCTACCACCCATGCTCTGCCTTCCACCCCTGTTGCCAGCACCTCCGCTGCCACCACTTTAGCTGCTGCCCGCCAGGACAACCTGCGTTTCTACCGTCGGTCCCCTATATTTGGAAAGGGTGATAATTTTGCTGGGTTTTGAAAAACTTGAAATTTCAACGCTAAGTATGATGCCATGATGCTTGGTTATGAATATGAAAGTGTTGCTGACTGGGTCTTTCTCCCCCCCCCCCCCCCCAAAGGGGACTCTTCGATTTTGTCTTAAGCGAGGGGACTTCCCGTGGTCCCATATTAACTTTGAAGGTCCTTGGGGATCTCCTGCTCAATTCTCTACCTGGAAGTCCTACATGCAGAGTTTCCACGCTGATACCCTCACCAAAATTGGGCTTCATTGGGCTAAGTGGTTTGGTGAGTTTACTCTGTCCAAGAACAATGCTGCCCTTCTTGTCCTGGTGTCTCGTTGGAATGTTACTACTCACACCTTCATTACTGCATGGGGTGAGTTTACAATAACGTTGGAAGATGTGTGTGATGTTCTGGGCCTTGAGGTAGCAGGCCATGAGCCCTATTCTGATGAGGCTCTGGATGTCTAAGAGGCTACTGACCGTTTGGAGTTGGACCGTTTATGCCGAAGGTGCATCAGTTCTTCAAATAAAACCACTTTAACTCCTCTCATCAACTATTTCTTCAAGGATCCTTCTGAAGGTTGTTCTTCTGAGGCTTCCCCTGGTTAAGGTACATCACTGTAACTTATTGTCTACATCCTTGTCATTCTTTTTTATTTACTTTTAACGGGGAAACCTGACAACTAACCTCGAAGGGACCTCATGAACATATCCCTCCGTTTGGCCCGGGATATCAAGCTTCCTCTGGCTATAATTGCCCTGGTATCACTATACACACGGCTTGATAGAACTCTTTTTGACATGGAATGATATCTTGGTCGTTATAACCTGGCCAACTGTGTCCTTCTAACAAGCTTCCTTTATGTTTGCTTCCTCTCCGTAGTAGCCAAAACTAACCGTCCTCCTTTGAGAGAAGCAATTCTACCTCCACGCTACTTTATTTATCATAAGAAACAAAGTCAAAAGAAGTTGATCTCTGTTATTGATCAACCTGGGAGTTTTGTGATGAGGCCATACGGAGAGGAGGATTTCCTCCATACTTGGGGGGTTTTCCAACATTGAGAAAGGTTGGTCCAGGTAACTACTTTGGACCTCATCATTAAAGACCCTTCGCTAGCTGTGGTCCTTCTATTTTCACTGGGGTACCTGCCTTCCAACATCGAGTGGCGATACACCAGTGAGCATTATAATTCCAATCGATGCAGCCATCAATTTGGTTTCGATCAGGGGGCTCCTCGCCCAATTTTCCAATTATCTCACCCAAAGTCTCTTTTAGCGAGGTATACTGTTGTGTGGGGGGTAAGTTCTACCATGGTTGGGCGAGTCACCATTCTGAGCATCACAGGGTAAGGGTATGTAACCCCCTATTTGCAATAAAGTACTGGACGAGACAGCTGGCCCAAATTTTTTAGTTCATCCAGGGGGATCCCGTGTATCCCCTAGTTCTTTTGTTTCCTACTCTGGAGATGGGGATGAAAGGTAACTCCATTCTTGAGATTGATCCATCTAAGCAAAACTCCCAAGGAACCTCCCACTGAGCTTCCTCCACATTGCTCCATGATTCCTGTTGCTACCACAAAGCCCAAAAAATCCCCAACACCCAAACAGCCTGCTCCTTCAAGAAGTATTTCTGGTGAAGAGGTTTAACTAAGGTAGCCTTTGGCGAAGGACCTTCTCATTCACCAGCCAAAACGATAAGGAAGCCCAAGAGTGGGACTTCCTCAAAGTCTAAGTCTCAAGCTCAAACCCAAACTTCTTTGGAGGCATTTCCCATCACCTCCGTTACTCATCCTATGTATACTGAAGTGAGTGAGGAATTGAGAAGGAAAATTCAGGCTGAGGTGTCACGAATAAATGCTGGGTTTCAATGATGCGCTCCCATAGTTCCTCCTTTTACTACCTTCCACACTATCTTGGTTGATCCAACAGAACTCGGGTAAAAGAGAAGGAAAAGTTCAATGGTTCCTCGAAGTTCTGGTGTTGCGGGTGCAAGGAATAAGACTCTAGGTACCAAGTCCCAGAGGAAACAAACTCCAGATGTACATCTTCCCTCAGCTCCCTCTGTTACTGCCTCCTCTCCTCCTTCTCCAGTGGTTATATCCTATCATTCTCCCTCTGGATCTGAGGTATGTATGTGTGTTGTTGTTATTACTCCCCTTTTTCTAAGTTAGACTACATCTGTTTAATTCTTAATAACTTTGGTACAGGAGATTGAAGAAGAAATACCCAGCCTCCCTGTGAGCCCCTTCATGGGGGGACATTTTGGTTCCTCTCAGACCGATGTAACTCCTCCCCATTCCCTCATGATCGGGCTTACTCACTCCTGTCATTCGGCCTCACAATATGTGAAGGATTCTACTGTGGGGGGTGATTCCATTGAGTCTGTGGGCATCTCTTCTCAACCAGAGACAACTCCCCCAGCCCCTTCTGAACTATCACCTCAGCTTGAGGTTCTTCTGCCCATCGTTCCAAATGCAGAAAGTTCCCCTAAGGTAACATATTATCAATTACTTGTTTGGTCTCACATCTTTTTTCTCCTCCATCCCTTTTTCTATTTAACATGATGAACTTTAATATGTTAGTATGCCTTAGGTTGAAATGGCGTCTTTATTAGCTAACATTCTTCTTCCCATTGTGGTGAGGAGACCCCTAGCTGCAGTTTCCCTCTTTGGTGCCATAACTGAGGTAAGTAACACTTAGAGGTATTTCTCACTTCTTCTGTACTTATTCCCCATTTCTAACACTTAGCTTCATTTTTGCAGTTTTCTCCAGATCTTTCCCACCCCCTTTCTTGGTGGGCTGCCTATTCCCAAGGCCATGGCTGAAATTTCTGCCCAGCGTGGTGGTTCCTCTGCATCTACCAACTTTGGGTCATTACTTGGAGTTCAAACGTCCTCCTCAGTTGAGGATCCTATGTTGGACTTGGTACCTTTTGTTGGTGAAGTAGCTTTACCGGCCATTGAGGCTTCTTTAGTTGGGGTGCCGTTGAGGGTTCTGAGGAGGTAAGTCTTCCCCCAACAGTTCCCACCAATATGGCCTCCTTGGTGACTCCCGTTCTTACTCCATCCACTGCTGAGGTACTTCGCTAGTTTCTCTTTGTTTTCATTGTTTGTCTTTTATTCTTGACAATGTATAATCTAGAAAAGTCTCATTTCTCAAACTTTCAAGCTTCACCTATAATGGTAACTTAACAATGAAAACACTTATTGAGTTTTTTCGCAAACTCCACCTATAACGGTGACTTAACAATGAAAACACTTGTTAAGATTTTCCGCAAACTCCGCCTGTAACGGTGACTTAACAATGAAAACACTTGTTAAGATTTTTCGTAAACTTCACCTATAATGGTGACTTAACAACGAAAACACTTGTTAAGATTTTTTGTAAACTCCACCTGTAATGGTGACTTAATAATGAAAACACTTGTTAAGATTTTTTCACAAACTCCACCTATAATTGTGACTTAACAATGAAAACACTTGTTAAAATTTTTCACAAACTCCACCTATAGTGATGACTTAACAATGAAAACACTTGTTAAGATTTTTTCACTTCACTCATTATTTCTTCTACCTGTTCTCAGGTTGCACGTGAATATTTTTCGGCTGGAGAGAAATCTCCACTAGTTCTTTCACCCATTACCTCTCCCCACTGGGAACCCGCTATTTCAGAAGATTCAAATCACGAAGACCAAGGTTCCACGATGGGTGCTGTTGCTGACAGCAAATCTAGTTGTGATCTTCCTCTGCCCGACTTAGCTCCTCATAACTTTTGCCTCACGGTCCTTCAGCGTTCTCCTCAAATGCCTGCTAGTTATCGTTTGGTGATTAAGAAACTTTCAAGCCACCATCCCGAGACTTTTACTCTGTATTTCTTGCGTTCCAACATCTCCATGATGAGTTATAGACTTTAGGGCACGGGGACCATTGTTGATGATATCGTTAGTACTCCTACGGCGAACGTTACCGGACCTCCTCTTAACCAATTCGAGTTGGGTCGAGATGGCTTCCATTTTGACTGACTGATTGTTCACTTAAAAACTTTGAAGAGCCAATAACTTGATAGTCAGAGGGAACTGCTGCAGAAACATCGGGAGGATCAACGGGATGAGGAAGCTAAGTTGGTTGAGCTAGCGCTTCTACTTGAAGCTACCAATAGGGAGGTGGAGGAGTTCGAAGAGGCTCTACATCTGGCGAAGATGAAATAAGAGAAACTTTTTATCGAGCGTATACAAGCACAAACGAGATTAGAGGTTTCTATTAATTCCCAACAGTCTTGCCTAGCAGCTTCCTCGGGCCTACCCGGAGATTTTTTCTCTGCTTTAGACCTATGGTTCCTCTTAGGTCAATGAACTTTTGTATACATTTTTCTTTTTCTTCTCATGTAATTCTTGGGCAGTATCTCCCAATTTTGTAATCCCCCAAAGTTTGTGAATGAATGAAAAAGATATATGTTTTCTCATGCCATTTTCTTTGTGCTGTCACTGTTTGTGTATAGTATGGAGTTCTATAATTCTTCCACATCTACTCAAGTTGTAATAATATACATAAAAAATAACTTGTATATTCATAACAATAACTAGATACAATAATGGTTTGAACTTAATTGCTTATACATGATAGACTTTTAACTATTTATTGTTAATCTTGAATGGCTTATCTTCTTCCATCTTAGAAATTAAGCAATAACCTAAATCATGAGCTTCTTTTACAATGAAAGGTCCCTCCCAATTCACTGCAAACTTAGGTAGAGGAATCCCCTTGATGTTCTTCACTTCTTCCTTCAAAATGAGGTCTCCTTCCATGAACTTCATTTGTCTCACCAAGTTATCATATGCCCTGGAGAGCTGCTTCGTATACATTTAAAAGTGCAGAATTGAATTATCTCTATATTCATCCAACGCTTTCAACTACACATGCCTATTCTGGGGGAGCATGCTACTTCGCAAGGCATATCGAGTAGAGGGAACTTTCAACTTTACCGAAAGGATCGCCTCAGCCCCAGAAACAAGGGATAACAGAGTATACCTTGTGAGCTTTCTTTTAGTTGTTCGATAGGCCCAAAATACAGCTGGTATTTTATCGTCCCATGATCTTGGGAAATCCTCCATAATTTTGGCTAAAATATTGACCAAGGTTTTGTTAGTCGCTTCGGCTTGACCGTTTCCCTTTAGGTATGCCGCCGTTGAAGTATGATGAACAATGGAGTACTTGTCTATGAGCATTGTTACTTATGAATTGATGAAGGGGGTTCTATTATCTGAGAGAATAACTTTTGGAATCCCAAAATGAAAAATTATGTATTCTCTGATGAAGTTTCTCACCACCCCTTCCATTGCTCTTTTTAGTGGTATCACTTCAGCCAACTTTGTAAAGCACTCTATTGCTACTAGTATCCATATCTTCCCCCTCGAAGAGGGATGTATTGTCCCTACAAGGTCAAATGCCCAATTGTGAAAAGGATAAGGCATGCTAGGGAATGTAGGTCCACCGATTGGGTATAGATCATATTTCCATGAAGTTGGCAAGCCTTTCATTTTCGAACAAACTCATCAGAGTCCTTGTTCGTCGTTAGCCAATAATACCCCAATGTCATCAACTGGTCATACAACTTGGCTCCTCCTATGTGAGCTAGATCATGTGCTTGTTTGAGGACCTCTGTTACTTTTTCCTTCGTGATGCAATGCAATTACCTGTTGAAGTAACCCCTTCGGTAAAGCTTCCCCTCCTGAACGTAGAACATCGAGGCCTTTGCTTTAGTCCCATCGCATTAATTTTCTATATTGGGATAACTCTATCTTTAATGAAGTCAATATAGGGCTGCCTCCAGTCAGGTTGAGCTTCAATGAAATGACATCTATCCGCCTCAAAGAATAACTGGAACTTATCGCACTTTCATTAGACCTTTACTACGTCCTGCTTCATTCTAGGCCAGAAATATCCCTCTCTTTGGATTCTTCTATAAAGAGGTATCTCAGTTGTTTCGTAGTTCTCTTTGTGTGTTTTCTTCAACCACCGCTCTACTTCTTCTGGACCGATGCATCTTGACAATCATCCTCCCGCGTTCCTGAAATAAAGATTTCCCTAATTTATAAAGTATTGGGATAATTCCCTCAGCTCCATCGCTCCTTCCCCCGATTCTAGTTGTTTTCTAATCTCTCCCCTCCAGTAAAAATAGTCCTCCATCGACAAAATTAACTGTACCACCGAGGGAGTTGTCCTTCGTTGGATCACAACTTTAGTTGTATCGTCCCTTATGACCATCTTCTAAGCAATGGTGGCGTAGGCGTTTGGGTGGAAATTCATTATTCCAGGATGTCTCTTAATTTTGGTCCGATGGAACTGGCTGAGAAGCCTTTGAATGATCATTTTGTATGGTGCAAGGCTCAGCTGTTTCAATGCATATTCTCTATTCACTTACTGAATTACCAAGTTTGAATCACCCTTGATGAAAAGTGAACGAATTCCCCTTCGAAGCGCCTCCAGCAACCCCAGTACTAACGCTTCATACTCTGCTTCATTATTGGAATAAGAGAAATTTTACTTGTAGAAAAGACAAATCTCCTCCATTACTTTTAAGAGAATAACCCATGCTCCTCCTTTCTTTTCTGTCGAAGATACATTAAACTACATCGTCTAATCTTCATCACTTTCATTTAAGTAATTGGACTGCAAGTCATCTAATAGAATTCTTTCATTAGGTGGCTTAAACGTCCCAGAGGGGAAGATTTCGAATAGGTCAGCGTACGCCTGGCTCTTAATCGTGCGAGGAACCATGCACTTCAAGTTATATTCTGAGAGGATGAAGAACCACCTAGTTGCCCTACCAATCAATATAGTTCTTTCCAGGAAATAATTAATAGGATCACATCTAGTTACAATATGAATGATAAAAGATAGCATATAATGCCTAATTTTTTGCGCTACAAAGACTAAGGTTAAACAGGGCCTCTCCAAGCTACTATACCTGACCTTTGGCCCATGTATGATTCTACTAAGATAGTAGACTGGTCGTTCTTGCCCGTCAATATCTTATGCCAATAGAGCTCCAACGAACCTCGTGGTGGATGTGAGGTATAGCTACAATGGTATTCCTGCCCGTGGGGGAACCATTGTCTATGGTGAAATAAGCAGCTTCTTCAGTCGAGCGAGAGACTCCTGGTGAACCTCCTCCTACTTGAATTTTATATTCTTTCGCAAAAGCTGCATCAACGGGTGTGTTATCTCGGCCAATCCAGGCACGAATCTCCTAAGGTAGGAAACTTTATCGAGGAAACTCTTTAGCTCCTTCGCCGTTCTTGGACTTGGCATCTCCAAGATCGCTCACTGTTTGTCCTGGTCCATCTGCACCTCTTGTCAATAAACCAAAAAACCTAGGAACTATCCACTTGTTACTCCGACAATAAATTTCAGTGAGTTCATCTTCATCTTATACTTCTTGCATCGAGCAAACACCTTTCTCAAATTGCTCAGATGGGACTCCTCCTTCCTCGATTTGATGAGCAATTCATCCACATAAAATTCCAAAAATTTATGAAAGAAGTCATGGAAAATGGCCATCATTATTCTTTGGTAAGTATCCACAGCGTTCTTGTGTCCAAACGATATTACTTCGTACATGAAGTTGCCCAATGGAGTTCTAAATGTCATTTTCTCTATAGCCATGGGGTCCATATTGATCTGATTGTACCCTACATACCCATCCATGAAGCTATAAATCTCATGACCCACCTTTGCATCTATCAAGCTATCGATGAAGGGTAGAGGGAACTCATCCTTGGGGCAGGCCCTATTCAAATATCTAAAATCCACACAGATCTTTATTTGGTTTTTATCTTTATTTCCCAACTGGACAATGCTAGATAGCCAGAGTGGATGTTGTATCGGTTTGATGAACCCTGCCATAAATAAGAGTTGGACCTCTTCTTTGATCTTCAATTCCAACTCAGGCTTGAACGTTCTCATTGCTTGCTTCACCGGGATGGCTGAAGGCATCACGTTCAACTTGTGGTAGCTAACTTCCTCTTCCAACCCTTCCATCTCAGTGTACTTCCACGCAAAATCGTCTATGAACTCCCAAATCAACTCAACCAAGTCCTATCATTTCTCCTTACTAAGATCCTTCGAGTTAAAAATAGACCTTGGATCCTCCCCTTCTTTTACCAAGTTCAACTGCTTTAACTCTTGTGCTTGCGGCTTGGGTTGATCTACCATATAGTCTGGTTATTCGAAGACATCTTCCACAAACTCCTGTATGTTGGAATTGTCTATCACCATACATTTCCCCTGTTGATCCACTAAAAAACACTCATATATCAGGTCATCCTCATTACCAGCTTCTTCAACCACCCGTTCACAACATTATAAATGATATACCACTATTCATTCTTCGATAATCACCTTTTTGCACTATCTGCTGGTAGTCGCCACTGCCTTCCTCTTCTTCTCTCTAGAAGCCTCAACCACTCTTCCTCTTAAAAATTGACTCAGCACACTTTGTCGTTGGACCTCATACTCCATTGGATCCACTCTTGGTCTCATTCTGTCTTTGAGCTGCTTCGAGATGTTTTGGGGCCGAGGGACCACCTGGTGGGCTTCTTCTATCATCACTCCTTTGTTACTTGTAACTTTATTATTCTTCTCATTGAAGGGCCCCATCATTTCGCTGATCGAGGGAACCCAGGACCTCTCCATTCTTCTTGTTAGGACTTTGATGTCCTCTCCAATTCTATATAGAAGGATGCGTCTACCAGGTGAGCTTCTTCAACATCGAAGGGTCTATTCATAGCTCTAATTGTCACCTCCATCCCCTTGATATTTGCCTTGGTGAATTAGTGATATGTTGAAGGAACTAGCCCTTGGTTGTGCATCCACACCCTTCCTATCAGCAGATGGTAGGAATTTTCACTCTCTATTATGTGGAATTTGATGTGGGAACTCAGATTTCCCATCACAATCCTAACATTCACATACCCAATGGACTTGGAGGACTGGTTATCTTAGCCTAAAATCACCAAAGGCATGAGGACCAATCTCTCCTCCAGAATATTAGCTACATTGAAATAGTTAATTAGCATGATATTGATGGAAGCTCCTCCATCCATAATAGCCCTTGCAAAGCTAACCCCGTTGATGTTGGCAATCACATACAATGGCCTATTGTGAGGGAATCTCACGGCCCTATTTGCGTCACTGAAAGTTATCTCTGATAGAAACCTCTTTAACAACCTGTCCATGGGTCCCTTACATCTCAGAAAAGGGAGTGCGTTTTTCCTCGCAACATCAAGGATCGCCTGACTTATTTCTAATCTATTCTCCCTTGGTATTCCTACCTGGTGGAAGAACCAGGAAAACTTTGGGGATTTTGAAATTACACAGTATTCTATGGCTTGGTCTTCTTCCTCACCTTCAATGCTATATACGACCTCCACATCTTTAGCACTTTCTTTATCATAAGCTAACACTACGTTAGCCATTCCCCTAGTAGAATCTTCCAAAGCTTCTTCAAACTCCTCCTACTTCATCGTTAGCTCCCTTTATTTTCTCTCTGCCTCCTCATCGTAGGCCACCACCAGATTTGCCTCATGCACGGGGAGTGCGTTGTTATTAACGTTCTGCGGAGGTATTTTCAACCTTCCTGCCTTTACATATTTGTCAATGATTCTTCTTAACGTGAAATAACTCTCCATTGGATGTCGGATCTTTCGATGAATCTGGCAATATTTGAGATCCGCCCTAGTTACAGCGTCTGGTTCCCCAGCAGGGATGGCCGTTGGTTCATACATTGTTCCTCCTTGAACCATTGTGTTGTAACATCTGACAACCTCTTTTACTATACAAGGCAATGGTGGTGGGTCTTCCCTGTCTCTTCTAAACTTCCTCTTATTGTTCTTCTTTGCTACCATGCCCCCATCTACTCCTTCGGTATATCCTACTTGTGGGGGCTGAGACCTCCCTCCCACAGGTTGTATCGATTGCCTGAACATCATAGGCACTACCAATGGGTTTGGTCGTACGACCAATGAGATATTCCTTATTTCTTTTAGGAATGCCCCAAAAGTCCCCTCGTGCGTCTTATTAATAAGATGGCAGATGAACTCATGAATTAGTCCCTCCGTAAAGATCTACAGTATCTTGGATTCTTTGTCCTCCTTCCTCACATAGAGGGACCTTTCCCAGAACCTTCGAACATAAGCCACTACTTCTTCTATTGGTCGTTGCTTCTCTCTCCCCAGTTGGGTCAAGGTGAACTCGTCTTCCGCCAGAAATAACTTCTGGACGAACAAAACATGCATCTCCTCCCACATGGAAACACTCTTGGGGGCTAGGTGAGACTACCAGGTATATGCTTTATCGGTTAAGGATTTAGAAAATTCCCTGAACCTGAGTTTCTTGTTACTGAAATGCGCCCCCAAGTGTTCAACGAAGCGTTTAATGTTCTCTTTCGATTTCCCACCCTTTCCTGTATATTTTTCAAAGATAGGAGGAATATAATATTTTGGGTAGGGCTCATCGTTGTATTCCTGGGGGTAAGGCCTCTGAAAGTCGTCATAGACCAAAGCTACCTTGCCCGCAGATTGTGAGGAAACTTGCATGAATTTTAGCATCTCTTTTCTCATCTCATCTATAGATGATTCCGTTGAAGGAACGACCAGAGGGACCATATGCAGAGCGCTCATTGTAGATGGAGGAATCATCGCAGTTGGAGCCGTTGATACTCCTAGAGTTCCCACTGCTGGATTTACAACAGACGGTATACTTACTGGGACCGTTCGTATTAGAATTACACTTGGTGGGGCAGTTGGGGCTCCCTCTGGTGTCATGAAAGAGTTGGCCTCAAATTCCCCCAACACCGTTGAAGCTACGGGAGTTTGTAAAAACTCATAAAATTTATTAATGAGGAGCACCACTTGGGATGGTCCCAACCCAGTGCTCATAGAATCTTGTGTCACCCCTAGGATGCCTGTCGCCATTTGAACTGGAGGTACCTCTAGGCAAGGGGATTCGTCCCTTGAATCATCCAGCTCTCTCATCACCTATTCTTCATTATGTTGAATGTCATCAAAGTTAAGTCTTCGATTAACGTTATCCTGCGCCATACTCCTTTCTTAGAAGAATGCATCCCCAGCAGAGTATCCAAATGTAAGAGGGTAGTTTGGATTAGATGGAGGCATAACCCCTTTTGATGATAGCAATAATAAGTTAACTAATAACGCCATCAGTTAACTACAAGACACACTAACATAACTTAGTGAAGATAAACTTAGTTTGAACTCACAAATCTCTCATGTATAACTCAGAAGGTAATAATGAACTTAGAAGCAACTTTTCTTAGATGGAGAGAGAAAATGAGCACCCTAGATACACCTTGGTAGGAAGACAAACACCCTCGCCAGCCTCAATGATCTCTGTCAAGTATTAAAGATTCATAATAAATGACAATGGTGGGTGAATAAACTCTCTGGTGCGTAATAAATCTCTCTCTGCTGTATATTCTCTAGTAATAACTTCTGAACTCTCAAAAAGAACCTCTCTCTCCCTAGAGGGGGTTGTGGTCCTTAGATAGCCCCCCACACCACTCCTGAGGCAACTCAGTCATTAATACATATGAAAGACATCCCTCATACTTTATGTCACAAGCATTAAATTCATGATGCACTAGTTATCTCTACGTCATAAACATTAAATGACCAGACATGACTTTTGCCTAGCCACTATGTGACAGGTGGCTGTCATCACAAAGGTGTCTCACCAACTGTCAGGCAGTCCTAAATACCACGGTGGTTTACTCAAGTGCAGATTTGACATTGTCTGGATGGCTAGTGACATCACCTACAGTAGATGTGACATTAAGTAGAGGGTTATTTTGTCCACAACTCAACGTCCGATGGAACTCAAGGCTTCTCCGCCCAGGGTTCCACGGTAAGGGTCTTTTGGTGTTTTACTAGGTGTATTTAAGATGGTCGGGACAAGCCCCAACGGTGCCTCACTTCTCAATCCTCTAAACCAAGTCCCTCTAAAATTCTCACAGCATGGTCGTTCGATTGAGCATAAAACCTCTCCCAGGCCCTGCCGAGCATGGTCTCTCGCGAGTACCATTTGACCTCGCACTAAAAATCGTTATACACATTACATAATTAGAACCGTCATAGTCCATTGTCAACATAAACAAAGATACAATGTGACTAAGTAACACAACAAGCTAAAGTATGAGCTTCCACGCTAAGTTGCCTCGCTAAGCTACCACGCTGAGCTGCCTCGCTGCCGTAATCCCAAACACTAAGTTGTCATGCTGAGCTGCCTTGTTGAGTTGCTACACTGAGCTGCCTCGCTGAGTTGCCTAGCTGCCTTAATCCTAAACATTGTTGTTAATGAGGGGATTATCTCTAATATCAGGATTACCTTCAAGCCCCCTCTATAGGGGACAAATGACACTTTTGCGGGCGAAGTATTGAATTTAGCATATGCAATAAGCCGTTAAACCCTTAGGTTAACTTAGTGGATGAGTGTCGTCTCGTGAGGATTTTCAGGGATGAAACCCACAAACATCAAAGTTTCCTCCAAAATATGCCCAAACCAACAAAATAGACATGCTCAACAATAACGAACAAGACTTCAACATGTTATTAAAAAAGTTCATGAATTCACACAAAAGTCCATAGTTATTAACATTATAGAATGAACTTCATACGATTAAAACCTTAAAAGTGGGAGGGGAGAGAGCACATGCATATTATGATTTGTCCAGAACTTAAATAAATCGGATAAGCATCATTAAAGTGTGCATATATTCAATCCTCAGTGGGCATTACACTCAACAAGTGAAATCACTATGAAAGGGGAGATAATACACGGGACATGCGAGCATAAAGAGTAAATGTAAATGGAAGTTAGGTCACGCACATGTCACTAATGACGAACGCTATATATAAAATGAAAAACTTGTAATCTCAATGAAAGATACCGCTCCTCAAACATGGAGAAACGCATTTTCACAGATTATCAAAACTATTTAAACTTTCAAATTAAATTCACCCTAAGATTACATAGGACTTTATAGCATTGTAATGTAGGTTTGGGGTCAAGGTACGAAGTGAAAGGTAAATTTAGGGATTCAAAGTGTCCGGGTTGAAAAACTCGGGATAATGAAAACTTGAGGGCAATTTAAAAATTGGAAAATTATTTCCATAACAAGCATTAAATATGAATTTAGGGAGCGACAATGATTATTGAACAATATTAACAATATATATAACTTTCTCTTTATTTTTCTTTTCTTTCCTCAGGCTTTCTTCTTTTTCTAACTTTTTCTTTTGTTTGTTTCTTTCTTCACTTTTTCTTTTCTTTTTCACTACTTTCTTCTCTACTTTTATCACTCTTTTTCATGCTTAAATTGCTACCGCGAAACACGGACATCATTCAATCCCAAGTATCATTCCAAACATAGGTATGGAAGGTAATAAGTATGGTATATACTCTAATGAGGAGTTAGCTATGGGATTTTTGGGTAATGAAATGAAAGGCTATATTTAGGTTTAAAGGGGTTGACTATGGAAATATTTACGGTGAGGTCAAGGCCAATATAGAGGATATAACAAAGATTGCCAATGATCATTTCCTAAAGTTTATGCAATTCTCAACTCAAAAGAATTTTTAGAAAATCATGCTCAAGTAACACATTTCACGAATCAACTGAATTAATGAACGATCAAATGAAAGAATAGTGATATTACCGACGAAATCAACGTTTTAAATGAGGAAAGAACAGTGTATAACACTCAAAAATGAAGAAAAAACCCAAAGCTCACTCGGTGTAAGTATATACAATACAACAAAAGATTACTGAGTTATAAAAATCTTAAACCAAATCAATAAAACAAGAAAAGCACATGTGTTCATGGAATAAAGTTTAAGTCATGAAGTTATTCATTATATTAATGATTTGAGGACTAAAGTCCAATAACTTCTAAAATCCAGTACATGCGTCGTTGAGTTGTCTATTGGATCAGAAAATTATTGAAATTTGTCATTGGAAACAAGGCAAAATGTCTAACAAAAGAGAAAAAAGAAAGAAAATATTTTTTGAAAATTTTCATTTTTTTCCTAAGAAAACATACTTAATAACTAACATATGATAAAATTCATGAACAAAATAAAGAAATGGATAAAATGTCCCACACCCCCTAACTTAAATGTTGCATTGTCCTCAATGCTAATCAAGATCATAACATAAAGAGAGGAAAAGAAAGATATTTCCCCAAATGGAGCGATCTCCGATAAGTAAGAGTCCAAATAATCTACAAAACAAGTTAGTAGAGAGCATAATGAAAAGCAATAACAAAAAGTTTAACTAGTTACATTAGACTAAACTAAAAGGAAAGAAAAACTAAAAGAAAGAATAAAAAAACTAACTATTTATAACCTACTATTTGGACTTCACACTAACTATACACTAGGAGTCTAAATAATTGAGGATCCACCCAAAATGGGATTTGACTTTGAAATATAAACGATGGAACCTATAAAGAAAACATTCCTCTCTCAAGATATGAATTCCATTTGAACAACATAAGGCATGTGGGTGGTGGAAAAGGTGAACCATCGCCAATTATAAATTTTGGGGGGATGATGGGAGATTTGGATAATAAGGGGGCAATACCACATTGATCTTGGGAAAAATAAAATCATCTCCCCAAGGTTTTTAAATTGGAAGGGGAGGCGCGGCTTGTGCAAGCGAATATCCCATGAGATGAAGCATATCAAAATAACATTATCATTCAAGAATCAAGTCAAAGTCCTTAAGACTTTCAGTCGATTCTTGCGATAAATTTAATGATTTGAGAATAGTAGGTAATAAATGAAAAGAAGGACAAATAACCTTAGTACAATCAAAAGAATTAATAAGAGGTTGATATGCGAAAGTTCTTGGAACACTCTCAATCATTTCTTCCTAAAAAAAGGGGGTAGGTGAAACGCAAGTTTCAACCTCAACCCGACTTTTTAAAGAATAAAAGATCTCAACGAGTTAAACATTTTTATTTGTCCAAGCATCATAAATCGCAACCTTATCATTGATTTTTTTAATTCCACAATGCAAAGTTAGATCACAAGGTGATGAGGGATTACTTACAAATTCTTGATTTTCACTCACAATGTGCTCATCCTCAAGAATTGGTTGGCATTCTCGCATAGTCTTGGCAGTGTAACTTGGAAAGCTATTCCCAAAACAATTAAGGTTATCTAAAGAGTTATAATGAGACATTTCACAATAGGCAATTAAATTAAACGACAAGCACCAAAATTTTAATTTCTCGTAACAATCTAGTATAAGTAAAAATGAAAGGATAAAATAAAGAATACAAATACAAAAGGAAAAAATACTACGAAATAATAAAGCAACTACCATCTATAAAACACCACCCGGCAAAGGCGCCATTTTTTATGAGGCATAAAATTTATATTTACAACAAGTCGTTGGGTGTTTACACCTTATACAAAACAAATATCACAACTTGGTACACTAAATGGAAGTGTAGCGGCGAGTAGGGATCGAATCAATAGGTAGTGTCGTATAGATTAGAATCAATTTATTATTTAATGAATAAAAGTGTAAAAGGTGATATGGTTTGTTTTAAAATAAAAGGGAAAAAATTAAGAAGTTAACTCTAAACAATATTAATAAAATGAGAGTCGGGATCGTGTCCCCGCCATGGCTAAACAACTAATAATTAGAATTTCGGTTTGAAAACATTTAATCGAGCATTTTTAGTTAATTATAAATATCAAGAAGGAAGAAATTTAACTCAAAATTGCGAGATAAAACATTTAATTGAAAATGGTCACACGCGAATTAAATTGGAAATATCTCTTTAAACTCTAACGTTGTGTGACAAAGAAAGTTAAGTGCATAATATTCCAATTTTAATACACGCGATTTCAATTAAACGCAATTTTACACAAAACCTAATTTTTGGAGCTCGACGCCCATCGATGAGGGAAACACGACCCAAATCCTATTTAACTACTCATACAACAAGAATAAACTAATTAAAACAATAATTAACTAAATGAAACCACAAATTAATGAACTAAAACAAGTTATCTAGGTAAGAAAATAAACAATAAAGCAAGAAATTAGAGGAATAAATCTAGGTTACAAAGATTAACAACAAAAAAGGAACTTACATTAATAGACAAGAAGGAGGAATAGTAAACTTACAACAATGGGTGAAAACCCAACACAGAATGAGGAGAGGGAAGCTCCCACAAAAATCCCTAAAAACTAACCTAAAATAAACATAATATCAAGTAAAAATGATCCACCAACTTAATATCATGTTTATATACAAATACCCCACCAAATTTGGGAATTTTCAGGTGCCAAATAGAATCAATTCAGACCTGTTCGAATCGATTCGCCCCTACAGGTCTGCAATTCTACAACTTTGTCCAATTTTACAAAAAATGCCATAACTTCTTTGTTATAACTTAGAATTAGGCACAGTTGGAGGGTACGCGAAGATAACTCAGAGAGATACAACATACAAGAAGACATAAGGCCAAAATGCAGATTATGAAATTACTAAAATGCCCTTGAATGTGCCTTTTAGTGTCCTTTTGAAGTCAAAACCATCCTAAAGATGACATAACTCCATTAATACAACTCAGATTCATGCATCATCGGCGGCCACGCGAAGATAAATCAAAGAGATTAAATTTCCATGAAGAGTTCAGGATTAAAACCCAAATGCTAAAATTACTAAAATGCCCCTAAAGCTGTAAAATTCGATGACATTTCACCGAAATGCTATCGAACTTCTCACTAAGCACCTAAATACCTACAAAAGCTCAATTATACCTCTTATAGCATGTTAACATATAAAACGGAGGTTGTCTGATTAATGAGCATAAATATAGGAATTAAGGTACCTGAGGGGGCTAAAATGCATAAGTATAAGGGGTAATAAATGCAATATTCGTGACGTATCACATATGTTAATAATTATTACTTATATTTGAACTAGAAAGAGCTATTGTTCATCAGTTATTCAATATCTTTGTTAACCAAACAATACCGATTGACCGCCTTAGACCATTTACTATTTAAATTGACCAGTACTTAGGTTTAATCATTTTGGGCTTTTCAGCCAACTAAACGATATTAAAAATTAGAGTTATCCATTTGTTACTGCATATTTGAACATTCTTCCAGTACAATATGCCTTAGAAATATCATTCCATTTACTTTTCCTTTTAGGTTATGTCATCACACTCCCTTAAGCCTAAGTGAGATGATGGCGAGAATGTACCTGGTCGATGGGCCATCCTCCCGAACAGTTTTTTTACGATCAACAAAGTTGGCAACCAACTTGAGTTGTCTTTGTTGCCTAATAATCCCCGATAGGGATTTTGTTGTTATCGAGAAACTCATGAGGTATATAGTGTTCGTAACAAAGACCTGAGTGTTGTAGTAATTGAAAAACTTTTACTGACTTGTCATAATTACTGCTAACCGTACTCGGCACATGAGATTTCTTAATTGAAACAAGTTGAACAATTTATTGTAATCCCTCGGAGTTCTGCTGTGCATAAGGGATTTATCATTTAGAAAGGGTGCGTAATACTGAGATGTGATAAAAAAAATACTAAGAAGTCAATATATAGTATCAAAGTGTGAGGGCCAACTGGCCTTTATTCATTGAATAATAATTTTCAAGCGACATAAGTTTGAAAATGAATATTTTGTTAAACTAAGTGTGATAACAAAAGATAACGAAGACTAAAAGTAAAACTTCTTGATATTGGTTTCATTCCAGGATCTTGGTAACTCCCCTCCTTCCAGAGTTTCTAACTAATATACCCCTTGAAGGTCATCCCTTATCACCCTAAAAGGCCCTTTCCAGTTTGGTCCCAGTTTGCCATATGATGGTTTTATAGCACTATTGAGGACTTTCCTCAAGACATAGTACCCTATTAGAAACTTCCTCGAATTGACTTTATTGTTGTATTAGTTGGCCAGTTATTATTGATAGGAAGCCAACTTGATTATGGCTAGCTCTCTTCGTTCGGCTTCTAAGTCAAGTTTAATGCGTAGTGCATCATTATTAAGTCCCTGGTTGACCAAGGTGGTTATCATAATAGGAGGTCCTCCTTCTACCAGAATGATAACTTCCATTACATAAGTGAGCGTGAAGGGTGTTTCCCCAGTTAGTATCCTAGGAGTGGTACGGTAAGCCCATAAAATATGAGGGAGCTTGTCCACCCAGGCTCCCTTAGCTCTTCTCAACCTCTTTATCAATCCATCAAGCATGGTTTGTTCGAAGCCTCTACCTGACCATTACTTTAGGGATACGCAACAGAACTGAAGTGGTGCTTGATGCCATGCTCATCACAAAAACCCTGAAAGAAGTTACTTTCAAATTACATGCCGTTATTGGTGATGATAGTGAAGCACCTTATACTCTTGACTCACTTGAGTCTACATTGTATAAGTGCTCATCTAGTTTGGAAATTTGTGACAAAATTAGATTCCCATTCCCTAGATACCAAAGAGCCTCAGATACTTCTTCTTAAGTCACAGTTGATTTAATTGAAGTTATAATGCTCATTCACACACACTAGGGTCGCATACTTTGTTCATATATTGTATTATTTGATTGTGTGTGAGTTGTTTATAGTTAATTTAAATTGATTTTAATAATTTTTTGGGAAATTTTTAATAATTTTTAAATGTTTTTTTCTAATTAAAACTTTGTTTATAAAACTTTTGGCAGTTCGTCTAAATAGAGAGAAGGGAGAGGATAGGGAGAGAGAGAAGAGAGAAACCAGAGAGAGATAGAGAGAAACCTTAAATCATCCAAACCCTATTTTATTTTAAAACCCTAAACTCATTTCTCCAAAAAATAATTTTTACCAAACACTATACCTATGTATTTGAGAGTGTTGTTGGTGGGGTCTTGAAGGTTGTTTAAAGGGTATTATCCTCTGTGTTCGAGATCTTGTGTCCAACTTAGAAATTTCATGTTAGATCTCTATTTCTCTTTTGTAGAAATAGTAGATCTGATTATTTCATGTCATATTACACTTAGATCTGCATATTTTATTTTCTCATCTTGAGAAATCGCATTTGTTTATTACTATTCTGTAAATGTTTTTCGAAATTTTAGAATCAACAAATCTATTTTTTATTTCTAGTTCTTATGAAACAAGACTATTGACCTAGTTGGAATCGCAATTGGAAGTTTCCAATTTCAAAAATATTTTCAAAACCCTCTAAAATTGATTAAGATCTTGAACCGTCTTTCGAGCAAGGTAGCCTTGGATTCTGGGATTATTTGAAAGGTCAAATAAAGTTCTTTTTGTTTCTAAAGAAGAGAGAAACTAAAAACAACATCATTTAGATCTGATTTGTAATTTGCTAGGACTTGTTTGTATAAATAAGTGTGTGTGTGTGTGTGTGTGTGTGTGTGCATGCATGTGTTAGAACACTGTCTCAAACACTTGTCACATTACAACACATAAGTGTTGTCTATAAGATCTTTAAACTACCAGAGTCGACGTAATTACTGGAACAAAGTGGAGAATTTATCCAACTGAGAAAGCAACATCAACATCAGATCTGTAGAAAAGTTAGAATCAAACCAGTGGGTACACTTCTAAACTTGTATAGGTCTGATTAGTTTACATATGTGTTATATAGTTTATAACTTGTATATTTTGTTTTAGTGGATTTTTGGTTTGTGACTTAGAAGTCACCGTAGATGTTTCCTCAGTTGGGTGAGGTTTTACCACGTTAAAATATCCTTGTCCTTAATCTTTCTGCATCTCCTCATCTCATTCTTGTTGGTGTGATGAGTTTAATTGATTTAAATCGATTTACTAAACCCGTTATAAAATCTTGAACAAATCTCATGCATGTTTTATTAAACACATCTTGTGATTAATCTATTTTGATTTAAAGAAAAGATTTTCTTTAAAAAATAGTTCAGAGTTACTTCAATAGTTTAATCTTGTATTAAACGGCCTAAGTAACAGCTTTTTCAATTGGTATCACAACTTTGGATTTTTTTTTTTTTAAAGATCTTGTGCTTCTGAAATTATTTTCTTAAAATCAAACAATGGATGAGGAAAATGAAAGATTTGCTAACATGACCAGACCCCCTCTCTTTGATGGAAACAACTTTGCTTACTAGAAAGTAAGGATGGTTGCTTTCATACAAGGAACCTTGTGAGATGATGTCTAGGATATTGTTGAAAATGGATATACTCATCCTACAAAATCAGATACTAAAGGAAGAAATGGGAGGATTAAGAAACTATTAAGAGAATTCACTCAAGAAGAGAAGCAAGTTTCTCGAAACAATAACAAAGGCAAGAATGCCATTTTTATGTCTATAAATGAACATGAGTTCAAAAGGATCTCATCTTCTGCCACTTCTAAGGAAGCTTGGGATACACTAGTTACTGCACATGAAGGTGACACTAGAGTTAAAGCTTCTAAAACACAGATGCTTATCCAGCAGTATAACTCTTTAATCATGTCTGACTTTGAGTCATTTGATGACTTTTACATGAATTTGACTGATATTGTGACCAAACTACATGCTAATGGGATAACTTATGGTAGACATGAAATTATCTCTAAAATTCTAAGATCATTACCACAGAGATTTGATAACAAAAGATATACTATTGAGGAAATAAGTGACCAAAATCTCACTCCGAAATTACTCAGTAGTAAACTGAGAACTGTTGAAATGGAATTAGAATTTAAGAAAACATTGATCAGTTCCATAGGAAACAGACTAGTTCCAATTTGAGTTTTTCTTCTAAGCTGATGAAACTTGAGTTTAATATTCCCAATAATGACTCTGATGAGGAATGTGATATAGATAGTTTGGATAATCAAATTGCCTTGATGTCAAAATAGTTTAAGAAAATTGTCAAATTTAGAAATAAAATGGCAAACAAACAAGGCAAGCCAAATTATCCAACTCAGTCTAACCACATACCTCATGAGAAAGGTCAAGACAAACATCACAATTACATTCATACGAGACCTAAAAAGACTTCAAGAACATTGAATGTTTTAGATGTGGTAAATTGGATCATATAGCACAAGACTGTAGAGTTAAACTGAACACGACCAATAAACATACTAGGGCCAACATTTGCAAGACATGGATGATTCAAGTGATTCTGAAAATGAGGAACTTGAATCCTCTGATGCTTTTGATCCTTGCATGTCTTTCTTTGCCAAGATAGTCTATAATGATGATATGATTGTTCCTATGTATGAGAATGATGTTAGTAGCTCTACTTATGCTATTATGAATCATGCTGCTAATAGTTTAGATGCTTTAATTTTTTAGAACATTGCTAGTTCTACAGCGAGGTGTGTGAGTCAAAGGGAAAGATATAATGACGATGCTAATGTGTGTGTGAGTTCAAGAATTTAATCCTTAGGGGCCACTTCACACACTACACTTAGTGATTCGGACATTGAAGACCTCCCTGATGTTCACACACTTTATGCCAAAACTCTTAAGAAAAGCTCTAGACTAGAGAAGATAGTGAAAGAACTTACTAAGAAACTAGAAGACCTTAGCCTAATGGTCAAACTTAATGTTGAAGAGTATACCACCCAATGTCTAACTCATGAAAATGAAGTCAAAGTTTTTGATCAAAAATTGAAAATTTTGATTGAAACAAATTAAACTCTAGAGAAAAAATATAAAGGGACATTATTAGAATTGGAACGAGCTAAAGAAAAGACAGAAGATATTTTCAAAAAATTTGCTAAGTCTGAACACAATTCCAACTATTTTGATGATTTTGTTGTTGACTCAAAAACCAATTTCGATGATCGAACTGGAATAGGATTTTGCCCAAAGTTGGATACACAAACTAAAATCATTGAATCAATTAAGTTTGTGTTAGGAGGAAAAAGACCTATAGAAACTTGTCCAGATTTTCATTCACTAAAAGATGAGTTTGATGAAAAACAACAAAAGTTTGATATTGGGGAATCTAGTCACTCTAAGTGTGATAGTTAACCTAAGGCTAAATACATTTGCCATCCAATTAGTAAGAGTGTTTCTTCGTTCCAAACTGTACTCCCTAGGAATAAGGTTCAACATCAAAATTCCATGAAACCTATGTTTAGAGACTTTCCTAAGGAGATACCCTCTTCAAGAAATTTATATTGATCATAGTGTGACATATACGGTCATTCTTTTAAAGGTTGCTACTCTAGACGTTTAGTAAAATCTGTCTATAATACTCCTTTATACCAGAACTTTAACTACTCTAGGAGAAGCCGTAATAATTACGTCCTTCCTAGACAACAAAAACTCTAACTATAGAAACAGAAATACCAAACCTAAAAGATCATTTCCAAGAATGACAACAAGGCATTTGTCATTCATGATGTTTGGTATCTTGTACCTAGGCCTGGTCATAAAAAGGTTATTGGCACACGTTGGATATTTAAAAATAAATCTGATGAAAGTGTGATAATCATTAGAAACAAAGCCATATTAGTGGCTCAAGGATACTCTCAAATTGAAGGAACAGATTTCAACGAGACTTAGCCCCTGTTACTCGCTTAGAATATGTTCGTCTTCTTTTTGCAATAGCTTGTTACTTGCATTTTATGCTTTACCAAATGGATGTCAAATTTGCCTTTCTTAATGGAATCTTGATTTAAGAGACCTATATTGAACAACTAAAAGGGTTTATTGACCCTCAGTATCCAAACGATGTTTATCGTCCTAAAAAGGCTTTGTATGGTCTAAAACAAGTGCCAAGAGCCTGGTATGAGCATCTTTCCAACTTTATCTTCGAAAAAGGTTTTAAGAGAGGTGGAAATGATCAAACCCTTTTTGTCAAACATTTTAAAAAAGATATCCTTATAGCTCAGTCCATGTCGACGATATCATTTTTGTATCCACTTTCCCTTCAGAAGTTAAAACATTCTCTGAAATTATGCATAGAGAATTTCAAATGTCTCTTATGGGGGAGTTACAATTTTTCTTGGGTCTTCAAGTCAAACAGAATTCAAAAGGTTTATTTATTTCGCAATCTAAATATGCTTTAGATATTGTCAAAAAATTCGGCCTTAAAAGTGCCAAAGAATCTGAAACTCCCATGAGTAGTATGGTCAAACTATCTAAAGATGAGAGTGGTAAATCAATAGATCCTACTCTATATCGTAGTATGATAGGAACCTTACTATACCTTACTGCCTCGCGTCCTGATATTATGTACGCAGTTTGCGTGTGTGCCCGTTATCAAAACAATCCTAAAGAGAGCCATTTAGTTTGTGTAAAAAGAATCATTAAATAAATAAAAGGAACTCCAAATTTAGGACTTTGGTAAACCAATAATAATCCTAGTACTATAATAGGATACACTGATGCCGATTGGGATGGATGTACTAATAATAGTAAGAGCACATCAGAAGCATGTTACTATATAGGTAACAATTTGGTAGGATGCAATAGTAAGAAATAAAACTTCACTTCCTTGTCTACAGCTGAATCTGAATACATAGCTGCGGGTAGTTGTTGTGCTCAATTACTTTTGTTTAAGCCAATGCTAAATGATTATGGTATTCAAGAAGATCAACTACATCTCTATTGTGATAATCAAAGCACGATCAATATCTCTAAAAATCTTGTTCAACACTCGTGAACTAAACATATAAAAATTAGACATCATTTTATATGCGAATTAGTTGAGACTAAGGAATTAGAAATCAATTATCTTCATACTGATTTTCATCTCGCAGATATGTTTACAAAACCTTTGGATTACAATAGATTTCTTGCTTTGCGAAAATCGATAGGAATGGTTTGTGCTGAATAAACTCCTATGACTTAAGTTTGTTTCCCTTTATCCATTTGAGTTCAAATGGGGGAGTAATTTGAGTCTTATGAGTTCATTTTTTCTTGCACATAGTTCTAAAAAGCTTGATCTTTGCATTATTGACAGGAATCTAAACCATTGTCTTCAACATGTGTTATTAGGGTATTGATGTATAATTAGGTTAGTTATGTAATTTTCTCTTTCTAGGAAATGGATAGATGGAATATTTGTATAGGAATATATTTTTCTTATTTCTTTGTATCCCTACGAGTCCTAGTTGACTCAAAGGATATTTTGTCTCATATTTTCAAAGGGTGAGATTGAATCACCTTATACTCTTGACTATCTTGAGTCTACATTGTATAAGTACTCATCTAGTTTGGAAATATGTGACAAAATTAGAGTCCCATTCCCTAGATGCCAAAGAGCCTCAGAATCTTCTTCTTAAGCCACAATTGATTCAATTGATGTTATAATGCTCATTCTCACACACACTAGGGCTGCATACTTTGTTCATATATTGTATTATTTGATTGTGTGTGAGTTGTGTGTGGTTAATCCCATTTAAATTGATTTTAATATTTTTTTGGGAAATTTTTAATAAATTTTAAATGTTTTTTTAATTAAAACTTGGTTTATAAAACTTTTGGCAGTTCGTCTAAATAGAGAGAAGAGAGAGAAGAGAGAGGAGAGAGAGAGAGAGAGAGAAGAGAGAAACTAGAGAGAGAAAGAAACCCAAAATCGTCCAAACCCTATTTTGTTTTCAAACCCTAAACTCATTTCTCCAAAAAATAGTTTTTACCAAACACCATACCTGTGTGTTTGAGAGTGTTGTTAGTGGGGGTTTGAAGGTTGTTTAAAGGGTGTTATCCTCTGTGTTCGAGATCTTGTGTCCAACTTAGACATTTTATGTTAGATCTCTATTTCTCTTTCATAGAAACATTAGATCTGATTATTGCATGTCATATTACACTTAGATCTGCATATTTTAGTTTCTCATCTTAAGAAATCGCATTTGTTGATTACTATTCTGTAAATGTTTTTCAAAACGTTAGAATCAACAAATCTATTTTCTGTTTCTAGTTCTTATGAAACAAGACTGTTGACCTAGTTGGAATCGCAATTGGCGGTTTTCAATTTCAAAAATATTTTCAAAACCCTCTTAAATTGATTAAGACCTTGAACTGTCTTTCGAGAAAGGTAGCCTTGGATTCCGGGATTATTTGAAAGGTCAAATAAAGTTCTTTTTGTTTCTAAAGAAGAGAGAAGCTGAAAATAGCATCATTTAGATATGATCTATAATTTACTAGGACTTATTTGTATAAATAAGTGTGTGTGTGTGTGTGTGTGTGTGCACGCGCGCGCGCGCACATGGATGTGTTAGAACAGTGTCACAAACCCTTTTCACACTACAACACATAAGTGTTGGCTATAAGATCTTTAAACTACAAGAGTCGACGTAAAGACTGGAATAAAGTGGAGAAGGTAGCAAACTGAGAAAGCAACATCAACATCAGATCTATAGAAATGTTAGAATCAAACCAGTGGGTACATTTATAAACTTGTATAGGTCTAATTAGTTTTCATGTGTGTTATATAGTTTGTAACTTGTATATTTTGTTTTAGTGGATTTTTGGTTTGTGACTTAGAAGTCACCGTGGATGTTTCCTCAGTTGGGTGAGGTTTTACCATGTTAAAAACGCCTTGTCATTAATCTTTCTACATCTCCTCATCTCATTCTTGTTGGTGTGATGAGTTTAATTGATTTAAACTGATTTACTAAACCAGTTATAAAATCTTGAACAAATCTCATGCATGTTTTATTAAACACATCTTGTGAGTAATCTATTTTGATTTAAAGAAAAGAGTTTCTTCAAAAAATAGTTCGGAGTTACTTCAATAGTTTAATCTTGTATTAAACGGCCTAAGTAACAGCTTTTTCAGATAGTCCTTGGTATCCCAAAGCGTGTTATAATGCTCCTCCAGATGAACCTGGTCATATTTGAGTCGTTCTCCAGTGGTTCTGCCTCTACCCATTTGGTGAAGTAATCTATGCTAGCCAGCAAATACTTATGATTTACAGATGCGGTAGGTAGTGGTTCCACAATATCTAGTCCCCATTGTGCAAATGGCCATGGTCTTGTTAAGGATTTCAGGTCGCTAACTAGATAGTGTACCATAGGAGAGTGCTTCTGGAATTTTTCACACTTACGAACGTAAATTCCTGAGTCCTTTTGAATGTGAGGCAACCAGTAATCCTCCTTAATTGCTCGAAAGGCCAATGATCTTCCTCTTATGTGACTCCTACAAATACCCTTATGAAGCTCTCCAAGTACTTACTTTGTGTCATGTGGGTGAATTCACTATAGATAAGGGTCTGTGAATGACTTTTTCTAGAGCTTTCTCCCTGGGGCAAGGTAAACATAGGCAGCCTTAACCATTGCTTGATGGGCGAACCTCTTTTTATCAGGATGTATGTTTCTCTGTAAATAGGTGACGATGGGATTTACCCAACTGAGGGCCTTTTATGTGAGGATGATTTACTGGACTACGACTTTCAAGTCAATGCTTGGCTGGGCGAGGAAATCTATCTGAATGGTTCTTCTTAAATCAGAGTCCACTACTGAACTCAGGGCTACTAAGGTATCCGCGTGACTGTTCTGCCCTTACGGTAACTGTTGAATGTCCACTTTCTTAAACCCTATGATAATTTCTCTTACCAAGATAAGGTAAGCTGCCATTCTATCATCCTTTGCATTGAAGTCCCCACTTATTTGCTTAGAGACTAGTTTGGAGTCGCCGAACACGTGAAGGTGTTTTTCCCCTAGTAGTTGGGCCTTGCGTAATCCATCGACCAATGCTTCATATTAATCTTTGTTATTAGAGCCCTCAAATCCCAATCTAATTCCTTACTTTATGACAATGTCTTCTGGAGTGATGAGGACGATTCCTACTCCTGCCCCTTGGAATTGGAGGCTCCATCAACGTGTAGGGACCAGTCCTCAGATCGTGCTTCCTCATCTATTGACTGCTTTGTTCCCTATTGGTCGATTGGGTGGTCCCTGTAAATTCAGTGATGAAGTCTGCCAGGACTTGTCCCTTAATTTCTATTTTTGTTTGAAAGTGGATATCGAATCTTCTAAGCTCCACCGATCGCTTTGATAGTCATCCAGAGAGGTTGGCTTTCCAAAGAACAATTTTAAGGGGTAGGAAGTGATCACTGGTATTGAGTGAGGTTCAAAGTGATGTTTTAGCTTTCTTTAGGAGACCATAATTGCATAGGTGAACTTTTCCACGTGTAGGTAGTGTTGTTCTACGTCCAGAAGCATCTTGCTAGCATAATAAACTGGGTGTTATCCGCCCTCTTGTTCACACACTACAAACGAACTCATAGCTTGGTATGATACTTCCAAGTAAAGATACAACGGGTTTCCATCCTCTAGCATCACCAACAGGGGTAGCTTGCTAAGGCCGAATTTTATTTCCTCTAAAGATCTTAAAAATTCATCGTTCAATATGAGGCCTTTGTCCCTTTTCAAGAGATGGAAGAATAGTCGACAACGTCCTCAAGACTTAGAAAATAAGTGATTGAGTGCTGCGAGCATCTTAGTGAGCTTCTGAACATCTCGTAATGTCTGTGGAGGTTGGACCCTGGTGATAGCGTCGATATGATCTGCATTGGCCTTCATTCATCTTTTATTGACTAGATAGCCCAAGAATTTCCTGACTGGACTCCGAATGAACACTTACTTGCATTAAGTTTCATCCAGTATTTCTTGAGGATCTCAAAGGTATTAGGTATGTCCGTGAGGTGGTCACCTTTGTGATTTTTCCTACGAAGCTAACCAACGGAACTGTGGCATCCTTGAGGTCGGTGAGGTTCAACTTTATCTTGTGGAATAACTCTAGGTACATCACTTTCGATTAACTCCCCCTGGTCCATGAGCATCTTGTCAACGTCTTAATTAGAAATTTTGAGGGTAATTACATGTGCGTCATTATGTGGAGTCCATACTCCGAACAAATCTTCTTCGGTGAAAATAATATGCTTATTATAGTCGATGTGCTTTCGTCATCGGCACTTGTCCGCTTGGGTTTTAGCAGGGTCAATCTAAAATGCCTCCATGATGGCAGTTAACTTTTTTAACTTCATTTGAACTAGGATGGCAGTTAACTTTTTTAACTTCATTTGAACTACATTCCTTGGGATCTTCTTAAGGTCTGATGCCCTATGGATCACTGCGAACTCGTGTCCATGTCATCATCAAGGACATTGTCTAGCTTCTGGTCGCTAATGGCAATGACTTTATCTACTTTTTATTCTATGTACTCATTGCGGTGCCTAGCTTGGGCTAGCTCCTCTAAGTGTGAATTTAACACCTTGTAATTTTCAGTCCTGTGGTTTCCCTCCTTGTGGAATTCGCATCTCAGTGCGTCATTTATTTCTGTTAGGTCTCAACCCATATTTTTGTTCCACTTGATGAATGGTTGGTCTTTGATCTTGCTCAAGATCTTTTAAATATGTTCTTTGAAGACTGTGTTAATAGCCTAGAATGCCAAGGAAGGATCATTCTTGTTCCTATTCTTGGAGCCCTTCTTGCCACCATTCTTGTTCCCCTTATTTAGAGTATAACTCTTTTATCCTCCTTTGGTTACCTTTAATCGATCATTGTCCCCTACATTAGAGTGAACCACACCTTATACTTTAGTGTATTTCTCAATACGATCCATGAGATCGTCAATACTGATGGATTTTTTCTTAGTCAGGGACTGGTATAGCAAAGAGGTGGTTGGCAGACTAATTTTTAAGGATGCAATAGCAACCTACTCCAAGCAATCCAGGACTTCATTGAAGACTTCCCAATACCTCTTAGCATAATCACGAACACTTTCTTGTGGATTTTTCTTCATCATGAGCCGTGCATACATCCACTTAGGATGGGAGTTGCTGGTTATGAAGCGATCAGTAAAAGCTTATGCTAGGGCCATGAAGTTTCTGATCGACCCGTGAGGCAGATTTTCGAACAACTTCTGTGCTACGTCATGTAGGCTATAAGGGAAAATTTGACCCATCAACGTGTCGTTGTGGCCATAAGTTCATAGCTTATTTGTATTACCGAACGTGGTTAATGGGATTTGTCTTCCCATTATAAATTTTAAACCTAGTAAAGGAAAACTTCTTCAGGGGTTCATCCTCTTCGATCGCCCTTGAGAAAGGGGATTTTATGTGGGTATTGAGATCTCTCCTAGACATCTTCATGGTAGACCTGGATCCTCGATGGGATGGATGTTGGTTCATTACATTATGGACCAGAATCCTAATATCCTCATTCTGTCGATCATTGCTCCTGTGGAGCCTTTCAGACTCGCCACGCTCTGATCAACCATGCTCAGATCTGCCACGTTCATTCTATCCTGGTGGCATCTGGATCTCCTCCCTCGGCTGCGAGTATTACTCGTCGGAGGACTAAGAGTCCTATCATGACGTTTCCTTATATCTCCATGGAGATCTCTCTCCATCCATTCAAGTCACCTCTGAAGGAAATAAATCTCTTCCACCTAGAGTCATGTGGCCTCCTCTTGTTATCTAAGCCTATCCTCATAAGCGTCGACCAACCTGGGGATCTGCGTAGACCTAGGTGGTCCCTATCCCTCTTCAGAAGGCTGGCTTTCTTAGAAAAACTTGGGATTTTTTATGATGGTGAATATGTGACCTAACCCTAGGTGGGACTGGGTCTTCTTGTACATCGCCAACCTGAGGAATGTTGCTGTTATGGTGAGACATCATGGGCTTTCTGCTAGTGAATGTTTTCGAAGGAATAGAAATTGATTCTCACAGATGGCTCCAATTGTGAGTACAAGAATTATCACAATAAATATCCACAAAAAAATTACAAAGAACAGAATGAAAAAACATGCACACATCAATGATATACATGGTTTGAAAACTTGACTATGTCCACAAAGAGGGTACTATATTAGTATAGTGTCTCTTAATTCTCGAGATTACATCCTTTTGCCCCTGGTCAGGGTTTACAATTTATAGATGCATAAAAGTAAGAAGTTGAGTTGTTTAGGGAACTCAATTAACACGTGAATAATTCGTGGTGTCCCTGAATCTCTCCTTTGAAATTTTTGGTAACCAGTTTGAATGTATCCGTAAGTGTTCTAGTGTGTTTCAAATACACATGAGTAAATTAAATTCTAATTTGGGTCGGGCAACGCTTTAGGCAATCTGGGATGGTCGACTACTCCCATGGGCCATATTGAATGGGTCTCCACAATATATATATATATATATATATATATATATATATATATATATATATATATTCTCTCCTTTTCCTTTGAAGATACTATGTATTGAGGCATCAATGAAAAAATTTGACCTTAGAAATTTTCTTTTCTTCTGCCTCTCTTTTCTTTTAGGGCCTTTGATATATTTCTCCTTCAATAGCCCTTTTACATTTCACACTCATATTTCTATAAAATATTATCAAAGTCATGCAATGGTTTTTAGATACACAAATCCCCCAAAGTAAACAATATTATGTATATGACAAGATTGATAGGAGAAAACCTCACTTAGCTTATGTAATTTATAATTTATAATTTATAATCCAAAAGAGATGGTGTAAAGTGTGTTAGGAGGCATATACATAGTGAATCCATCAAATAAAATTATTTTTGAACTACTCTATGAAAGAATGATTAAGAACAATCCATAAATTAAAAATCTTAAACAAATGTTCTAGACACATGGAAACATATAAGTGAATGAGAATCAAACACATTGATATGGCATAAAAAAATGCGTAAAACTAAACTACATATAAACAAAAATATTTTTGAGTTTTAAAACATTTATTCAAAATGACTCAAAAAGCAAAGAACATATTTTTGTAATTTTCACAATAAGACTTAAAAAATGGAAAATCAAAATACAAAAGATAAGCACCATATAACTAAAAAATATATAATGTGAAGCTTAAAATCTAGTGTATTAAAACATGCATACACAATCAACCATAGGATATAACGTGAGAATGATCACGTGCAAGCATGCGAGAAGAAACCAACCTAACATTTAATGCCTCTAAAACTGATTGCCTAACCTAAATAAATAAATACATAATGCCTCATGTTTTGAGAACCATGGTGACACCGGATCTAGACTTTCTAGGACCTCTATTAAGATCATAACAAAAGGTGACATTTCCTACCACAATGAGAACATGTGTACATAGGAGGAATGTTACTTATGGGTTGACCTTGTCTAATATCATTGGTAGTGGTTAACACTCTAAAACAAACGTTGGTCTTGGCTTTAACAACGAAATAATTTGAATCATCGAAGCCAATACTATCACTTCTTGAGTCTCTTAAATCTTCTTCTAACTTCAAAAATCTAGACTCAAGCAAAGATTTTGACTCTTCAAACGTTAGGGAATACATATTCAAATTTTCAATAGTACCTAAAACGTTATCTCGCTCCCCCTCATTGTAAGTAAAATTATCCCTAAGAGTCTTTTCACATGCGATCAAAATTTTTATCAATTTATCATTATCCTCATCGGCAAATTTTTCACCCTAGTCTCAAACTTCTTAGAGACCATTAATTCTCTCTCTAAAACATAGACTCTATCACCACTCTCTTTATTGGACATTTTTAAATTCTAAATATCAAATTTCATATCCTTGAGCTTCTCACGAATGATATCCCTTTGATTTTGAAACATTCGTAAAAATTCAGTTTCATCTCTTAAGATAAAGTTATTTTTCAAGAAATTTAACTCTTTTTGTAAACTTCAAATTCAAACGAGTTAAACTTTTCTACACAGTTATAAAGCTCATTACACTCCTTTGGAATATCAAAATAGCCGTTATCTCTAAACACATCGAATAACTTAACAATACGATGACCCATTGAAAGAAATAAACAAACAATAAGAGAGAGAGAGACGTCAAATAAACCTAAAACGACATGAAGTTAAGGATCAATAAGATAACTTAGTGCACATGCTCTGATACCAATTTGAAAAATGCTAGTGCCCTGGGGTCATATGGAAAAACCACCAAATTATATTTTTTTAACATTTTACATATGCATTAAATAAACCAAGTATCTTATTAAACAATTTACCAATTACAGTCTTGAACTAAGAATGCATCTAGGTGAACATAAGCAAGAGTAAAAACAGTAAATCACAACACGGTGATGTGAGAGTAAAATCCACAACGGAAAAATCTCGAACGACCCATATACACAAGTCCAATATGATATAACTCTTGTTACAGGGAAAAATTAGACTTAATCAAAGACTCATTGGCTTTAATCCTTGATGCAGTTTTTCGTCCCTTGCCACCTTCTTCGCAGCCACTATTGGACACCTTCTAACAACCAAAGAATGCATGTGCTTTCCCACATCTCAATATCCTACTGATGTTATTTTTATCGCGACCATTCCACCCATAACATAATAAAAAAAAGGTTTCCACTGCCTTGAAACATTCTTTGTATAAGGAGCCAACAATTATCGTGGAACACAAAAGAGATCTTAGACAAAAATATAGATGTAGGATTTTTGGACCTCAATCTTAGATATAATCTAGTGTGTGGGAGGACTTAAATAATACACTAGATTTCATTTTCACAAAAAAAAAACTCAATGAAAACAGATGCCAAACCTGAGTATTTATAGAAAACAAAAATTTTGAGGCATCGCATTTTCTAAGGTAGGTCATTCAAATGAGAAATAAGGTTCGTTCAAACGATAATAAATACCTCATTCAAACTAAAAACAAGGTCATTCTAAGGACACATATATTCTAGTTTAAACGGAGATTGAACAAGATTTAAACGAGATTGATCTAAATAAGTAGAAATAATGTAATTTGAAGTCGGTTTAAATATTATTTAAATGAGATGCCTAAAATAATTTTAACGAAGTGAAGAACTCGTTCGAACGAAATAGGTAATCTCGTTTGAACAACAATGAAAGTTCGTTCGAATGAAATTAAAACCACAAAATATTTTTTCTTTTAAAAATAATTTGACGAAAAATTCCTCAAAATATTTTATCAAGAAACACCCAAACGAAATCCAGGGATCAATCATAAATACTCATTCATACCTCATTAACATCCCTCAAATGATGAATACCAAACTCGACACGAAACATGATGTGTATGCAATTTTAATTTATCTTGTCCGCTATAATCCTCAAACACACATCCCATGCTTAAAGGGAAGACAACAAAAATCCTAACAACCTATGACTCAAACAAGTTTTGTCCGAACAATGAATTAATCCAATCCATGAAAATTCACTTGATTTGAAAATTTATCCTTACAAATCTTCCCTCTGGCTATTATGGGACAAAACTCAAAAATAAAAGCTCTACTAGGTTGTTAAGCTGACTAAGACTCAATCCCACCCCAAAAAGAAAAAAATGTAAACGTCTGACTGACACTAACTTGAGTATTTTTGCTCTTATGAAACTTTGTCGTATCACTTCTAAAACCGCACACTTAAACACGCCTTTCAAATGCAACTTGAATATAAAAAATAAATTCTCATATAAAAATCCCTCCCCTTTTGTCTAATAATCTTCACTTAAGATAGGACGTCTCCCCCTAATGTAAACATCTCTCCTGAGTTAAGGAGTTAGATATCATTTCTCCTTTTTTTCAAGAATAAACAAAGGTGTACACTGTTGAAAACTCCACCTAAATGTAACAAAAGTAATCATAAAGGAAAGAAAGTAATATCATGCCATCATATGAAGTGAAACATGGAATGACAAATAACTTAGCAACACAAACACACATAATCCAAAAAATGAACAGAAGATACTAAATTTGAAGCATAAATGAGATACTAATGATGGCAAGAAGCAAACAATACTAATGTAATAATACAGCATTCCAATATGAATCAAAGATTAAGAATAAGACAAAGATGGATTAAATGCAAACGCAAAAACTCAGTATATATATATATATATATATATATATATATATATATATATATATATATATATATATATAATGCTCTTGTGCGGACTAGTCCGCATTTTAAGAATGCGGACCGAACATGTGTCACCTGGCGGCGAGCCCATAAAAAGAGAGAGTGTGCCTATTATGGGTACCCTGAATTTAGCACCATAGGCCTGGACGAGTAGCCCCTCCCTAGCGGCCCAAATCCCAGGCCCATCACCTTCGTATTTATCAAATTACCCCACGATCCCATGAAGAGAAGTTGTGGGGGAACACGATTCCATGTAAGGGAGATGGCTAATAAGGAAGAACCCATCACCCCCACCACTCGAACACATACATGTATAAATAAAACCCTAAGTCCGGGGCAGAGGACAAGTTGTATTCTCTATACTTATTCTTCAGAATATAGAGAAATAACACTGACTGAACCACCGTGGACGTAGGCACTTCTTTGCTGAACCACGTACTCCCGTTGTTGTGTGATTGGCTTTTTATTTGTCTTTTCTTGGTTGCTACCTCTTTCATATTTATTTGTGTTGCATAATAATTGTCACCACAATTGGCGCCGTCTGTGGGAAACGCTTATCTTTCCCTGAGAAGAGCCCACACCGAGAAAAAATCTAAGATGTCTGATCACAGCAGCAACGCTCCTCAAGCATGAGATATTCAGGAGCCACCCGCTCCTCGCAGGATTAGGTCTGAAGTCCGACGTTCAGATCAAGGGGCTCGCTTAGAAAGGCCAGCCTCAGAAGAAAGTCAAGGACTAGCAAGGTCCACTCAGATATCCAGATTGATCGATGCATACGAAGCAAGGCTCCACGAGCAGAGGGAGTCTTCTCGGAGGTATGAGGCTGAGAATGCTCGCCTGAAAAGAAGACTGGAAAAACTGGAAAAAGAACTACGTCCTGATACCAGGAGACGCCCCTATCGCACTCCTAGCCCTCAGGCGAGAAAATATCGCAGCCGAGGAAGGTGCCCTAGGCCGAAATATCAAGGGTTCGAAGGTGGCGACTCAGACGACGACCTCCGCGAGAAACTGAGAAAAGCTCGCCGCTATCAGAGCCCTGCTCGCAGCGAAGACAACATACGGAACCTAGTCCGCAGAGAAATGGACCAAAATCCAGCTCACCGCAGCACCAGGTCAACCAGAGAACTCGCCAGGAGAGCCCTCAAGACCCAGATGAAATCGCCCTTCACGAGGGAAATTGAAGAAGAAGAAGCTCCCAAAAAGTTTGCTATTCCAAGGTTCAAGATTTACGACGGGAAGACTGATCCCATTGATCATGTCAGGCAGTACCGGCAGGCTATGACCCTCTAGAATCACCGAGATGCACTGATGTGCCGTATTTTTCCCTCGAGCCTTCATGATGTGGCCCAAAAATGGTTCGAGAAACTCCCTCACCGATCCATCAGAAATTTCAAATCCCTGGCGAGCTCTTTACGGCCCGGTTCATCACCAGCAGCTCCCATCCCAAAATGATGGATGCTCTATTGACGATGAAGAAAACTCCTCAGGAGACACTTCGAGACTACGCGAAGAGGTACTGGGAGTTATTCAACGATGTCAAGGACTGCGCGGAAGAGGTGGCAGTGGCTTCATTCCAAATTGGGCTACCTAGCTCTTCCCTCCTTTACCAGTCCTTGACAAAGAAGAAAGCAACCACCATTGATGACCTGATGGCCCGGATTGAGAAATACACAAAGGTGGAAGATGTCACCCGCCTTAACGCATGTGAAAACGGTCGAGCCAAGCTCGCCACGAAGGGAAGTGAGAAAGTTGATAACCAGAAAAAAGGAGGAAAGAATGGGAGCAAGAATGGCCCCAAGAACGGAGGGAGCCCTGAAGTTGCAAAGTCGTTCTAGGCGGTCAACACTGTCTTCAAAGAACCAATTTACAAAATTCTCGCTAAGATCAAGGATGAGCCGTTCATCAAATGGCCCCGGAAAATAGGAGGAGACCCATCGAAAAGAAACAATGCGCTGAGATGCACCTTCCATAAAGAGGGAGGACATAAGACCGAGCACTGCAAGTCTCTTAAGTCCCACCTCGAGGAGTTGGCCCAATCCGGACATTTGAATGACTTTGTGGAAAGGAAGGTAGAGAGAGTGACTGTCCACAAGGAAGCAAAACCCGACAACGTATTAGAAGACGACACCGGACACGAATTCGCAGTAATCCATGGAGTATCCGATGTTAAGCAAATCCAGGGCAACTCATCTCGGATGGAGATAAAGAAGCTGACAGCAGTAATGCAATCTTTTCAAATAGATCCAGCGAAATCACAGGCAGGAAAATGCCGGTGAGCAAAGGACATCAACTACAACAAGCATATTGTTTTCACGGATGAAGATCTTGTGGGAGTGAGGACCCCACATCACGATGCCTTAGTCATTACACTCAGGATAGCCAACTTTGATATCGACAGGCTGCTCGTCGATCAAGGAAGCTCATCCGAAGTAATGTACATCGACCTGTTCAAAAAATTGAAGTTGAACATCGCCGACCTGAAGGGAACCACTGTTCCTCTGGTCGGCTTTGCTGGAAAAATGACCATGCCTCTGGGTAAGATAGTACTACCAGTGCTCGCTGGAAATGTTTCGAAAATGATCGAATTCTTGGTGGTCGACATCGATTCACCGTATCAAGCCATCCTCGGCAGGGGATGGCTTCATGCAATGAAGGCAGTCTCCTCGACCTACCACCAGAAACTCAAATATGTCACCGAGCGGGGAGTGATGGAGATACATGGCGACCAGGCGATGGCGAGAAAGTGCTTCATAGCGGCCATCCGACCAAAGCCAGAGAAAAAAGACGTTCAAACCAGCGAGAAAGTGGAGGAAGGTGCAATCCCTTCCAAATAGCAATTAAAATATGGAAGTCCCGGAGTGGAAGAGACCAGGCTCCTCTCCTCCGAGCGTGTTGTAGAGGACCTGGTAGAAGTAATTGCTAGAGAAGGCGACAACAGCAGAGTCTTCCTGATCGGGACCTCGCTCACTGACCAAGAGCAAAAGGATTTGTTAACCTTACTCAGAAGCAACATAGATGTTTTCGCTTGGGAACCCTATGAGCTGCCAGGAATCAATCCCAATATGGTCTGCCATCGGTTGCACGTCAATCCCACATTCAAGCCGATAGCACAGAAGGCACGAAGAACTGCTCCCGAGAAAGCCAAAGCAATAGAACAAGAAGTCGAAAAACTGCTGGATGCAGGATCCATACGGGAAGTGCAATTCCCCAAATGGTTATTCAACCCAGTGGTAGTTCCAAAAAGCAACGGGAAGTGGAGAGTTTGCATAGACTTCACTGACCTCAACAAAGCCTGCCCCAAGGATAGCTTCCCTCTTCCGAAAATAGACCAACTAGTAGACGCCACTGCAGCTCACGAGCGAATGAGTTTCCTGGACGCATACTCAGGCTATCACCAGATTCCCCTGTATGCACCAGATCAGGATAAGACGACGTTTATCACGACGGTTGGTTTATACTGTTACAAGGTCATGCCTTTTGGGCTAAAAAATGCAGGGGCAACCTATCAGCGGCTGGTTACTAAAATGTTCAAGAATCAGATGGGAGACACATTGGAGGTCTACATCGACGACATGCTCGTCAAAAGCAAGGATAAGGAAAATCACCTCTCGGACCTGTCAAATACCTTCGAAATCCTCAGGAGGTACCGAATGAAACTCAACGCGAGCAAGTGTTCCTTCGGTGTCCAGTCAGGAAAGTTTCTTGGGTGTTTGGTCAGCAAGCGTGGCATAGAGGCTAATCCGGACCAGATTGATGCAATCAAAAGAGTGAAACCTCCTCGCACAATCCGCGATGTACAGAAGCTCACCGAAATGCTCGCTGCTCTAAACCGTTTCATTTCTAAATCCTCCGAGAGATGCAAGCCCTTCTTCCAACTCCTAAAAGGCAGCAAAACAGTAGAATAGACCCCAGGTTGCTCACAAGCATTAGACGAGCTCAAGTCCTACCTAAGCTCCCCACTACTGCTTGTCATACCACAGCAAATGGACCCTTTGTACCTCTACCTCTCTGTATCCAGCCATACTATCAGCTCATCGCTAATGTGTGAAGTTACAGGGATCCAACATCCAGTCTATTACGCGAGCAAAACCTTACTAGATGCCGAGCAGCACTACCTGCCATTGGAAAAGCTCGCATTCGCCCTAGTAATGTCCTCGAGAAAACTGAAGCATTACTTCGAAGCTCACACGATCATTGTCCTTACATCACACCCCCTCAAAGCTGTCCTAAGGAAGGCGAATTTGCCGGGCAGACTGTCTAAATGGTCAGTCGAACTCGGCCGGTTTGACATCCAATTTCAACCAAGGACAGCTATCAAGGGTCAAATCCTTGCTGACTTCATAGCTGAATTCACAGGCGAAAAACCCTTCGACCAGCCTAAGCCAACAGAACAAAACAGCCAGGCTACAGGGGGAAGCTGGAAGCTATTCGTTGATGGAGCCTCCAACTCAAAGGGGGCAGGAGTAGGAATTGTTCTCATCACTCCAGAAAATGCAGTCCTCGAGCAAGGAATCAGGCTGGGATTTACAGCCTCCAACAACAAAGCAGAATACGAAGCCTTAATTGTAGGTCTCCAAAGGGCGCAAACTCTAGGAGCAAAACATTTACAGGTATTCGGAGACTCGCAACTAGTTTCCAATCAAATAAGTGGAGACTACAACGCGAAGGATGGAAGGATGGCAGCCTACCTCTCCTTAGTAAGAAACTTAATGACGAACTTTGAAGAAATCAACATCCAACGGTTTACCAGGGGCAGAACAGCCACGCTGACGCCTTGGCAGCCCTAAGCTCGGCAGTTGATTCCAGTCTTAAAAGGATAATCCCTATCGATTTCCTTAGCTACCCGAGCATTCACCCCAACTGCGAGCTGACGAAAGCGAAACAAATACTCCAATTGGAACCAGCCCCTAGCTGGATGGATCCCTTAAGAGACTATTTGAAGAACGGAATGCTCCCAGAGGATAAGGGAACTGCCCACCAGATAAGAGTCAAAGTTTCTCGCTTCACTTATCCACGGGAGGCGACTTGTATAAAAGATCTTTCTCCGTCCCCTACCTTAGATGCGTCCACCCAGGCTATGTCAAGACAGTGCTTCACGAGCTTCACGAAGGAATCTGCGGGAGTCACGTCGGAGGAAGATCTCTAGCCTTCCGAGCAATAAAGGAAGGTTACTGGTGGCCATATATGCAAAGGGACTCCGCAGTATATGTCCGCAGATGCCTAAAATGCCAGCTTCACGCCCCCATGGTCCACCAGCCTGCCAGCGAATTAAAATCCCTGACCAGCCCCTGTCCTTTCGCCCAGTGGGGAATGGACATCGTGGGACGACTGCCCACCGCTGCCGGCAATCACAAATACCTGTTGGTCACAACTCATTACTTTACCAAGTGGATCGAGGCAGAACCACTGGCGAACATCCGAGATGCTGACATGATGAAGTTCATATGGAGAAATATAATCACTCGATTCGGGATGCCCAGAACCATCATCACTGACAATGGAACACAGTTCGAGAGTGGCCCCTTTCAGAACTTCTGCGACCAACACGGGATCAGGCACCACTTCAGCTCGATAGCTTATCCTCAAAGCAACGGACAAGCTTAGGCTTCCAATAAAACAGTGATCGCTGGATTGAAGAAGCGGTTAGAGCAAGCAAAAGGCGCGTGGACAACCGAGCTACCACATGTCCTGTGGGCGTACAGAACGACTCCTAGGCGAGCCACAGGTCAAATGCCATTCTCACTAGCATATGGTATGGAAGCGGTCATCCCATTAGAAGCAGGATTGCCTACAATGAGATCCGACCTTTTCGAGCAAGGTCAGAACGATCAGGCTTTGCTCGCTGAACTCGACTTGGCCGACGAGCGCAGGGAACTTGCCCTAGTAAAACTAGCGAGCTATCAGCAACAGCTCACGAAGCACTACAGCAAAAAGGTCAATTCGAGAAATTCGAAGTTGGGGACTATGTCCTAAGAAAGGTCCTGGGCAACACAGTGAAGCCATCAGACGGTAAACTCGGCCCGAACTGGGAAGGACCTTATGAGATAATTAGAGACGATCTGCAAGGTGCCTATCATTTGAAAACGATGGAGGGCAGAGAGATACCACGAGCATGGAACGCAGCTAATCTCAAGAAATTCTACTTTTAGGAGTTCTATTGTTAGATCTTTTATTGTACTCATTATGGGAAAAAGACAGTTTATTTCTCTATTCGCCAATGAAAATCTCTCAGTTGATCACTCTATAAAAAGTAACAATTATATCTTATTGCACATCCTTTTCAAATCACAGGTATAATGGTTGACATAGCAGGGGAACACCCCTCCTCAGGTCATCGTCATGAAGCACGACAGACCTCTTAGCATTGCCCATGGCAATATATGAAGCCCTACAAAGCATTCTTAGGCATCAAACCTACTTTGGTTAAACAAAATCCTGACCGGATGAAGACATCCAATAACAGGTGTGTCCTCGCCAATTGCCCCACTTAGACCTAAGGGAGTGTGACGACACGACCTAAAAGGTAAAGAAAGGGCACAATGGTATTCTTAATACTGGAGTGGGCGGACACTCACATGACAAGATAAAACAGATTGTGAAGCTGCAAGAATATAACAAAGATTGGATAAACACGTTTAGTCGGCAAAATCGCCCAAAACTCAAACTTTCCATTAATCTTTTATATTTACAAACAATAATAGTACATGTTTAGTCGGCAAAGCTCGCCCAAAGCATTTATAATTATTAAAAAAACAAAATATCAATAAGGTGGAAGCCTCCGAGCAAGGTAGTCAACAACCTTAGCTCTCCTCCCGTCATCAGGAGCAGGATCGAACTCCTCAACGACCTCATTTGCGTCCAACTCCAGTAGTCGCCGGGGAATAGCATCGATAGGAATCCATCGATCATCTCGCCTGAATGGATTGGGCATCAGAGTGGAGGGAGACATCTCGTGCCGATACCATAATATCGAGTTCCTCGGGACCTGCAGCTCTTTGAGAGCACTCAACCACCCCCTGATGAAGGAAAACTCCTCGAACTCTGATAATCTTGTAGGAGCATCTTGCCAGCCCTGATCATAGCCATCAGTCCATACTTGGCGAGGGCCCTTCTTGAATAGATGCCGCAGTTGGGTGACGTCCCTTTGGAGCCCAGCATCAGTCACGTAAGCTCGCCGGACATCGCCGCGCAGCTCCTCCATTTCCCTCTCACGCTGCTCCTCAACTTCCCTACTCCTACCCCGTGTGCTCCTACCAGCTCGCGGGAGGGGAGGCCGAGCAGCCCGCGATGAGGAAGAGCCTTGTAGGACTGCCGAAGTGGTGCTCGACGAATGCTCCTTAAGCTTCGAGACCTCCTGCCTCAGGTCGTCATTCTCCCGCTGAAGAAACTCCATGACTTGATTGATCTCGGTGGCCTCCAGTAACTTTGCTCTCAGCTCGCTAACTTCTTCCTGCACTGAAGCTCCGATCTCTTCCATTTCCTGGAGCCTGTCCTTCAATTTGGCCACCAGCTCGGACTGATCCTTATATTTCTGGTTCCTTGACTTAGCAAACCTGCAAAGCCTAGCAAAGGCCTGGGGAACTACAGGGCTTGCATTAGGACCCAGAGTCCTACCTAATTGGGAGGTAACAGGAATATAGTCATCCATATCAACCAACTACAAGTAAAAGAAAGAGAAAAGAAAGGGATCAACATAAACAAAAATAAAGTCTTTTCATTGATAATGAGCGAGGTTACATCAGATCAAAAAAGGAAAAAGTTACAAAGAATCCCTATCACTTAGCAACCTCGGTGGATGGACCCTTATCTTTATCAGCATCAGCAGGGGCATTACCCTCTGCAGGGGTATCCACTGCCTCCTCGACCAAGGGAGCATCAGAAGGAGTCTCCCGAGAAACAGGATTGGTGCCTTCAGCAGTTGGGGCTGGGTCCTCATCCACGACTGGCTTTGGCCCTGGATCATGCTCGTCAAAGAGTGGGGATGCAACATACACGCCAGCAGCCACGAGGGCCTTGTTCCACCCTTTCTTGAAGTTTAGACGGCTAATATAGCCTATCTGAACCTCGGCATCCTCATACGCAGCAGCCTAGCCAGAATTGTACGAATCTTCTTTGAGAGTGGCTGCCTGGGCTTTCTCCGCCTCCAGTTGCTCGGAAAGAACCCTGTTCTTCTCCGCAAAGTCTAGCTTGCTCGAGCATACCAGGTCATATGACTTCCTCAGCTCGCCAAGCTCCCTGACAGCATCATCTCTCTCACGAGCAGCAACAACAAGGGCTGAGGCAGATGTAGCTCAAGCTGTGTCAGCAGCCTTCAGATCGGCCTCCAGCTGAGACCCCCTGGCCACCAGAGTAGACTTCTGCTGCTCCAACTCGCTGTTCCTTCTCAACAGCTTGTCACGAGAGCGATAGAGCACAGCAAAGTCAGTCACAAACTGGAAAAAACAAGGGAAGGATCAGAAAGAAGAAACCATCAAAACGGATTAAAGGAAGTTGAGAATTAGAAAAGGAACCTTACCAAGGCAAACCTCTGGCTAGCTTGCAAAGCCAGTTGATCGGACCCTGACGCCCTCTCACGATCTGCAGGGAGGACTGCCCTCTCAAGGAGCGCAGGGGCGAGCTGAGGAGAGGTGGCCACCGAAGCCCCCTCTGGCAAAGTAGATACTGGGACCAAGGCTTGACCAGTTTTGGTCCTCAATTCCATCTTCCTCCTCTCCTCCTCCTTTTCTTTCTCCCTCATCTTTCACTCTTCCACCCTCTTCCTCTCCTCCTCCTTTTTCTTCTCCCTCTCTCTCGCCTGCTCCTCCTCTCTCTTCTTCTTCTCTTGCTCTTGAGAAGAAGGCCGAGAACCAGTAGCTATGGCCCCGGAGACAGTCTTCGATTTCTTGTACCTCTGTGCAAGAAGCACATCATCATCATCATCATCATCTCGGATTAAATTCTTCCTGGGAGGCATTTCTTCACCTGAACTGCTGGTAGTACTCGAAGAACTGCTACTATCAACACTTCCTCGACCCAAATTACTCACAACACCTGCAGGCTCACTCTCCGAGCTGCTCTCTTCTTCATCCAATTGGATGGGCTCAGCAGAAACCTCTTCGTAAGAGTCAAAGTCCGGAACAGTATCCACAGGTCGGGCTATGAAGCTGGAGCCTGTGTTCTTGTATTCAAGCATAAAAGCAGCAGACCTAGGATGCTCGCCGTCACCCAAGGGTTCCCTGATGTTCTAAGCCTTCACCAGTTCCGAGATACGAACCTCGCTGAGAGCAGGCTCCAAGTTCTTTATCTTCGCTGTAAAATAAAAAGCAAGGAGAAGTTAGAAAAATCACAAAGTCAGCAAAGGTTGAAATAATAATCTGGCATCTACTTATATATTCTTCCCCATAAAAAGGAACAGTGAACCTCTCAGACCTCGACCCTTCAAATTGTGAGGAAAGTTGCCAATTCCTGACAAGAAAACCTTCTTGCCAGTAGTCCTTATGGGAATCAGATAGATTTACTACCAATACCCTATCAGGGCTCCTAGCCTTAAGGTACAGAACACCTGAACTCGTTCGATAAAAGGAGTAACAAAAATAGACCTCGGTAAGCCCTAACTTTGTGCCATACAATTGATTTATCCTATGCACGCCGTTCACTATTTTCCATACGTTAGGCGAACATTGTGCAGGCACAATACTAAAATAGCTAAAGAAGTGCAGAAACAGATCATTGGGAGGGAAGGTAAGTCCCCCCTAGGAGAGCAACATGACGTGAATCCAATGTGCATCCTCTATATCCCTAACATTCCTAGGAGGCGAGGCACAGCACTCAATCTCTACCCCCTCAGGAATACTATAGAATTTTCTAAACTCAGCCACTGACCTATTTCCAATCTTCGCCATTGGAAAATACATGAAAAACTACAAACCAAAGAGAAAATGCAAAAAGCACGAGAGACTTACAAGACAGAAGATCAGGTCAAATGGCGAAGAAGCAACGGAAGTTGAAATCGAAAACAGAAGGTACTAAGCACAAGAGCTCTCAGAAGATGGAAGATTGTTGGAAAATCCTGAAGCGACAAAAAGAAATGCGCCTCATTCCAACAAGCCTTTAAGTCTAATCATAGCGCACGAATAGCGAAGCGGGTGCCGCCAAAGTAACTTCACAGTTTTCAAAGAAATCAACCATAATAGCTGATTATTTAAATTCATTGGACCTGTAAAAATGGCCCAACAAATTTAGGGGCAATTGTGGGTACCCTAAATTTAGCACCATAGGCCTGGGCGAGTAGCCCCTCCCTAGCGGCCCAAAGCCCAGGCCCATTACCTTCGTATTTATCAAATTACCCCACGATCCCATGAAGAGAAATTGTGGGGGAACACGATTCCATGTAAGGGAGATGGCTAATAAGGAGGAACCCATCACCCCCACCACTCGAACACATACATGTATAAATAAAACCCTAAGTCCGGGGCAGAGGACAAGTTGTATTCTCTGTACTTATTCTTCAGAATATAGAGAAATAACACTGACTGAACCACCGTGGACGTAGGCACTTCTTTGCTGAACCACATACTCCCGTTGTTGTGTGATTGGCTTTTCATTTGTCTTTTCTTGGTTGCTACCTCTTTCATATTTATTTGTGTTGCATAATAATTGTCACCACACCTATAATTTAGGCGATAATTTCTAGGTTTAGCGTATATATATATATATATATATAATAATGCTCTTGTGCGGACTAGTCCGCATTTTAAGAATGTGGACCAGACATGTGTTACCTAATGGTGCACCTAGAAATTATCGCATAAATTATAGACGCACTCTCTCTCTTTTCTGGGCTCACCGCCAGGTGACACATGTCCGGTCTGCATTCTTAAAATGCGGACTAGTCCGCACAAGAGCAGGACTGTATATATATATATATACACCAATGACGTACAGCATATATAGGTATAAACACCCCAAAGAAGACACAAAACACGTAAGTTTACACACTAGAATAATATCAATGTGTTTAAATAAAGTTTTTATGGAGTGAAGGGACTTGAATTAAGAACAAAAGAAAAAATGACCCAGTGACTCAAAAATGTCCAAGGAATTCTATTTGACCACAAAAACTCATCAACTTCATTTTATCTTCATAGAAGAAAAATAAAGAAGTCATATAGGATAAACATACGTAATGCACACTATCCTAGAAATGTTGATGATTCTCTGATCAAGGGCGTCACATATTTAAGCTCAACTAGGACTCATTGTGCAGCCACAATGATATTTAATTTAACACACACACACACACACACAGATATATATATATATATATATATATATATATATATATATATATATATATATATATATATATATATATTCACTCCTTTTATTTTGAAGATACTAGATATTGAAGCATCAATGCAAAAATTTATCCTTGAAAAATTTTCTCTTCTTTTGCCTCTCTTTTCTTTTAGCCTCTTACAAACGGTGAACTTTTATGAAAAGGAGATTTCTCATTCTATAGACCTTTGCCATTTCACACTCAAATTTTTTTATTAAATAATATAAAGCCCATGCAATGGTTCTTACATGGACAAATTCCACATAGTGAAAAATATTATGTATATGATAAGGTTGATAGGAGAAACCCTCACTTAGTTCATGTAACATATGAAGTTATAATACAAATAATTTATCAATTTTAGTCTTGACCTAAGCATGCCTATATGTGAGAATGAGCAAGAGTAAAAATAGTAAATCACAATATAGTGATGCATGAAAAAAATCCAGAACATAAAAAACCTCAGACAAGCCAACGACACAAGGCCACTATGATATTTGTCTCATTATAAGGAAACATTAGACTTACTCGAAGACTTTATGCCTTCAATACTTGATGAGCTTATTTATTCCTTCTCACCTTCTTCCTAGCACTATTAGACGCTTTCCAATAGCCACATAACGTAGGGGCTTTTCTACGTCTCAGTATCTCACCGATCTTACTTGTATCGTGACCAACTTAATCACCGCACAACATAAGCACGATCTCTACCTCCTTGAAACACTATTTATATGAAGAGAAAATAACTATGTTTCAACACAAAAGAGATATCAAATGGACATATAGATGCAGGAATATTAAATCTCATACTTGGATGTAAACTATAGTTTGGTAAGCTTTAGATAGGATCTAAATTTTTGTTTCACAAAAACTCTCAATGAAAAATGATGCCAAATCTGAGTATTTATAGAAAATATGAATTTAGAGGCAAGCCGTTCGAACAAGAAACAATGTTCGTTATAATGATAATAGCAATCTCATTCAGATAAAGCAATAAGATCATTTAAATGACAAAACTATTCTCATTTCAATGGAGATCGAACAAGCTTTGAACGAGGTTGATCTGATAAGCAGAGAAAATATCGTTTGAATTCCATTTGAGACTTGTTTGAAAAATATGCCTAAACTCATTTTAAGGAAGTGAAGAACTCATTCAAACAAAGTATGTAACCTCGTTTGAGTGACAATGAAAGTTGGTTCGAATGAAATAAAATCCAAAAAATATTTTTTTTTGAAAACCATTTTACAAAAAATGCCTCAAAACATTTTATAAATAAAAACCTAAATAAAATCCAGGGATCAAACATAAATATGCATTCATACCTCATTAATATCCCCTAGATGATGAAGATGAAACTCGCCACGAAACACGATGTGTACACAATATTTATTTATCTTGGCCGTTACGATCTTCAAACATGTATCACATGCTTGAATGACAAACAACTGAAATCCTATCAACCTATGACTCAAACAAGTTTTGTCCAAACACATAATAAAGACAATACATACAAATGGAAATGATTAAAAAATTTGTCCTTACAGACTTTTAATCCCGTTCGAGTTTTGAATCACTCTATTCGTAACATTGAAAAGGCGTTTGTTAGTAGTAGTAATGATGATAGTGATAAAGATGTTCTCCAAACTTTTTACAACAAGTTACAAAGAAAAAACCAAAAGTTTTATAAAAGGAAGTGTTGTTAGGAAGAGTGAAGTTCATTCATTATCTCAATTGCTCGTTGAAAAGGATATTTTTTATAAAAGATAAAAACCCTTGAGATTGAGAAAATCAAAATTTTCAATGAGCTTCTTTTCACAAAAGAAGAAAATGATATTTTCAAGCCTTGTAAGCTTATGGTCGATCATTCCCTATTTTCAAAACTTAAAGCCATTGATTTTGACATTAATGACCTTCTAGACTTTATTGATGAATTAAAAGTCCCAAAAGAGGATTCTAAAGATGATGATGAATATTTATCAAATTTATTTAGAGAAAGAGATTATTTGCCCATCTCATTGAAAATTTTGAAAAAGGAGCATCAAATTTATGAAGAATCCAATGTGAATGTTTTAAAAAATATTGAACATCTTGAAAAGGGCTTGGATTCTATTAAATTAGAGATTCCTATAGGAGAGATAATTTTTATCAAACCTTTATCATCAAATGGAATAACACCCATTTTAAATTTTTCCATATGTTCTAGAAATAAAGGGAAGTAAGTTGTCAATCATTTATAGGGGAAGAATGTCGTTTCTCCCACTTGTGCTAACACAAATCACATGCTTAATCATAAGAGACCCAAAAGGAGACTTTTGTTCCTATTGTCACAAAGGGGTCATCATAAATATTGTTGTTTTATGTTGAAAAATATCAACATTTCGATAAGGCTTCTCCCAAGACACCTCCACATGTGCCTCATATAAAGTCCATAAATATGTTTATTGTAATAGGAAAGGAAATTTGAGAGAATTTTGTTATTTTAGTAATTCAACCATCACTTTCATAATTCTAGGAAGAATTATAGCTTTGGTAAGAATAACACCTTAGGCAAGACACGTGAACATCCTAGGTATGTTCATAGAAAATGGGCAAAAGAATTGATAATACGCCCAAGATTCAACCTACTATCGATTAGCCTCATGTTAGACAAACATGAATCAGGAAGGATCATTTACATTTTGTAGATTTGAAAATTAGACCGAATAATTTGTTGATCCCCTCGACTTTTACTTGATAGAAGGTTTTTCAATGATCTTAGCACTTCTTAGAACACTTATCCTGTTCCTTGGCCCATTCTACTTCGTTTAAATCTTTATTTCCATAATTTGTTTTAAGATACTTTTTAATTGTGGTCTTATAGGTCACTCTGCTAAAATTCTAAGACTAATGTAGTGGACTTGCTTCCATGCGATGTTTTATCTTGGTTGTGTTTATGACTATTAACTCCACATTTAGAATTCAAGAGCTTTGAAAATCTATGGTTTTTCTAGCTTAATTTATCTTAAGTAAAAGTCTAAACCGTATCATATACACCGCATAATATTTTATGCACTATCATATTAACTAGAGAACAAATTTTTTTAGTAATGCTTTATAGAATCTTCAAAATGTATGTGAAATGAAAAAAAGGTGTCATTTTAAGCTATATATGTGTGAGATTTTATCTTCATGGTTGGAGTTGAATATGATATATATGTCAACATATGAGAGATTATGTGGTTAAGACTACAACTTTGATTGGATAATACTACCTTTGAAAATTGAAAACAGCATTCCATCATAGTAATGAATGTGTGAAAGCGACCACTTGCAAATAAAAAAAATTAAGCGATGTTTTAGAGATTTATATCCATCCAAAAAACTTAAAACAAGGTTTTGACCAAAGATGTAAAACAATGTTTAACCAAAGAACTGCTTAATGATGAAGAAAAAAGTGTTAATCGGATATTTTCCTTTTTAAAAAAAAATGAAACTTTATTAGGAACAATCTTTTAAAGTTTAAAATTTCCAAGTATAACTTTTCGTTTGATATGTGTTTTGATTTCATTAGAAAAATGATCATGTTTATACACTTGTTTCTCTCACACGAGTTATATCCTATTTTCTCTCTTACATTAACTCGGAAACATGCTATGAATGTTTAACTAGCTAGTTTATTCTCCATATAGAGTACTTAGAATAACCATTTAAACCTTGACTTGGCAATTCATAACCCAAATATTCGAACTTTATTTATCAAAGTCATTTTAGGAAGGGGATACTTTGAGAGTGATCATTTTGTATAATTTGTGAATGGTTCCTTTTAATTGAACAACCATTTGGGAGAGTTGAAATTCTCTAGACATCCATGTGTCCAGTGAAGTGGTTTTCTCCGAAATGACATTGCTCGTTATTCCAGCGAAGTCCGTGACCAGTGTGAAGGTTCGTTGCAGAGACAATGCGTTTTAAAGGGCATCATGATCTCTTTTTATCACTTTTGTAAAATAACTTTCTCTCTCTACTTAGAAATCCAGTCAACCCTACTCCACATTTGGACACATTTGAAGCTTTTTGGAGATTTTCTATGTCCTTTCCTCTTATATAAATCATTCGGTAAGATTCTTATACTCTTTATCTACTAGATCAGGAATTTATTATGACATTATTTTATGGGTTTGAGGATTTTTTGTCCCTTGTGTCCTTCTAGAGTTACTTCTTAACTCTATTAAAGTTTATTTTATACTATTCCAAGTTTATATGAGTTGGACTCCACGAATTTGACTCATATCACATATGTTGAGTATTTCTTTTGATTTTTGATCTTGGAATTTCTTTTGGACCCTATTCCTTTCAGACTATGCACGTGATTTTTAAGAGACTAAGGTCTAAAGAAGACTCTTCCACTCCCAAGGAATTGTTTCCTCCCTGTTTTGCTAACCCAGAAGAATTCAAAAGCTTTATGAATTTCCAACTTCGTGCCATCCTCTATGAGTGCACCATCGCTTAGAATTTTCTTAAATGCAATCATCCACTATGATTAGGTGGTTTAAGGAACACGGTTGGTTGAATGTTGGAAACCAATGTATTAACAAAGAAAGAGTATTTCATAATCTTGTCAGTTAATTTTAGACCATGGTTGTGATGACTGAGTTTATTCTTTTATCATTCATGAGGTTTCCATCACCATTTCCCCTGATATTCTTAGGGAGATTTATAGTTTACCCCGCATTTATAACCCTATCTTTCCCTACCAACAAGATGGTTTTCTAGTATACATGATGTGGTCACTAAAACCATAGATGGAGAGATCATAGAAGCACCCCAAGCCTACCTCATTAACTTTTACTACTTTCTCCATATACTTATCTTTGCAAACATCAACCAAAAATCACACCATAATATTATCCCTCCATATAACTTCTTGTTTCTACATGCGGTATGTATTATCGTTACCATGGATTTGGGAAAAATTATATATGATGCTTGGTGGAACATGTGCAAAGTACATGAAAAGGAAATCGACCTTCTCATTGGTTTGGACGTTTTATTCATTATTTACTTCTTTCTATAGATGTTCATATTTTTCAAGAGAAAAGAAGGAACTGATCGGTGAGATGATAACCTATCTCAATTTCCTTAATGGAATCAATAAGCAAAATGAAATACCTCTAACCCCTTATGAAAGCAATGTCAAAGAGGTTCTCAACCAAGCACTTGGTAATGATGCCTCCCATCCACGGTATAGGACGATAAACTCCTCTAGCACCCATATTATTGGTGATCAGATCGCGCATGTTTCTGTTGGGGTTGCTAACCTAATACATCTCGAGTTCATCACATTATAGACACTTATTTTCTCATAGATAGAGACCATGCGGCGAGACATTATTGATCTCCGATTAGAGGTCCGAGTTCACCGTTAATATTGTGGCGACTCTGCTCGTGATGAGGATAATGAAGGTGAAGATTATTTTGTGGTGATAGTCTTTGTTGGTGATTGGGTTGCATTGACATCCTTTGTTATCATAGAATTTATTCAGTTGTTACTATTTTAGTGACTTTTGTATGACAACTTTAGATATTTTGGTTGTGAAGTCCGCAGGTTGGAGTACAAGTTTTAATTAAGCTCTTATAAGCTTCTTTGGATACTTTTGATGGCATTTTTACATCATATTATATATTTTGACTTTGTTTAATTGCATCTCTATCATGACTATTTATCTTTTAGTTCTTAGCTCATTATAGTATGTTCTTTCATTTGGCACACCGTGGATTATATAGGTTTTCTATTCACTCACTTGCCTTATTGACTACTAACTCATGATTATATACTTTCTTGCTCGCACACATGGCTCATTATATATATTTTATAGTGCTCTTTGAATCGTATTTGTGTTAAATGCTTTAGCTAGATTGTGTTATTTTGATATTTCTATTAGTGAAATATTGACTAGATTCCTTAAATGAAATATTCTATCTTTGCTTAATTTTGATTGATATAACTCATCATATGATCATTTTTAGCACACTTTGTTTAGTTTAATGTCTCTTTAGCTTTGTCAATTTCATGAAAAAGGGGAGAAAGATTAGATTAAGCGGGAGTCCTAATTACAAACATATCTTGATTTGGTTGATGATAAACTAATTGAACATAGAGTATATATTCAAGAAATTTAATACATATCTCAATATGGCTTATAAAATTAAGATATTTTCATTTCTAGAACTTATATACACACCTTAGAATGATGAATCACTTATATATCTTATTCATCACATGTTTTCTATTTAAATTTCTCATTACATTGTTATTGTTATATATCTTTTGTTGAGAATGTATGACAAATTAACATGCAAAGGATATCTTCGAGACTCTTATCATTGAAGATTTTTAGTATAGGTTTGTCTTATGCCTTTGGTCGGGTTTGTATCTATATGTCATAATTAATCTTTATTTTTGTATATTTTATCACGGAATAAACAAAGGGGGAGATTGTAAGAGTATGAATTTTACTCATGTTCCCTAATAAGACTAGATTGTCTTATTCCATTGACCAAAATAGAGGTTGAGTCTTATTCTTGAGGTTGTTCCTAAAAATCTTCATGAAAATCATTCGACGTACATCCTAACCTTCATGCCTATCCTTTTTATACCACTATTAAGGAAGGTAAATGGACACGTAAACTCAAACATATTTTACTGACACAAGTTCTCTGTATACAAAATACTTTTTGTATGTGCGTTTGTGTGTTTATATGGATCTTTGGACTAATCCATGAAATGAAATAATTTTTTGGGAAAAATCTTATAAATTCATTTCATAAAGGCTGTCGAGGTTTATCACTGGAGACCTTCTCCCTACAAAGACTTTTTCTCAGTGCAAGCGACAGTGTCTCACTGTCTGTGCCACAGTTTAGAGATCTTCCTCTTTATGTTGCATTGTATCCTCGCTGGAGGATCACCACAGAAACACAAAAAAAGTCACCTTTTTAAATAAATTGGTAACATCTTTCTCGATACTTGTGCAAACTAAAGATCTGACCATATATTTTTTCCTTTTACACCATATCACTTCATGTAAGCCTACTCCTTACCTATTTTTCCCAAAAAGGTATTCTTCCAAGCATGTGTATATAAATAAGTATTTTCGTCTTCATTTTTATGAGAGAGTGTAAGTGAGTTTGTGAGTTCTTTGTGGACAAAATATTTTTGGCCATTTTCACATGAATCATTTTTAGCAGAGAAAAATCTTTGGATAAAAATAAACTTCTTCTTGTATTGAATCTTATATTCTTCCAAGTTTTATAATCTTGTTTTTCTATTCAATATATTCGAGAGATATTTTAAGTTTAAATACTTGTGAAATTTAAAAACATTTTGAAGTGAACTTGTTTTCTTTAATATATTTTTGAAACCTTGAACAAATATCTTTCTTATTTTTCTTGTGTTTGTTGACATTTGGGATTCCTCTGGCATGGGATCTCCCCCAAAGGGGAGAACAAATCAGTGCGTGGGGGGATAAAAAAGGGAAGTCCTATTTCCTCCACTCAAGCGATCTTCGCCGTCTCCCACGAATATCATTTGGTCATCGTCAAAAGGGGATGAAAAGATAGAAAATAGATTCGCCAACCTTTTTTTCTCAAAGCATGAAAAATATGTAATCGTCCCCAAAGAAACGACACTAAAGACAAACTGTACGAAACTAAAGAGATCAAGGGTTCAAGGACTAATTTATAGAATAAAAATGTGTTAGACACCCATTCCTCCCTTTTGATCTCTCATGGGATATGATAATATTATCCTTTTTCTCCAAGATGTAACTCATATGTATAATGTGTGTGTGTGTGTTATGAAACTAGGTGAGATAAAGAAGTTGGCTTACTCACATTATGGGAAAGATCGAGATGAGTCATGTTAAGGAGTATAAAAAGAAACAAAAAATTCTACAAGGTAACCAAAATGAGACCAGCACGTCGGATCATAATCATTTCTAATGAATGGAATACGTACGTCTAGCGGAGCCACTAAAAATATGATAAAACAAGTCTACGATATGTGCAATACGCAGGACCATAACCCACTATGAGGTAGTGGACATATATGTCTATCAGGATTGCAAAAAATGAAATATAATAAAAGAATATGAAAATATAATGCAAGTAACCGCCGGATCACGATTCACCATGAGGAAGTCAATGTGCATGTCTGACGAGTTCACTAGTATATATATATATATATATTCATAATAATATTAAATTTGAGAATAAGTAACGTAAAGAAATAAACAAAATAGGACTTGAATCCCGAGAATAACTCGAGATGCGTATGTAGATCAAAAAAGTTATCAAAGTCCACGTACTTCGGTAACCACACAAGGTTGGGGTTTAACCCATGAATCCTAAATTATAATCTCCCTTAGTTTGTTAAAGAAAAGTGCACAAGTGTACATCATCTGAAAAAAGTTAAGAAATTCTACTTGAGGGTTTAAAGTTGAACCCTCTTTGTTTCTTTTTTAGTTTTATGAAAATATGTTTTGTGTGTACTAATGATAAAAAAAATGATTAATTGAGTTGAGAAAGTAAATATATCAAAAGTGAAGGAAAAAGTAAATGAATAACACTAATTAAATGAGATGCAAAAGGGTAGAACGATACCTCCTATTGAACTTTGCTACTAATTTTGAAGTGGTGTAGGCTGATTTTTATGGTAGTTAAATGGTGGTGGAGTAAAGATAACATGGGTGGCAAAAGGTGGGGTGAAAGTGATGTAAGAAAAATGAAGAAAGTGTTTCGAAAATAGAATTTTTAGGATGACGACGCACTAATTTTGAGGCAGAGAATGTTCTGAGTGCTAAAAAGAGGGTCATTGGGAATGTGATCATGGCCTCTTAAAATAACCAAAAATAGGGTTTGGGGGTTTGTCGATCATCATAGGCCTTTACTTGCCTATAGGTATACCTTTCGCTTGCTGGAGAAGTAAAGTACACCTCTGCTTATAGGCAGAAAGGGTACGGGATGCCTAGATGCAGTCCAAAAAGGACTTTTACGGAAGAAAAAAAATGGCATAAAATGCAAATCGTATCTTCAAAGCACACAAGGCCGAAACCGTTGGAAAGTTTATTTATAGCCCTATGAAAATCAATCAGGCCACTCTGGAGTTATAGATCTAATCAAAGTCAAATGGGTCTCGAAAGCACCCGATGGACTCTTGATGGAGTTTCTCAGAGTAAAAAGGCAAGTACACGCGAATTGTAAGGACAATTTGTGCAAGGTATGGACCGTTGGAAAAGGTATTCATAGTCTTATGAAATTTTTATGATATAATATCAGGTGGAGAGCTAATCAAAGTTAAACAGAGCTCGGGAGCATCCGGTAGCCCCTAAGTCAAGGTTTGGAATTGTACCTGGGTTTCGAGGGTGAAAGAAAAATTGTTAGGTATTTGAGGAGGTATTTGAATGCTACTAGGATGGTGTATCGACATAGTCCCTCGATAGGCAATCTTGGAATAAGTGAAGGTCGTCGAAAGATACATACCACTAAGAAGGTTAATAGTTGTAACAGCCTGTGATTTTTTAACCGATTTTATTTAAATTAACTCGAATTTTGGAAAAATAAAATTTGGGGATCTATTTAATTTTGGTATGTAAAAGTGTTATTTTTTAGATATAAATACAAAATTTTAAGTGGAATTTAAATCGGGATTAAAATTTGGAAATTATAACTTTTTGTATAAAAATCGAGGGAGGATCCAACCTAAGGAGGATTAAAAAAATAAAAAATAAATAAAAATTCGACCATTCGATACAGTTGAATTGTTTACAGCAGCTCCATCTCACCATTCTCTATACTATACAAAAATTTCAGCCAATTCTAACGGTTCGATCATCCATAATAAAATTTCGAGTGTTTGTGTTTAATTAAGACTCAAACTCATTTTAGTATATAAAAATAAAGTGATGAGTTTAGGACTTTTAAAACACATTTTAGCATTCTAAAAAATTAGTAGCCCATTCTATTTTAATCTTCTTCCATCTAAAAAATTCTATCCCCATTTAAACCAAGATTTCAGTCCAAGATTTGAAGGCTTATTTTGTGTTTTCTCGAGTTTGGGATAAATGAGTTTTAATTATTATCGTGAGAGGAAAGTATTAGTGTAATCAGAATTTTGAGGCAAAATCTTTTAAGTTTCTTGTGATGATTTTAAGGTATGGGGTTTACGAAATATGTTCATTGAATATCTCGAGAGTAGTCATTTTATTCCTCATTTACTTTTACTCATATTGTTTATATCATGACGTTTATTGGAATTTAAAATATTTATTCGATTGAGATATAATATTTGTTGATGTTCATGGTGTAATGAAAGTTTTATATGGCACGGAGAATGATCACCAGCCAATAGTCCAAAATCCAATAGCCAGGATGAGGTTTTATGAAGCTTAGGTGAGGTGAGGTGAGGCCTGGTGACCTATTGATGTGTTATTGAGAAATTAAATTGGTATAATGCTTGGATGTCGCATTGGACTTGAATTTGGATTCGTATTGTTGCATTTTATTCATCTTTATTGTTTTGAGCATCTATTCTTGTCATATTATGTACTTCCCCGTATTTTTCTTTTAGTGGAAGGTTGGCGTGGATTTGGACGCTATGGATTTTTAGTGGATTTTAGAGAACGGCGTTTGGAGGATTTTGTTTTTCTATAGCTTAGTATTGTAATTTAATTGGAGAGCTTAGCATTATTTTCAGCGGAATTTAAGTGTAATTATTTTGAAAGTGTAAATTTTGGATTCTTTATATTTATTTTATGGAATATAGATGCTCTATACTAATTTTTGAGGATTTAGTTTATCTTTAATCGTAGTAGCGCCTCGTGTTTTACACGAGTTATTACAAGAGTTTTGAGGTCATAGGCTTCACACATAGGATCTAAGGAGAGTACGTCACCAATTCAGCAAGTTGAAGCCATTATTGGGGATTAAGGGAGGTAGTAACAAAATTCAGAGGGTCAAGGCCGATTATGAGGGTCTAGGTCAATTGTGAGGACCTAAAGTGTGAAAGCGACCGATTTAGAGGGTCGAGGCTAATTCTTTGGGCCTAGGTCAATTATGTGGACCTAAAGAGCAAAATCTATCGATTTAAAAAGTATATGCCAATTTTATGAACCTAGATTAATTATGCAGACGTAAAGAGTGGAAGCGATTATTTTAGAGGGACGAGGTCAATTCTACGGACCTAGGTTTACTCTACAATCTTAAATAGTGAGGGTGACTGATTCAGGGGGTTGAGACCAATTTTACGGACCTAGGTTTATTTTATGGACCTAAAGAGTGAAGGAGATCGATTCAGAGGGTCGAGGCCAATTCTATGGACCTTGGCCAATTCTTTGGACCTAAAGACTGGATATTGTTTGATAATTGCAACCAACATGAACAGTGTATTTTCATTCTTATCCTGTTTAAGAGTATGTCAATGAATATAGCTCTATGAATGATGGCACATTTTGATTTGAAAATTTGTGAAATTTTTGTGTTTTTAAATTTCTTTCTCCTTTGGGGATTTTTTAGAAAAATTTCTAAGAAATTTTTGGATTTTTTTTGGTCAAAATTAGGGGAGACTGTTGATAGGCATAGGTAGAGGTGTGCCTAATCTACATGACCTTTAATTTTCCTCCGGGAATTTCTTTATTGCATTGGTAAGAAAGAACTTAAAATTACACATCTTTTGGTAATTGTTTTCTAGGAAGGAACACCCTGGAAAACCTTTGTAAATAGGTTATTTTGATAAAGAAGAATTAATTGGAAAGATGGAAAAAAAGGGGAAAGGTAGAATTGAATAATAGCGGACCCTCAGATGGCCATAATTGCGTTGTGGATGTCTCGTCATCAGATTTTGGATCCTACTATAGTGCCAAAGATATTAAATGACCTGGATCATTCGAAGGAATGTCGGGCTAACTTTTAATGAGGCAGCCCCATGATGTTGTTCATATGGATGTCGGAGAGATTTCACCTGGTGGTTCGTCCTGAGTACCCTCTGATAAGTGTCCCTAACTTGTTAGCATGGTACTTTTACAACTTTGGCCCATCTATAGAGAACTGGGTGAGTTGGCTTATCGAGGACGGGGGAAGAAATATTTGTCGGTCAGTGCCATGGTGTGGTGACATGCATCCTATTTTGCAATTGAATGACAGGTGCTATGTGATATTGGTAGGCCTTCGCCAGACTTCTAACTATTTTCCTTAATGACTTCCGCGTTAAGTATTCTGGGAGAATATTGTTCCTCCTCAAGCAACAAGCTTCTTTTTGTAGAGGATATGACTGGATGTCTTAGAATGATTTTTGGACCCTTGTGGTAGTGCCTCTGTCTGTCTACACGTCCATCCTAGTTCGTTGGGGATCTTGGGTTTATACCTAGGGATTACTTGAAATGTCTATGGAAAAAGGTGATTATGAAGGTCTATACTGACGAGACGGAGCAGAAGTGGCTTGTGATGTTTGAAATAGAGGAGGGCATTATAATTTCATCCAAACTGATCAAGGTGTACCATCGTACGGAGGCAAATGAAAGTGTAGTTAGGATTGGGATTCCCTGGGTCCTCTAAGGACTGGTAATAATGATGAGGCGGGTCCGTATGGCAGTTTAAGTGGGTTTTATAGGAACATGGGGGAAAGTTTGGCAATATATATATATATATATATATATTTGTATGAAGGTGAACTTATGGTGTTGGTAAGGTGTTTTTGTTGTTCTTTCGTTCTCACCATTGATTCATCATGTAATTGTCGTGTTTCATATTTAATAAAAAAAATGGGATGATATTTTCGACATATTTTATTGTGACTTTGAAGAATCTCTTTTATTTGAATTGTCTATACCGATCGCTAAGGCATACATAATCCTTTTATTTATTTAAATGATGAGAGAGACTAATATTCTCTGTGGGAGAAAATAATATCATTTTGTGAAAAGAAAGGATCATGTCAAAAATATTTTATGGGATACCTATGTATCTTTGTGGGGCTTAAAAAATGTGAGTTTTTCTTTAAAAATATGAGTTTGTGAGGATAAAGTCCCACATAATTCTGAGAAAATAGGGGATATTCTTTATTCAAATGGTGAAAAGAGTCGCATCGCGATGAGAGTTGGACTTAGGGGTAGAATTTCTAAAGACAATCCAAATTGACTAGACGTGTTATCTCTTCTCCATCGAGATATATGAGAAAAATGAAGCCACTCGAAAGAAGTTTCTTCATGATGTAGGGCTCGATCCAATTGTTCTTGAATTTCCCTCTTAGAACCCAGATGGGTTCTATGATTTCTTTGAGGGCGTGATATCCTTCCTGCACATGAAGTCTTTGAACTTTTTATTGAATGATTGTGCAATACAGAGGTGGCACATTTATATATGTTATAGGGCTTTTAATCTTCTTTCATTCAAGAGTACGAGTTTGTCGTAGAACCTTTGTTACTAATTTACTTCGCCGACCTGACTTTTAAGCATGACCTGTAGGGAGGGTATTTCGAGTTCGACAGGTATGACCACAACCATGCCATATATTAGAGATTAAGGGGTATCCCCAATGGGTGATCTGATGGTGGTACGATATCCCCAAAGAGCATATGAGCACCAGTTTACCCAATCTCTACAACTTTCAATCGTTTTGCTGATTATGGACTTGAGGTTTTTGTTGGAGACTTCGCTGGACCCATTGGTTTGAGGTTGGTAGGGGGAGGAGTTGTGACTTTGAATTCCATACTCACCAACTGACTCTATGACTCCAATTTCAAAATGGTGCCCATTATTTAATACCAGCTCATAGGGAGCTCCGTAGTAGCAAATGATATTCTTTCTGATGAACTTGGCTACTTTATTTGATATTTAACATTGCGTATGACTCAACTTCAACTCATTTTGTGAAGTAATAAATGGAGACCATGATGATCTTATGCCCATTTAATGCCCCGGGAGTGACTTTCCCAATAATGTTAATATCCCAAGTTGAGAAGAGACAAGGTGAATTCATGTTCTACAACTCTCGGGGAGGAAAGTGTTGAAGATTGGAAAGTTGTTGACATTTGAGACATCTTCTGACATAAGCATGTAGTTTTGAACCATGGTTGTCTAGTAATTTCCTTTATGTATATGATATTCTTGGCAAGTATATGGCTACTCATGTGGGGTCCGCATTCTCCGTTGTGATTTTCTGCATCATGTCCTTGACCTCAGCCCCTGCTATGAAATTCATATGGGTTCTATCAAAATTTCTCTAAAAGAGTGCCTTGTCACAGATGATGTACTGAGCAATAAGCCTGTGAAGGGTCATGTGGTCTTTCCTTATAGCATCCTGAGGATATCTACCATGCTTGAGGAGGCCCCAAATATCATAATACCACAATCCAGCTCTGTTCGGATCTTCTTCTGTTACGAGCTCGATGTGCTAGAAGTGAGTGGGTGTTTCCTATTTCTGGACTAGTTTGGAGGCCATTGTTATTCCCTCGAGCATGTCGACAAAGCGGCTAGGGTTGGCAATGCATCAGCTAAGCTGTTTCTTGAGCGAGGAATGTAATGGAAGGTGATACGTTCAAATTGGGAGACAAGCTCTTTGAGGTGAACATAAAAGGGTAGGAGTTTTTTTTATCTTTTACTTTCCACTTTTTCATGATTTTCCCTACGATGAGAGTTGAATCTCAATAGACATCGATGAACCTAACTCCTTTATCGAGGGAAATCCTGAGACCTACGCTACACGCTTCATACTATGTCATGCTTTTTATATAAGGGAAGTCTAACTTGATGGCGATGGGTGTGTGAGAATTGTTAGGAGTGATCATGAGTATCCTAATACCATATCCCTTCTTGTTAGCAGCTCCATGAAAAAATATCTTCCATCTGAGCTCATCATGGGAAGTGTGAAGGATGTCTTCATCTGAGAACACATAAATCTATACCTCGACTCCTTGCAAGATATTAAAAAATGGCTCTTCTCTTCATGGCCCTTTGAGTAACATAACCGATGTCGAATTTAATTAGTAACATCAACCATTGAGCCTTACAACAGGACAATGAAGACTTCTCTAATAGGTATTCAATCAGATCCATTAGGGACACCAATTTGACAGGGAACGTGAGCATATAATACCTGATCTTTTGCATGACCCAGACTAAGGCGACACATGCATTTTCCACTGCGGTGTAGTTCAGCATGTACCCTGCTAGCGTTCAACTTCCGTAGTAGGCGGCTCTTTCTTTGCATCATTATTTAATGTATTGGGCTATCATATGGTGTCCATGATGATGATGTATAGAAGGAGAGAAAGACTTTGCTACGGAGGCACGAACACTGAAGGTTGGCTAAGGAATTGATTGATCTGATCAAAGGCTTCTTAAAAGTCTTCGTTCAATAATTTGGTTGAATCCTTTCGAAGAAGCTTGAAGATGGGCTCATAGATGGAGGTTAGTTAGCTTATGAACTAACTGATGAATTGGAATTTGCCCAGGAAGCCGTAAACTTCTATTTTTATCTGAGGTGGTGGAATTTTAAGAATCTCTCTTGGTTTGGAAGGGTCTGCTTTGATCCCCTTCTTGCTGACCATGAAACTGAGGAGTTTCCTCGCCGTGATGCGAAAAATATATTTCTATGGGTTGAGGCGCATCTAATATTGTCGCAGTCGTTCAAAGAATTTTCTAAAGGCAGGGATATGACCTTCTTGAGTTTTAGACTTGATGATCATATCGTCAACATAGACTTCAACCTCGTTGTGGATAAGATCGTGAAAAATAGTTATAGTTACCCTTTGGTAGATAGCTCCAGTATTTTTGAGATCGAATGGCATAACCATATAAAAAATTTTCTCTTGGGGTGATAAAGGCGGTCTTTTCTTGATGATTAGGATGCATCTTGATCTCGTTATACGAGGTGAAACCGTCAACAAATGATTTGAGGGCATGACTGACAGTGTTATCGATAATCAAGTTTGAGTGACATTTTTATTTTTTTTTCTTCTCTTGACTTTTCATTCTTAAAGTTGTACCACTTATTTGTATATGTTTGTATTTGGTGGCATTTTATAATGCAACAATGAATGCATTTAAGTTTCTTTGAGATTTTAATGTCTATGTATTTTTTCTCAACAATGTCATCGATTTGACAACCAACTTTGTATATGGATATATAAATTCAAAATTCAAAAAATTTGGCAAGTTGTTTTCCTCACGCAAGGATCGGTTTGGTTAAAGATAAAATATTAAGGCGTACAAAATGAACTACAATTATTAACCACATATTTAGAGTTAATGGTCTGTCTGATTGACGTTGATTTTTTTCAATGAAAAATAGTTATTTTACTATTTTTATTATTTGGTATTTGATTTCAAATACATTTTACGAAAGAAAATGGTAAGAGGTATTTAAATTACTTCATAGATTTATCATTTTCACCCCCAAAATTGATTTCATGGAAAACTCTAAAAGTTAGATCAAACCAATTTTATATTTTTCCATTCATTTTTCAAATTCTTCAATAATTTTTCAACTTTGAAGTGAACGCACAAAAAAAAATTTGTTCGTTTGAAATTATAAATAAGTGCACACGGCATAATTACACAATTTTAAATAAAAATAGCAAAAAAGATTTGACGGCACATAGATCAAATTATATATCATTATTTTTTCATCCGCGCAAATTATTTGATCTTAAACTAGGCGCAGGGCCATTTTATTATAAGATTGTCATAATATTAATCCATCCCTCATTAGAAGAGTTCTGGCTCCGCCCTATCCCCATTTAACGTAATCAATTTCCTTTCGATAAAATGTAAAGAAAAGAGATGCTTTATTTTATATAAAAACTATCAAAAACATTTTACTGTTAAATGTAATATCTCTGCCTTCTTTATCACAGTTATATTTGTATTCCTAATACACTACGTTTTCCATTAAAAATCTCATAAAGTGACATAAAACGCCTTAAGAAAATATTGTAAAATTGCCGTAGAACTTGAAAGAAAGAAAGAAAGTTCCTAAAATTTCACCCAAAATGTGAGAGAAACTACGTTCCACTTATAATAGGAGAAAAACTACATTCATTTAATGCATATTCGTGCATGCAACTGGTAGCCACCAACAAACTGACATTAGACTTACAGGTAACTACATTAAGCTTTTTATCCTCCCACGGAAACTCGAAGAACCATTGTTACATCAGTCTGAGTACTTCACATCTTCATAGTGATTCCTAAACCCAGTTCAGCTAATCAAGAACCAACCCTGATGAGCTAGCTCCCTGTGGCCCAGCCATCTCAGAGTGTTGGTTCTTGGTATTCATTATCTCAAAAATGTTGGCAATTGCAGATGTTTGCTCGTAATCAGAAGTTCTTTTCAATGAAATCAGGATATCGCCGCTTAACTTGGTGCCAGCTGCGTAGTGGGGAAGTGGGTCGTCGTCTACATAGTATCGTACGTACACAGTTTCCGGCCGGAGCTCCCTTTGAGAGTGTGCAAAGAAGCAAACCTTTTGATTGCAAAAATAATACCCAAGAAAATAAAAATGTGAGCCATGTGGATTCAAAGGTTTTTCACTGCTTTAACCTAAAACTAAAAACATAAACGAAAGATATAAAGAATGAAAGGAAGGGAAAAGGAAACGAAGAAAAACCATTTGTTTGCAACTGTGGCCGGCGTGGCAGAGCCGAGTGCGGTATTTTGCGGGATGAAGCCAGTGCTCAACAATGCCATGAGAGAAGTTGCATCGGTCCCCTTTACTGCAATATTTGTTGTCTTTAAACGTCGGGCAGGGGATTGCAGCGTAGTTGTAGAGGCGTGGGTCCCTGCGCACGGCTCGCTCGCCCATGTGAAGAAAGGGGCACGAGGCCCAATCGTGGCGATACGGCTTGTCACAAATTGCTATTTTGTATGCAAACATACGAAACTCGTCAGTCTTGTATATGAGCTCCCTCAGGACATTTGTTCTTCCTTCCATCTTTCTCTTGTTCTTGAAGGTGAAGAATGTTTGTTAGAGTGAAAGAGAGCGGGAAAATATGATGCGAAATAAATTGGATTCACGTACAACGCTTGAAGGCTTTAAGATATTGTGAAATATTCAGGTTTGTGTCGATATTCGATGATATGGACCATCTAACATTGCCGTTTCACGGTTTCAGGAGAGAAAGATTGCTGAAGAGATTTAAAACTAAAAGATTCTTGGTTTGTTGAGAATTCAGCTTCGGTTTCTTTATAATGTATGTGAAGTGGTGTGAGAACAACCGAAAATAGGATGCAACAGAAAAAAAAACGAATCAAAGGGTTAAAAAGGAGAGAAACCACTCTGAACAAAACTGAATAAACTCGAATTTTCTTAGAAAGATTTCGAGTTGGCGGTTCCGGAATCTAAATAAGTTGGCTCAAGCTATCACTAACATGTAACCTTATGGGTAGGTTGAGCCGTAGTTATGTAACAATGTGTATATTCAAATTTCCTATGTGTAATGTGAAAAACATGTAAAATACGTACAGATACATAGTATGCACTACACATGATATTATTTCTCTCAAAATAACCGACTTGCACCTAACTAAAGAAAGTAGTTTTTGTTTCTCTCGTCGTACCAAAAGAAAAAAAAAAAATAACTAATATGCTTACCTTCAATTCGACCACTATCGTTAATGGTTTTTCAAGTTATTAATAATTTTTTAATCCTTATTAATTAAAATAAAATTTTGGAACAAATATAGCCCTAATCCGACATAAATACTTAAACCCCTAAATTTTTTTAATGACCATCGATTTATCATTCTTTGAACATCAATAATAAACGTAACATTTAATTAAATGAAATGACTGATTTATACACGCTATGTAATCGACATAATTAAAAAAATATTTCAAAAACAACTAAGGATGGAAAGTATCACAACTCAAACTACAATATTTGAAATCGCAATTAAAATTACCCCGCTCCTATAACCACAAAAAATACAATAACAAACTAATTAACACTACAACGATTCACATCAATAACAACTTGAAAAACCATTAAATAGAGATAATAAAAAATCAAGGAACAGCATACCTGCTAGATCTCTTATGATGTGTTTTAATAAAAGCTCTGAAATCTGGCTTCGAGAACCACAACTACTCGGAAACATCACGGGTGGATAGAAAATACTATATGACATCTTTCGAAGATGTGAACCTATTATAATGCAATTTATCAATTTTATAGATCATTATACAAAATATGAAATGAGACTTACTATAGTGCGGCTAAGCAATTCGTCTTTTGTTACGTTCACGGGAAAATAGTGGGATAAATTTTATATTATGAAACAAAAAGCTTGGAGTGTTAGGGTTGATAATTTAGAGTCCATGACGAGTTTATAATAGTGCTTGTTCTTATGGATTTAAAGGGGAGCTCATAATTTAGAGTCCATTCGGATCCACGAAGAATCAAATCTGTAAGGGAAAATTCATAATTGAGACAACCAAGATCATACCAATACCACAACTGGAAATCCTTTGGCACTTGTGCAACAATCAAGGCATTCAGAAGACCATTTTATAGGCATCATTGCGAGCATCGTCATATTAAATAAGAGCCTCATCATATCCATGATTTCACACTTGGCAAGGTTTTTTACGGAATTTAAATTTGAGATGATCAAGGTTCTGGGATAGACCTTTGATGATTGCCTCCTTATCGTATAAAGAATTTTGGGTCTTTTCCAGCTCATTTCTTAACTAATTGTTCTCCATTTTAAAAAAGGAAGATACTTCTTTGAATTTCTTTTGTTGTAGAGATTTTTTTGGATCTCCCAAGACCATCTCTCAAGTCATTATTTTCCTTCTCAAGAAGAACAACGACCTCCCTCGACCTCCCTCTCTCCCATGACCATCTCCCAAGACCATCTCTCAAGTCATTATTTTCCTTCTCAAGAAGAACAGCGACCTCCCTCTCTCCCAGGAGAGCTTGGAGGATAGAAGTCTTTTTGGCATACGTAAACTTCACATTGGCCAATTTTTGGTCAAGTCCTCCAGCTTCAGCTAGCTCAGCTATATCCTCGTCAAACATAGCCTTCAAATTGCCAAATGCTTCATTACGATTGGCCTGGCTAACATGAATCATGTCATGATAGACAACATTTTCTACCATGAGTTGATAAAAAAGACGACACATGTTTGAATAGGCTTCTTTTTCTCGCAAAGAATCCATTAGAAACTAGTTCATGGTCCAGGTTGTCATCCTCGTTGATGTGATCATAAGTGGAAGTGAAGAGTCTCTCTCACTCTTATACTCAAATTCATAATGAGTAGCAATGGGTGTTGAATGTATTGCCTCATGCTGAAAAAAGTGCAACGATAAGTGGTCGATTATTCAAGATCGGTAAAAGAAAAATGAAGATAATATTGCAAGATAAATGAACAAATGAAGTTGATTTAAACTTTACAAGAGTTAATGGGTAAAGCCCCTACATTACAGACTTAAAGAAAGAAAATATATATACAGTCTAGAATGATCTAAGTGGAGCTTATACTAGCTTTCTCTCGCATCCTTTCCTTATTGGTAACTTGAACAACAGTTATGTCTTCTAGCTCGTTGGCTCCATTCTTCACTACACTACAAATCGAAAATGATCATGGAAAACTGGTCATGGTACAGGACCATGACCAAAAACAAAATAAGTGTGACCAGGTCCATAACCATAAATATATGTGACATTCAATGAACATAGTCATGACCCCAGCCCTAGACCATGTGGGTCATGGTCGTGGTCTGTGACAAACATGTGACCATCAGGGCACAAAAACTGCACCAAAATTTCTACTAACAATGGTTACAACCCAAGACTGTGGCCAGGTCCATGACCAAGTTAAGGTTTTCAGTTGTCATTGGTCATGACTTTGGGACATGACCATTTTAAAATGGTGAAAGTTCTTTGTCAAGGACCTTATACGTGACCACACTAACTTGGCATTTTATTTTTTTCACATCATCAATATTACCACGGTATAGGATTGTGACCATGTTGATGATGTGAAAAAACTAAAATGGTCACGTTATTGTGTCATGGACAAGGGCCATGACCATGGACTTTAGATATAGGGAACCAGCCACAACCATAATTTTTCATTATCTACCTATCTTGATCTCTCCATCCCTCTTAGGAAATCCTTCGATTGCCCCCCCCCCTCTCTTCGATAACCTTCTCTTCGACCATCCCTATCTATCTCTATACTCAGGTTCATTTTCCTTTCTTTCTATATATATATCGTGTATGTTCGTATGTGTATGTATATGTGTGTGTATGCATGTCTATATATGTGTGTATGTATGTGTATTTATGTGTACGTATGTGTACTTGTATGTGTATTTGCAAAGCATTCGCACAATATAGGTCTTGCTTTGGTTTAACCCTTTCGATAATTTAAGTACTAATCAGAGATATTGGACAGTTCTCATGATGCCTTTAATTCCCCCTAACACTGTGCATGAGAAAGGAGTTCACATTATTGTCTTTATTGATACCTGGGCCAAAGGCTCTCGACGATGATATTGATATATTATTAGCGCCATTAATTGAAGAGATTAAAGAGTTTTGGGATAAAGGTGTGATGACATTTGACTTTCATAAGGGTAAAGAGTTCACACTTAAAGAAATGGTGATGTGGGCGATGCACAACATTCCGTCTTATGGGACCTTGTGAAGGGAACATAAATTTATTTTGGTAAAGATTATTGTATCTTCTATCATGCTATCATTAGTACACCTTCTTTTGGTGGAACCAACAAGTTGTGGAACATCTAAAAAATGTAACAGGTTTCCTGCGTTCGAAGATCATAGGACAAAAATTATTAATTTGTTTTCAAAAGGTCAAGCTACTCTTTGCAAAGAATGCAATGTAGATGAGTTTCTTATTGCTTACAAACCTTAAAGTATTTCTATGGACTCTCATTGTCATCCCAAATGCTAATATTATCATATTCGAGCGATATAGGTGAATAATGTTGATGCTGATACGACAAGGGCATCCGATATCCCCTTTTCTGTTCATTTTGGTGATGTAAGCATCCAATCGTATGGCAGGTCGGGTGGTTAATATGGGTTTTATTAGAGGATTTGAAGTTGGATATCTAAGCATAGATTTGGTTAAGCTATCCCATCTTATGTTTGCTGATGATATGATTATTTTTTATAAAGAAGAATTGGGACAAGTACATGCGATTAGATTGTTCCTTAGTTATTTTGATGTCGTGTTAGTAGTTCGTATTAATGCGAGAAAATGTGAGATGATTCAGATTGGGGGCGAGGACAGTGTGGAGGGTTTAGCTTCGATTCTTGGGTGGAGGGTTAGTTATCTTCCTTCATCTTATCTCAACTTACCATTAAGGGGTTTAAATCTAAAACTATATGAAACCCCATTTTGGAGAGGGTAAAAACAGGTTAGCACACTGGAAGAATAGTTATCTTTCGAAAGGGGGAAGGTTGACTTGATTAAAAGTATGTTGGTGGTATGCCCACGTACTTCTTATCCATCCTTCATTTACCATGTTCTATTCGCAAAAATATGGACAAGATGATGATAGACTTCCTTTGGAAAGGAAATATTGAATCTTTTAAGCATAGTCTGGTGGGGTGGGATGAGGTATGCAAGACGATTTAATTGGGGGGTGCGGGTCTAAAAAAGCTAGAGTGATTTAACAAAGCCCTTTTAGGCAAGTGGTTCTAGATAACCCCATGAGTCGAATAAGTTTTGAAGGAGAGTAGTTGAGGCTAAAGGGGGAGTACAAACTTCGGGTGGGATCCTCGTGTGGGACATCATGCGCATGGGATAGGTTTGTGGAAGTATATTCCAAAGGAGTGGGAGATATTCTTTAGAAACACAGAGTTTATTAGGGAGCGGTGATATGATTGGGTTATAGATAGATAGGTGGGGAAATAATGGTTCCCTAAAGGAACAATTTCCTGGTATGTTTAGTTTAGGAGGATTGTTTAGTGTTGAACCCGAAGTTTAGCAGACATTTGTGCGACTGGGAGATCGAGGAGGCGAAGGCTTTTTTTGATTGTCTAGGAATGGCTGCTCATCGAATAAGTGGTGATGACAAGATATTGTGGCCAGCTGATGTTAAGGGTGAGGGAGTATAATTCTATTTTAAGAGAGAATGGATATTAGAGTTTTGGCTTCCCGTAGAAGCAATTTTGGAAATCTAAGGCCCCTCCAAAAGTATTATTTTTTGTTTGGACAGGGGAAAAATAGGCTATTCTGATATCTCAGGGATTACAGAAGAGAAAGCGGTTACTGGTTAGTCGGTGTTGGTTGTGTAAGGAAGTTGAAGAGACGACCGACCATTTGTTGTTGCATTGTTGGGTGATGACAGGCCTTTGGAATGTTTTTTTCTCTTGAGTCGAATCATGTGGGTGATGCTTGGATCTATTAGGGAGCTGCTACAGTATTAGTCCCTCCCCCCCCCAACACCCTTCCCAGGTATGGAAGGGGGTGAGAAGAGTGTGGAACCTAGTACCATATTGCATACTTTGGATGATTTGGAAGGAAAGAAATTTGAATTGTTTTGAGGGTTTGGAGCATGACCCTTCTAGAGCGTACTATATGTTTTGGATTACTTTGTTGAGGTAGTATAGGGTGAGGAACCCCACGTCTCTACCTATGGTCCTTGACCTTTTGAAAGAGCTGCACAGAGTTATGGAGTAGGGTTATCTTGCGTGTTATTTTCTTTTTGTCCTAATTTTTGGGGTTTTCTTTTTATCATTAATTATATACTACCTGTATGTGGGTTCCACCCCTTAGAAGTTTGGTTTTAATACATTTATTTATATAAAAAAGGTTTATGATATTGTTTGGATACAAATCTTTGGGCGTTTTGAGTGTTTGGAAAAATCTATGGTAAATTTTAATCTAAGAAGAAACCGTGTTTTCTAAACTTAAATTTTTGTGGGGGAAAAGTATTTTTGAAAACAAGTTTAATAATATTTGGAGATAAATCCATAGTCAACGATGGCAACAAAACATGAGGGTTGCACTCATTGCAGGACTTGACCAACACATTACGGCACAAGTTTACTACAGTTATCCACTACCTATGCCCGCATTCTTGAAGACATCCCTTTCTTTGAATATGATTCCTAACATGATAATCCAGGGTAAGTGTTGACGCCACTAAAATGGCAGTGGCACAGCTGTGTATTATTCTTTCATTTGCACCGCCTCAAGGCTAGAAATACATTGTAACCTCCTCATTAGTAGGGGACTCAAAATTTCTTGGTAAACCCATTATCGAAAATTCTGCAAACAGTCAGCAATAACACAAACAGTGGATGTAGGCCATTCTTTCAAAGCTGAACCACTTTAAAAATCTTTTGCCTTGTTTATTTTTATCTGTGATTAATGCGTAGTCATCCTCTTGATTATCCGGATATGAATGCTCTCTACGAGATGCAGCTCAGGCCGCCTAAGCTGCTCGGACCGCCTAAGTAGCTCGGTATACATGAGTTGCTCGATACAGTAGAGTTCCTCGGAGAACACTTATTTCTCGGAGCGCCTGAGTTGGTCGGGGAGGTTGAGTTCCTCAGAGTCAATGTGTTGTTCAAAAAAAATGTTTACGAGTGCCATGTAGATTGACATGTGTCTCCACATAATTGGTCCACGTTAACAGAATAAATTTGGTATCAACAGAAGCCCCCAATGTTTCGTAGTTTGATGTTGAAGAAAAGTATGGAACATTCTGCTGCTTAGATTTTCGGTTTGTATGGTTTCTAGGAAAGCATTCGTTGTATACAACTCCTTTATAAATGCACAGTATGAGTCTTATAAATATTTTGAATTCCCATAACCGCTTCATTTTTTGTACCCTTTTCTTCTTTTTAGCCGTCGGATATGCAATCGTCCATCCTGATAATCATTATTTTTCTCTATTCCCGAGGTAAAGTATTTAAAGCTTCAGAAAATTCGATCGTCTTTTACTTTTTCAAATCTGCATCTTAGAACTTCTTTGCTTCCTCTCTATCTTATGCGTTCATTTCTTCCATTGTTCGTTGTCAACTGATCCACCCTTTTCCTGTAAGATCTTCTTCCTTCGTTTTTATTTTCTCTGTTCATCATGGTTTACCTTGTTGAGTCGCTTGATAAGTTTCGCTCTGATTTTTCTATTCCTTCATGGGTTACTCTGGAAGAACTTTCTGAACCTTCTAACTATTTTCGTTTGGCTGAGGGACATTGGTTCCCCAGTCTATTTGTGGCCGAATGGGGGCTTTTCTTTTCCTCCAAATCCTTTATGTTTGGAGTTCTGTCAGTTTTTTGATGTTGTTCCTGCAAAAATAGCGCCAAACACTTGGAGAATAGTTAATGGAGTTCATAGGTTAAATCAAATTCATGGAACCCGTTTAGGAATTCCAGAAATTATGTTTTGTTATAGATGGGTTGTCAGCGATAGTACTTTTTATTTAAAAACTAGGTTTTTAAATAGGGCTTGAGTTGTCAATCTCCCAGATGCCAACAGGGATTACTTCGAGCATGGAGTTGTTATGAAAAATTGGCAACATGCTCCATTAAATGGAAATGATGTGTATCAGGGTCCTAGATGCCCTCCCTATAGCAATGGGATAGGTTGTTTTTATTTTATTTTATTTTTGAGATTGTGTTTGATAAAATGCACCATTGACATTTTAATTTTTGTTTATTTGTAGTTGATAGCAAAAGAAAATCCCCCAAAGAGACTGATGTCAATTTGAAGCACTTGAAACTTATTTGGAGTTTGCACCAAACCGTTGCTGACAAACATATCAGATCAGCCTAGTGTAATACCCCATATTTTTATGTTATATTAATTTGGGGATTTATTAAATTTAATGTGAATTAATTATTTAATAAAAATCCAGAAATTAATTATGTTATAATTATTAACGTGATGAGAGTTAGTAATTATGGGAAAATTTGTTGAATATTACTAATGAGCAAAGTAATATATAATAGTGGTCATATTAAATGTCATGAGTGAATAAAATGACAATTTTAGAAATTTGAGTCGGGACGCGCCCGTGTCGCGTCGGGACTAAATATTGATAAATAAAAGTAAATATTTTATAAGTTGTCTGTATAGTCGTTTTGAGTGCGCCAACGCGTCCGGAAGGGTCGAGATAGTCAGAAAAGTATACCCGGGGGTTTGATTTGGGTCTCGGGGCGTTTTTAGGCCTAATTAGTACCCCAGGAGGGCATTTTAGTCATTTTGTATTTTGGGGTAATTAAACCCACGAAAATTAAAGGGGTTATATCAGATGTTTAGGTTATATCCTAGGGTTAGATAACTCAAAACACTAGAACGGCCATTGGAGAGGAGAGGAGAGAGCTCTCAAGGCATTCCAAGGCTCAAAATTCAACCGTTTGCACCGCCGCCACCGCTAACGCGTAGATCGCGAGACGGGGAACGCAACCACACCAAATTCAACACCAAACAAGATTTCTGAAAATCCCAGGCAAGTTTTTATCTTGCTTATTTCATTGATGCATCTTTCATATTGGTTTAGGAATGATTAGGATGAATTGTATGGAAGAAAACCCCAATTTGAGATAGGAAATTGCATGTAGTGATGACTTAAATGATATTCTGGAAACCTTTTATGATGTAGAGGATTAAACCATGAAATTTTGATGTTGTATAAGAAGGAAACCTTAGATCCAATCTAAATAAAGGAGGCAAATTCGCGCATCAGGCCCCCCGAACCGGTTCGCATGTACCCCGAACCGGTTCTCCCCTGGGTTCGTGAATGTTTGTTGGTCTGGGGTGCTTTTTTCTTCCATTCAACACTTAGAATTTTTTTCTTGTTTTCTTTCCTTTCTTCCTTGGATTTTTCTTCAACTTCAACGGGTCATAACTCATCAACCGTAGCTCGAATTTGGGTGTCGTTTCTTCCAGTGTTCTCGTTGTTCCGAGCTCTTCAACTTTCCAGTTGACTCCTCCTTCGGGATCTGGCTGAAGAATTACCAAAATTCCCTTGAACTTGCCTTCTTAGCTTTTCTTTCATTGTCTCGCTTTCTCTTTTGCGCTGCTTGCATAATTAACCTGTAAAACCAATGAGAGAAGCACGAAACACGAAATACTTGCCAACGAAGATTAGTAGCATAAATGTGCATCAAATCCATATAGGTTACATCACTCGGGTTCACAAATGCACTGAAATTAGGGGAATAAATATACAATATTTATGTCCAATCACGTAGTAAGTCGGAAAAACCCTTCGAATTAAAGTTAGAAACGAACCATTATACTTGATATATAATAATGGGAAAATAAGGATAAATGTTGTGAATGTGGGTTATGGGATAAACCTAAATTGATATAATAAAAGGGGTATATTTATATGATTGTGTATGCATATATTATATACTTGTGAAAATCATGCCCGCGCTACTTGCTATCCTTGAGGTTTCTGCGCTGGGACGATCTTATCTCGTGTGCCTTATGGGGGATATTGACTCGTACCCTAGAAGATAGAAATCCTAGGTACAGGCTATCTAATCGATAGTCACGGTCCTAAGAGACGTGAGGGTATGTACTAACCTCTTGGACTTGGAAACTATGCTTCGCCTCAATATTGTTTGTGTATGTATTTATACAATTCGAGAGTGATTTCGAACTTGTATTCCCTTTAGTACGATTGATACGGGGATTGGATAGCAGAGTATGCCCGCACCATAATTTTTATATGGGGTGCTGTTAGAATATATATATTATACGAGTATTTAATATATATATATGAACTTCTGAAATTTGGGAAACTGTCTACTGTGTTATGGTAAGTAAGACATGTGAAATGACTCAAATTGGAAATACTTGTTTTGATAAGAATAATATGATATTGAAAAACTTTATGAATCAATAAAGTTAAAATGAGTGTTTTGTATTAAATGAAATTATCCTTTTAAACCATGATGTTGTTAAATCATAAATCTTAAGAGTCACCTAAGATAAGTTAAATCCTTGGGGAAAGATAGTGTGATATATGATGAGGTAAACCATTGGGAAGGTTAGTGCGATAGGAGTGCACATTAGAAGAGAGGTGAGAATTTCTCAAGAGAGTGTCGCACTAATATGTTGTTGCATTGGCCTGTATCAATTTAAATACTTGCTAAACGAATTTTTAAATCATATACACTATCGGGCGCTGACCCGTTTCTATTCCTCTTTCTCTCTTGTATATATATGTATATATTACAGGTGCCCAGCCACATGGCGTCTTGCTTAGGATCCCTTGGAAAGAACGTGCTACAGCTTAGGTGGGAGTTGCAGGCCACTTGATTAGACGATTTCATTTACTTGATTCCACTTCTATCATTCTCAGTTATTGGGGCATGTGTCGCCCTTTCCACTATTTAGCTATTTTATTGGGACAATTGGATTTCAGTTATTTCTATTACTGTTACTTTGGGATTTATTCAGCATGCATGTTTTACTTTAAGTTTTAAATGATGGGATTTAGTTGTTGAATGCTTAAATTAATGGGATTATATGTTCCAGGGTTATTGTGGTGTGATTATTTAAATATTAAATTGTTGTAGATAATTAAATCTTTATTTTCAAAATAAAATTTGGAAAGAAATGTTTAAAAATTGGTTTTGACACTTAGCTTAATTAAATAGGGTGTTAAATTTGAAAAAGTTATTTTTACGACAGTGATGCTAAGAATGAACCAATTGTTCACCTTGATTTTAATTTAATAAAGGAGTGATCGCCCGGTATTTAATTAGGCGGGGTGTCACAGGTGGTATCAGAGCATCAGGTTCTAGTGTCCATAGGATCTGTATGGCTTATTTTCGCTTTCAGCTTAACGTTTTTGCTATAGAGCCCTATTTTTAGGATTGTTGTATTTCTGCTTTTACGTTTACGTCTTCAGCCATTTGGGATTTGATAATGACTGTAGACTAATAAACTTCTTCACGTTTCAGATGCCTCCGAGACGTGCACCGAAGGATAGGCGTGCCCAGGCCGAGTAGCCAGCAGCTCCGGCACAAGGCACTATGAATGCTAATGAAGTAGCCGCCATTGTTGCTCAGGCGGTGAATGTCGCGCTAGCGGTGGTTCAGCAGGCTCCACCCCAGATTCAGGCAGTGGCGCCAGTACCAGCACAGCTTCCATCTTCATGGGAGAGGGTTAGGGATGCTTTTCAGAAGGCGCATCCCCCTGAGTTCTCTGGTAGCTCAGATATCGTCACAGTCGGCCAATGGAAGAAAGACATCCAGCGGCATCTTCGTATGTATGAGTGCACCGACGTGCAAAGGCAATTATTGGCTTCCTTCAAGCTGGTGGGGGCCACTTTGTAGTGGTGGGAGTCCACTACCACCTTGTAGGAGAGGGACACGATCCCTATTCAGTCGCTCTGGGAGCGGTTTGACCGCAAGTACTTTCCACCCGCCGTGCAAACTGAGATAAGGCAGAAATTACTGAATTTGAAACAGGAGAACTCTACCGTTGCTGAGTATGAGGAGGAGTTCACGAGACTTCTCACCATAGTGCCAGATGAGGCACCTACTGAGAGTAAGAAAATTATGTTATTTGTGGACGGGTTAGCTTGGAGGATCCGTCAGCATCTTATAGGGAGTCTATCTCTGAGTACTTTCACTGATGTACTCAATGCTGCGTTATAACATTGCCAGGATCACCGCTTCCATCTGCAAGGAAGCAAGAGAGCAGGAGAGTCCAGCAAGCAGGGCAGGACCGGGGGTAGTAGTGCTAGTGGGGCACCATCTCATGGACAGACTCATCAGCACGAGCAAAGTTCCCATCAAGGGGACCCTGCTAAGCGATTCCAATCAGGTGATTCTAGACAGGGATTTGGGGGTTATAGGCAGGGCCAGCAGGGCCAGCCTAATCAAAAGGGCCAAGAGCGTGCTAATCAGGGCCAATGGTGGGGCAGTAACGGCCAGCAGGGCCATGGTCAGCAGGGTCAGAGGGGACGTAACTTCAGAGGCCGGTGTTTTATATGCGGCAAGCATGGTCATAAGCGCCAGGATTGACCAGAGGGTAATAGGGCCCCACAGCAGCAGGGTGCCCGTAATGAGCCGCAGAGACCACTTTTTCCACTTGCCCTCCCAGCTCCAGCCCAGGTGCCAACCCTCCCAGCCATTCCAGCAGGGGCAGTTACAGTACGGATGTGTCTATAACGTCCACCAGGCAGCAGCTCCACAGGCGCCACCCGCGATTGAGGGTATGTTTCCTATCCATGGTACTATGGGTCGGGTTTTATTTGATACTGGGGCGACACATTGTTTTATAGGTAAGCATTTTGCGAAGGACTTAGGGTTGTTAGCCATAGAAGAGAGCACAGTGATGTGTGTAGACTCACCACTGGGGAGTGGGTCACTTATCTTCTTTATATGCCGGGGAGTGGGGGTAGAGATTGGTAGTTTGGTATTACCTGCAGACATGTTAGTCTTATATATGCATGAGCATGATATTATTATCGGTATGGATTGGCTCGCATCTTATAGAGACATGATTGATTGCTTCGGTGGGAGCATTGTTTTTTCCATTCCGGGGCAAGAGATGTTTGTAATGGCGATGCCTCTCCCAGAGGGAGGCTCGACCGCTCATTTGTATTATATAGAGAAGGATACCTCTAAGGAGGTTGTGATTCCGTTAGACTCGATTCCAGTTGTTCGTGAGTATTCCGATGTGTTTCAGGAGATACCAGGCCTACCCCCCAGTCGAGAGATAGACTTTGTCATAGATTTATTGCCAGATACGAGACCTGTAGAACGCGCTCCATACCGTATGGCTCTGGCGGAGATGCGAGAGTTACGAGATCAGATAGAGCAGCTGTTAGGTCAGGGCTCTCACCCGTTTCTATTCCTCTTTCTCTCTTGTATATATATGTATATATTACAGGTGCCCAACCACAGGGCCGTCTTGCTTAGGATCCCTTGGAAGGAACGTGCTGCAGCTTAGGTGGGAGTTGCAGGCCACTTGATTAGACGATTTCATTTACTTGATTCCACTTCTATCATTCTCAGTTATTGGGGCATGTGTCGCCCTTTCCACTATTTATCTGTTTTATTGGGACAATTGTATTTCAATTATTTTTAGTACTGTTACTTTGGGATTTATTCAGCATGCATGTTTTACTTTAAGTTTTAAATGCTGGGATTTAGTTGTTGAATGTTTAAATTAATTGGATTATATGTTCCAGGATTATTGTGGTGTGATTCTTTAAATATTAAATTGTTGTAGATAATTAAATCTTTATTTTCAAAATAAAATTTGGAAAGAAATGTTTAAAAATTGGTTTTGACACTTAGCTTAATTAAATAGGGTGTTAAATTTGGAAAAGTTATTTTTACGACAGTGATGCTAAGAATGAACCAACTGTTCACCTTGATTTTAAATTAATAAAGGAGTGATCGCCCGGTATTTAATTAGGCGGGGTGTCATACCTAGTACTTGCTACAGTACAAGAGCTACACTTCATCTTTTACTGCTCGTCCAGTGGTGGGTGACATCGACCCATTACCAGCTTCTGAGAGTTCTTCCCCTGAATCACATATTCCCCTTAGTATTAGAATGAAGAGAAGACGAGCTCCTGCCTTCTTTGACAAATCGGACTCTGCCAATATAGAGGCCAAGAAAAACAAACAGGATGTCCCCAAGGAAGGGACAAGAAAGATTGATGCATCCCCTCCAGTTGCTGCTAAGAAGGTTGCCGAGAAGACCCCAATGGCTTCAAGCAAGATTGTTGTTGTTTCTCCTCCCAGTGAGGTTATCATTATATCACCAACCAAGACAACATCCTTGGTTGAGAATGTTACTGCCCCAACGAGGAGGTTGAAGAAAAGTTCCTCGGATAAACCGGCTGAATCGATCTCTCAGCCTTTAACTGCTGGAAGTGGTATTCCCACTTTTGTTGTTCCGAGCTCTTCCATGAGCTCGGTGAAGTCTTGGATTATCCCAGAGATCCAAGGCATTGAAGACAGTCTTCCTCGTGATAGGGTCACTTCATTGGCTGCTCAACATATTGCTTTAGTAAGTATTACTAGTCTAAACTTTCATTTTTTAATGTTATGTCCCTTCACTGACTTACAATTATTTTCTTTTTCCAGCTGGTAACCTGTTTCAACACTATTCTCAAAAAGGATGAAGCTATTAAATATTCGAGCTCCTCGAGAGGTGTGGAGGAAGCTTTTGTAGGTTTGACTCAGTCCTTAAAGGACTCTCGTCAGAAATATGAAGAAGATAAAGAGGCCTGGGAAACACGACTCATGTCCATCGAGCAAGAAAAAGACCGTGTTGTGGAGGCCTCCCAGGAGTTGGAGAGGAAAGTGAAAGAATTTGAGAAGAAAAATAATAAGCTTGAGGAGAAGCTTAATAGCACTGAAGAGCTTGAGAACAAGCTTAAGAAATCTGAAGAGGAAGTTGTTAAACTTCATGACGTTGATCGTCAAAGGCAAGAGATAGAAGGGAAGATGAAGGCTGCCGAGGAACTTCATACTAAGAGGATTTCCTCATAGAAAGCCAAAAGAAACTTGCAGTTAAAAAGTCCTTTAGCACTGGCTGGGACAAGGGATGGAATAAAGTTCTAGCTTCCATGCCTTCCCAGATGTAGTTTGCTAGTGTTAAATACTTCAGGGATGGATGGATTGCTGCTCTGCATGAGTTAAAGGTCTCTTAGAGTTCTAAAATTTTTCAACGCCATGTTCATGGTCCTCCTCCCTCTCCTGGAAAAGAAAAAGAGGATGATCGGGCTTACTCACTCTTGTCGTTCGGCCTCATAATATGCGAAGGATTCTACTGTGGGGGGTCATTCCATTGAGTCTGTTGGCATCTCTTATCAACCAGAGACAACTCCCCCAGCCCCTTCTGAACTATCACCTCAGCCCGAGGTTCTTCTTCCCATCGTTCTAACTGCAGAAAGTTCCCCCAAGGTAACATATTATCAATTACTTGTTTGGTCTCACATCTTTTTTCTCCTCCATCCCTTTTTCTATTTAACATGATGAACTTTAATATGTTGGGATGCCTTAGGTTGAAATGGCATCTTTATTAGCTAACATTCTTCTTTCCACTGTGCTGAGGAGACCCCTAGCTGCAGTTTCCCTCTTTGGTGCCATAACTGAGGTAAGTAACACTTAGAGGTATTTCTCACTTCTTCTGTACTTATTCCCAATTTCTAACACTTAGCTTCATTTTTGCAGTTTTCTCCAGATCTTTCCCACCCTCCTTTCTTGGTGGGCTGCCTATTCCTAAGGCCAGGGCTAAAATTTCTGCCCATGCATGGTGGTTCCTCTGCATCTACCAACTTTGGGGCATTACTTGGAGTTCAAACGGCCTCCTCAGTTGAGGCTCCTGTGTTGGCCTTGGTACCTTTTTTTGGTGAAGTAGCTTTACCTTCCATTGAGGCTTCTTTAGTTGGGGTGCCATTGAGGGTTCTGAGGAGGTAATTCTGCCCCCAACAGTTCCCATCATTATGGCCTCCTTGGTGACTCCCGTTCTTACTTCATCCACTGCTGAGGTACTTCGCTAGTTTCTCTTCGTTTTCGTTGTTTGTGTTTTATTCTTGACAATGTATAATCTAGAAAAGTCTCATTTCTCAAACTTTCAAGCTTCACCTACAATGGTGACTTAACAATGAAAACACTTATTAAGCTTTTTCGCAAACTCCACCTATAACGGTGACTTAACAATGAAATACTTGTTAAGATTTTTCGCAAACTCCACCTGTAACGGTGACTTAACAATGAAAACACTTGTTAAGATTTTTCGCAAACTTCACCTATAATGGTGACTTAACAACTAAAACACTTGTTAAGATTTTTCGCAAACTCCACCTGTAATGGTGACTTAACAATGAAAACACTTGTTAAGATCTTTTCACAAACTACACCTATAATTGTGACTTAACAATGAAAACACTTGTTAAGATTTTTCCACCTATAGTGGTGACTTAACAATGAAAACACTTGTTAAGATTTTTTCACTTCACTCATTATTTCTTCTACCTGTTCTCAGGTTGCACGTGCATATTTTTTGGCTGGAGAGAAATCTCCACAAGTTCTTTCGCCCATTACCTCGCCCCACTGGGAACCCGCTATTTCAGAAGATTCTAATCACGAAGACCAAGGTTCCACGACGGGTGCTGCTGCTGACAGCAAATCTAGTTGTGGGCTTCCTCTGCCCGACTTAGCTCCTCACGACTTTTGCCTCACGGTCCTTCAGCGTTCTCCTCAAATGCCTGCTAGTTATTATTTGGTGATTAAGCAACTTTCAAGCCACCATCCTGAGACTTTTACCCTGTATTTCTTGCGTTCCAACATCTCCATGATGAGTTATAGGCTTTAGGGCACGGCGACCGTTGTTGATGATATCGTCAGTACTCTTACGGCGAACGTTACCAGACCTCTTCTTAACCAATTCCTGGGCTATCCGCGGGAGTTGGGTCGAGATGGCTTCCATTTTGACTGACTGATTGTTCACTTAAAAATTTGAAGAGCTAATGACTTGATAGTCAGAGTGAACTGCTGCAGAAACATCGGGAGGATCAACGGGATGAGGAAGCTAAGTTAGCTGAGCTAGCGCCTCTACTTGAAGCTACCAATAGGGAGGTGGAGGATTTCAAAGAGGCTCTGCATCTGGCGAAGATGAAATAAGAGAAACTTTTTATCGAGCGTACACAAGCGCAAACGAGATTAGAGGTTTCTATTAACGCCCAACAGTCTTTCCTAGCAGCTTCCTCGGGCCTACCCGGAGATTTTTTCTCTGCTTTAGACCTATGGTTCCTCTTAGGTCAATGAACTTTTGTATACATTTTTCTTTTTCTTCTCATGTAATTCTTGGGCAGTATCTCCCAATTTTGTAATCCCCCAAAGTTTGTGAATGAATGAAAAAGATATATGTTTTCTCATGCCATTTTCTTTATGCTGTCACTGTTTGTGTATACTATGGAGTTCTATAATTCTTCCATCTCTACTCAAGTTGCAATAATATACATAAAAAATAACTTATATATTCATAACAACAGCTAGATACAATAATGGTCTAATCTTAATTGCTTATACATGATAGACTTTTAACTATTTATTGTTAATCTTGAATGGCTTATCTTCTTCCATCTTAGAAATTAAGTAATAACCTAAATCATGAGCTTCTTTTACAATGAAAGGTCCCGCCCAATTCGCTGCAAACTTAGGTAGAGGAATCCCCTTGATGTTCTTCACTGCTTCCTTCAAAATGAGGTCTCCTTCCACGAACTTCATTTGTCTCACCAAGTTATCATATGCCCTGGAGAGATGCTTCGTATACATTTGAATGTGCTGAATTAAATTATCTCTATATTCATCCAACGCTTCTAACTACACATGCCTATTCTGGGGGAGCATGCTACTTCGCAAGGCATATCGAGCATAGGGAACTTGCAACTTTACCGAAAGGATCGCCTCAGCCCCATAAACAAGGGATAACAGAGTATACCTTGTGAGCTTTCTTTTAGTTGTTCGATAGGCCCAAAATACAGCTAGTATTTTATTGTCCCATGATCCTAGGAAATCCTCCATAATTTTGGCTAAAATATTGACCAAGGTTTTGTTAGTCGCTTCGGCTTGACCGTTTCCCTTTAGGTATGCCGCCGTTGAAGTATGATGAACAATGGAGTACTTGTCTGTGAGCATTGTTACTTATGAATTGACGAAGGGGGTTCTGTTATCTGAGAGAATAACCTTTCGAATCCCAAAATGACAAATTATGTATTCTCTGACGAAGTTGCTCACCACCCCTCCCATTGCTCTTTTTAGTGGTATCACTTCAGCCCACTTTGTAAAGCACTCTGTTGCTAATAGTATCCATATCTTCCCCATCGAAGAAAGATGTATTGCCCCTACAAGGTCAAATGCCCAAGTGTGAAAAGGATAAGGCATGCTAGGGAATGTAGGTCCACCGATGGGGTATGGATCATATTTCCATGAAGTTGGCAAGCCTTTCATTTTCGAACGAACTCATCAGAGTCCTTATTCGTCGTTAGCCAATAATACCCCAATGTCATCAACTGGCCATACAACTTGGCTCCTCCTATGTGAGCTGGATCATGTGCTTGTTTGAGGACCTCCGTTACTTCTTCCTTCGTGATGCAATGCAATGACCTGTTGAAGTAACCCCTTCGGTAAAGCTTCCCCTCCTGAACGTAGAACCTCGGGGCCTTTGCTTTAGTCCCATCGCATCAATTTTCTATGTTGGGACAACTCTATCTTTAATGAAGTCAATATAGGGCTGCCTCCAGTCAGGTTGAGCTTCAATGAAATGACATCCATCCGCCTCAAAGAATAACTGGCACTTATCCCACTTTCGTTAGACCTTTACTACGTCCTGCTTCATTCTAGGCCAGAAATATCCCTCTCTTTGGATTCTTCTATAAAGAGGTATCTCAGTTGTTTCGTAGTGCTCTTTGTGTGTTTTCTTCAACCTCCGCTCTACTTCTTCTGGACCGATGCATCTTGACAACCATCCTCTCGCGTTCCAGAAATAAAGATTTCCCTGATTCGTAAAGTATTGGGATAATTCCCTCAGCTCCATCGCTCCTTCCCCCTATTCTAGTTGTTTTCTAATCTCTCCCCTCCAGTCAAAATAGTCCTCCATTAGCAAAATTAACTGTACCACCGAGGGAGTTGTCCTTCGTTGGATCACAACTTTAGTTGTATCGTCCCTCATGACCATCTTCTAAGCAATGGTGGCGTAGGCGTCTGGGTGGCAATTCATCGTTCCAGGATGTCTCTTAATTTTGGTCCGATGGAACTGGCTGAGAAGCCTTTGAATGATCATTTTGTATGGTGCAAGGCGCAGGTGTTTCAACGCATATTCTCTATTCACTTACTGAATTACCAAGTTTGAATCACCCTTGATGAAAAGTGAACGAATTCCCCTTCGAAGGGCCTCCAGCAACCCCAGTACTAACGCTTCATACTCTGCTTCATTATTGGAATAAGGGAAATCTAACTTGTAAAAAAGACAATTCTCCTTCATTACTTTTGAGAGAATAACCCCTGCTCCTCCTTTCTTTTCTGCCGAAGATCCATCAAACTGCATCGTCCAATCTTCATCACTTTCATCTAAGTAATTGGACTGCAAGTCATCTAATAAAATTCTTTCATTAGGTGGCTCAAACGTCCCATAGGGGAAGATTTCGAATAGGTCAGCATACGCCTGGCTCTTGATCGAGCGAGGAATCACGCACTTCAAGTCATATTCTGAGAGGATGAAGAACCACCTAGTTTCCCTACCAATCAATATAGTTCTTTCCAGGAAATAATTAATAGGATCACATCTGGTTACAATATGAATTGTAAAAGATAGCATATAATGTCTAATTTTTTGCGCTACAAAGACTAAGGCTAAACATGGCCTCTCCAAGCTACTATACCTGACCTTTGGCCCATGTATGATTCTACTAAGATTGTAGACTGGTCGTTCTTGCCCGTCAATATCTTATGCCAATAGATCTCCAACGAACCTCATGGTGGATGTGAGGTATAGCTACAATGGTATTCCTGTCCATGTGGGAACCATTGTCTGTGGTAAAATAAGCAGGTTTTTCAGTCGAGCGAGAGACTCCTGGTGAACCTCCTCCCACTTAAATTTTGTATTCTTTCGCAAAAGTTGCATCAACGGGTGTGTTATCTAGGCCAATCCAGGCACGAATCTCCTAAGGTAGGAAACTTTATCGAGGAAACTCTTTAGCTCCATCGCCGTTCTTGGACTTGGCATCTCCAAGATCGCTCATTGTTTGTCCTAGTCCATCTACACCTCTTGTCGATCAACCACAAAACCTACGAACTATTTACTTGTTACTCCGACAATGAATTCCAGTGCGTTCATCTTCATCTTATACTTCCTGCATCGAGCAAACACCTTCCTCAAATTGCTCAGATGGGACTCCTCCTTCCTCGATTTGATGACCAATTCATCCACATAGAATTCCACAAATTTGTGAAATAAGTCATGGAAAATGGCCATCATTATTCTTTGGTAAGTATCCACAGCGTTCTTGTGTCCAAACGGCATTACTTCGTACATGAAGTTTCCCAATGGAGTTTTAAATGTCATTTTCTCTACATCCATGGGGTCTATCTTGATCTGATTGTACCCTACATACCCATCCATGAAGCTATACATCTCATGAACCACCTTTGCATCTATCAATCTATCGATGGAGGGTAGAGGGAACTCATCCTTGGGGCAGGCCCTATTCAAATATCTAAAATCCACACAGATATTTATTTAGTTTTTGTCTTTATTTCCCACCGGGACAATGCTAGACAGCCAGAGTGGATGTTGTATCGGTTTGATGAACCCTGCCATAAATAAGCGTTGGACCTCTTCTTTGATCTTCAATTCCAGCTCACGCTTGAATGTTCTCGTTACTTGCTTCACCGGGATGGCTGAAGGCATCACGTTCAACTTGTGGTATCTAACTTCCTCTTCCAACCCTTCCATCTTAGTGTACTTCCACGCAAAAATGTCTATGAACTCCCAAATCAACTTAACCAAGTCCTATCATTTATCCTTACTAAGATCCTTCGAGTTAAAAATAGTCCTTGGATCCTCCCCTTCTTTTACCAAGTTCAACTGCTTTAACTCTTGTGCTTGCGGCTTGGGTTGATCTACCATACAGTCTAGTTATTCGACGACATCTTCCACAAAGTCCTGTATGTTGGAATTGTCTATCACCATACATTTCCCCTGTTGATCCAATAAAAAACACTCATATATCAGGCCATCCTCATTATCAGCTTCTTCAATCGCCCGTTCACAACATTATAAATGATATACCACTTTTCCTTCTTCGATAATCACCTTTTTGCACTGTCTGCTGGTAGTCACCACTGCCTTCCTCTTCTTCTCTCTATAAGCCTCAACCACTCTTCCTCTTAAAAATTGACTCAGCACACTTTGTCGTTGGACCTCATACTCCATTGGATCCACTCTAGGTCTCATCCTGTCTTTGAGTTGCTTCGAGATGTTTTGGGTCCGAGGGACCACCTGGTGGGCTTCTTCTATCATCACTCCTTTGTTGCTTGTAACTTTATTATTCTGCTCATTGAAGGGCCCCATCATTTATCTGATTGAGGGAACCCAGGACCTCTCCATTCTTCTTGTTAGGACTCTGATGTCCTCTCCAATTCTATATAGAAGGCTGCGTCTACCAGGTGAGCTTCTTCAACATCGAATGGCCTCTTCATAGCTCTAATTGTCACCTCCATCCCCTTGATATTTGCCTTGGTGAATTGGTGATACGTTGAAGGAACTAGCCCTTAGTTGTGCATCCACACCCTTCCTATCAGCAAATGGTAGGAATTTTCACTCTCTATTACGTGGAATTTGATGTGAGAACTCAGATTTCCCATTACAATCCCAACATTCACATACCCAATGGACTTGGAGGACTGGTTGTCATAGCCTAAAATCACCAAAGGCGTGAAGACCAATCTCTCCCCCAGAATATTAGCTGCATTGAAATAGTTGATTAGCATGATATTGATGGAAGCTCCCCAATCTATAAGATCCCTTGCAAAGCTAACCCCGCTCATGTTGGCAGTCACATACAATGGCCTATTGTGAGGGAATATCACGGCCCTATCTGCGTCACTGAAAGTTATCTCTGATAGAAACCTCTTTAACAACCTGTCCATGGGTCCCTTCCATCTCAGAAAGGGAGTGCGTTCTTCCTCGCAACATCAAGGATCGCCTGACTTATTTCTAATCTATTCTCCGTTGGTATTCCTACCTAGTCGAAGAACCAGTAAAACTTTGGGGATTTTAAAACTGCACAGTATTCTATGGCTTAGTCTTCTTCCTCACCTTCAATGCTATATACGTCCTCCACATCTTTAGCACTTTCTTTATCATAAGCTAACACTACGTTAGACATTCCCCTAGTAGAGTCTTCCAAAGCTTCTTCAAACTCCTCCTACTTCGTCGTTAACTCCCTTTATTTTCTCTCCGCCTCCTCATCGTAGGCCACCACCAGATTGGCCTCATGCACGGGGAGTGGGTTGTTATTAACGTTCTACGGAGGTATTTGCAACCTTCCTGCCTTTACATATTTGTCAATGATTCTTCTTAACGTGAAACAACTCTTCATTGGATGTCGAATCTTTCGATGAATCTGGCAATATTTGAGATCCACCCTAGTTACAGCGTCTGGTTCCCCAACGGGGATGGACTTTGGTTCATACACGTATCCTCCTTGAACCATTATGTTGTAACATCTGATAACCTCTTTTACTATACAAGGAAATGGTGGTGGGTCTTCCCTGTCTCTTCTAAACTTCCTCTTATTGTCCTTCTTTGCTACCATGCCCCCATCTGCTCCTTCGATATATCCTACTTGTGGGGGCTGAGACCTCCCTCCCACAGGTTGTATCGGTTTCCTGAACATCATAGGCCCCAACGGTGCCTCACTTCTTAATCCTCCAAACCAATTCCCTCTAAAATTCTCACGGCAAGGTCGTTTGATTGAGCATAAAATCTCTCCCAGGCCCTGCCGAGCATGGTCTCTCGCGAGTACCTTTTGACCTCACACTAAAAATCATTATATTTGTTACATAATTAGAACCGTCATAGTCCATTGTCAACATAAACAAAGATAAAATGCGACTAAGTAACACAACAAGCTAAAGTATGATCTTCCATGCTAAGTTGCCTCACAAAGCTACCACGCTGAGCTGCCTCGCTGCCTTAATCCCAAACACTAAGTTGCCATGCTGAGATGCCTTATTGAGTTGCCACACTGAGCTGCCTCACTGAGTTTCCTAGTTGCCTTAATCCTGAACATTGTTGTTAATGAGGGGATTATCTATAATATTAGGATTACCTTCAAGCCCCCTCTATAGGGGACAAATGACACTTTCGCGGGTGAAGGATTGAATTTAGCATATGCAATAAGCCGTTAAACCCCTAGGTTAACTTAGTGGATGAGTGTCGTCTCGTGAAGGTTTTCAGGGATGAAACCCAACATCAAAGTTTCCTCCAAAATATGCCCAAACCAACAAAATAGACATGCTCAATAATAACGAACAAGACTTCAACATGTTATTAAAAAAGTTCATGAATTCACACAAAAGTCCTAGTTATTAACATTATAGAACGAACTTCATACGATTAAAACCTTAAAAGTGGGAGGGGAGAGAGCACATGCATAGTATGATTTGGCCAGAACTTAAATAAATCGGATAAGCATCATTAAAGTGTGCATATATTCAATCCTCACTGGGCATTACACTCAACAAGTGAAATCACTATGAAAGGGGAGGTAATACACGGGACATGCGAGCATAAAGAGTAAATGAAAATGGAAGTTAGGCCACGCACATGTCACTAATGAAGAACGCTATATATAAAATGAAAAACATGTAATCTCAATGAAAGATACCGCTCCTCAAAGATGGAGAAATGCATTTTCACAGATTATCAAAACTATTTAAACTTTCAAATTAAATTCACCCTAAGATCACATAGGACTTTATAGCGTTGTAATGTAGGTTTGGGGTCAAGGTATGAAGTGAAAGGTAAATTTAGGGATTCAAAGTGTCCGGGTTGAAAAACTCGGGATAATGAAAACTTGAGGTCAATTTAAAAATTGGAAAATTATTTCCATAACAAGCATTAAATATGAATTTAGGGACCGACGAGGATTATTGAACACTATTAACAATATATATAACTTTCTCTTTATTTTTCTTTTCTTTCCTCAGGTTTTCTTCTTTTTCTAACTTTTTCTTTTGTTTGTTTTTTTATTCACTTTTTCTTTTCTTTTTCACTACTTTCTTCTCTACTTTTATCACTCTTTTCATGCTTAAATTGCAACCACGAAACAAGAACATCATTCAATCCCAAGTATCATTCCAAACATAGGTATGGAAGGTAATAAGTATGGTATATACTCTAATGAGGAGTTAGTTATGGGATTTTTGGGTAATGAAATGAAAGGCTATATTTAGGCTTAAAGGGGTTGACTATGGAAATATTTAAGGTGAGGTCAAGGCCAATATAGAGGATATAACAAAGATTTCCTATGATCATTTCCTAAAGTTTATGCAATTCTCAACTCAAAACAATTTTTTGAAAATCATGCTCAAGTAACACATTTCACGAATCAATTGAATTAATGAACGATCAAATGAAAGAATAGTGATATTACCGACGAAATCAACGTTTTAAATGAGGAAAAAGCAGTGTATAACACTCAAAAATGAAGAAAAACCCCAAAGCTCACTCGGTGTAAGTATATACAATACAACAAAAGATTACTGAGTTATAAAAATCTTAAACCAAATCAATAAAACAAGAAAAGCACATGTGCTCACGGAATAAATATTAATTCATGAAGTTATTCATAATATCAATGATTTGAGGACTAAAGTCTAATAACTTCTAAAATCGAGAACATGCATCATTGAGTTGTCTATTGGATCAGACAATTATTGAAATTTGTCATTGGAAACAAGGCAAAATGTCTAACAAAAGAGAAAAAAGAAAGAAAATATTTTTTGAAAATTTTCATTTTTTTCCTAAGAAAGCATACTTAATAACTAACATATGATAAAATCCATGAACAAAATAAAGAAATGGATAAAATATCCCACACCCCTAACTTAAATGTTGCATTGTCCTCAATGTTAATCAAGATAATAACATAAAGAGAGGAAAAGAAAGATATTTCCCCAAATGGAGCGATCTACGATAAGTAAGAGTCCAAATAATCTACAAAACAAGTTAGTAGCGAGCATAATGAAAAGCAATAACAAAAATTTTAACTAGTTACACTAGACTAAACTAAAAAGAAAGAAAAACTAAAAGAAAGAATAAAAAAACTATCTATTTATAACCTACTATTTGGACTTCACACTAACTATACAATAGGAGTCTAAATAATTGAGGATCTAACCAAAATGGGATTTGACTTTGAAATAAAAACGATGGAACCTAAAAGAAAACATTCCTCTCTGAAGATATGAATTACATTTGAACAACAGAAGGCATGTGGGTGGTGGAAAAGGTGAACCATCGCCAATTATAAATTTTGGGGGGATGATGGGAGATTTGGATAATAAGGGGGCAATACCACATTGATCTTGGGAAAAATAAAATCATCTCCCCAAGGTTTTTTAATTGAAAGGGAGGCGCGTCTTGTGCAAGAGAATATCCCATGAGATGAATCATATCAAAATAACATTATCGTTCAAGAATCAAGTCAAAGTCCTAAAGACTTTCAATCGATTCTTGCGATAAATTTAATGATTTGAGAATAGTAGGTAATAAATGAAAATAAGGACAATCAACCTTAGTACAATCAAAAGAATTAATAAGAGGTTGATATGAGAAAGTTCTTGGATCACTCTCAATCATTTCTTCCTAAAAAAAGGGGGTAGGTGAAACGCAAGTTTCAACCTCAACCCGACTTTTTAAAGAATAAATGATCTCAACGAGTTAAACATTTTTATTTGTCCAAGCATCATAAATCGCAACCTTATCATTGATTTTTTTAATTCCACAATGCAAAGTTAGATCACAAGGTGATGAGGGATTACTTACAAATTCTTGATTTTCACGCACAATGTGCTCATCCTCAAGAATTGGTTGGCATTCTCGCATAGTCTTGGTAGTGTAACTTGGAAAGCTATTCTCAAAACAATTAAGGTTATCTAAAGAGTTATAGTGAGACATTTCACAATAGGCAATTAAATTAAACGACAAGCACCAAAATTTTAATTTCTCTAAACAATCTAGTATAAGTAAAAATGAAAGGATAAAATAAAGAATACAAATATAAAAGGAAAAAATACTACAAAATAATAAATCTACTACTATCTATAAAACACCACCTGACAGCAGCGCCATTTTTGATGAGGCGTAAAATTTATATTTACAACACGTCGTTGGGTGTTTATGCCTTATACAAAACAAATATCACAACTTGGTACACTAAATGGAAGTGTAGCAGCGAGTAGGGATCGAATCAATAGGTAGTGTCGTATAGATTATAATCAATTTATTATTTAATGAATAAAAGTGTAAAAGGTGATATGGTTTGTTTTAAAAGAAAAGGGCAAAAATTAAGAAGTTAATTCTAAACAATATTAATAAAATGAGAGTTGGGATCGTGTCCCCGCCATGGGCTAAACAACTAATAAATAGAGGAATAAATCTAGGCTATAAAGATTAAAAATAAAAAAGGAACTTACATTAATAGAGAAGAAGGAGGAATAGTAAACTTACAACAATGGGTGAAAACCCAACACATAATGAGGAGAGGGAAGCTCCCACAAAAATCCCTAAAATATAACCTAAAATGAATATCATATCAAGTAAATATGATCCCCCAACTTAATATCATGCTTATATACAAATACCCCACCAAATTTGGGAGCTTTCAGGTGCCAAATAGAATCAATTCGGACCTGTTCGAATCGATTCGCCCCTACAGGTCTGGAATTCTACAACTTTGTCCAACTTTATAAAAAATGCCATAACTTCTTTGTTATAACTTAGTATTAGGCACAGTTGGAGGCTACGCGAATATAACTCAGAGAGATACAACATACAAGAAGACATAAGGCCAAAATACAGATTATGAAATGACTAAAATGCCCTTGAATGTGTCTTTTAGTGTCCTTTTGAAGTCAAAATCATCCTAAAGATGACATAACTCCATTAATACAACTCACATTCATGCATCATCGGCGGCCACGCGAAGATAAATCAAAGCGATTAAAATTCCATGAAGAGTTCAGGATTAAAACCCAAATGCTAAAATTACTAAAATGCCCCTAAAGCTGTAAAATTCGATGAAATTTCACCGAAATGCTATCGAACTTCTCACTAAGCACCGAAATACCTACAAAAGCTCAATTATACCTCTTATAGCATGTTAACATATAAAACGAAGGTTGTCTGATTAATGAGCATAAATATAGGAATTAAGGTACCCAAGGGGGCTAAAATGCATAAGTATAAGGGGTAATAAATGCAATATTCGTGACGTATTACATGTGTTAATATTTATTACTTATATTTGAACTAGAAAGAGCTATTGCTCATCAGTTATTCAATATCTTTGTTAACCAAACAATACCGATTGACCGTCTTAGGCCATTTACTATATAAATTGACCAGTACTGAGGTTTAATCATTTTGGGCTTTTCAGCCAACTAAACGATATTAAAAATTAGTGTTAGCCATTTGTTACTGCATATTTGAACATTCTTCCAGTACAATATGCCTTAGAAATATCATTCCATTTACTTTGCCTTTTAGGTTGTGTCATCACACTCCCTTAAGCTTAAGTGAGATGATAGCGAGAATGTACCTGGTCGATGGGCCATCCTCCCGAACAGTTTTTTTGCGATCAACAAAGTTGGCGACCAACCTGAGTTGTCTTTGTTGCCTAATAATCCCCGATAGGGATTTTGTTGTTATCGAGAAACTCATGAGGTATATCGTGTTCGCAACAAAGACCTGAGTGTTGTAGTAATTGAAACACTTTTACTAACTTGTCATAATTACTGCTAACCGTACTCGGCACATGCGGTTTATTAATTGAAACAAGTTGAACAATTTATTGTAATCCCTCGGAGTTTTGCTGTGCATAAGGGATTTATCATTTAGAAAGGGTGCGTAATACTGAGATGTGATAAAAAAATACTAAGAAGTCAATATATAGTATCAAAGTGCGAGGTCCAACTGGCCTTTATTCATTGAATAATAATTTTCAAGCGACATAAGTTTGAAAATGAATATTTTGTTAAACTAAGTGTGATAACAAAAGATAACAAAGACTAAAAGTAAAACTTCTTGAGATTGGTTTCATTCCAGGATCATTGTAACTCTCCTCCCTCCAGTGTTTCTAACTGATATACCCCTTTAGGTCATCCCTTATCACCCTAAAAGGCCCTTCCCAATTTGGTCCCAGTTTGCCATATGATGGTTTTATGGCACTGTTGAGGACTTTCCTCAAGACATACTACCCTATTAGAAACTTCCTCGAATTGACTTTATTGTTGTACTATTTGGCCAGTTATTATTGATAGGAATCCAACTTGATTATGGCCAGATATCTTCGTTCGTCTTCTAAGTCAAGTTTAATGCGTAGTGCATCATTATTAAGTCCCTGGTTGACCAAGGTGGTTCTCATAATAGGGAGTCCTCCTTCTACCAGAATGATAACTTCCATTACATAAGCGAGCGCGAAGGGTGTTTCCCCCGTTATTATCCTAAGAGTGGTACGGTAAGCCCATAAAATATGAGGGAGCTTGTCCACCCAGGCTCCCTTAGCTCTTCGCAACCTCTTTTTCAATCCATCAAGCATGGTTTGTTCGAAGCCTCTACCTGACCGTTACTTTGGGGATACGCAGCAGAACTGAAGTGGTGCTTGATACCATGCTCATCACAAAAACCCTGAAAGAAGTTACTTTCAAATTGCATGCCGTTATTGGTGATGATAGTGAAGCACCTTATACTCTTGACTCACTTGAGTCTACATTGTATAAGTGCTCATCTAGTTTGGAAATTTGTGACAAAATTAGATTCCCATTCCCTAGATACCAAAGAGCCTCGGATACTTCTTCTTAAGTCACAGTTGATTCAATTGAAGGTATAATGCTCATTCACACACACTAGGGTCGCATACTATGTTCATATATTGTATTATTTGATTGTGTGTGAGTTGTCTGCAATTAATTTAAATTGATTTTAATAATTTTTTGTGAAATTTTTAATAATTTTTAAATGTTTTTTCTAATTAAAACTTTGTTTATAAAACTTTTGGCATTTCATCTAAATAAAGAGAAGAGAGAGAGAGAGAGAGAGAGAGAGAGAGAGAGAGAGAGAGAGAGAGAGAGAGAGAGAGAGAGAGAGAAACCCTAAATCATCCAAACCCTATTTTGTTTTCAAACCCTAAACTCATTTCTCCAAAAAATAATTTTTACCAAACACTATACCTATGTGTTTGAGAGTGTTAGTGGGGGTTTCAAGGTTGTTTAAAGGGTATTATCCTCTGTGTTCGAGATCTTGTGTCCAACTTAGACATTTCGTGTTAGATCTCTATTTATCTTTCATAGAAATAGTAGATCTGATTATTGCATGTCATAATACACTTTGATCTGCATATTTTATTTTCTCATCTTGAGAAATCGCATTTGTTTATTACTGTTCTGTAAATGTTTTTCGAAACGTTAGAATCAAAAATCTATTTTTTATTTCTAGTTCTTATGAAACAAGACTGTTGACCTAGTTGGAATCGCAATTGGTAGTTTCGAATTTCAAAAATATTTTCAAAACCCTCTAAAATTGATTAAGATCTTGAACCGTCTTTCGAGCAAGGTAGCCTTGGATTCTGGGATTATTTGAAAGGTCAAATAAAGTTCTTTTTATTTCTAAATAAGAGAGAAACTAAAAACAACATCATTTAGATCTGATCTATAATTTGCTAGGACTTGTTTGTATAAATAAGTGTGTGTGTGTGTGTGTGTGTGTGCATGCATGTGTTAGAACACTGTCACAAACACTTGTCACACTACAACACAGAAGTGTTGGTTATAAGATCTTTAAACTACCAGAGTCGACGTAATTACTGGAACAAAGTGGAGAAGTTAGCAAACTGAGAAAGCAACATCAACATCAGATCTGTAGAAAAGTTAGAACCAAACCAGTGGGTACAATTCTAAACTTGTATAGGTATGATTAGTTTGCATGTGTGTTATATAGTTTTAACTTGCATATTTTATTTTAGTGGATTTTTGGTTTGTGACTTAGAAGTCACCGTGGATGTTTCCTCGGTTGGGTGAGGTTTTACCACGTTAAAAATTCCTTGTCCTTAATCTTTCTGCATCTCCTCATCTCATTCTTGTTGGTGTGATGAGTTTAATTGATTTAAACTGATTTACTAAACCCGTTATAAAATCTTGAACAAATATCATGCATGTTTTATTAAACACATCTTGTGATTAATCTATTCTGATTTAAAGAAAAGATTTTCTTCAAAAAACAGTTCAGAGTTACTTCAATAGTTTAATCTTGTATTAAACGGCCTAAGTAACATCTTTTTCAATTGATATCACAACTTTGGATTTTTTTTAAAGATCTTGTGCTTCTGAAATTATTTTCTTAAAATCAAACAATGGATGAGAAAAATGAAAGACTTGCTAAATTGACCAGACCCCCTCTCTTTGATGGAAACAACTTTGCTTACTAGAAAGTAAGGATGGTTGCTTTCATAAAAGGAACCTTGTGAGATGATGTCTAGGATATTGTTGAAAATGGATATACTTATCCTACAAAATTAGATACTAAACGAAGAAATAGGAGGATTAAGAAACTATTAAGAGAATTCACTCAAAAAGAGAAGCAAGTTTCTCGAAACAATAACAAAGGCAAGAATGCCATCTTTATGTCTATAAATGAACATGAGTTCAAAAGGATCTCATCATCTGCCACTTCTAAGGAAGCTTGGGATACACTAGTTACTGTACATGAAGGTGACACTAGAGTTAAAGTTGCTAAAACACAAATGCTTATCCAACAGTATAACTCTTAAATCATGTCTGACTTTGAGTCATTTGATGACTTTTACATGAATTTGACTGATATTGTGACCAAACTACATGCTAATGGGATAACTTATGATAGACATGAAATTATCTCTAAAATTCTAAGATCATTACCACAGAGATTTGATAACAAAAGATATACTATTGAGGAAATAAGTGACCAAAATATCACTCCGGAATTACTCAGTAGTAAACTGGGAACTGTGGAAATGGAATTAGAATTTAAGAAAACATTGATCAATCCCATAGGAAACAGACTAGTTCCAATTTGAGTTTTTCTTCTAAGCTGATGAAACTTGAGTTTACTATTCTCAATAATGACTCTGTTGAGGAATGTGATATAGATAGTTTGGATAATCAAATTGCCTTGATGTCAAAATAGTTTAAGAAAATTGTCAAATTTAGAAATAAAATGGCAAACAGACAAGGCAAGCCAAATTATCCACCTCGGTCTAACCACATACCTCATGAGAAAGGTCAAGTCAAACATCACAAGGACATTCATACGAGACCTAAAAAAGACTTCAAGAACATTGAATGTTTTAGATGTGGTAAATTGGGTCATATAGCACAAGATTGTAGAGTTAAACTGAACACGACCAATAAACATACTAGGGCCAACATTTGCAAGACATGGGATGATTCAAGTGATTATGAAAATGAGGAACCTGAATCCTCTGATGCTTTTGATCCTTGCATGTCTTTATTTGCCAAGATAGTCTATAATGATGATATGCTTGTTCCTATGTATGAGAATGATGTTAGTAGCTCTACTTATGTTATTATGAATCATGCTGCTACTAGTTTAGATGATTTAATTTTTTAGAACATTACTAGTTCTACAGCGAGGTGTGTGAGTCAAAGGGAAAGTGATAATGACGATGTTAATGTGTGTGTGAGTTCAAGAATTTAATCCTTAGGGGTCACTTCACACACTACACTTAGTGATTCGGACACTTAAGACCTCCCTGATGTTCACACACTTTATGCCAAAACTCTTAAGAAAAGATCTAGACTAGAGAAGATAGTGAAAGAACTTACTAAGAAACTAGAAGACCTTAGTCTAATGGTTAAACTTAATGTGAAGAGTATACCACCCAATGTCTAACTCATGAAAATGAAGTCAAAATTTTTGATCAAAAATTGAAAATTTTGATTGAAATAAATTAAACTCTGGAGAAAAAATATAAAGGGACATTATTAGAATTGGAACGAGCTAAAGAAAAGACAGAAGCTATTTTTAAAAAATTTGCTAAGTCTGAACACAATTCCAACTATTTTGATGATTTTGTTGTTGACTCAAAAACCAATTCCGATGATCGAACTGGAATAGGATTTTGCCCAAAGTTGGAGACACAAACTAAAAACTTTGAATCAATTAAGTTTGTGTCAGGAGGAAAAAGACCTATAGAAACTTGTCCAGATTTTCATTCACTAAAAGATGAGTTTGATGAAAAATAAAAAAAGTTTGATATTGGGGAATTTAGTCACTCTAAGTGTGATAGTCAACCTAAGGCTAAATACATTTGCCCTCCAATTAGAAAGAGTGTTTCTTCGATCCAAATTGTACACCCTAGGAATAAGGTTCAACATCAAAATTCCATGAAACCTTTGTTTAGAGACTTTCCTAAGGAGATACCCTCTTCAAGAAATTTATATTGATCATAGTGTGACATATACGGTCATTCTTTTAAAGGTTGCTACTCTAGACGTTTAGTAAAATATGTCTATAATCCTCCTTTATACCAGAACTTTAACTACTCTAGGAGAAGCCGTAATAATTACGTCCTGCCTAGACAACAAAAACTCTAACTATAGAAACAGAAAGACCAAACCTAAAAGATCATTTCCAAGAAGGACAACAAGGAATTTTCCTAAACCAAATTCTCATATTTTCCATAAAATTCAAACTCATGCGCAAAACAATTTTCAACAAAAATCTAATGCTCGTAAATTTTATCAAATGAGAGAAAATATGCACACAAAAAAATAAGAGCTGTTTGGGTTAGAAAAGATGAGCAATTTCCCCAGATGAAGTGTAACATTGTGATTACTTCTTTAAAAGATGAAAACAATCCATATGGTTAGTATTTAGACTTTGGGTGTTCAAAGCACATGATTGGTGATGATACAGAACTTTTAAACAAAACCAACTTTATAGGGGAAAAGTCATTTTTGGTGATGGTGTATCATCTCAAATCATTGGTAAAGAATACTCCAAGAAGAAAGAATGCATGTTATTAAAAATGTTCTTATAGTAAAAGGTCTTAAGGCTAATCTACTTAGTATTTCATAATTTTCTGGCTCAAATCATACTGTCACCTTTTCAAAGAATAATTGCAAAATTTTAAATGAAAAAGGTGAGTGCATAATTACAGGACTCGGGACTCCTGACAATTGTTATACTGTCCAGAACAGTACTGAGGTCTGTAACATTTCCAGAATGGATGACAATGAAATATGGCATAATCAAATGGGTCACATAAATTACGATAGCCTTAGTAGATTTTCATCACAAGAAATAGTTAGAGGAATTCCAAAGATCAGAGTTATTTCTAACATTGTCTGTGGATCATGTCAGGAAGGCAAAATTGTTAAAGCACCTCATAAAAAGGTTAAAGATATCCTTTCTTCTAAACCCTTGGATCTCATTTATATGGACCTAATGGGTCCCTCTCGAACTATTAGTCTATCTGGACACAGTTATATTCTCGTTTTGGTTGATGAATTCACCAGGTTTACTTGGGTGGCCTTCTTAAAACAAAAGTCTGACACTTTCCATACCTTTTTGAAAATTCTACTTCAGATTGAAAATGAGAAGGACACTCAAGTATATAGAATTCGTAGTGATAGAGGTGGAGAATTCATAGATATTGGTATTATAGAGTATTATGACTATAATGGTTACAAACATGAATTTAGTGCTCCTAAGACTCCTCAACAAAATGGAATTCCTGAGAGAAAGAATCGTACTCTTCAAGAGATGGCACATTTTATGATTCATGCCAAGTGTTTACCTAAATATTTTTGGGTAGAATCTATTTGTACTGCTTGTCACATTATTAATAGGGTCTATATTAGGAAGAATTCTAAACAAACTCCTTATGAACTGTGTTATGGGAAAAAGCCCAATCTTAAATACCTTAGAACCTTTGGTATTACGTGTTATGTCTACAAAGACAGAGAACATTTATCCAAATTCGAGACTCATGGAGATAAAGCTATCTTTTTAGTATATTCTCCTGATAGTGGAGCATACCGTGTTTATAATCTTTGCACAAAGACCATAATGGAATCCATAAACGTTATTTTAAGTGACACTACTATTGAGAGTAAGAATTGAGAACCAACTATTGTGTAAGAGTCTAAAAATGTTTTAGAAAATGACTCTCTAGAAATAGATGATTTTTTACTAATTGAGAAACCTGAAGTACCTAACTGTGTTTCTAAAGATCATCCCATAGATAATATTATCGATAACCCTAGTGAGCCTGTACGTACAAGATCTCTAAGAAACTATGCTCATTATGCATGTTTTATTTCCCTTATGGAACCAAAGAATGTAAATGAGGCATTGAATGACCCTCATTGGATTTCTGCCATGCATGAAGAACTTCTTCAATTTGTCATTCATGATGTTTGGTATCTTGTACCTAGGCCTGGTCATAAAAAGGTTATTGGCACACGTTGGATATTTAAAAATAAATCTGATGAAAGTGTGATAATCATTAGAAACAAAGCCATATTAGTGGCTCAAGGATACTCTCAAATTGAAGGAATAGATTTCAACGAGACTTTGCCCCTGTTACTCGCTTAGAATATGTTAGTCTTCTTTTTGCAATAGCATGTTACTTGCATTTTATGCTTTACCAAATGGATGTCAAATTTGCCTTTCTAAATGGAATCTTGATTGAAGAGAACTATGTTGAACAACCCAAAGGGTTTATTGACTCTCAGTATCCAAACCATGTTTATCGTCCTAAAAAGGCTTTGTATGGTCTAAAATAAGTGCCAAGAGCCTGGTATGAGCACCTTTCCAACTTTATCTTCGAAAAAGGTTTTAAGAGAGGTGGAAATGATCAAATCCTTTTTGTCAAACATTTTAACAAAGATATCCTTATAGCTCAGTCTATGTCGACGATATCATTTTTGTATCCACTTTCCCTTCAGAAGTTAAATCTTTCTCTGAAATTATGCATAGAGAATTTCAAATGTCTCTTATGGGGGAGTTACAATTTTTCTTGGGTCTTCAAGTCAAACAGAATTCAAAAGGTTTATTTATTTCACAATCTAAATATGCTTTAGATATTGTCAAAAAATTCATCCTTGAAAGTGCCAAAGAATATGAAACTCCCATGAGTAGTACGGTCAAACTATCTAAAGATGAGAGTGGTAAATCAATAGATCCTACTCTATATCGTAGTATGATAGGAACCTTACTATACCTTACTGCCTCGCGTCCTGATATTATGTACGCAGTTTGCGTGTGTGCCCGTTATCAAAACAATCCTAAAGAGAGCCACTTAGTTTGTGTAAAAAGAATCATTAAATACATAAAAGGAACTCCAAATTTTGGACTTTGGTACACCAATGATACTCCTAGTACTATAATAGGATACACTGATGCTGATTGGGCTGGATGTACTAATAATAGTAAGAGCACATCAGAAGCATGTTACTATATAGGTAACAATTTGGTAGGATGCAGTAGTAAGAAATAAAACTTCATTTCCTTATCTACAGCTAAATCTGAATACATAGCTGTTGGTAGTTGCTGTGCTCAATTACTTTTGTTTAAGCCAATGCTAAATGATTATGGTATTCAAGAAGATCAACTATATCTCTATTGTGATAATCAAAGCGCGATCAATATCTCTAAAATCTTGTTCAACACTCGCGAACTAAACATATAAAAATTAGACATCATTTTATACGCGAATTAGTTGAGACTAAGGAATTAGAAATCAATTGTCTTCATACTGATTTTCAGCTCGCAGATATGTTTACAAAACCTTTGGATTACAATAGATTTCTTGCTTTGCGAAAATCGATAGGAATGGTTTGTGCTGAATAAACTCCTATGACTTAAGTTTGTTTCCCTTTATCCATTTGAGTTAAAATGGGGGAGTAATTTTAGTCTTATGAGTTTATATTTTTTCTTGCACATAGTTATAAAAAGCTTGATCTTAGCATTATTTGCAGGAATCTATACCATTGTCTTCAACATGTGTTATTAGGGTATTGATGTATAATTAGTTTAGTTATGTAATTTTCTCTTTCTAGGAAATGGATAGATAGAATTTTTGTATAGGAATATATTTTTCCTTATTTATTTGTATCCCTACGAGTCCTAGTTGACTCAAAGGAGATTTTGTCTCATATTTCCAAAGGGTGAGATTGAATCACCTTATACTCTTGACTCACTTGAGTCTACATTGTATAAGTACTCATCTAGTTTGGAAATATGTGACAAAAATTAGAGTCCCATTCCCTAGATACCAAAGAGCCTCGGAATCATCTTCTAAAGCCACAATTGATTCAATTGAAGTTATAATGCTCGTTCACACACACTAGGGTTGCATACTTTGTTCATATATTGTATTATTTGATTGTGTGTGAGTTGTGTGTGGTTAATCCCATTTAAATTGATTTTATTATTTTTTTGGGAAATTTTTAATAAATTTTAAATGTTTTTTTAATTAAAACTTGGTTTATAAAACTTTTGGCAGTTCGTCTAAATAGAGAGAAGAGAGAGAAAGAAACCCAAAATCATCCAAACCCTATTTTGTTTTCAAACCCTAAACTCATTTCTCCAAAAAGTAGTTTTTACCAAACACTATACCTGTGTGTTTAAGAGTGTTGTTGGTGGGGGTTTGAAGGTTGTTTAAAGGGTGTTATCCTCTGTTTTCGAGATCTTGTGTCCAACTTAGACATTTCATGTTAGATCTCTATTTCACTTTCATAGAAACAGTAGATCTGATTATTGCATGTCATATTACACTTAGATCTGCATATTTTAGTTTCTCATCTTAAGAAATCGCATTTGTTGATTACTATTCTGTAAATGTTTTTCAATACGTTAGAATCAACAAATTTATTTTCTGTTTCTAGTTCTTACGAAACAAGACTGTTGACCTAGTTGGAATCGCAATTGGCGATTTTCAATTTCAAAAATATTTTCAAAACCCTCTTAAATTAATTAAGACCTTGAACCGTCTTTCGAGCAAGGTAGCCTTGGATTCCGGGATTATTTGAAAGGTCAAATAAAGTTCTTTTTGTTTGTAAAGAAGAGAGAAGCTGAAAACAGCATCATTTAGATATGATATCTAATTTGCTAGGACTTATTTGTATAAATAAGTGTGTGTGTGTGTGTGTGTGCGCGCGCGCGCGCGCGCGCATGCATGTGTTAGAACAATGTCACAAACACTTTTCACACTACAACACAGAAGTGTTGTCTATAAGATCTTTAAACTACCAGAGTCGACGTAAAGACTGGAATAAAGTGGAGAAGTTAGCAAACTGAGAAAGCAACATCAACATCAGATCTGTAGAAAAGTTAGAATCAAACTAGTGGGTACATTTCTAAACTTGTATAGGTCTAATTAGTTTGCATGTGTGTTATATAGTTTGTAACTTGTATATTTTGTTTTAGTGGATTTTTGGTTTGTGACTTAGAAGTCACCGTGGATGTATCCTCAGTTGGGTGAGGTTTTACCATGTTAAAAATGCGTTGTCATTAATCTTTATACATCTCCTCATCTCATTCTTGTTGGTGTGATGAGTTTAATTGATTTAAACTGATTTACTAAACCAGTAATAAAATCTTGAACAAATCTTGTGCATGTTTTATTAAACACATCTTGTGAGTAGTCTATTTTGATTTAAAGAAAAGAGTTTGTTCAAAAAATAGTTCGGAGTTACTTCAATAGTTTAATCTTGTATTAAATGGCCTAAGTAACAGCTTTTTCAGATAGTCCTTGGTAGCCCAAAGCGTGTTATAATGCTCCTCCAGATGAACCTGGTCATATTTGAGTTGTTCTCCAGTGGTTCTGCCTCTACCCATTTGGTGAAGTAATATGTGCTAGCCAGCAAATACTTATGATTTTCAGATGCGGTAGGTAGTGGTTCAACAATATCTAGTCCCCATTGTGCGAATGGCCTTTGGCTTGATAAGGATTTCAGGTCGCTAACTGGATAGTGGACAATAGGAGAGTGCTTCTGGAATTTTTCACACTTGCGAACGTAAATTCCTGAGTCCTTTTGAATGTGAGGCAACCAGTAATCCTCCTTAATTGCTCGAAAGGCCAATGATCTTCCTCTTATGTGACTCCTACAAATACCCTTATGAAGCTCTCCAAGTACTTACTTTGTGTCATGTGGGTGAATTCACTGTAGATAAGGGTCTGTGAATGACTTTTTCTAGAGCTTTCTCCTTGGGGCGAGGTAAACATAGGTAGCCTTAACCATTGCTTGATGGGCGAACCTCTTTTTATCAGGTTGTATGTTGCTCCGTAAATAGGTGACGATGGGATCCATCCAACTGGGGGCCTTTTATGTGAGGAGGATTTACTGGACTACGACTTTCTAGTCAATGCTTGGTTGGGCGAAGAAATCTATCTGAATGGTTCTTCTTAAATCAGAGTCCACTACTGAACTCAGGGCTACTCAGGTATCCGCGTGACTGTTCTGCCCTCAGGGGAACTGTTGAATGTCAACTTTCTTAAACCCTATGATAAGTTCTCTTACCAAGATAAGGTAAGCTGCCATTCTATCATCCTTTGCATTGAAGTCCCCACTTATTTGCTTAGAGACCAGTTTGGAGTCACCGAACACGTGAAGGTGTTTTGGCCCTAGTAGTTGGGCCTTGTGTAATCCACCGACCAATGCTTCATATTAATCTTTGTTATTAGAGGCCTCAAATCCCAATCTAATTCCTTACTTTATGACAATGTCTTCTGGAGTGATGAGGACGATTCCTACTCCCGCCCCTTGGAATTGGAGGCTCCATCAACGTATAAGGACCAGTCCTTAGATCGTGCTTCCTCATGTATTGACTGCTTTGTTCCCTATTGGTCGATTGGCTGGTCCTTGTAAATTCAGTGATGAAGTCTTCCAGGACTTGTCCCTTAATTTCTATTTTCGTTTAAAACTGGATATCAAATCTTCTATGCTCCACCGACCGCTTTGATAGTCGTCCAGAGAGGTTGGCTTTCCAAAGAACAACTTTGAGGGGTAGGAAGTTATCACTGGTATTGAGTGAGCTTCAAAGTGATGTTTTAGTTTTCTTTAGGAGACCATAAATGCATAGGTGAACTTTCCCAGGTCCAGGTAGTGTTTTTCTACGTCCAAAAGCATCTTGCTAGCATAATAAAGTGGGTGTTATCCGCCCTCTTGTTGACACACTACAAACGAACTCATAGCTTGGTATGATACTTCCAAGTAAAGATACAACGAGTTTCCATCCTCTAGGATCACCAACAGGGGTAGCTTGCTAAGGCTGAATTTTATTTCCTCCAAAGATCTCAAAAAGTCATCGTTCAATATGAGACCTTTGTCCTTTTTCAAGAGATGGAAGAATAGTTGACAGCGTCCTCAAGACTTAGAAAATAAGTGATTGAGTGCTGCGAGCATCTTAGTGAGCTTCTGAACATCTCGCAATGTCTGTGGAGGTTGGACCCTGGTGATAGCGTCGATATGATCTGCATTGGCCTTCATTCATCTTTTATTGACTAGATAGCCCAAGAATTTCCTGACTGGACTCCGAATGAACACCTACTTGCATTAAGTTTCATCCAGTATTTCTTGAGGATCTCAAAGGTATTAGCTATGTCCGTGAGGTGGTCACCTTTGTGATTTTTCCTACGAAGCTAACCAATGGAACTGTGGCATCCTTGAGGTCGACGAGGTTCTTGTGGAATAACTCTAGGTACATCACTTTCGACGAACTCCCCCTGGTCCACGAGCATCTTGTCAACATCTTAATTAGAAGTTTTGAAGGTAATTACATGTGCGTCATTATGTGGAGTCCACACTCCGACCAAATCTTCTTCAGTGAAAATAATATGCTTATTATAGTCGACGTGCTTTCATCATCGGCACTTGTCCGCTTGGGTTTTAGTAGGGTCAATCTAAAATGCCTCCATGATGGCAGTGAACTTTTTTAGCTTCATTTGAACTACATTCCCTTGGATCTTCTTAAGGTCTGATGCCCAATGGATCACTGCGAACTCGTGTCCATGTCATCATCAAGGACATTTTCTAGCTTCTGGTCGCTAATGGTAATGACTTTATCTACTTTTTATTCTATGTGCTCATTGCGGTGGCTAGCTTGGGCTAGATCCTCTAAGTGTGAATTTAATGCCTTGTAATTTTCAGTCCTGTGGTTGCCCTCCTTGTGGAATGCGCATCTCAGTGCGTCATTTATTTTCGTTGGGTCTCAACCCATATTTTTGTTCCACTTGATCAATGGTTGGTCTTTGATCTTGCTCAAGATCTTTTAAATAGGTTCTTTGAAGACTGTGTTAATAGCCTAGAATGCCAAGGAAAGATCATTATTGTTCCTATTCTTGGAGCCATTCTTGCCCCCATTCTTGTTCCCCTTCTTTGGAGAATCACTCTTTTATCCTCATTCGGTTACCTTTAATCGATCATCGTCCCCTACATTAGAGTGAACCACACCTTATACTTTAGTATATTTCTCAATACGAGCCATGAGATCGTCAATACTGATGGCTTTTTTCTTAGTCAGGGACTGGTATAGCAAAGAGGTGGTTGGCAGACTAATTTTTAAGGATGCAATAACAACCTGCTCTAAGCAATCCTGGACTTCATTGAAGACTTCCCAATACCTCTTAGCATAATCACGAACACTTTCTCGTGGATTTTTCTTCATCATGAGCAGTGCATACATCCACTTAGGATGGGAGTTGCTAGTTATGAAGCGAGCAGTAAAAGCCTATGCTAGGGCCTTGAAGTTTCTGATCGACCTGTGAGGCATATTTTCGAACAACTTCTATGCTACGTCATGTAGGCTATAAGGGAAAATTCGACCCATCAACGTGTCGTTGTGGCTAGAAGTTCATAGCTTATTTGTATTACCGAATGTGGCCAATGGGATTTGTCTTCCCATTATAAATTTTAAACCTAGTAAAGGAAAACTTCTTCAGGGGTCCATCCTCTTCGATCGCCCTTGAGAAAGGGGGTTTTATGTGGGTATTGAGATCTCTCCTAGCCAAATTCATGGTAAACCTAGATCCTCGATGGACTGTATGTTGGTTCAACTCATTATGGACCAGAATCCTAATATCCTCATTCTATTGATCATTGCTTCTGTGGAGCCTTTCAGACTCGCCACGCTCCGATCGACCATGCTCTGATCTGCCACGTTCATTCTCTCCTGGTGGCATCTGGATCTCCTCCCTCGGCTACGAGTATTACTCGCCTGAGGACTAAGAGTCCTATCATGACGTTCCCTTATATCTCCATGGAGATCTCTATCCATCCATTCAAGTCACCTCTGAAGGAAATAAATCTCTTCCACCTAGAGTCATGTGGCCTCCTCTTGTTCTCTAAGCCTATCCTCATAAGCGTCGACCAACCTATGGATCTGCGTAGACCTAGGTGGTCCCTATCCCTCTTCAAAAGGCTGGCTTTCTTTGAAAAACCTGGGATTTTTATGATGGCGAATATGTGACCTAACCCTAGGTGGGACTGGGTCTTCTTGCACATCGCCAATCTGAGGAATGTTGCTGCTATGGTGAGACATCATGGGCTTTCTGCTAGTGAATGTTTTCAAAGGAATAGAAATCACTTCCCACCGATGGCTCCAATTGTGAGTACAAGAATTATCACAATAAATATCCACAAAAAAATCACAAAGAACAGAATTAAAAATCATGCACACATCAATGATATACATGGTTCGACAACTTGACTATGTCCACAAAGAGGATACTATATTAGTATAGTGTCTCTTAATGCTCGAGATTACATCCTTTTGCCCCTGGTCAGGGTTTACAATTTATAGATGCATAAAAGTAAGAAGTTGAGTTGTTTAGGGAACTCAATTAACACGTGAATAATTCGTGGTGTCCCTGAATCTCTCCTTTGAAATTTTTGGTAACCAGTTTGAATGTATCCGTAAGTGTTCTAGTGTGTTTCAAATACACATGAGTAAATTAAATTCTAATTTGGGCCGGGCAGCGCTTTAGGCAATCCGGGAATGTCGACTACTCCCATGGGCCATATTGAATGGGTCTTCACAATATATATATATATATATATATATTCTCTCCTTTTCCTTTGAAGATACTATGTATTGAGGCATCAATGAAAAAATTTGACCTTAGAAATTTTCTTTTCTTCTGCCTCTCTTTTCTTTTAGGGCCTTTGACATATTTCTCCTTCAATAGCCCTTTTACATTGCACACTCATATTTCTATAAAATATTATCAAACTCATGCAATGGTTTTTAGATACACAAATCCCCCATAGTAAACAATATTATGTATATGACAAGATTGATAGGAGAAAACCTCACTTATCTTATGTAATTTATAATTTATAATCCAAAAGAGATTGTGTAAAGTGTGTGAGGAGGCATATACATAGTGAATCCATCAAATAAAATTATTTTCGAACTACTCTATGAAAGAATGATTAAGAACAATCCATGAATAAAAAATCTTAAACAAATGTTCTAGACACATGGAAACATAGAAGTGAATGAGAATCAAACACTTCGATATGCCATAAAAAAACGCGTAAAACTAAACTACATATAAACAAAAATCTTTTTGAGTTTTAAAACATTTATTCAAAATGACTCAAAAAGCAAAGAAAATATTTTTGTAATTTTCACAATAAGACTTAAAAAATGGAAAATCAAAATACAAAAGATAAACACCATATAACTAAAAAATATATAACATGAAGCTTAAAATCTAGTGTATTAAAACATGCATACACAATCAACCGTAGGATATAACGTGAGAATGATCACGTGCAAGCATGCGAGAATGAACCAACCTAACATTTAATGCCTCTAAAACTGATTCCCTAACCTAAATAAATAAATACATAATGCCTCATGTTTTGATAACCATGGTGACACCGGATCTAGACTTTCTAGGACCTCTATTAAGATCATAACAAAAAGCCATAAGGTGACCTTTCCTACCACAATGAGAACATGTGTACATAGGAGGAATGTTACCTATGGGTTGACCTTGTCTAATATCATTGGTAGTGGTTAACACTCTAAAACAAACGTTGGTCTTTGCTTTAACGACGAAATAATTTGAATCATCGAAGCCAATACTATCACTCCTCGAGTCTCTTAAATCTTCTTCTAACTTCAAAAATCTAGACTCAAGCAAAGATTTTGACTCTTCAAACGTTAGGGAATACATATTCAAATTTTCAATAGTACCTAAAAGGTTATCTCTCTCCCCCTCATTGTAAGTAAAATTGTCCCTAAGAGTCTTTTCACATGCGATCAAAAATTTTATCAATTTATCAGTATCCTCATCGGCACATTTTTCACCCTAGTCTCAAACTTCTTAGAGACCATTAATTCTCTCTCTAAAACACAGACTCTATCACCACTCTCTTTATTGGACATTTTTAAATTTTAAATATCAAATTTCATATCCTTGAGCTTCTCACGAATGATATCCCTTTGATTTTGAAACATTCGTAAAAATTCAGTTTCATCTTTTAAGATAAAGTTATTTTTCAAGAAATTTAACTCTTTTTGTAAACTTCAAATTCAAACGAGTTAAACTTTTCTACGCAGTTATAAAGCTCATTACACTCCTCTGGAATATCAAAATCGTCGTTATCTCTAAACACATCGAATAACTTAACAATGCGATGACCCATTGAAAGAAATCAACAAACAATAAGAGAGAGAGAGACGTCAAATAACCCTAAAACGACATGAAGTTAAGGATCAATATGATAACTTAGTGCACATGCTCTGATACCAATTTGAAAAATGCTAGTGCCTTGGGGTCATATGGAAAAACAACCAAATTATATTTTTTTAACATTTTACATATGCATTAAATAAACCAAGCATCTTATTAAACAATTTACCAATTACAGTCTTGAACTAAGAATGCATCTAGGTGAGAATAAGCAAGAGTAAAAACAGTAAATCACAACATGATGATGTGAGAGTAAAATCCACAACGGAAAAATCTCGAACGACCCATATACACAAGTCCACTATGATATAACTCTTGTCACAAGGAAAAATTAGACTTACTCAAAGACTCGTTGGCTTTAATCCTTGATGCGGTAATTTCTCCCTTGCCACCTTCTTTGCAGCCACTGTTGGACACCTTCTAACAACCAAAGAATGCATGTGCTTTCCCACATCTCAATATCCTACTGATGTTATTTTTGTCGCGACCATTCCACCCATAACACAATAAAAAAAGGTTTCCACTGCCTTGAAACATTCTTTGTATAAGGAGCAAACAATTATCGTGGAACACAAAAGAGATCTTAGACAAAAATATAGATGTAGGATTTTTGGACCTCAATATTAGATATAAACTAGTGTGTGGGAGGACTTAAATAATACACTAGATTTCATTTTCACAAAAAAAAACTCAATAAAAACAGATGCCAAGCCTGAGTATTTATAGAAAACAACAATTTTGAGGCATCGCATTTTCTGAGGTAGGTCATTCAAATGAGAAATAAGGTTCGTTCAAACGATAATAGACACCTCATTCAAACCAAAAACAAGGTCATTCTAAGGACACATATATTCTAGTTTAAACGGAGATTGAACAAGATTTAAACGAGATTGATCTAATAAGTAGAAATAATGTAATTTGAAGTCGATTTAAATATTATTTGAATGAGATGCCTAAAATCATTTTAACGAAGTGAAGAACTCGTTCGAACGAAATAGGTAATCTCGTTTGAACAACAATGAAAGTTCGTTCGAATGAAATTAAAACCACAAAATATTTTTTCTTTTAAAAATAATTTTACGAAAAATTCCTCAAAACATTTTATCAAGAAACACCCAAACGAAATCCAGGGATCAATCATAAATACACATTCATAACTCATTAACATCCCTCAAATGATGAATACCAAACTCGACACGAAACACGATGTGTATGCAATATTAATTTATCTTGTCTGCTACAATCCTCAAGCACACATCCCATGCTTAAAGGGCAGACAACAAAAATCCTAACAACCTATGACTCAAACAAGTTTTGTCCGAACAATGAATTAAGCCAAACCATGAAAATTGACTTGATTTGAAAATTTATCCTTACAAATCTTCCCTCTGGCTATTCCGGGAAAAAACTCAAAAATAAAAGCTCTACTAGGTTGTTAAGCTAACTAAGACTCAATCCCACCCCAAAAAGAAAAAAATGTAAACGTCTGACTGACACTAACTTGAGTATTTTTTCTCTTATGAAACTTTGTCATATCACTTCTAAAACCGCACACTTAAACACGCCTTTCAAATGTAACCTGAATATAAAAAAATAAATTCTCATATAAAAATCCCTCCCCTTTTGTCTAATAATATTCACTTAAGATAGGACGTCTCCCCCTAATGTAAACATCTCTCCTGAGTTAAGGAGTTAGATATCATTTCTCCTTTTTTTCAAGAATAAACAAAGGTGTACACTGTTGAAAACTCCCCCTAAATGTAACAAAAGTAATCAAAAAGGAAAGAAAGTAATATCATGCGATGATATGAAGTGAAACATGGAATGACAAATAACTCAGCAACACAAACACACATAATCCAAATAATGAACAGAAGATACTAAATTTGAAGCATAAATGAGATACTAATGATGGCAAGAAGCAAACAATACTAATGTAATAATACAGCATTCCAATATGAATCAAAGATTAAGAATAAGACAAAGATGGATTAAATGCAAACGCAAAAACTCAGTATATATATATATATATATATATATATATATATATATATATATATATATATATATATAATAATGCTCTTGTGCGGACTAGTCCGCATTTTAAGAATGCGGACCGGATATGTGTCACCTGGCGGCGAGCCCATAAAAGAGAGAGAGTGTGCCTATAATTTAGGCGATAATTTCTAGGTGCACCGTAAATATATATATATATATATATATATATATATATATAATGCTCTTGTGCGGACTAGTCCGCATTTTAAGAATGTGGATCAGACATGTGTTACCTAACGGTGCACCTAGAAATTATCGCCTAAATTATAGGCGCACTCTCTCTCTTTTCTGGGCTCACCGCCAGGTGACACATGTCCGGTCCGCATTCTTAAAATGCGGACTAGTCCGCACAAGAGCAGGACTGTATATATATATATATACCAATGACGTACATCATATATAGGTATAAACACCCCAAAGAAGACACAAAACACGTAAGTTTACACACTAGAATAATATCAATGTGTTTAAATAAAGTTTTTATGGAGTGAAGGGACTTGAATTAAGAACAAAAGAAAAAATGACCCAGTGACTCAAAAATGTCCAAGGAATTCTATTTGACCACAAAAACTCATCAACTTCATTTTAGCTTCATTTTAGAAAAATAAAGAAGTCATATAGGATAAACATACGCCATGCACACTATCCTAGAAATGTTGATGATTCTCTGATCAAGGGCGTCAAATATTTAAGCTCAACTAGGACTCATTGTGCAGCCACAATGATATTTAATTTGACACACACACACACAGATATATATATATATATATATATATATATATATATATATATATATATATATATATATATATATATATATATATATATATATATATATATATATATATATATATATATATATATATATATATATATATATATATATATATATTCACTCCTTTTATTTTGAAGATACTAGATATTGAAGCATCAATGCAAAAATTTATCCTTGAAAAATTTTCTCTTCTTTTGCCTCTCTTTTCTTTTAGCCTCTTACAAACGGTGAACTTTTATGAAAAGGAGATTTCTCATTCTATAGACCTTTTCCATTTCACACTCAAATTTTTTTATTAAATAATATAAAGCCCATGCAATGGTTCTTACATGGACAAATTCCACATAGTGAAAAATATTATGTATATGATAAGGTTGATAGGAGAAACCCTCACTTAGTTCATGTAACATATGAAGTTATAATACAAATAATTTATCAATTTTAGTCTTGACCTAAGCATGCCTATATGTGAGAATGAGCAAGAGTAAAAATAGTAAATCACAATACAGTGATGCATGAAAAAAACCCAGAACATAAAAAACCTCAGACAAGCCAACGACACAAGGCCACTATGATATACGTCTCATTATAAGGACAAATTAGACTTACTCGAAGACTTGATGCCTTCAATACTTGATGAGCTTCTTCATTCCTTCTCACCTTCTTCCTAGAACTATTAGACGCCTTCCAATAGCCACATAACGTAGGGGCTTGTCTACCTCTCAGTATCTCACCGATCTTACTTGTATCGTGACCAACTTAACCACCACATAACATAAGCACGATCTCTACCTCCTTGAAACACTCTTTATATGAAGAGAAAATAACTATGTTGCAACACAAAAGAGATCTCAAATGGACATATAGATGTAGGAAAATTAAATCTCAAACTTGAATGTAAACTATAGTTTGGTAAGCTTGAGATAGGATCTAAATTTTGGTTTCACAAAAACTCTCAATGAAAACTGATGCCAAATCTGAGTATTTATAGAAAATATGAATTTAGAGGCAAGCCATTCGAACAAGAAACAATGTTCGTTCTAATGATAATAGCAATCTCATTCAGATAAAGCAATAAGATCATTTAAATGACAAAACTATTCTCATTTCAATAGAGATCGAACAAGCTTTGAACGAGGTTGATCAGATAAGCAGAGAAAATGTCGTTTGAATTCCATTTGAGTCTTGTTTGAAAAATATGCCTAAACTCATTTTAAGGAATTGAAGAACTCATTCAAACGAAGTATGTAACCTCGTTTGAGTGACAATGAAAGTTGGTTCGAATGAAATAAAATCCAAAAAATATTCTTTTTTTTTAAAACCATTTTACAAAAAATGCCTCAAAACATTTCATAAATAAAAACCTAAATAAAATCCAGGGATCAAACATAAATATGCATTCATACCTCATTAATATCCCCTAGATGAGGAAGATGAAACTCGCCACGAAACACGATGTGTACACAATATTGATTTATCTTGGCCGCTACGATCTTCAAACATGTATCACATGCTTGAATGACAAACAACTAAAATCCTATCAACCTATGACACAAACAAGTTTTGTCCAAACACATAATAAAGACAATACATACAAATGGAAACGATTAAAAAATTTGTCCTTACAGACTTTTAATCCCGTCCGAGTTTTGAATCACTCTATTCCTAACATTGAAAAGGCGTTTGTTAGTAGTAGTAATGATAATAGTGATAAAGATGTTCTCCAAACTTTTTACAACAAGTTACAAAAAAAAACCAAAAGTTTTATAAAAGGAAGTGCTGTTAGGAAGAGTGAAGTTCATTCATTATCTCAATTGCTCGTTGAAAAGGATATTTTTTATAAAAGATAAAAACCCTTGAGATTGAGAAAATCAAAATTTTCAATGAGCTTATTTTCACAAAAGAAGAAAATGATATTTTCAAGCCTTGTAAGCTTATGGTCGATCATTCCCTATTTTCGAAACTTAAAGCCATTTATTTTGACATTAATTACCTTCTGGACTTTATTGATGAATTAAAAGTCCCAAAAGAGGATTCTAAAGAAGATGATGAATATTTGTCAAATTTATTTAGAGAAAGAGATTATTTGCCCATCTCATTGAAAATTTTGAAAAAGGAGCATCAAATTTATGAAGAATCCAATGTGAATGTTTTAAAAAATATTGAACATCTTGAAAAGGGCTTGGATTCTATTAAATTAGAGATTCTTATAGGAGAGATAATTTTTATCAAACCTTTATCATCAAATGGAATAACACCCATTATAAATTTTTCCATATGTTCTAGAAATAAAGGGAAGTAAGTTGTCAATCATTTAAAGGGGAAGAATGTTGTTTCTCCCACTTGTGCTAACACAAATCACATGCTTAATCATAAGAGACCCAAAAGGAGACTTTTGTTCCTATTGTCACAAAGGGGTCATCATAAATATTGTTGTTTTATGTTGAAAAAGATTAACATTTCGATAAGGCTTCTCCCAAGACACCTCCACATGTGCCTCATATTAAGTCCATAAATATGTTTATTGTAGTAGGAAAGGAAATTTGAGAGAATTTTGTTATTTTAGTAATTCAACCATCACTTCCATAATTCTAGGAAGAATTATAGCTTTGGTAGGAATAACACCTTAGGCAAGAAACGTGAACATCCTAGGTATGTTCATAGAAAATGGGTAAAAGAATTGCTAATACGCCCAAGATTCAACCTACTATCGATTAGCCTCATGTTAGACAAACATGAATCAGGAAGGATCATTTACATTTTGTAGATTTGAAAATTAGACCAAATCATTTGTTGATCCCCTTGACTTTTACTTGATAGAAGGTTTTTCTATGATCTTAGCACTTCTTAGAACACTTATCCTGTTCCTTAGCCCATTCTACTTCGTTTAAATATTTATTTTCACAATTTGTTTTAAGATACTTTTTAATTGTGGTTTTATAGGTCACTCTGCTAAAATTCTAAGACTAATGTAGTTGACTTGCTTCCATGCGATGTTTTATCTTGGTTGTGTTTATGACTATTAACTCCACATTTAGAATTCAAGAGCTTTGAAAATCTATGGTTTTTCTAGCTTAATTTATCTTAAGTAAAAGTCTAAACCGTATCATATACACCGCACAATATTTTATGCACTATCATATTAACTAGAGAACAAAGTTTTTTTTAGTAATGCTTTATAGAATCTTCAAAATGTATGTGAAATGAAAAAAGGGTGTCATTTTAAGCTTCATATGTGTGAGATTTTATCTTCATGGTTGGAGTTGAATATGATATATATGTCAAAATATGAGAGATTATGTGGTTAAGACTACAACTTTGATTGGATAATACTACCTTTGAAAATTGAAAATAGTATTCCATCATAGTAATGAATGTGTGAAAGCGACCACTTGCAAATAAAAAAAATTAAAGCGATGTTTCAGAGATTTATATCCATCCAAAAAACTTAAAACAAGGTTTTTGACCAAAGATGTAAAACAATGTTTTAACCAAAGAACTGCTTAATGATGAAGAAAAAAGTGTTAATCGGATATTTTCCTTTTTCAAAGAAAATGAAACTTTATTAGGAACAATCTTTTAAAGTTTAAAATTTCCATGTATAACTTTTCGTTTGATATGTGTTTTGATTTCATTCAAAAAATGATCATGTTTATACACTTGTTTCTCTCACACGAGTTATATCCTCTTTGCTCTCTTACATTAACTCGGAAACATGCTATGAATGTTTAACTAGCTAGTTTATTCTCCATATAGATTAGTTAAAATAACCATTTAAACCTTGACTTGGCAATTCATAACCCAAATATTCGAACTTTATTTATCAAAGTCATTTTAGGAAGGGGATACTTTGAGACTGATCATTTTGTATCATTTGTGAATGGTTCCTTTTAATTGAGCAGTCATTTGGGAGAGTGGAAATTCTCTAGACATCCATGTGTCCAATGAAGTGGTTTTCTCCGAAATGACATTCCTCGTTATTCCAGCGAAGGCCGTGACCAGTGTGAAGGTTCGTTGCAGAGACAATGCGTTTTAAAGGGCATCATGATCTCTTTTTTATCACTTTTGTAAAATACCTTTCTCTCTCTACTTAGAAATCCAGTCAACCCTACTCCACATTTGGACACATTTGAAGTTTTTTTAGATTTTCTCTGTCTTTTCCTCTTATATAAATCATTCGGTAAGATTCTTATGCACTTTACCTACTAAATCAGGAATTTATTGTGACATTATTTTATGGGTTTGAGGATTTTTTGTTCCTTGTGTCCTTCTAGAGTTACTTCTTAACTCTATTAAGGTTTATTTTATACTATTCCTTGTTTATATGAGTTGGACTCCACGAATTTGACTTATATCACATATGTTGAGTATTTCTTTTGATTTTTGATCTTGGAATTTCTTTTGGATCCCATTCCTTTCATACTATGCACGTGATTTTAAGAGACTAAGGTCTAAAGAAGACTCTTCCACTCCCAAGGAATCGTTTCCTCCCTGTTTTGCTAACCCAGAAGAATTCAAAAGCTTTGTGAATTTCCAACTTCGTGCCATCCACTATGAGTGCACCATCGATTAGAATTATCTTAAATGAAATCATCCACAATGATCAGGTGGTTTAAGGAACACGGTTGGTTGAATGTTGGAAACCAATGTATTAACAAAGAAAGAGTATTTCATAATCTTGTCAGTTAATTTTAGACCATGGTTGTGATGACTGAGTTTATTCTTTTATCATTCGTGAGGTTTCCATCACCATTTCCCCTGATATTCTTAGGGAGATTTATAGTTTACCCCGCATTTATAACCCTATCTTTCCCTACCAACAAGATTGTTTTCTAGTATACATGATGTGGTCACTGAAACCACAAATGGAGAGATCATAGAAGCACCCCAAGCCTACCTCATTAACTTTTACTACTTTCTCCATATACTTATCTTTGCAAACATTAACCAAAAATCACACCATAATATTATCCCTCCATATAACTTCTTGTTTCTACATGCGGTATGTATTATCGTTACCATGGATTTGGGAAAAATTCTATATGATGCTTGGTGGAACATGTGCAAAGTACATGAAAAGGAAATCGACCTTCTCATTGGTTTGGACATTTTATTCATTGTTTACTTCTTTCTATAGATGTTCATATTTTTCAAGAGAAAAGAATGAACTGATCGGTGAGATGATAACCTATCTCAATTTCCTTAATGGAATCAATAAGCAAAATGAAATACCTCCAACCCCTTATGAAAGCAATGTCAAAGAGGTTCTCAACCAAGCACTTGGTAATGATGCCTCCCATCCATGGTGTAGGACGATAAACTCCTCTAGCACCCATATTATTGGTGATCAGATCGCGCATGTTTCTGTTGGGGTTGCTAACCTAATACATCTTGAGTTCATCACATTATAGACACTTATTTTCTCATAGATAGAGACCATGTGGAGAGACATTATTGATCTCCGATTAGAGGTCCGAGTTCACCGTCAATATTGTGGCGACTCTGCTGGTGATGAGGATAATGAAGGTGAAGATTATTTTGTGGTGATAGTCTTTGTTGGTGATTGGGTTGCATTTACATCCTTTGTTATCATAGAATTTATTCAGTTGTTACTATTTTAGTGACTTTTGTATGACAACTTTAGATATTTTGGTTGTGAAGTTCGCAGGTTGGAGTACAAGTTTTAATTAAGCTCTTATAAGCTTCTTTGGATACTTTCGATGGCATTTTTACATCATATTATATATCTTGACTTTGTTTAATTCCATCTCTATCATGACTATTTATCTTTTAGTTCTTAGCTCATTATAGTATGTTCTTTCATTTGGCACACCGTGGATTATATAGGTTTTCTATTCACTCACTTGCCTTATTGACTACTAACTCATGATTATATACTTTCTTGCTCGCACACATGGCTCATTATATATATTTTATAGTGCTCTTTGAATCGTATTTGTGTTAAATGCTTTAGCTAGATTGTGTTATTTTGATATTTCTATTAGTGAAATATTGACTAGATTCCTTAAATGAAATATTCTATCTTTGCTTAATTTTGATTGATATAACTCATCATATGATCATTTTTAGCACACTTTGTTTAGTTTAATGTCTCTTTAGCTTTGTCAATTTCATGAAAAAGGGCAGAAAGATTAGATTAAGCGGGAGTCCTAATTACAAACATATATTGATTTGGTTGATGATAAACTAATTGAACATAGAGTATATATTTAAGAAATTTAATACATATCTCAATATGGCTTATAAAATTAGATATTTTCATTTCTAGAACTTATATACACACCTTAGAATGATGAATCACTTATATATCTTATTCATCACATGTTTTCTATTTAAATTTCTCATTACATTGTTATTGTTATATATCTTTTGTTGAGAATGTATGACAAATTAACATGCACAAGATATCTTCGGGACTCTTATCTTTGAAGATTTTTAGTATAGGTTTGTCTTATGCCTTTGGTCGGGTTTGTATCTATATGTCATAATTAATCTTTATTTTTGTATATTTTATCACGGAATAGACAAAGGGGGATATTGTAAGAGTATGAATTTTACTCATGTTCCCTAATAAGACTAGATTGTCTTATTCCATTGACCAAAATAGAGGTTGAGTCTTATTCTTGAGGTTGTTCCGGAAAATCTTCATGAAAATCATTCGACGTACATCCTAACCTTCATGCCTATCCTTTTTATACCACTATTAAGGAAGGTAAATGGACACGTAAACTCAAACATATTTTACTGACACAAGTTCTCTTTATACAAAATACTTTTTATATGTGTGTTTGTGTGTTGATATGGATTTTTGGACTAATCCATGAAATGAAATAATTTTTTTGGAAAAATCTTATAAATTCATTTCATAAAGGCTGTCGAGGTTTATCACTGGAGACCTTCTCCCTAGAAAGACTTTTTCTCAGTGCAAGCGACAGTGTCTCACTGTCTGTGCCATAGTCTAGAGATCTTCCTCTTTATGTTGCATTGTATCCTCGCTGCAGGATCACCACAGCAACACAAAAAAAGTCACCTTTTTAAATAGATTGGTAACATCTTTCTCGATACTTGTGCAAACTAAATATCTGACCATATATATTTTCCTTTTACACCATATCACTTCATGTAAGACTACTCCTTACCTATTTGTCCCTAAAAGGTATTCTTCCAAGCATGTGTGTATAAATAAGTATTTTTGTCTTCATTTTTATGAGAGAGTGTAAGTGAGTTTGTGAGTTCTTTGTGGACAAAATATTTTTGGCCATTTTCACATGAATCATTTTTAGCAGAGAAAAATCTTTGGATAAAAATAAACTTCTTCTTGTATTGAATCTTATATTCTTCCAAGTTTTATAATCTTGTTTTTCTATTCAATATATTTGAGAGATATTTTAACTTTAAATACTTGTGAAATTTAAAAACATTTTGAAGTGAACTTGTTTTCTTTAATATATTTTTGAAACCTTGAACAAATATCTTTCTTATTTTTCTTGTGTTTGTTGACATTTGGGATTCCTATGGCATGGGATCTCCCCCAAAGGGGAGAACAAATCAGTGCATGGGGGGATAAAAAAGGGAAGTCCTATTTCCTCCACTCATGCAATCTTCGCGGGCTCCCACGAATATCATTTGGTCATCGTCAAAAGGGGATGAAAAGATAGAAAATAGAGTCGCCAACCTTTTTTTCTCAAACCATGAAAAATATGTAGTCGTACCTAAAGAAACGACACTAAAGACAAACTGTACGAAACTAAAGAGCTCGAGGGTTCAAGGACTAATTTACGGAATAAAAAGGTGTTAAACACCCATTCCTCCCTTTTGATCTCTCATGGGATATGATAATATTCTCCTTTTTCTCCAAGATGTAACTCATATGTATAATGTGTGTGTGTGTGTGTTATGAAACTAGGTGAGATAAAGAAGTTGTCTTACTTACATTATGGGAAAGATCGAGATGAGTCATGTTAAGGAGTATAAAAAGAAAGAAAAAATTCTACAAGGTAACCAAAATGAGATCAGCGCGTCGGATCATAATCATTTCTAATGAATGGAATACGTACGTCTAGCGGAGCCACTAAAAATATGATAAAACAAGTCTACGATATGTGCAATACGCAGGACCATAACCCACTATGAGGAAGTGGACATATATGTCTATCAGGATTGCAAAAAACGAAATATAATAAAAGAATATGAAAATATAATGCAAGTAACCGCCGGATCACGATTCACCATGAGGAAGTCAATGTGCATGTCTGACGAGTTCACTAGTATATATATATATATATATATATATATATATATATATATATATATATATATATATATATATTCATAATAATGTTAAATTTGAGAATAAGAACGTAAACAAATAAACAAAATAGGACTTGAATCCCGAGAATAACTCGAGATGCGTATGTAGATAAAAAAGTTATCAAAGTCCACGTATTTCGGTAAACACACAAGGGTAGGATTTAACCCATGAATCCTAAATTATAATCTCCCTTAGTTTGTTAAAGAAAAGTGCACAAGTGTACATCGTGTGAAAAAAGTTAAGAAATTCTACTTTAGGGTTTAAAGTTGAACCCTCTTTATTTCTTTTTTAGTTTTATGCAAATATGTTTTGTGTGTACTAATAATAAAAAAAATGATTAATTGAGTTGAGAAAGTAAATATATCAGAAGTGAAGGAAAAAGTAAATGAATAACACTAATTAAATGAGATGTAAAAGGGTAGAACGATACCTCCTATTGAACTTTGCTACTAATTTTGAAGTGGTGTAGGCTGATTTTTATGGTAGTTAAATGGTGGTGGAGTAAAGATAACATGGGTGGCAAAATGTGGGGTGAAAGTGATGTAAGAAAAGTGGAGAAAGTGTTTCGAAAATAGAATTTTTAGGATGACGACGCACTAATTTTGAGGCAGAGAATGTTCGAATTGCTAAAAAGAGGGTCATTGGGAATGTGATCATAGCCTCTTTAAATAACCAAAAATAGGGTTTGGGGGTTTGTCGATCGTCATAGGCCTTTACTTGCCTATCGGTATACCTTTCGCTTGCTGGAGAAGTAAAGTACACCTCTGCTTATAGGCAGAAAGGGTACGGGATGCCTAGATGCAGTCCAAAAAGGACTTTTACGGGAAAAAAAATGGCATAAAATGCAAATCGTATCTTCAAAGCACCCAAAGACGAAACCGTTGGAAAGTTTATTCATAACCCTATGAAAATCAATCAGGCCACTCTCAAGTTATAGATCTAATCAAAGTCAAATGGGTCTCGAAAGCACCCAATGGACTCTTGATGGAGTTTCTCAGAGTAAAAAAGGCAAGTACACGCGAATTGTAAGGCCGATTTGTGCACGGTATGAACCGTTGGAAAAGGTATTCATAGTCCTATGAAATTTTTATGATCTAATATCAGGTGGAGAGCTGATCAAAGTTAAACAGAGCTAGGGAGCATCCGGTAGCCCCTAAGTCAAGGTTTGGAATTGTACCTGGGTTTCGAGGGTGAAAGAAAAACTGTTAGGTATTTGAGGAGGTATTTGAATACTACTAGGATGGGGAATCGACATAGTCCCTCGATAGGAAATCTTGGAATAAGTGAAGGTCGTCGAAAGATACATACCACTAAGAAGTTTAATAGTTGTAACAGCTTGTGATTTTTTAACCGATTTTATTTAAATTAATTCGGATTTTGGAAAAATAAAATTTGGGGATCTATTTAATTTTGGTATGTAAAAGTGTTATTTTTTAGATATAAAAACAAGATTTTAAGTGGAATTTAAATCGGGATTAAAATTTGGAAATTATAACTTTTTGTATAAAAATCTAGGGAGGATCCAACCTAAGGAGGATTAAAAAAATAAAAATAAATAAAAATTTGACCATTCGATACAGTTGAATTGTTTACAGCAGCTCCATCTCACCATTCTCTATACTATACTAAAATTTTAGCCAATTCTAACGGTTCGATCATCCGTAATAAAATTTCGAGTGTTTGTGTTTAATTAAGACTCAAACTCATTTTAGTATATAAAAATAAAGTGATGAGTTTAGGACTTTTAAAACACATTTTAGCCTTCTAAAAAATTAGTAGCCCATTCTATTTTCATCTTCTTCCATCCAAAAAATTCTATCACCATTTAAACCAAGATTTCAGTCTAAGATTTGAAGGCTTATTTGGTGTTTTTTCGAGTTTAGGCTAAACGGGTTTTGATTGTTATCGTGAGAGGAAAGTATTGGTGTAATCAGAATTTTGAGGCAAAATATTTTAAGTTTCTTGTGATGATTTTAAGGTATGGGGTTTACGCAATATGTTCATTGAATATCTCGGGAGTAGTCATTTTGTTCCTCATTTATTTTTACTCATATTGTTGATATCTTATTGGAATTTAAAATATTTATTCGATTGAGATATTGTATTTGTTGATGTGCATGGTGTCATGAAAGTTTTATATGGCACGGATAATGATCACCAGCCAATAGTCCAAAATCCAATAGCCAGGCAAAGGTTTTATGAAGCTTAGGTGAGGTTAGGTGAGGTGAGGTGAGGTGAGGTGGGGCCTGGTGACCTATTGATGTGTTATTGAGAAATTAAATTGGTATAATGCTTGGATGTCGCATTGGACTTGAATTTGGATTCGTATTGTTGCATTTTATTCATCTTTATTGTTTTGAGCATCTATTCTTGTCATATTATGTACTTCCCCGTATTTTTCTTTTAGTGGCAGGTTAGCATGAATTTGGACGCTATGGATTTTTAGTGGATTTTAGAGAACGGCGTTTGGAGGATTTTGTTTTTCTATAGCTTAGTAGTGTAATTTAATTGGAGAGCTTAGCATTATTTTCAGAGGAATTTAAGTGTAATTATTTCGGAAGTGTAAATTTTGGATTCTTTATATTTATTTTATGGAATATAGATGCTCTATACTAATTTTTGAGGATTTAGTTTAGTTTTAATCGTAGTAGCACCTTGTATTTTACACGAGGTATTACAAGAGTTTTGAGGTCATAGGCTTCACACATAGCATCTAAGGAGAGTACGTCACCAATTCAGCAAGTTAAAGCCATTATTGGGGATTAAGGGAGGTAGCAACAAAATTCAGAGGGTCAAGGGCGATTATGAGGGTTTAGGTCAATTCTGAGGACCTAAAGTGTGAAAGCGACCGATTCAGAGGGTCGAGGCTAATTCTTTGGGCCTAGGTCAATTCTGTGGACCTAAAGAGCAAAATCTATCGATTTAAAAAGTATATGCCAATTTTATGCACCTAGATTAATTATGCAGCCGTAAAGAGTGGAAGCGATTATTTTAGAGGGACGAGGTGAATTCTACAGACCTAGGTTTAGTCTACAAACTTAAATAGTGAGGGTAACCGATTCAGGGGGTTGAGACAAATTTTACGGACCTAGGTTTATTTTATGGACCTAAAGAGTGAAGGAGATCGATTCAGAGGGTCGAGGCCAATTCTATGGACCTTGGCCAATTCTTTGGAGCTAAAGACTGGATATTGTTTGATAAATGCACCAACATGAACAGTGTATTTTCATTCTTATCCTGTTTAAGAGTATGTCAATGAATATATCTCTATGAATGATGGCACATTTTGATTTGAAAATTTGTGAATTTTTTGTGTTTTTAAATTTTTTTCTCCTTTAGGGATTTTTTTAAAAATTTTCGAAGAAATTTTTGGATTTTTTTTTGTCAAAATTAGGGGAGACTGTTGATAGGCATAGGTAGAGGTGTGCCTAATCTACATGAACTTTAATTTTCCACCGAGAATTTATTTATTGCATCGGTAAGAAAGAACTTAAAATTACACATCTTTTCGTAATTGTTTTCTAGGAAGGAACACCCTGGAAAAACTTTGTAAACAGGTTATTTTGATAAAGAATAATTAATTGGAAAGATGGAAAAAAAAGGGGAAAGGTATAATTGAATAATAGCGGACCCTCAGATGGCCATAATTGCGTTGTGGATGTCTCGTCATCAGATTATGGCTCCTACTATAGTGCCAAAGATATTGAATGGCCAGGATCATTCGAAGGAATGTCGGGCTAACTTTTAACGAGGCAGCCCCATGATGTTGTTCATATGGATGTCGGAGAGAGTTCACCTGGTGATTCGTCCTGAGTACCCTCTGATAAGTGTCCCTAACTTGTTAGCATGGTACCTTTACAACTTTGGCCCATCTATAGACAACTGGGTGATTTGGCTTGTGGAGGATGGGGGAAGAAATATTTGTCGGTCAGTGCCATGGTGTGGTGACATGCATCCTATTTTACAATTGAATGACAGGTGCTATGAGAGATTGGTAGGCCTTCGCCAGACTTCTAACTATTTTCCTTAATGACTTCCGCGTTAAGTATTCTGGGAGAATATTGTTCCTCCTCAAGAAACAAGCTTCTTTTTGTAGAGGATATGACTGGATGTCTTAGAATGATTTTTGGACCTTTGTGGTAGTCCCTCTGTCTGTTTACACGTCCATCCTAGTTCGTTGGGGATCTTGGGTTTATACCTAGGGATTATTTGAAATGTCTATGGAAAAAGGTGGTTATGAAGGTCTATACTGAGGAGACGGAGTAGAAGTGGCTTGTGATGTTTGAAATAGAGGAGGGCGTTATAATTTCATCCAAACTGATCATGGTGTACCATCGTACGGAGGCAAACGAAAGTGTAGTTCGGATTGGGATTCCCTGGGTCCTCTAAGGACTGGTAATAATGATGAGGCGGGTCCGTATGGCAGTTTAAGTGGGTTTTATAGGAACATGGGGGAAAGTTTGGCAATATATATTGTTGTATGAAGGTGAGCTTATGGTGTTGGTAAGGTGTTTTTGTTGTTCTTTCGTTCTCTCCATTGATTCATCATGTAATCGCCGTGTTTCATATTTAGTCAAAAAAATGGGATGATATTTTCGACATATTTTATTGTGCCTTTGAAGAATCTCTTTTATTTGAATTGTCTATACCGATCGCTAAGGCATACATAATCCTTTTATTTATTTAAATGATGAGAGAGACTAATGTTCTCTATGGGAGAAAATAATATCATTTTGTGAAAAGAAAGGATCATGTCAAAAATATTTTATGGGATACCTACGTACCTTTGTGGGGCTTAAAAAATGTGAGTTTTTCTTTAAAAATATGAGTTTGTGAGGATAAAGTCCCACATAATTCTGAGAAAATAGGGAATATTCTTTATTCAAATGGTGAAAAGAGTCGCATCGCGATGATAGTTGGACTTAGGGGTAGAATTTCTAAAGAGGATCCAAATTGACTAGACGTGCTATCTCTTCTCCATCGAGATATATGAGAAAAATGAAGCCACTTGAAAGAAGTTTCTTCATGATGTAGGGCTCGATCCAATTGTTCTTGAATTTCCCTCTTAGAACCCAGATGGGTTCTATGATTTCTTTGAGGGCGTGATCTCCTTCCTGCACATGCAGTCTTTGAACTTTTTATTGAATGATTGTGCAATACAGAGGTGGCACATTTATATATGTTATAGGTCTTTTAATCTTCTTTCATTCAAGAGTAAGAGTTTGTCGTAGAACCTTTGTTACTAATTTACTTCGCCGACCTGACTTTTAAGCATGACTTATAGGGAGGGTATTTCGAGTTCGACAGGTATGACCACAACCATGACATATATTAGAGATTAAGGGGTATCCCCAATGGGTGATCTGATGATGGTACGATATCCCCAGAGAGCATATGAGCACCAGTTTACCCAATCACTACAACTTTCAATCGTTTTGCTGATTGTGGACTTGAGGTTTTTGTTGATGACTTCGATGGACCCATTGGTTTGAGGTTGGTAGGGGGAGGAGTTGTGACTTTAAATTCCATACTCATCAACTGACTCTATGACTCCAATTTCAAAATGGTGCCCATTGATTAATACCAGCTCATAGGGAACTCCGTAGTAGCAAATGATATTCTTTCTGATGAACTTGGCTACTTTATTTGTTATTTAACATTGTGTATGACTCAACTTCAACTCATTTTGTGAAGTAATAAATGGCGACCATGATGAACTTATGTCCATTTAGTGCCCTGGGAGTGACTTTCCCAAAATGTTAATACCCCAAGTTGAGAAGAGACAAGGTGAATTCATGTTGTACAACTCTCAGGGAGGCAAGTGTTGAAGATCGGAAAGTTGTTGGCATTTGAGACATCTTCTGACATAAACACGTAGTTTTGAACCATGGTTGTCCAGTAATTTCCTTTATGAATATGATATTCTTGGCAAGTATATGGCTACTCATGTGGGGACCACATTCTCCGTTGTGATTTTCTGTATCATGTCCTTGACCTCAGCCCCTGCTATGAAATGCATATGGGTTCTATCGAAATTTCCCTAAAAGAGTGCCTTGTCACAGATGATGTACTGAGCAATAAGCCTGTGAAGGGTTGTGCGGTCTTTCCTTATAGCATCCTGAGGATATCTACCATGCTTGAGGAGGCACCAAATATCATAATACCATAATCCAGCTCTGTTCGGATCTTCTTCTGTTACGAGCTCGATGTGCTAGAAGTGAGTGGGTGTTTCCTAGTTCTGGACTAGTTTGGAGGCCATTGTTATTCCCTCGAGCATGTCGACAAAGCGGCTAGGGTTGGCAATGCATCAGCTAAGCTGTTTCTTGAGCGAGGAATGTAATGGAAGGTGATACGTTCAAATTGGGAGACAAGCTCTTTGAGGTGAACATAAAAGTGTAGGAGTTTTTTTTATCTTTTACTTTCCACTTTTTGATGATTTTCCCTACGATGAGAGTTGAATCTCAATAGACATCGATGAACCTGACTCCTTTATCGAGGGAAATCCTGAGACCTACGCTACACGCTTCATACTATGTCATGCTTTTTATATAAGGGAAGTCTAACTTGATGGCGATGGGAGTGTGAGAATTGTTAGGAGTGATCATGAGTATCCTAATACCATATCCCTTATTGTTAGCAACTCCATGAAAAAATATCTTCCATCTGAGCTCATCAAGGGAAGTGTAAAGAATGTCTTCATCTGAGAACTCATAAATCTATACCTCGACTCCTTGCAAGATATTAAAAAATGGCTCTTCTCTTCATGGCCTTTTGAGTAACATAACCGATGTCGAATTCAACTAGTAACATCAACCATTGAGCCTTACAACAAGACAATGAAGACTTCTCTAATAGGTATTCAATCAGATCCATTAGGGAAACTAATTTGACAGGGAATGTGAGCATATAATACTTAATCTTTTGCATGACCCAGACTAAGGCGACACATGCATTTTCCACTGCGGTATAGTTCATCCTGTACCTCGCTAGCGTTCGACTTCCGTAGTAGGTGGCTCTTTCTTTTCATCATTCTTTATAGTATTGGGTTATCATATCCCCGGTCGTGGTGTCCATGATGATGATGTATAGAAGGAGAGAAAGACTTTGCTATGGAGGCACGAGCACTGAAGGTTGGCTAAGGTATTGATTGATCTGATCAAAGGCTTCTTAAAAGTCTTCGTTCAATAATTTGGTTGAATCCTTTCAAAGAAGCTTGAAGATGGGCTCATAGATGGAGGTTAGTTAGCTAAAGAACTGACTGATGAATTGGAGTTTTCCCAGGAAGCCGTAAACTTCTATTTTTATCTGAGGTGGTGGAATTTTAAGAATCTCTCTTGGTTTGGAAGGGTCTGCTTTGATCCCCTTCTTGCTGACCATGAAACTGAGGAGTTTCCTCGTCGTGATGCGAAAAATATATTTCTATGGGTTGAGGCGCATCTAATATTGTCGCAGCCGTTCAAAGAATTTTCTAAAGGCAGGGATATGACCTTCTTGAGTTTTGGACTTAATGATCATATCGTCAACATAGACTTCAACGTCGTTGTGGATAAGATCGTGAAAAATAGTTATAGTTACCCTTTGGTAGATAGCTCCAGTATTTTTGAGATCGAATGGCATAACCATATAAAAAAGGTTTCTCTTGGGGTGATAAAGGCGGTCTTTTCTTGATGATTGGGATGCCTCTTGATCTCGTTATACGAGGTGAAACCATCAACAAATGATTTGAGGGCATGACTGAAAGTGTTATCGATAATCAAGTTTGAGTGACATTTTTATTTTTTTTCTTCTCTTGACTTTTCATTCTTAAAGTTGTACCACTTATTTGTATATGTTTGTATTTGGTGGTATTTTATAATGCAACAATGAATGCATTTAAGTTTCTTTGAGATTTTAATGTTTATGTATTTTTTCTCAACAATGTCATCGATTTGACAACCAACTTTGTATATGGATATATAAATTCAAAATTCAAAAAATTTGGCAAGCTGTTTTCCTCACGCAAGGATCGGTTTGGTTAAAGATAAAATATTAAGGCGTACAAAATGAACTACAATTATTAACCACATATTTAGAGTTAATGGTCTGTCTGATTGACGTTGATTTTTTTCAATGAAAAATAGTTATTTTACTATTTTTATTATTTGGCATTTGATTTCAAATACATTTTACGAAAGAAAATGGTAAGAGGTATTTAAATTACTTCATAGATTTATCATTTTCACCCCCAAAATTGATTTCATGGAAAACTCTAAAAGTTAGATCAAACCAATTTTATATTTTTCCATTCATTTTTCAAATTCTTCAATAATTTTTCAACTTTGAAGTGAACGCACCAAAAAAAAATTGTTCGTTTGAAATTATAAATAAGTGCACACGGCATAATAACACAATTTTAAATAAAAATAGCAAAAAAGATTTGACGGCACATAGATCAAATTATATATCACTATTTTTTCATCCGCGCAAATTATTTGATCTTAAACTGGGCGCAGGGCCATTTTATTATAAGATTGTCATAATATTAATCCATCCCTCATTAGAAGAGTTCTGGCTCCGCCCTATCCCCATTTAACGTAATCAATTTCCTTTCGATAAAATGTAAAGAAAAGAGATGCTTTATTTTATATAAAAACTATCAAAAACATTTTACTGTTAAATGTAATATCTCTGCCTTCTTTATCACAGTTATATTTGTATTCCTAATACACTACGTTTTCCATTAAAAATCTCATAAAGTGACATAAAACGCCTTAAGAAAATATTGTAAAATTACCGTAGAACTTGAAAGAAAGAAAGAAAGTTCCTAAAATTTCACCCAAAATGTGAGAGAAACTACGTTCCACTTATAATAGGAGAAAAACTACATTCATTTAATGCATATTCGTGCATGCAACTGGTAGCCACCAACAAACTGACATTAGACTTACAGGTAACTACATTAAGCTTTTTATCCTCCCACGGAAACTCGAAGAACCATTGTTACATCAGTCTGAGTACTTCACATCTTCATAGTGATTCCTAAACCCAGTTCAGCTAATCAAGAACCAACCCTGATGAGCTAGCTCCCTGTGGCCCAGCCATCTCAGAGTGTTGGTTCTTGGTATTCATTATCTCAAAAATGTTGGCAATTGCAGATGTTTGCTCGTAATCAGAAGTTCTTTTCAATGAAATCAGGATATCGCCGCTTAACTTGGTGCCAGCTGCGTAGTGGGGAAGTGGGTCGTCGTCTACATAGTATCGTACGTACACAGTTTCCGGCCGGAGCTCCCTTTGAGAGTGTGCAAAGAAGCAAACCTTTTGATTGCAAAAATAATACCCAAGAAAATAAAAATGTGAGCCATGTGGATTCAAAGGTTTTTCACTGCTTTAACCTAAAACTAAAAACATAAACGAAAGATATAAAGAATGAAAGGAAGGGAAAAGGAAACGAAGAAAAACCATTTGTTTGCAACTGTGGCCGGCGTGGCAGAGCCGAGTGCGGTATTTTGCGGGATGAAGCCAGTGCTCAACAATGCCATGAGAGAAGTTGCATCGGTCCCCTTTACTGCAATATTTGTTGTCTTTAAACGTCGGGCAGGGGATTGCAGCGTAGTTGTAGAGGCGTGGGTCCCTGCGCACGGCTCGCTCGCCCATGTGAAGAAAGGGGCACGAGGCCCAATCGTGGCGATACGGCTTGTCACAAATTGCTATTTTGTATGCAAACATACGAAACTCGTCAGTCTTGTATATGAGCTCCCTCAGGACATTTGTTCTTCCTTCCATCTTTCTCTTGTTCTTGAAGGTGAAGAATGTTTGTTAGAGTGAAAGAGAGCGGGAAAATATGATGCGAAATAAATTGGATTCACGTACAACGCTTGAAGGCTTTAAGATATTGTGAAATATTCAGGTTTGTGTCGATATTCGATGATATGGACCATCTAACATTGCCGTTTCACGGTTTCAGGAGAGAAAGATTGCTGAAGAGATTTAAAACTAAAAGATTCTTGGTTTGTTGAGAATTCAGCTTCGGTTTCTTTATAATGTATGTGAAGTGGTGTGAGAACAACCGAAAATAGGATGCAACAGAAAAAAAAACGAATCAAAGGGTTAAAAAGGAGAGAAACCACTCTGAACAAAACTGAATAAACTCGAATTTTCTTAGAAAGATTTCGAGTTGGCTGTTCCGGAATCTAAATAAGTTGGCTCAAGCTATCACTAACATGTAACCTTATGGGTAGGTTGAGCCGTAGTTATGTAACAATGTGTATATTCAAATTTCCTACGTGTAATGTGAAAAACATGTAAAATACGTACAGATACATAGTATGCACTACACATGATATTATTTCTCTCAAAATAACCGACTTGCACCTAACTAAAGAAAGACCATTTGATAGGCATCATTGCGAGCATCGTCATATTAAATAAGAACCTCATCATATCCATGATTTCACACTTGGCAAGGTTTTTTACGGAATTTAAATTTGAGATGATCAAGGTTCTCGGATAGACCTTTGATGATTGCCTCCTTATCGTATAAAGAATTTTGAGTCTTTTCCAGCTCATTTCTTAACTGATTGTTCTCCTTTTTAAAAAAGGAAGATACTTCTTTGAATTTCTTTTGTTGTAGAGATTTTTTTGGATCTCCCATGACCATCTCTCAAGTCATTATTTTCCTTCTCAAGAAGAACAACGACCTCCCTCTCTCCCAGGAGAGCTTGGAGGATAGAAGTCTTTTTGGCATACGTAAACTTCACATTGGCCAATTTTCGATCAAGTCCTGCAGCTTCAGCTATCTCAGCCATATCCTTGTCAAACATAGCCTTCAAATTGCCAAATGCTTCATTACGATTGGCATGGTTAACATGAATCATGTCATGATAGACAACATTTTCCACCATGAGTTGATAAAAAAGACGACACGTGTTTGAATAGGCTTCTTTTTCTTGCAAAGAATGCATTAGAAACTAGTTCATGGTCCAGGTTGCCATCCTCATTGATGTGATCATAAGTGGAAGTGAAAAGTCTCTCTCACGCTTATACTCAAATTCATGATGAGTAGCAATGGGTTTTGCATGTATTGCCTCATGCTGAAAAAAGTGCAACGATAAGTGGTCGATTATTCAAGATCGGTAAATGAAAAATGAAGATAATATTGCAAGATAAATGAACAAATGAAGTTGATTTAAATTTTACAAGAGTTAATGGGTAAAGCCCCTACATTACAGACTTAAAGAAAGAAAATATATATACAGTCTAGAATGATCTAAGTGGAGCTTATACTAGCTTTCTCTCGCATCCTTTCCTTATTAGTAACTTGAACAACAATTATGTCTTCTAGCTCGTTGGCCCCATTCTTCACTACACTACAAATCGAAAATGATCATGGAAAACTGGTCACGATACAGGACCATGACCAAAAACAAAATAAGTGTGACCAGGTCCATGACCATAAATATATGTGACATTCAATGAACATAGTCATGACCCCAGCCCTAGACCATGTGGGTCATGGTCGTGGTCTGTGACAAACATGTGACCATCAGGGCACAAAAACTGCACCAAAATTTCTACTAACAATGGTTACAACCTAAGACTGTGGCCAGGTCCATGACCAAGTTAAGGTTTTCAGTTGTCATTGGTCATGACTTTGGGACATGACCATTTTAAAATGGTGAAAGTGCTTTGTCAAGGACCTTATACTTGACCACACTAACTTGGCATTTTATTTTTTTCACATCATCAATATTACCACGGTATAGGATTGTGACCATTTGGATGATGTGAAAAAACTAAAATGGTCACGTCATTGTGTCATGGACAAGGGCCATGACCATGGACTTTAGATATAGGGAACCAACCACAGCCATAATTTTTCATTATCTACCTATCTTGATCTCTCCATCCCTCTTAGGCAATCCTTCGATCGTCCCCCCCCCCCCCCCCTCTCTTCGATAACCTTCTCTTCGACCATCCCTATCTCTCTCTATACTCAGGTTCATTTTCCTTTCTTTCTATATATATATCGTGTATGTTCGTATGTGTATGTATATGTGTGTGTATGCATGTCTATATATGTGTGTATGTATGTGTATTTATGTGTACGTATGTGTATTTGCAAAGCATTCGCACAATATATGTCTTGCTTTATCAACCGATAGGTTTAACCCTTTCAATAATTTAAGTACTAATCAGAGATATTGGATAGTTCTCATAATGCCTTTAATTCCCCCTACAACACTGTTCATGAGAAAGGAGTTCATATTATTGTCTTTATTGATACCTGGGCCAAAGGCTCTCGACGATGATATTGATATATTATTAGCGCCATTAATTGAAGAGATTAAAGAGTTTTGGGATAAAGGTGTGATGACATTTGACTTTCATAAGGGTAAAGAGTTCACACTTAAAGAAATGGTGATGTGGGCGATGCACAACATTCCGTCTTATGGAACCTTGTGAAGGGAACATAAATTTATTTTGGTAAAGATTATTGTATATTCTATCATGCTATCATTAGTACACCTTCTTTCGGTGGAACCAACAAGTTGTGGAACATCTAAAAAATGTAACAGGTTTCCTGCGTTCGAAGATCATACGATAAAAACTATTAATTTGCTTTCAAAAGGTCAAGCTACTCTTTGCAAAGCATGCAATGTAGATGAGTCTCTTATTGCTTACAAACCTTAAAGTATTTTCTGGACTCTCATTGTCATCCCAAATGCTAATATTATCATATTCGAGCGATGTAGGTGAATAATGTTGATGCTGATACGACAAGGGCATCCGATGTCCCCTTTTCTGTTCAGTTTGGTGATGTAAGCATCCAGTCGTATGGCAGGTCAGGTGGTTAATATGGGTTTTATTAGAGGATTTGAAGTTGGATATCTAAGCATACATTCGGTTAAGCTATCCCATCTTATGTTTGCTGATGATATGACAATTTTTTATAAAGAAGAATTGGGACAGGTACATGCGATTAGATTATTCCTTAGTTGTTTTGATGTCGTGTCAGTAGTTCGTATTAATGCGAGAAAATGTGAGATGATTCAGATTGGGGGCGAGGACAGTGTGGAGGGTTTAGCTTCGATTCTTGGGTGGAGGGTTAGTTATCTTCCTTCATATTATCTCAACTTACCATTAAGGGATTTAAATCTAAAACTATATGAAACCCCATTTTGGAGAGGGTAAAAAGAGGTTAGAACACTGGAAGAATAGTTATCTTTCGAAAGGGGGAAGGTTGACTTGATTAAAAGTATGTTGGTGGTATGCCCACGTACTTCTTATCCATCCTTCATTGACCATGTTCTATTCGCCAAAAGATGGACAAGATGATGATAGACTTCCTTTGGAAAGGAAATATTGAATCTTTTAAGTATAGTCTCGCGGGGTGGGATGAGGTATGCAAGACGATTTAATTGGGGGGTGCGGGTCTAAAAAAGCTAGAGTGCTTTAATAAAGCCCTTTTAGGCAAGTGGTTCTAGATAACCCCATGAGTCGAATAAGTTTTGAAGGAGAGTAGTTGAGGCTAAAGGGGGAGTACAAACTTCGGGTGGGATCCTCGTGTGGGACATCATGCCCATGGGATAGGGTTGTGGAAGTATATTCCAAAGGAGTGGGAGATATTCTTTAGAAACACAGAGTTTATTAGGGAGCGGTGATAGGATTGGGTTATAGAAAGATAGGTGGGGGAAATAATGGTTCTCTAAAGGAACAATTTCCTGGTATGTTTAGTTTAGGAGGATTGTTTAGTGTTGAACCCGAAGTTTAGAAGACATTTGTGCGACTGGGAGATCGAGGAGGCGAAGGCTTTTTTCGATTGTCTAGGAATGGCTGCTCACCGAATAAGTGGTGATGACAAGATATTGTGGCCAGCTGATGTCAAGGGTGAGGGAGTATAATTCTATTTTGAGAGAGAATGGATATTAGAGTTCCGGCTTCCCGTAGAAGAAATTTTGGAAATCTAAGACCCCTCCAAAAGTACTATTTTGGTTGGACAGGGGAAAAATAGGCTATTCTGATATCTCAGGGATTACAGAAGAGAAAGTGGTTACTGGTTAGTCGATGTTGGTTGTGTAAGGAAGTTGAAGAGACGACCGACCATTTGTTGTTGCATTGTTGGGTGATGACAGGCCTTTGGAATGTTTTTTTTCTCTTGAGTTGAATCATGTGGGTGATGCTTGGATTAGGGAGATGCTACAATATTAGTCCCCCCCCCCCCCCCCCCCCCCCCAACACCCTTCCTAGGTATGGAAGGGGGTGAGGCGAGTGTGGAACCTAGTACCATATTGCATATTTTGGATGATTTGGAAGGAAAGAAATTTGAATTATTTTGAGGGTTTGGAGCATGACCCTTCTAGAGCTCACTCTATGTTTCAGAGTACTTTGTTGAGGTAGTATAGGGTGAGGAACCCCACGTCTCTACCAATGGTCCTTAACCTTTTGGAAGAGTTGCACATTGTTATGGATTAGGGTTATCTTGCGTGTTATTTTCTTTTTGTCCTAATTTTTAGGGTTTTCTTTTTATCGTTAATTATATACTACATGTGTGTGGGTTCCACCCCATAGAGGTTTGGTTTTAATACATTTATTTATATAAAAAAAGGTTTATGATATTTTTTGGATACAAATCTTTGGGCATTTTGAGTGTTTGGAAAAATCTATGGTAAATTTTAATCTAAGAAGAAACCGTGTTTTCTAAACTTAAATTGTTGTGGGGGAAAAGTATTTTTGAAAACAAGTTTAATACTATTTGGAGATAAATCCATAGTCAACGATGGAAACAAAACATGAGGGTTGCACTCGTTGTAGGACTTGACCAACACATTACGGCACACGTTTACTACAGTTATGCACTACCTATGCCCGCATTCTTGAAGACACCCCTTTCTTTGAAGATGATTCCCAACATGATAATCCAGGGTAAGTGTTGACGCCACTAAAATGGCAGTGGCACAGCTGTGTATTATTCTTTCATTTGCACCGCCTCAAGGCTATAAATACATTGTAACCTCCGCATTAGCAGGGGACTCAAATTTCTTGGTAAACCTATTATCAAGAATTCTGCAAACAGTCAGCAATAACACAAACAGTGGATGTAGGCCATTCTTTCAAGGCTGAACCACTTTAAAAATCTTTTGCCTTGTTTATTTTTATCTGTGATTAATGCGTAGTCATCCTCTTAATTATTCGGATATGAATGCTCTGTACGAGATGCAGCTCGGACCGCCTAAGCTGCTCGGACCGCCTAAGTAGCTCGGTATACATGAGTTGCTCGATACAATAGAGTTCCTCGGAGAACACTTGTTGCTCGGAGCGCCTGAGTTGGTCGGGGATATTGACTTCCTCGGAGTCAATGTGTTGTTCAAAAAAAATGTTTGCGAGTGCCATGTAGATTGACATGTGTCTCCACATAATTGGTCCACGTCAACAGAGTAAATTTGGTATCAACGGAAGCCCCCAATGTTTCGTAGTTTGATGTTGAAGAAAAGTATGGAACATTCTGCTGCTTAGATTTTTGATTTGTATGGTTTCTAGGAAAGCATTCGTTGTATACAACTCCTTTATAAATGCACAGTATCAGTCTTTATAAATATTTTGAATTCCCATAACAACATCGTTTTTTGTACCCTTTTCTTCTTTTTAGCCGCCGGATATGCAATCGTCCATCCTGATAATCATTGTTTTTCTCTATTCCTGAGGTAAAGTATTTAAAGCTTCAGAAAATTCGATCGTCTTTTACTTTTTCAAATCTGCATCTTAGAACTTCTTTGCTTCCTCTCTATCTTGTGCGTTCATTTCTTCCATTGTTCATTGTCAACTGATCCACCCTTTTCCTGTAAGATCTTCTTCCTTCTTTTTTATTTTCTCTGTTCATCATGGTTTACCTTGTTGAGTCGCTTGATAAGTTTCGCTCTGATTTTTCTATTCCTCCATGGGTTACTTTGGAAGAACTTTCTGAACCTTCTGACTATTTTCGTTTGGCTGAGGGACATTGGTTCCCCAGTCTATTTGTGGCCGAATGTGGCTTTTCTTTTCCTCCAAATCCTCTATGTTTGGAGTTCTGTCAGTTTTTTGACGTTGCTCCTGCAAAAATAGCGCAAAACACTTGGAGAATAGTTAATGGAGTTCATAGGTTAAATCAGATTCATGGAACCCGTTTAGGAATTCCAGAAATTATGTTTTGTTATAGATGGGTTGTCAGCGATAGTACTTTTTATTTAAAAACTAGGTTTTTAAATAGGGCTTGAGTTGTCAATCTCCCAGATGCCAATAGGGATTACTTCGAGCATGGAGTTGTTATGAAAAATTGGCAACATGCTCCATTAAATGGAAATGATGTGTATCAGGGTCCTAGATGCCCACCCTATAGCAATGGGATAGGTTGTTTTATTTTATTTTATTTTTGAGATTGTGTTTTCTTTGTGTTTGATAAAATGCACCATTGACATTTTAATTTTTGTTTATTTGCAGTTGATAGCAAAAGAAAATCCCCCAAAAAGACTGTTGTCAATTTGAAGCACTTGAAACTTATCTGGAGTTTGCACCAAACCGTTGCAGACGAACATATCAGATCAGCCTAGTGTAATACCCCGTATTTTTATGCTATATTAATTTGGGGATTTATTAAATTTAATGTGAATTAATTATTTAATAAAAATTCGGAAATTAATTATGTTATAATTATTAACGTGATGAGATTTAGTAATTATGGGAAAATTTGTTGAATATTACTAATGAGCAAAGTAATATATAATAGTGGTCATATTAAATGTCACAAGTGAATAAAATGACAATTTTAGAAATTTGAGTCGGGACGCGCCCGGTCGCGTCGGGACTAAATATTGATAAATAAAAGTTAATATTTTATAAGTTGTCCGTATGGTCGTTTTGAGTGCGCCAACGCGTCCGGAAGGGTTGAGATAGTCAGAAAAGTATACCCGGACGTTTGATTTGGGTCTCGGGGAGTTTTTAGGCCTAATTAGTACCTCGGGAGGGCATTTTAGTCATTTTGTATTTTTGGGTAATTAAACCCACGAAAATTAAAGGGGTTATATCAGATGTTTAGTTATCTCCTAGGGTTAGATAACTCAAAACACTAGAACGGCCATTGGAGAGGAGAGGAGAGAGCTCTCAAGGCATTCCAAGGCTCAAAACTCAACCGTTTGCACCGCCGCCACCGCCAACGCGTAGATCGCGAGACGGGGAACGCAACCACACCAAACCAGATTTTTGAAAATCCCAGGCAAATTTTTATCTTTCTTATTTCGTTGATGCATCTTTCATATTGGTTTAGGAATGATTAGGATGAATTGTATGGAAGGAAAAGCCAATTTGAGATAGGAAATTGCATGTAGTGATGACTTAAATGATATTCTCGAAACCTTTTGTGATGTAGAGGATTAAACCACGAAATTTTGATGTTGTATAAGAAGGAAACCTTAGAGCCAATCAGAATAAATGAGGCAAATTCGCGCATCAGGCCCCCCGAACCGGTTCGCATGTATCCCGAACCGGTTCGCCCCTGGGTGCGCGAATGTTTGCTGGTCTGGGGTGATTTTTTCTTCCATTCAACACTTAGAATTTTTTTCTTGTTTTCTTTCCTTTCTTCCTTGGATTTTTCTTCAAATTCAACAGGTCATAACTCATCAACCGTAGCTCGGATTTGGGTGTCATTTCTTCCAGTGTTCTCATTGTTCCGAGCTCTTCAACTTTCCAGTTGACTCCTCCTTCGGGATCTGGCTGCAAAATTACCAAAATGCCCTTGAACTTGCCTTCTTAGCTTTTCTTTCATTGTCTCGCTTTCTCTTTTGCGCTGCTTCCATAATTAACCTGTAAAACCAATAAGAGAAGCACGAAACATGAAATACTTGCCAACGAAGATTAGTTGCATAAATGTGCGTCAAATCCATATAGGTTACATCACTCGGGTTCACAAATGCACTGAAATTAGGGGAATAAATATACAATATTTATGTCCAATCACGTAGTAAGTTGGAAAAACCCTTCGAATTAAAGTTAGAAATGAACCATTATACTTGATATATAATAATGGGAAAATACGGATAAATGTTGTGAATGTGGGTTATGGGATAAACATAAATTGATATAATAAAAGTGGTATATTTATATGATTGTGTATGCATATATTATATACTTGTGAAAATTATGCCCGCGCTACTTGCTATCCGTGAGGTTTCCGCGCTGGGATGATCTTATCTCGTGTGCCTTGTGGGGGATATTGACTCGTACCCTAGAAGATAGAAATCCTAGGTACAGGCTATCGAATCGGTAGTCACGGTCCTAAGAGACGTGAGGGTATGTACTCACCTCTTGGACTTGGAAACTATGCTTCGCCTCAATATTGTTTGTATATGTATTTATACAGTTCGAGAGTGATTCCGAACTTGTATTCCCTTTAGTAGGATTGATACGGGGATTGGATAGCAGAGTATGCCCACACCATAATTTTTATGTGGGGTGCTGTTAGAATATATATATTATACGAGTATTTAATATATATATATGAACTTCTAAAATTTGAGAAACTTTCTACTATGTTATGGTAAGTAAGACATGTGAAATGACTCAAATTGGAAATACTTGTTTTGAAAAAGTATAATATGATATTGAAAAACTTTATGAATCAATAAAGTTAAAATGAGCGTTTTGTATTAAATGAAATTATCCTTATAAACCATGATGTTGTTAAATCATAAATCTTGAGAGTCACCTAAGATAAGTTAAATCCTTGGGGAAAGATAGTGTGATATATGATGAGGTAAACCATTGGGAAGGTTAGTGCGATAGGAGTGCACATTAGAAGAGAGGTGGGAATTTCTCAAGAGAGTGTCGCACTAATATGTTGTTGCATTGGCCTGTATCAATTTAAATACTTTCTAAACGAATTTTTAAATCATATACACTATCGGGCTCTGACCCGTTTCTATTCCTCTTTCTCTCTTGTATATATATTACAGGTGCCCAGCCACAGGGGCGTCTTGCTTAGGATCCCTTGGAAGGAACGTGCTGCAGCTTAGGTGGGAGTTGCAGGCCACTTGATTAGACGATTTCATTTACTTGATTCCACTTATATCATTCTCAGTTATTAGGGCATGTGTTGCCCTTTCCACTATTTAGCTGTTTTACTGGGACAATTGTATTTCAGTTATTTCTAGTACTGTTACTTTGGGATTTATTCAGCATGCATGTTTTACTTTAAGTTTTAAATGCTGGGATTTAGTTGTTGAATGTTTAAATTAATTGGATTATATGTTCCAGGATTATTGTGGTGTGATTCTTTAAATATTAAATTGTTGTAGATAATTAAATCTTTATTTTCAAAATACAATTTGGCAAGAAATGTTTAAAAATTGGTTTTGACACTTAGCTGAATTAAATAGGGTGTTAAATTTGGAAAAGTTATTTTTACGACAGTGATGCTAAGAATGAACCAACTATTCACCTTGATTTTAATTTAATAAAGGATTGATCCCCCGGTATTTAATTAGGCGGGGTGTCACAGGTGGTATCAGAGCATCAGGTTCTAGTGTCCATAGGATCTGTACGGCTTATTTTTGCTTTCAGCTTAACATTTTTGCTATAGAGCCCTATTTTTAGGATTGTTGTATTTCTGCTTTTAGGTTTACGTCTTCAGCCATTTGGGATTAGATAATGACTGTAGACTAATAAACTTCTTCACGTTTCAGATGCCTCCGAGACGTGCACCGAAGGATAGGCGTGCCCAGGCCGAGCAGCCAGCAGCTCCGGCACAAGGCACTATGAATGCTAATGAAGTAGCCGCCATTGTTGCTCAGGCGATGAATGCCGCATTAGCGGTGGTTCAGCAGGCTCCACCCCAGATTCAGGCAGTGGCTCCAGTACCAGCACAGCTTCCATCTGCATGGGAGAGGGTTAGGGATGCTTTTCAGAAGGCGCATCCCCCTGAGTTCTCTGGTAGCTCAGATATCGTCACAGTCAGCCAATGGAAGAAAGACATCCAGCGGCATCTTCATATGTATGAGTGCACCGACGTGCAAAGGAAATTATTGGCTTACTTTAAGCTGGTGGGGGCCGCTTTGCAGTGGTGGGAGTCCACTACCACCTTGGAGGAGAGGGACACGATCCCTATTCTGTCGTTCTGGGAGCGGTTTGACCGCAAGTACTTTCCACCCACCGTGCAGACTGAGATAAGGAGGAAATTACTGAATTTGAAACAGGAGAACTCTACCGTTGCTGAGTATGAGGAGGAGTTCACGAGAATTCTCACCATAGTGACAGATGAGGCACCGACTGAGAGTAAGAAAATTATGTTGTTTGTGGACGGGTTAGCTTGGAGGATCCGTCAGCATCTTATAGGGAATCTATCTCTGAGTACTTTCATTGATGTACTCAATGCTGCGTTACTACATTGCCAGGATCACCGCTTCCATCTACAAGGAAGCAAGAGAGCAGGAGAGTCCATCCAACAGGGCAGGACCGGGGGTAGTAGTGCTAGTGGGGCACCATCTCATTGACAGACTCGTCAGCACGAGAAAAGTTCCCATCAGGGGGACCCTGCTAAGAGATTTCGTTCAGGTGATTTTAGACAGGGATTTGGGGGTTATAGGCAGGGCCAGCCTAATCAACAGGGCCAACAGCGTGCTAATCAGGGCCAACAGGGCCAGTGGCGGGGAGGTAACGGCCAGCAGGGCCGTGGTCAGCAGGGTCAGAGGGGAGGTAACTTCAGAGGCCGGTGTTTTGTATGCGGCAAGCATGGTCATAAACGTCAGGATTGCCCAGAGGGTAATAGGGCCCCACAGCAGCAGGGTGCCCGTAATGAGCCGCAGAAACCACTTTTTCCACCTGCCCTCCCAGCTCCAACCCAGGTGCCAGCCCTCCCAGCCATTCTAGCAGCTCCAGTGCAGCAGGGGCAGTTACACTACGGACGTGTCTATGACGTCCACCAGGCAGCAACTCCACAGGCACCACCCGCGATTGAGGGTATGTTTCCTATCCATGGTACTATGGGTCGGGTTTTGTTTGATATTGGGGCAACGCATTATTTTATAGCTACGCATTTTGTGAAGGCCTTAGGGTTGTTAGCCATAGTAGAGAGCACAGTGACGTGTGTAGACTCACCACTGGGGAGTGGGTCGCTTATCTTCTTTATATGCCGGGGAGTGGGGGTGGAGATTGGTAGTTTGGTATTACCTGCAGACATGTTAGTCTTAGATATGCATGAGCATGATGTTATTATAGGTATGGATTGGATCGCAACTTATAGAGCCATGATTGATTGCTTCGGTGGGAGCATTATTTTTGCCATTCCGGGGCAAGAGATGTTTGTAGTGGCGATGCCTCGCCCAGAGGGAGGCTCGACCGCTCATTTGTATTATATAGAGAAGGATACCTCTAAGGAGGTTATGATTCCGTTAGACTCGATTCCAGTTGTTCGTGAGTATTCCGATGTGTTTTAGGAGATACCAGGCCTACCCCCCAGTCGAGAGATAGACTTTGTCATAGATTTATTACCATATACGAGACCTGTAGCATGCGCTCCATACCGTATGGCTCCGGCGGAGATGCGAGAGTTACGAGATCAGATAGAGCAGCTGTTAGGTCAGGGCTTCATTCGTAGGAGTAACTCACCTTAGGGCGGTCCAGTCTTGTTTGTGAAGAAGAGAGATGGTTCACTAAGGTTATGTGTGGACTACCGGGAGTTGAACAAGGTCACGATACAGAATAAGTATCTATTTCCTCGAATAGATGATCTGTTCGACCATCTGAGGGGATCAACTTTCTTTTCTAAGATAGACCTGAGGTCGGGGTACCATCAGCTATGTATTAGAGATCAGGATGTTTTAAAGACTTCCTTCTTGACGAGATATGGATCTTATGATTTCAGAGTGATGCCATTTGCTCTCACAAATGCTCCAACCGTATTCATGGACTTAATGAACCGAGTATTCAGATAGTTCTTGGATCAGTTTGTCATCGTCTTCATAGATGACATTTTAATATATTTACACTCCGAGGAGGAGCATGCCGAGCACTTGAGGAAGGTTCTTCAGACTTTACGAGAGCATCAGTTGTATGCTAAGTACGAGAAGTGTGGATTCTGGTTGCGAGAGGTACAATTCTTGGGGAATGTTGTTTCTGAACGGGGGATAGCAGTTGACCTGAGTAAAGTGTCAGCGGTGAGGGAGTGGGGACAACCGACGACACCGACGAAAGTGCGTAGTTTCTTGGGGATAGCCGAATACTACAGGAGATTCATTCGGGGATTCTCCAAAATAGCGGGTCCATTGACGAACCTGACTCGCAAAGGGGTATCATATGTTTGGGATGATGCATGTCAATTGTCTTTCGACGAGCTGAAAGACAAGCTTACTTCAGCACGAGTCCTTGCTTTACCGAAGTCGGGTGTGGAGTACCTGGTTTACACCGATGCCTCTTTACGGGGACTTGGGGGAGTACTTCAGCAGGAAGATAAGGCTATATTTTTTTCCTCCCGCAAGCTTAAGCCGCATGAGAAGAATTACACCACCCACGACCTGGAGTTAGCATCGTTCGTCTTTGCATTGAGGATATGGAGACACTATTTATTGGGGGAGAAGTTATGTTTGTTCACAGACCACAAATCACTGCAGTACCTGTTCACTCAGCGAGAGCTGAATATGCGTCAGCGCAGATGGTTAGAGTTTGTGAAGGACTATCAGTTCGACATACAGTATTATCCGGGGAAGGCCAACGTAGTTGCTGATGCGTTGAGTCGTAGACCAGTAAATAAGGTAGCGGACGTCTGGAAAGCGAAGTGGAAGGAGTTGGGTCACCAGGATGCAGTAGACCGTTCCTTTATATCTGTTATGACAGTCACACTCGAGATTGTTACGAGGGTAATACAGGCCCAAACCACAGACCCATTTTGCCAGGAGCAGATTGTACGACTTTTAGCCGAGGGTGCTGAGTCCTATTCTGTTAGTTCTGATGGAGGTTTGAGGTTTAATGGGAGGTTAGTGGTTCCAGAAGGAGCAGAATTGCGTCATGCAGTGATGACCTCAACTCACGGGTCCCGATTTGAGGTACATCTTGGAGGAGATAAGATGTACCAGGATATGAGGAGGCAATATTGGTGGAGTGGGATGAAGAAGGACATTGTTGAGTTCGTGTCCAAGTGTTCTACCTGCCAGCTGGTGAAGGTGGACCATCAAAAACCGTCAGGATTGCTTCAGCCATTGGAAGTTCCCACATAGAAGTGGGAGAGTATTTCCATGGATTTTATTACAGGGTTGCCTACATCACAGCGGGGCCACGACTCTATCTGTGTGATAGTAGACCGTTTGACCAAGGTGGATCATTTTTCTACCGGTGCGGATAGACTATACCACGGGTCCGTATGCTCAGTTGTTCATTTCTGAGATTATCAGATTACATGGGGTGCCCCTGAATATTGTGTCAGATAGAGACAAGATTTTCGTGTCACGTTTCTGGGAAAGCTTTCAGGAGGCTATGGGTATTGAGTTGAGGCTGAGTTCAGCTTATCACCCACAGACAGATGGACAGACAAAGCGTACTAATCAGATGTTAGAGGATATGTTACGCATGTGTGTTCTTGATTTTGGAGGAGGTTGGGAACCACATCTTCCACTGGTAGAGTTTGCTTATAATAACTCTTATAAGTTTACGATTGGTATGGCTCCATTCGAGGCTTTGTATGGCCGACCTTGTCGTTCTCCAACTTGTTGGCTTGAGGTGGGGGATAACAAGTTGCTAGGACCAGAGGTAATTCAGGAAACCTCCGCGAGGATTGAGATGATTAGGAGTCGCATTTGAGTAGCCCAAGACAGGCAGAAGAGCTACGCTGATCCGAAACGGTTCTTCCGAGAGTTTAATGTGGGGGACCAAGTGTTACTGCATGTATCTCCTATGAAAGGAGTGATGAGGTTCGGGAAGAAAGGGAAATTTTCCCCGAGGTACGTAGGACCATTTCCCATTATCGAGAGGATTGGGCCGGTAGCATACAGATTGGGACTACCAGAGCATTTACATCGCATTCATGATGTATTCCACATCTCGTCGTTGAGACGGTATCTTCGGGATAATATGTCCCATACTCACATCGCGATAGATGAGATAGACTTACAGCCTGACAACTCTTACGAGGAGAGACCGGTGACTATCCTAGACTATAGTGAGAGGAGATTGAGGTAGAAGATAGTTCCACTTGTACGGGTCCAGTGGGAGTATAATAACGTGGAGGAATCCCCTTGGGAGCGCGAGGCCGATATGCGCGAGAGATATCCAGATTTGTTCTTACCAGGTTTGTCTTATTTTCCGAATTTCGGGACGAAATTCAGTTATTAGGGGGGAAGTATGTAATACCCCGTATTTTTATGCTATATTAATTTGGGGATTTATTAAATTTAATGTGAATTAATTATTTAATAAAAATTCGAAAATTAATTATGTTATAATTATTAACGTGATGAGAGTTAGTAATTATGGGAAAATTTGTTTAATATTACTAATGAGCAGAGTAATATATAATAGTGGTCATATTAAATGTCACGGGTGAATTAAATGACAATTTTAGAAATTTGAGTCGGGACGCGCCCGTGTCGCGTCGGGACTAAATATTGATAAATAAAAGTAAATATTTTATAAGTTGTCCATATGGTCGTTTTGAGTGCGCCAACGCGTCCGGAAGGGTCGAGATAGTCAGAAAAGTATACCCGGGGGTTTGATTTGGGTCTCGGGGCGTTTTTAGGCCTAATTAGTACCCTGGGAGGGCATTTTAGTCATTTTGTATTTTTGGGTAATTAAACCCACGAAAATTAAAGGGGTTATATCATATGTTTAGGTTATCTCCTAGGGTTAGATAACTCAAAACACTAGAACGGCCATTGGAGAGGAGATGAGAGAGCTCTCAAGGCATTCCAAGGCTCAAAACTCAACCGTTTGCACCGCCGCCACCGCCAACGCGTAGATCGCGAGATGGGGAACGCAACCACGCCAAATTCAACACCAAACCAGATTTTTGAAAATTTGAGGCAAGTGTTTATCTTGCTTATTTCATTGATGCATCTTTTATATTTGTTTAGGAATGATTAGGATGAATTGTATGGAAGAAAAACCCAATTTGAGATAGGAAATTGCATGTAGTGATGACTTAAATGATATTCTGGAAACCTTTTGTGATGTAGAGGATTAAACCATGAAATTTTGATGTTGTATAAGAAGGAAACCTTAGAGCCAATCAGAATAAATGAGGCAAATTCGCGCATCAGGCCCCCCGAACCGGTTCGCATGCATCCCGAACTGGTTCGCATGCATCCCGAACCGGTTCGCCCCTGGGTTCGCGAATGTTTGCTGGTCTGGGGTGCTTTTTTCTTCCATTCAACACTTGGAATTTTTTTCTTGTTTTCTTTCCTTTCTTCCTTGGATTTTTCTTCAACTTCAACGGGTCATAACTCATCAACCGTTGCTCGGATTTGGGTGTCGTTTCTTCCAGTGTTCTCGTTGGTCTGAGCTCTTCAACTTTCCAGTTGACTCCTCCTTCGGGATCTTGCTACAGAATTACTAAAATGCCCTTGAACTTTCCTTCTTAGCTTTTCTTTCATTGTCTCGCTTTCTCTTTTGCACTGCTTGCATAATTAACCTGTAAAACCAATAAGAGAAGCACGAAACACGAAATACTTGCCAACGAAGATTAGTAGCATAAATGTGCGTCAAATCCATATAGGTTACATCACTCGGGTTCACAAATGCACTGAAATTAGGGGAATAAATATACAATATTTATGTCAAATCACGTAGTAAGTTGGAAAAACCCTTCGAATTAAAGTTAGAAACGAACCATTATACTTGATATATAATAATGGGAAAATAAGGATAAATGTTGTGAATGTGGATTATGGGATAAACCTAAATTAATATAATAAAAGTGGTATATTTATATGATTGTGTATGCATATATTATATACTTGTGAAAATCATGCCCGCGCTACTTTCTATCCCTGAGGTTTCCATGCTGGGACGATCTTATCTCGTGTGCCTTATGGGGGATATTGAATCGTACCCTAGAAGATAGAAATCCTAGGTACTGGCTATCGAATCGGTAGTCACAGTCCTAAGAGACGTGAGGGTATGTACTGACCTCTTGGACTTGGAAACTATGCTTCGCCTCAATATTATTTGTGTATGTATTTATACAGTTCGAGAGTGATTCCAAACTTGTATTCCCTTTAGTACGATTGATACGGGGATTGGATAGCAGAGTATGGCCGCACCATAATTTTTATGTGGGGTGTTGTTAGAATATATATATTATACGAGTATTTAATATATATATATATATATGAACTTCTGAAATTTGGGAAACTGTCTACTGTGTTATGGTAAGTAAGACATGTGAAATGACTCAAATTGGAAATACTTGTTTTGAAAAGTATAATATGATATTGAAAAACTTTATGAATAAATAAAGTTAAAATGAGCGTTTTGTATTAAATGAAATTATCCTTTTAAACCATGATGTTGTTAAATCATAAATCTTGAGAGTCACCTAAGATAAGTTAAATCCTTGGGGAAAGATAGTGTGATATGTGATGAGGTAAACCATTGGAAAGGTTAGTGCGATAGGAGTGCACATTAGAAGAGAGGTGGGAATTTCTCAAGAGAGTGTCGCACTAATATGTTGTTGCATTGGCCTGTATCAATTTAAATACTTTCTAAATGAATTTTTAAATCATATACGCTATCGGGCTCTGACCCGTTTCTATTCCTCTTTCTCTCTTGTATATATATTACAGGTGCCCAGCCACAGGGGCGTCTTGCTTAGGATCCCTTGGAAGGAACGTGCTGCAGCTTAGGTGGGAGTTGCAGGCCACTTGATTAGACGATTTCATTTACTTGATTCCACTTATATCATTCTCAGTTATTAGGGCATGTGTTGCCCTTTCCACTATTTAGCTGTTTTACTGGGACAATTGTATTTCAGTTATTTCTAGTACTGTTACATTGGGATTTATTCAGCATGCATGCTTTACTTTAAGTTTTAAATGCTGGGATTTAGTTGTTGAATGTTTAAATTAATTGGATTATATGTTCCAGGATTATTGTGGTGTGCTTCTTTAAATATTAAATTGTTGTAGATAATTAAATCTTTATTTTCAAAATACAATTTGGCAAGAAATGTTTAAAAATTGGTTTTGACACTTACCTGAATTAAATAGGGTGTTAAATTTGGAAAAGTTATTTTTACGACAGTGATGCTAAGAATGAACCAACTGTTCACCTTGATTTTAAATTAATAAAGTTGTGATCGTCCGGTATTTAATTAGGCGGGGTGTCACACCTAGTACTTGCTATAGTACGAGAGCTACACTTCGTCTTTTACTGCTCATCCAGTGGTGGGTGACATCGACCCATTACCAACTTCTGAGAGTTCTTCCCCCGGATTACATATTCCCCTTAGTATTAGAATGAAGAGAAGACGAGCTCCTGCCTTCTTTGACAAATCGAACTCTGCCAATATAGAGGCCAAGAAAAACAAACAGGATGTCCCGGAGGAAGGGACAAGAAAGATTGATGCACCCCCTCCAGTTCCTGCTAAGAAGGTTGCCGAGAAGCCCCCAATGGCTTCGAGAAAGATTGTTGTTGTTTCTCCTCCCAGTGAGGTTATCATTATATCACCAACCAAGACAACATCCTTGATTGAAAATGTTCCTGCTCCAACGAGGAGGTTGAAGAAAAGTTCCTCGGATAAACCGTCTGAATCTATCTCTCAGCCTTTAACTGCTGGAAGTGGTATTCCCACTTTTGTTGCTCCGAGCTCTTCCATGAGCTCGGTGAAGTCTTGGATTATCCCAGAGATCCAAGGCATTGAAGACAGTTTTCCTCGTGACAGGATCACTTCATTGGCTGCTCAACATATTGCTTCAGTAAGTATTACTAGTTTAAACTTTCATTTTTCAATGTTATGTCCCTGCACTGACTTACAATTATTTTCTTTTTCCAGCTGGTAACCTGTTTCAACACTATTCTGAAAAAGGATGAAGCTATTAAAGCTTCGAGCTCCTCAGGAGGTATGGAGGAATCTTTTGTAGGTCTGACTCAGCCCTTAAAGGACTCTCGTCAGAAATATGAAGAAGATAAAGAGGCTTGGGAAACACGACTCATGTCCATCGAGCAAGAAAAAGACCGTGTTGTGGAGGCCTCCCAGGAGTTGGAGAGGAAAGTGAAAGAATTTGAGAAGAAAAATAATGAGCATGAGGAGAAGCTCAAGAGCACTGAAGAGCTTGAGAACAAGCTTAAGAAATCTGAAGAGGAAGTTGTTAAACTTCATGACGTTGATCGTCAAAGGCAAGAGATAGAAGGGAAGATGAAGGCTGCCGAGGAACTTCATACTGGGAGGATTTCCTCAGAGAAAGCCAAAAGAAAACTTGCAGTTAAAAAGTCCTTTAGCACTGGCTGGGACAAGGGATGGAATAAAGGTCTAGCTTCCATGCCTTCCCAGATTTAGTTTTCTAGTGTTAAATACTTCAGGGATGGATGGATTGTTGCTCTGCATGAGTTAAAGGTCTCTTAGAGTTCTGAACTTTTTCAACGCCATGTTCATGGTCCTCCTCCCTCTCCTGGAAAAGAAAAAGAGGATGACCGGGCTTACTCACTCCTGTCGTTCGGCCTCATAATATGAGAAGGATTCTATTGTGGGGGTGATTCCATTGAGTCTATGGGCATCTCTTCTCAACCAGAGACAACTCCCCCAGCCCCTTCTGAACTATCACCTCAGCCCGAGGTTCTTCTGCCCATCGTTCCAACTGCAGAAAGTTCCCCCAAGGTAACATATTATCAATTACTTGTTTGGTTTCACATCTTTTTTCTCCTCCATACCTTTTTCTATTTAACAAGATGAACTTTAATATGTTGGAATGCCTTAGGTTGAAATGGCATCTTTATTAGCTAACATTCTTCTTTCAACTGTGCTGAGGAGACCCCTAGCTGCAGTTTCCCTCTTTGGTGCCATAACTAAGGTAAGTAACACTTAGAGGTATTTCTCACTTCTTCTGTAGTTATTCCACATTTCTAACACTTAGCTTCATTTTTGCAGTTTTCTCCAGATCTTGCCCACCCTCCTTTCTTGGTGGGCTGCCTATTCCTAAGGCCAGTACTAAAATTTCTGCCCAGCGTGGTGGTTCCTCTGCATCTACCAACTTTGGGGCATTACTTGGAGTTCAAACGGCCTCCTCAGATGAGGCTCCTGTGTTGGACTTGGTACCTTTTGTTGGTGAAGTAGCTTTACCTTCCATTGAGGCTTCTTTAGTTGGGGTGCCGTTGAGGGTTCTGAGGAGGTAATTTTGCCCCCAACAATTCCCACCATTATGGCCTCCTTGGTGACTCCCGTTCTTACTTCATCCACTGCTGAGGTACTTCGTTAGTTTCTCTTCATTTTCGTTGTTTGTCTTTTATTCTTGACAATGTATAATCTAGAAAAGTCTCATTTCTCAAACTTTCAAGCTTCACCTACAATGGTGACTTAACAATGAAAACACTTTTTAATCTTTTTCGCAAACTCCACCTATAACGGTGACTTAACAATGAAAACACTTGTTAAGATTTTTTGCAAACTCCGCCTGTAACGGTGACTTAACAATGAAAACACTTTTTAAGATTTTTCTCAAACTTCACCTATAATGGTGACTTAACAACTAAAACACTTGTTAAGATTTTTCGCAAACTCCACCTGTAATGGTGACTTAACAATGAAAACACTTGTTAAGATTTTTTCACAAACTACACCTATAATTGTGACTTAACAATGAAAACACTTGTTAAGATTTTTCACAGACTCCACCTATAGTGGTGACTTAACAATGAAAACACTTGTGAAGATTTTTTCACTTCACTAATTATTTCTTCTACCTGTTCTCAGGTTGCATGTGAATATTTTTTGGCTGGAGAGAAATCTCCACCAGTTCTTTCGCCCATTACCTCGCCCCACTGGGAACCCACTATTTCAGAAGATTCTAATCACAAAGACCAAGGCTCCACGATGGGTGTTGCTGCTGACAACAAATCTAGTTGTGAGCTTCCTCTGCCCGACTTAGCTCCTCACGACTTTTGCCTCACGGTCCTTCAGCGTTCTCCTCAAATGCCTGCTAGTTATTATTTGGTGATTAAGCAACTTTCAATCCACCATCCTGATACTTTTACTCTGTATTTCTTGCGTTCCAACAACTCTATGATGAGTTATAGGCTTTAGGGCACGACGACCGTTGTTGATGATATCGTCAGTACTCATACGACGAACGTTACTAGACCTCTTCTTAACCAATTCCTAGGCTATCTGAGGGAGTTGGGTCGATATGGCTTCCATTTTGACTGACTGATTGTTCACTTAAAAATTTGAAGAGCTAATGACTTGATAGTCAGAGGGAACTGGTGCAGAAACATTGGGAGGATCAACGGGATGAGGAAGCTAAGTTAGCTGAGCTAGGTCCTCTACTTGAAGCTACCAATAGGGAGGTGGAGGAGTTCAAAGAGGCTCTGCATCTGGCGAAGATGAAATAAGAGAAACTTTTTATCGAGCGTACACAAGCGCAAACGAGATTAGAGGTTTCTATTAACGCCCAACAGTCTTGCCTAGCAGCTTCCTCGGGCCTACCCGGAGATTTTTTCTCTGCTTTAGACCTATGGTTCCTCTTAGGTCAATGAACTTTTGTATACATTTTTCTTTTTCTTCTCATGTAATTCTTGGGCAGTATCTCCCAATTTTGTAATCCCCCAAAGTTTGTGAATGAATGAAAAAGATATATGTTTTCTCATGGAATTTTTTTTATGCTGTCACTGTTTGTGTATACTATGGAGTTCTATAATTCTTCCATCTCTACTCAAGTTGCAATAATATATATAAAAAATAACTTGTATATTCATAACAACAGCTAAATACAATAATGGTCTAAACTTAATTGCTTATACATGATAGACTTTTAATTATTTATTGTTAATCTTGAATGGCTTATCTTCTTCCATCTTAGAAATTAAGCAATAACCTAAATCATGAGCTTCTTTTACAATGAAAGGTCCCTCCCAATTCGCTGCAAACTTAGGTAGAGGAATCCCCTTGATGTTCTGTAACACCCCGTATTTTATTGCAATATTAATTTGGGTATTTATTAAATTTGACGTGAGTTAATTATTTAATAAAAATCCAGAAATTAATTATGTTATAATTATTAACGTGACGAGAGTTAGTAATTATGGGAAATTTGTTGAATATTACTAATGAGAAAAGTAATATGTAATATTGGTTATATTGAATGTCACGAGTGAATAAAATGACAATTTTGGAAATTTGAGTCGGGACGCGCCCCGTGTCGCGTCGGGACTAAATAGTGAAAAATAAAAGTGAATATTTTATAAGTCATTCGTATGTTCGTTTTGAGTGCCCCAACGCGTCCGGAAGGGTCGAGATAGTCAGAAAAGTATACCTGGGAGGTTTGGTTTGGGTCTCGGGGCGTTTTTAGGCCTAATTAGCACCCCGGGAGGGCGTTTTGGACATTTCGCAATTATGAGTAATTAAACCCACGAAATTCTAAGGGTTATATCAGATGTCTAAGGTTGTCTTCTAGGGTTAGAACAACCAAAGACAAGTGACGGCCATAGGATAGGGAAGGAGAGAGCTTCCAAGGCAATCCAAGACCCAAAAGCCATCCGTTTGCACCGCCACCACCACCAACGCGTAGATCGCGCGAAGGGCTACGCAACCACACCAAAATCATCTGCAAATCAGAACACCAAAAATCCCAGGCAAGTGTTTATCTTGATTATTTCGTTGCTACATCTTTGATATTATTTTATGAGTAATTAGAATGATTTTTATGGAAGAAAACCAAATATTTGAGATAGGAATCGCATGTAGTTATGGATAAATTGATAATTCTCGAAACCCTTGCCATGTAGAGGAATTACCCACGAAATTATGATGTTTACAAGAAGGAAATTCTGGAAAATACTTGTTAGAACCATGTTTAAGAGAATTCTAGGGTTCTTGGTAATTATAATAATCTTTGGGCTGTTAATCCATGTATAATGATAGAAATCCTCATGCTTCACGTTAGAAATACCCAGTAGGATGATATAATGTTAATAGTACAATTTTTGAGACGTTTGGGATTGAAAAATATGGATTTGGTGAAGGTTAGAAGATGAAACCCATAACTGCAATTCTGCAGATTCCGCAGACCTGCTTGATCGATCGATCGAGCCCAGAGCTTTGATCGATCGAAGGTTTGATCGATCGAGCACCAGACCTTGATCGATCGACCCCTCCTGGCAGACTCCTATTTCCCTTTTTAAATGAGTTAAATTCAATTTATCATGAGATAATTCTTGGACATCCTTAATAAAATGTATTGGGAGTTTGGAAGACTAATAGGACATATGAATAATATTGGGGCCTATAATGTGAGACGAGAATTGTATTTTTGGGATAATTACATAAAGGACGATGAAATCTTGTATTAAAGGGAGAGATTACGTAAAAATGATTACGATGAAAAATAGATTAATACCTACTGAATTTTATACTTGGGAGGATAGAATCCATGAGCGTTATGTAGTAAGTGGAAAAGTTCCTCAAATTTAAGTAAGATGTGAACGGTTATACGTGATAACTAAATAATGAGAAATAAATACAAATGTCGTAATTATGGGATTTGAGAATATACCCAATATTGATATGGTAATATTATAATAGTTATATGATTGTGTATGCATATGCTATCTATGTGTGAAAAACATGCCCACGCTACTTGTTATCTGTGAGGTTACCGCGTTGGGACAGTCTTATCTCGATGGGACCTTTATGGGGGATATTGACTTGTACCCTAGAAGAAAGATATCCTTGGTACAGGCTATCGGAATGATAGTTCAGACGGTCCTAAGAGATGCGGGTATGTGCTTTCCTCTTAGAGACTTGGAATCTATGCTTCGTCTCATATTGTTTGTGTATAGATATCCTTGGTACAGGCTATCGCAGTGATAGTTCAGACGGTCCTAAGAGATGCAGACATATTATTTGAATCACCCTTGATGAAAAGTGAACGAATTCCCCTTCGAAGGGCCTCCAGCAACCCCAGTACTAACGCTTCATACTCTGCTTCATTATTGGAATAAGGGAAATCTAACTTGTAAAAAAGACAAATCTCCTTCATTACTTTTGAGAGAATAACCCCTGCTCCTCCTTTCTTTTCTGCCGAAGATCCATCAAACTGCATCGTCCAATCTTTATCACTTTCATCTAAGTAATTGGACTGCAAGTCATATAATAGAATTCTTTCATTAGGTGGATCAAACGTCCCAGAGGGGAAGATTTCGAATAGGTCAGCATACGCCTGGCTCTTGATCGCGCGAGGAACCACGCACTTCAAGTCATATTCTGAGAGGATGAAGAACCACCTAGTTTCCCTACCAATCAATATAGTTCTTTCCAGGAAATAATTAATAGGATCACATCTTGTTACAATATGAATTGTAAAAGATAGCATATAATGTCTAATTTTTTGCACTACAAAGACTAAGGCTAAACAGGGCCTCTCCAAGCTACTATACCTGACCTTTGGCCCATGTATGATTCTACTAAGATAGTAGACTGGTCATTCTTGCCCGTCAATATCTTATGCCAATAGAGCTCCAACGAACCTCATGGTGGATGTGAGGTATAGCTGCAATGGTATTCCTGCCCGTGTGGGAACCATTGTCTGTGGTGAAATAAGCAGCTTCTTCAGTCGAGCGAGAGACTCCTAGTGAACCTCCTCCCACTTGAATTTTGTATTCTTTCGCAAAAGATGCATCAACGGGTGTGTTATCTAGGCCAATCCAGGCACGAATCTCCTAAGATAGGAAACTTTATCGAGGAAACTCTTTAGCTCCTTCGCCGTTCTTGGACTTGGCATCTCCAAGATCGCTCACTGTTTGTCCTGGTCCATCTGCACCTCTTGTCGATCAACCACAAAACCTACGAACTATCCACTTGTTACTCCGACAATGAATTTCAGTGCGTTCATCTTCATCTTATACTCCCTGCATCGAGCAAACACCTTCCTCAAATTGCTCAGATGGGACTCCTCCTTCCTCGATTTGATGATCAATTCATCCACATTGAATTCCACGAATTTGTGAAATAAGTCATGGAAAATGGCCATCATTATTCTTTGGTAAGTATCCACAGCGTTCTTGTGTCCAAACGGCATTACTTCGTACATGAAGTTTCCCAATGGTGTTTTAAATGTCATTTTCTCTACATCTATGGGGTCTATCTTGATCTAATTGTACCCTACATACCCATCCATGAAGCTATACATCTCATAACCCACCTTTGCATCTATCATGCTATCGATGGAGGGTAGAGGGAACTCATCCTTGGGGCAGGCCCTATTCAAATATCTAAAATCCACATAAATCTTTATTTGGTTTTTGTCTTTATTTCCCACCGGGATAATGCTAGATAGACAGAGTGGATGTTGTATCAGTTTGATGAACCCTGCCATAAATAAGCGTTGGACCTCTTCTTTGATCTTCAATTCCAGCTCAGGCTTGAACGTTCTCGTTGCTTGCTTCACCGGGATGGCTGAAGGCATCACGTTCAACTTGTGGTAGCTAACTTCCTCTTCCAACCCTTCCATCTTAGTGTACTTCCATGCAAAAACGTCTATGAACTCCCAAATCAACTCAACCAAGTCCTATCATTTATCCTTACTAGGATCCTTCGAGTTAAAAATAGTCCTTGGATCCTCCCCTTCTTTTACCAAGTTCAACTGCTTTAACTCTTGTGCTTACGGCTTGGGTTGATCTACCATATAGTCTAGTTATTCGACGACATCTTCCACAAACTCCTATATGTTGGAATTGTCTATCACTATACATTTCCCCTGTTGATCCACTAAAAAACACTCATATATCAGGTCATCCTCATTATCAGCTTCTTCAATCGCCCGTTCACAACATTATAAATGATATACCACTTTTCCTTCTTCGATAATCACCTTTTTGCACTGTCTGTTGGCAGTCGCCACTGCCTTCCTCTTCTTCTCTCTAGAAGCCTCAACCACTCTTCCTCTTAAAAAATGACTCAGCATACTTTTTTCGTTGGACCTCATACTCCATTGGATCCACTCTAGGTCTCATCCTGTCTTTGAGTTGCTTCGAGATGTTTTGGAGCCGAGGGACCACCTGGTGGGCTTCTTCTATCATCACTCCTTTGTTTCTTGTAACTTTATTATTCTGCTCATTAAAGGGCCCCATCATTTCTATGATTGAGGGAACCCAGGACCTCTCCATTCTTCTTGTTATGACTCTGATGTCCTCTTCAATTCTATATAGAAGGCTGTGTCTACCAGGTGAACTTCTTCAACATCGAAGGGCCTCTTCATAGCTCTAATTGTCACCTCCATCCCCTTGATATTTGCCTTGGTGAATTGGTGATACGTTGAAGGAACTAGCCCTTAGTTGTTCATACACACCCTTCCTATCAGCAAATGGTTGGAATTTGCACTCTCTATTACGTGGAATTTAATGTGGGAACTCAGATTTCCCATCACAATCCCAACATTCACATACCCAATGGACTTGGAGGACTGGTTGTCATAGCCTAAAATCACCAAAGCTGTGAGGACCAATCTATCCCCCATAATATTAGCTGCATTGAAATAGTTGATTAGCATGATATTGATGGAATCTCCCCCATCTATAAGAACCCTTGCAAAGGTAACCCCATTGATGTTGGCAGTCACATACAATGGCCTATTATGAGGGAATCTCACGGCCCTATCTGCGTCACTGAAAGTTATCTCTGATAGAAACCAATTTAACAACCTGTCCATGGGTACCTTCCATCCCAGAAAAGGGAATGCGTTCTTCCTCGCAACATCAAGGATCACCTGACTTATTTCTAATCTATTCTCCGTTGTTATTCCTACCTGGTCGAAGAACCAGTAAAACTTTGGGGATTTTAAAGTTGCACAGTATTCTATGGCTTGGTCTTCTTCCTCACCTTCAATGCTATATACGTCCTCCACATCTTTAGCACTTTCCTTATCATAAGCTAACACTACGTTAGCCATTCCCCTAGTAGAATCTTCCAAAGCTTCTTCAAACTCCTCCTACTTCGTCGTTAGCTCCCTTTATTTTCTCTCTGCCTCCTCATCGTAGGCCACCACCAGATTGGCCTCATGCACGGGGAGTGGGTTGTTATTAACGTTCTGCGGAGGTATTTGCAACCTTCTTGCCTTTACATATTTGTCAATGATTCTTCTTTACGTGAAACAACTCTTCATTGGATGTCGGATCTTTCAATGAATCTGGCAATATTTGAGATCCACCCTAGTTGCAGCGTCTGGTTCCCTAACGGGGATGGCCTTTGGTTCATACACTGTTCCTCCTTGAACCATTGTGTTGTAACATCTGACAACCTCTTTTACTATACAAGGCAATGATGGTGGGTCTTCCCTGCCTCTTCTAAACTTCCTCTTATTGTCCTTCTTTGCTACCATGCCCCCATTTGCTCCTTCGATATATCGTACTTGTGGGGATTGAGACCTCCCTCCCACAGGTTGTATCGGTTGCCTGAACATCATAGGCGCCACCAATGGGTTTGGTCGAACGAGCAATGAGATATTCCTTGTTGCTTTTCTGAATGCCGCAAAAGTCCCCTCGCTCGTCTTATTAATAAGATGGCAGATGAACTCATGAAGTAGTCCCTCCGTAAAGATCTTCAGTATCTTGGATTCTTTGTCCTCCTCCCTCTCATCGAGGGACCTTTCCCTGAACCTTCGAACGTAAGCCACTACTTCTTCCCTGGGTCGTTGCTTCTCTCTCCCCAGTTGGGTCAAGGTGAACTCGTCTTCCGCCAGAAATAACTTCTGGACAAACAAAACATGCATCTCCTCCCACGTGGAAACACTGTTGGGGGCTAGGTGAGACTACCAGGTATATGCTGTATCGGTTAAGGATTTAGAAAATTCCCTGAACCTGAGTTTCTTGTTATTGAAATACGCCCCCAAGTGTTCAACGAAGCGTTTAATGTTCTCTTTTGGGTTCCCACCCTTTTCCTGTATATTTTTCAAAGATAGGAGGAATATAATATTTTGGGTAGGGCTCATCGTTGTATTCCTGGGGGTAAGGCATCTGAAAGTCGTCATAGACCAAAGATACCTTGCCCGAAGATTGTGAGGAAACTTGCATGAATTTTAGCATCTCTTTTCTCATCTCATCTATAGATGATTCCGTTGAAGGAATGACCAGAGGGACTATAGGCGGAGCGCTCATTGTAGATGGAGGAATCATCGCAGTTGGAGCCGTTGATACTCCTGGAGTTCCCACTGCTGGATTTACAACAGAGGGTATACTTACTGGGACCGTTCGTATTAGAATTACACTTGGTGGGGCAATTGGAGCTCCCTCTGGCATCATGAAAGAGTTGGCCTCAAATTCCCAAAACACCGTTGAAGCTACGGGAGTTTGTAAAAACTCGTAAAATTTATTAATGAGGAGCACCACTTGGGCTGGTCCCAACCCAGTGCTAGTATAATCTTGTGTCACCCATGGGATACCTGTCGCCATTTGAACTGGAGGTACCTCTAGGCAAGGGGCTTCGTCCCTTGAATCCTCCAGCTCTCTCATCACCTATTCTTCATTATGTTGAATGTCATCAAAGTTAAGTCTTCGATTAACGTTATCCTGCGCCATACTCCTTTCTTAGAAGAATGCATCCCCAACAGAGTATCCAAATGTAAGAGGGTAGTTTTGATTAGATGGAGGCATAACCCCTTTTGAGTATAGCAATGATAAGTTAACTAATCACGCCATCACTTAACTACAATACACACTAACATAACTTAGTGAAGATAAACTTAGTTTGAACTCACAAATCTCTCATGTATAACTCAGAAGGTAATAATGAACTTAGAAGCAATTTTTCTTAGATGGAGAGAGAAAATGAGCACCCTAGATACACCTAGGCAGGAAGCCAAACACCCTCGCCAGCCTCAATAATCTATGTCAAGTATTAAAGATTCATAATAAATGACAATGGTGGGTGAATAAACTCTCTGGTGCGTAATAAATCTCTCTCTGATGTATATTCTCTAATATTAACTTCTGAACTCTCAAAAAGAACCTCTCTCTCCCTAGAGGTGGTTGGGGTCCTTAGATAGCCCCCCACACCACTCCTGAGGCAACTCAGTCATTAATACATGTGAAAGACATCCCTCATACTTTATGTCACAAGCATTAAATTCCTGATGCACTATTTATCTTTACGTCATAAACATTAAATGACCAGACATGCCTTTTACCTAGCCACTGTTTGTCAGGTGGCTGTCATCACAAAGGTGGCTCACCAACTGTCAGGCAGTCCTAAATACCACGGTGGTTTACTCAAGTGCAGATTTGACATCGTCTAGATGGCTAGTGACATCACCTACAGTAGATGTGACATTAAGTAGAGGGTTATTTGGTACACAACTCAACGCCCGATGAAACTCAAGGCTTCTCCGCCTAGGGTTCCACGGTCAGGGTCTTTTGGTGTTTTATTAGGTGTATTTAAGATGGTCAGGACAAGCCCCAACGGTGCCTCACTTCTCAATCCTCCAAACCAAGTCCCTCTAAAATTCTCACGGCAAGGTCGTTTGATTGAGCATAAAACCTCTCCCAGGCCCTGCTGAGCATGGTCTCTCGCAGGTACCGTTTGACCTTGAACTAAAAATCATTATACTCATTACATAATTAGAACCTTCATAGTCCATTGTCAACATAAACAAAGATACAATGTGACTAAGTAACACAACAAGCTAAAGTATGAGCTTCCACGCTAAGTTTCCTCGCTAAGCTACCACGCTGAGCTGCCGCACTGCCTTAATCCCAAACACTAAGTTGCCATGCTGAGATGCCTTATTGAGTTGCCACACTGAGCTGCCTCGCTGAGTTGCCTAGCTGCCTTAATCCTGAACATTGTTGTTAATGAGGGGATTATCTCTAATATTAGGATTACCTTCAAGCCCCCTCTATAGGGGACAAATGACACTTTCGCGGGTGAAGGATTGAATTTAGCATATGCAATAAGCCGTTAAACCCCTAGGTTAACTTAGTGGATGAGTGTCATTTCGTGAAGGTTTTCAGGGATGAAACCCAACATCAAAGTTTCCTCCAAAATATGCCCAAACCAACAAAATAGACATGCTCAACAATAAAGAACAAGACTTGAACATGTTATTAAAAAAGTTCATGAATTCACACAAAAGTCCATAGTTATTAACATTATAGAACGAACTTCATGTGATTAAAACCTTAAAAGTGGGAGGGGAGAGAGCACATGCATAGTATGATTTGGTCAGAACTTAAATAAATCGGATAAGCATCATTAAAGTGTGCATATATTCAATCCTCACTGGGCATTACACTCAACAAGTGAAATCACTATGAAAGGGGAGGTAATACACGGGACATGCGAGCATAAAGAGTAAATGTAAACGGAAGTTAGGCCACGCACATGTCACTAATGAAGAACGCTATATATAAAATTAAAAACATGTAATCTCAATGAAAGATACCACTCCTCAAATATGGAGAAATGCATTTTCACAGATTATCAAAACTATTTAAACTTTCAAATTAAATTCACCCTAAGATCACATAGGACTTTATAGCGTTGTAATGTAGGTTTGGGGTCAAGGTACGAAGTGAAAGGTAAATTTAGGGATTCAAAGTGTCCGGGTTGAAAAACTCGGGATAATGAAAACTTGAGGGCATTTTAAAAATTGGAAAATTATTTCCATAACAAGCATTAAATATGAATTTAGGGAGCGACAAGGATTATTGAACACTATTAACAATATATATAACTTTCTCTTTATTTTTCTTTTCTTTCCTCAAGTTTTCTTCTTTTTCTAACTTTTTCTTTTGTTTATTTTTTTCTTCACTTTTTCTTTTCTTTTTCACTACTTTCTTCTCTACTTTTATCACTCTTTTCATGCTTAAATTGCAACCACGAAACACGAACATCATTCAATCCCAAGTATCATTCCAAACATAGGTATGGAAGGTAATAAGTATGGTATATACTCTAATGAGGAGTTAGTTATGGGATTTTTGGGTAATGAAATGAAAGGCTGTAAACGCAGGGATCCCCGGATTTTGATTATCTCAAATAAAATATAATTTCCTTTTAAATAAAGTCAATAGATGCGGAAGCGTATAGAGTGATGGTTCACACAAATAAACAATGGCCAAATTTTAATTTCTTAAACGAATTAAAATTACACCGAGTGAAGTAAAATTGGTCAATTAATATATTCACTTAAACCAATTAATTAATCCAAGTCCTAGAATTTGCCTAAGTCATATTTATCAATATTAATAAATTAGGCGAAACCAAATTTTAGCAAATGACTTGAATTAAATAAACTATACCCAAAATTCAATTTAAGTCCTAAATGAAAATGAGTGTGATAATTTAAACCAAATTTTATCTTGATTTATCCTAAGCATGCGTTCTAAATTATTTATGCAAGATAAAATAAACCAATCACACTACGCCGCGATATACGAGGAAAAACCCAAGACGGGAAACAACCTCGGACGACCCTAGCCACAAATCCACTAGATACGGAATTACAATTACAAGACAGATAGACTTACAACGCACGACTCGATCCCTCTCAAGCCTCGACGCTTCTTCTTGTAGACACCTCTTCCTAGCGGATAACCTTGGAACACCACCGCGGTCTCGGAATCCACCGATAGGACTTTATATGGTCACCGTCACCCAAGCATGGAGCCTTTCCCCGTGTGGGTAAATCAACATAGAAACACTTCTTCTTTCTTTGTGGGTGGTGGAAGCAAAACCCAAAACTTCTCTTCAATTCGGTGTAGAGAAAACTGGAGCCAAACTCCACGCAATTGATAAGTATATACAACTTGGAATAAACTCAATTGGGTGTAAACACTAGAGTGATGAAAATATTTCTCTAAAAGTCTCACTCAAAACATGAACATTTTCCTAAACAATTTTTGCTCTCAAAATTCTCTCTAAGAGATAAACTAGGTTGGAAAAGTTAGATTGGAAAATGTCATTCCTGCACATATTAATGTCTAAAAAAGTTGGTTAAAAACCAAGTGGGGAAGTGGGTGAAAAACTGCCAATAACTGTTCCCGCCTGACAGCTCGTTCGAACGACATTTTGTTCGAACGAAATCTCGTTCGAACGAGTCTTCTAACGACGCTCCAGTATGGACTCGTTAGAAGCTCGTTGGAAATCTCGTTAGAACGATAATCTCGTTCGAACGACATTTCTAACGACGGACCAGTATGCCTTAGTGGGAACTCGTTGGCAGGTTCGCTCGAACGACATCTGGTTCGAACGAAAAACCTCGTTCGAACGACATATCTAACGAACGACCAGAAAGTTTGAAAAAATGGTTTTTAGCCCAGAAAACTTTATAAACATTTATTTAAAGTTTTAATTAATTCTTTCTTAAAACAAACGCAGTTTTTATAAAACCTAACACCCAATAAACTTGTTCCAAGCTCCCATATATATAATATTTCATTCATACCTTGGAAGCATGGAACTATGATTGATGACGTAGAAACGAGGCACGCAAACCGGCATATTTGATGAAGCTTTATATTCTTGGCCTCTACGTCTTCAATAAACACTTCATAGTCTTGAGAGTATTACAATTACATACTATCCTATGAATAAATGTGTTTATCCGGAATTGAGCCAAAACTATATATGGACTCAATTGGAAATTTATGTCCTTACAAATCTCCCCCTTTGGCTATTCCGGGACAAAAACCAAATAAAAATCCTAAAGGGCCGTCAAGCTCTACTAGACTCAAAAACATAACCCACCCATACTTGACTCAACCCAAGGATCAAACGCTTTGCCATTGAAGGATGCCGCTTTAGAAGAATTCCTACACACTTAAGCGAACTCATCAAATGTATAGGGAATATCAAAATATTAAATACACTTAAGTAATTACTCCCCCTAAATTAATTCTCCCCTTTATCAAACACATGACCTATTTAGAAAGACGTCTCCCCCTAAGATAAATCTCCCCCAAACTAAGATACGATAATAATAGGATTAGGTACCATTACTCCCCCTATCATTTCTCCCCCTTTTTGTTCAAGAATATGCAAAGGATAAAGAACTAATAAACAACATGTTGAAGCTTAAAGTGATAAGACATGAAAGCAAATGGCCAATAAGAGCAAGGCAAAGACAAACAAATATCATATATATATATACTATAAATATACCAATAGAGCACTTGCATATATATATATAGATATAAACACACATATAACACAAATACAATAAGTTTGCACACTCGTATGGCAAAATGTGTCATATGAAAACGGAAGTGTAGGGGTGTGAACTAGCAACAATTAAATTTAGACCCAAACACTTAATAAACATTCACGGAGTTCTAATTTGTTTGCAAACTTTATCACATTTAAATATAACCTCATGTGACAATATGAAGATTGAACTCAATGAACAAACATACACAATTCATACAAGCCTAGTATGATGATGATTCTACAAACCAAATAGAGTCATGACATTAAAGACAACTAGGATAAGCGGACATTGTGCAAACCGTTGATATACCATCCAATTCTCCCTCAATAAGCATATATCTTCTTTTACTTTTGAATGAATATATCAAACGAACATAGGCCTTGGCAATTGTTTTCTTTTTAATGCCAAATTATCTGTTTTTAGGCCTTTGGATCACGTATTTCTTTTAGATCCAATAAACGGTGGCTTACTATCGCAAATGATTTAATTCATCTTTTCGGAGCCCTTCCCCATGCACATTTATATTTATCTTGTTTTTCATGTTTCACACAAATCTCAAATGCAACGGATTTTGATATGCACTAGTCCTCCTAGGTCATAGATATGTAGATGACTAGATTGGTAGGATAACACCTCAAAAGGATCAAATATAACATGTGACATTAAGATTTCAAAAGAGCTCGTGCATGTGTGAAGAGAGACATATAGAAATAGAATCCATTTAAACAACACAAAATCCAACTACTCTATAAAATATGGTAAATAACATTTTAAGGATTGACAATCTAAACCAAAAGTTCTAGCCACGTGGGAGCGTAAAAGATGGGATTCAAACACAAATATATGCCACATAAAGTGTGTCAAACTAAAATACACACAAAATAAAATCTTTTTGAGTTTTTAACATTTTTAATCAAAAATAATTATTTACTCAAAAGGATAAACAAATATCATTTGTATTTTTCATTAAGCTTAAATGAAATAAATAAAACACAAATGATAAACAAAAATCTTTTTATATTTTTTTTAATTAATTCAATCACAAAATATAATACAAAAAGAGAAACAAGTCATAATTGCTAGCATGTGATATGAAATAAAGCACTGACTAGAAAATGACTAAACAAGCATACATTTAGCATGTGAATATAGCATGAAGTACAAAAGCTAAAGTATGCAAACACTAACACATTCACCCTTTAGGTTTAGTAAAGGAGGAAGCATGTGAAAGTAAATGAGAATCAAAAACCCTATTTTGCAAGGCAACCAAGTCGGATTTCCTAACCCAAATTAATGAAGAATGACTATCTTGGGGTGTAGGAACTTTAACTACCGTGGTTACTTTACAATGGGATTTTCTAGGAATTCGTTTTAGATCAAAACAAAATTTCCTAACATGACCTTTTCGACCACAATATGTACAAGTGAGAACATGTCGAAAATATTTACTTAAGGAGTGATCTTTAAATGTATTCCTAGTAGATTCTCCTAAAACATTGGTTTGGGCATTATGAGTAAATTCATTACATGTATTGAAGCCTAAACCACAAGTGTCATTTTTAATTTGGACCGTTCCTAAGATTTTATCAAATTTTTCCGAACGACACTCCAAATCAAATTTGACATTACTAGAGTCTTTTAATTTATTTTGCAATTCTAAATTGTTAGACTCTAATAAAACATTTCGCTCTTCAAAAGCAAGAAGCTCCTTTTTCAAGGATTCCATTAAACCCCTAAGGCTATCTCTTTCGCCTTCTACATATTCAATCTTCTCTTGAAGAGTCCTCACATGTGTCCTAAGGTCGTCTATTAAAACATTTTCATCAAAGACCTTGACACTTTCTCTTAAACTAGCTTCTAACTTCAAATTATCTCTTTTCAATTTAATAGATTCTTTATAAAGTTCTTGAAAAGCATTTTGAAGTTCACTCACATTAACCTCTTCTTCATTTTCACTCTCTCTTTCTTCTTCACTCTCACTATCATCAAAAACAAGAGAATCATGTACAATGACCTTGGAAGTGGCATGTGCTATTGTTTCATCAATCGATGAGTTCTCACTATCACTCACATGACTAGCCATAAAAGCCACAAAATTTTTCTTAGTGGGGGAATCGGGATTCTCTTCCTTATCACTATCACTAAGGGTCGCATTATATGAAACGGGTCGCTTACCCTCTTTCCTTAGTTTAGTGGGGCACTCAAACGCCCTATGGCCATAACCTTCACAACCAAAACACTTATCAGACTCGTCCCTATCTAAATGTTCATTACTAGGTTTAGGGATCTTCCCGGCTTTAGGAATCTTCTCGGCTTTAAAAATCTTTTCGCCTTAGTCATGCTTAGAAGATTCGAATTTCTTAAAATCATTTTTAAATTTATCTTTGTTATATTTAAGAAATTTTCTAAATTTACGAGCAAATAAAGCCATGTCTTCCGAGTCACTATCACTCTCGCTCTCTACTACTTGTTTGACCTCTTTTCGGGCTCTTAAAGCAACACCCTTTTCGATTTTCTTTTCAGTTTTAGAGGGAAACATATCTAGTTCATAGGTTTGTAAATCACCTACAAGCTCTTCTAATTTCGTAGAGGCTAAAGTGGGTAAAGAATTTAAAACGGTCACCTTTGGAATAAATCTATCGGGTAGGGACCTTAAAATTTTCTTTACAACACGGTCGTCAGGTATTTTCTCTCCCAAGTTAAAAGATGAATTAACAATATCAGAAAGTCTAGCATAGAATTCATCAAAAGTTTCTTTTTCATTCATTTTGATAGTTTCAAATTGAGTGGTGAGGTTTTGGAGTTTTGAAGCTTTAACGGCACTAGTTCCTTCATGAGTTAATTGTAAAATATCCCAAGCTTCATTAGCGGTTTCACACGTCATAATACGTCGGAATTCATCCAGTGTGACAGCGCTTAACAAGGTATTTAAACCTCGAGAATTAAAATTAGCAAGTTTAAACTCATTTTCAGTCCATCTATCGGCGGGTTTGATAACACGTTCATTTTCAACTAAATAAGTTGGTGGGGACCACCCGTTAACTACAGACATCCAAACTCGTTCGTCGATAGATTTTAGTGCCGATCTCATACTCGCTTTCCAATACGCGTAGTTTGAACCATCGAAAATAGGAAATTTTGAAAATGGGGAAAAATCCATTTTAGCCAAAAATTATTTAAAGGATCGTTAACGAAATAATTTATCGCTTTGTCTCTGATACCAATTTGTAAACGCAGGGATCCCCGGATTTTGATTATCTCAAATAAAATATAATTTCCTTTTAAATAAAGTCAATAGATGCGGAAGCGTATAGAGTGATGGTTCACACAAATAAACAAAAGTCAAATTTTAATTTCTTAAACGAATTAAAATTGCACCGAGTGAAGTAAAATTGGTCAATTAATATATTCACTAAAACCAATTAATTAATCCAAGTCCTAGAATTTGCCTGAGTCATATTTATCAATATTAATAAATTAGGCGAAACCAAATTTTAGCAAATGACTTGAATTAAATAAACTATACCCAAAATTCAATTTAAGTCCTAAATTAAAATGAGTGTGATAATTTAAACCAACTTTTATCTTGATTTATCCTAAGCATGCGTTCTAAATTATTTATGCAAGATAAAATAAACCAATCACACTACGCCGCGATGTACGAGGAAAAACCCAAGACGGGAAACAACCTCGGACGGCCCTAGCCACAAATCCACTAGATACGGAATTACAATTACAAGACAGATAGACTTACAACGCACGACTCGATCCCTCTCAAGCCTCGACGCTTCTTCTTGTAGACACCTCTTCCTAGCAGATAACCTTGGAACACCACCGCGGTCTCGGAATCCACCGATAGGACTTTATATGGTCACTGTCACCCGACCATGGAGCCTTTCTCCATGTGGGTAAATCAACATAGAAACACTTCTTCTTTCTTTGTGGGTGGTGGAAGCAAAACCCAAATTTCTCTTCAATTCGGTGTAGAGAAAACCGGTGCCAAACTCCACGCAATTGATAAATATATAGAACTTGGAATAAACTCAATTGGGTGTAAACACTAGAGTGATGAAAATATTTCTCTAAAAGTCTCACTCAAAACATGAACATTTTCCTAAACAATTTTTGCTCTCAAAATTCTCTCTAAGAGATAAACTAGGTTGGAAAAGTTAGATTGGAAAATGTCATTCCCGCACATATTAAAGTCTGAAAAAGTTGGTTAAAAACCAAGTGGGGAAGTGGGTGAAAAACTGCCAATAACTGTTCCCGCCTGACAGCTCGTTCGAACGACATTTTGTTCGAACGAAATCTCGTTCGAATTTCGTTCGAACGAGTCTTCTAACGACGCTCCAGTATGGACTCGTTAGAAGCTCGTTGGAAATCTCGTTAGAACGACAATCTCGTTCGAACGACATTTCTAATGACGGACCAGTATGCCTTAGTGGGAACTCGTTGGCAGGTTCGTTCGAAAGACATCTGGTTCGAACGAAAAACCTCGTTCGAACGAGATATCTAACGAACGGCCAAAAAGTTTGAAAAAATGGTTTTTAGCCCAGAAAACTTTATAAACATTAATTAAAAGTTTTAATTAATTCTTTCTTAAAACAAAATGCAGTTTTTATATAACCTAACACCCAATAAACTTGTTCCAAGCTCTTATATATATAATATTGCAATCATACCTTGGGAGCATGGAACTATGATTGATGACATAGAAACGAGGCACGCAAACCGGCATATTTGATGAAGCTTTATATTCTTGGCCGCTACGTCTTCAATAAACACTTCATAGGCTTGAGAGTATCACAATTACATACTATCCTATGAATAAATATTTTTGTCCGGAATTGAGCCAAAACTATATATGGACTCAATTGGAAATTTGTGTCCTTACAAAGGCTATATTTAGGCTTAAAGGGGTTGACTATGGAAATATTTAAGGTGAGGTCAAGGCCAATATAGAGGATATAACAAAGATTGCCTATGATCATTTCCTAAAGTTTATGCAATTCTCAACTCAAAAGAATTTTTTGAAAATCATGCTCAAGTAACACATTTCACGAATCAGCTGAATTAATGAATGATCAAATGAAAGAATAGTGATATTACCGACAAAATCAACGTTTTAAATGAGGAAAAAGCAGTGTATAACACTCAAAAATGAAGAAAAAACCCAAAGCTCACTCGGTGTAAGTATATACAATACAACAAAAGATTACTGAGTTATAAAAATCTTAAACCAAACCAATAAAACAAGAAAAGCACATGTGCTCACGGAATAAAGTTTAATTCATGAAGTTATTCATAATATCAATGATTTGAGGACTAATGTCCAATAACTTCTAAAATCGAGAACATGCATCGTTGAGTTGTCTATTGGATCAGACAATTATTGAAATTTGTCATTGGAAACAAGGCAAAATGTCTAACAAAAGAGAAAAAAGAAAGAAAATATTTTTTGCAAATTTTCATTTTTTTCCTAAGAAAACATACTTAATAACTAACATATGATAAAATCCATGAACAAAATAAAGAAATGGATAAAATATCCCACACCCCTAACTTAAATGTTGCATTGTCCTCAATGCTAATCAAGATCATAACATAAAGAGAGGAAAATAATGATATTTCCCCAAATGGAGCGATCTCCGATAAGTAAGAGTCCAAATAATCTACAAAACAAGTTAGTAGCGAGCATAATGAAAATCAATAACAAAAAGTTTAACTAGTTACACTAGACTAAACTAAAAAGAAAGAAAAACTAAAAGAAAGAATAAAAAAACTAACTATTTATAACCTACTATTTGGACTTCACACTAACTATACACTATGAGTCTAAATAATTGAGGATCCACCCAAAATGGGATTTGACTTTGAAATAAAAATGATGGAACCTAAAAGAAAACATTCCTCTCTGAAGATATGAATTCCATTTGAACAACAGAAGGCATGTGGGTGGTGGAAAAGGTGAACCATCGCCAATTATAAATTTTGGGGGGATGATCGGAGATTTGGATAATAAGGGGGCAATACCACATTGATCTTGGGAAAAATAAAATCATCTCCCCAAGGTTTTTTAATTGAAAGGATAGGCGCGGCTTGTGCAAGCTAATATCCCATGAGATGAAGCATATCAAAATAACATTATCGTTCAAGAATCAAGTCAAAGTCCTTAAGACTTTCAATCGATTCTTGCGATAAATTTAACGATTTGAGAATAGTAGGTAATAAATGAAAAGAAGGACAATCAACCTTAGTACAATCAAAAGAATTAATAAGAGGTTGATATGAGAAAGTTCTTGGATCACTCTCAATCATTTCTTCCTAAAAAAATGGGGTAGGTGAAACGCAAGTTTCAACCTCAACCCGACTTTTTAAAGAATAAATGATCTCAACGAGTTAAACATTTTTATATGTCCAAGCATCATAAATCGCAACCTTATCATTGATTTTTTTAATTCCACAATGCAAAGTTAGATCACAAGGTGATGAGGGATTACTTACAAATTCTTGATTTTCACGCACAATGTGCTCATCCTCAAGAATTGGTTGGCATTCTCGCATAGTCTTGGCAGTGTAACTTGGAAAGCTATTCTCAAAACAATTAAGGTTATCTAAAGAGTTATAGTGAGACATTTCACAATAGGAAATTAAATTAAACGACAAGAACCAAAATTTTAATTTCTCGAAACAATCTAGTATAAGTAAAAATGAAAGAATAAAATAAAGAATACAGATACAAAAGGAAAAAAGACTACAGAATAATAAAGCAACTACTATCTATAAAACACCACCCGACAGCAGCGCCATTTTTGATGAGGCGTAAAATTTATATTTACAACACGTCGTTGGGTGTTTATGCCTTATACAAAACAAATATCATAACTTGGTACACTAAATGGAAGTGTAGCGGCGAGTAGGGATCGAATCAACAGGTAGTGTCGTATAGATTATAATCAATTTATTATTTAATGAATAAAAGAGTAAAAGGTGATATGGTTTGTTTTAAAAGAAAAGGGAAAAAATTAAGAAGTTAACTCTAAACAATATTAATAAAATGAGAGTCGGGATCGTGTCCCCGCCATGGGCTAAACAACTAATAAATAGAGGAATAAATCTAGGCTACAAAGATTAAAAACAAAAAAGGAACTTACATTAATAGAGAAGAAGGAGGAATAGTAAACTTACAACAATGGGTGAAAACCCAACACAGAATGAGGAGAGGGAAGCTCCCACAAAAATCCCTAAAAACTAACCTAAAATGAATATAATATCAAGTAAAAATGATCCCCCAACTTAATATCATGTTTATATACAAATACCCCACCAAATTTGGGAACTTTCAGGTGCCAAATAGAATCAATTCAGACCTGTTCGAATCGATTCGCCCCTACAGGTCTGCAATTCTACAACTTTGTCCAACTTTACAAAAAATGCCATAACTTCTTTGTTATAACTTAGAATTAGGCACAGTTGGAGACTACGCGAAGATAACTCAGAGGGATACAACATACAAGAAGACATATGGCCAAAATACAGATTATGAAATGACTAAAATGCCCTTGAATGTGCCTTTTAGTGTCCTTTTGAAGTCAAAACCATCCTAAAGAAGACATAACTCCATTAATACAACTCAGATTCATGCATCATCGGCGGCCACGCGAAGATAAATCAAAGCGATTAAAATTCCATAAAGAGTTCAGGATTAAAACCCAAATGCTAAAATTACTAAAATGCCCCTAAAGCTGTAAAATTCGATGAAATTTCACCGAAATGCTATCGAACTTCTCACTAAGAACCGAAATACCTAAAAAGCTCAATTATACCTCTTATAGCATGTTAACATATAAAACAGAGGTTATTTGATTAATGAGCATAAATATAGGAATTAAGGTACCTGAGGGGCTAAAATGCATAAGTATAAGGGGTAATAAATGCAATATTCATGACGTATCACATGTGTTAATATTTATTACTTATATTTGAACTAGAAAGAGCTATTGCTAATCAGTTATTCAATATCTTTGTTAACCAAACAATACCGATTGACCGTCTTAGGCCATTTACTATTTAAATTGACCAGTACTTAGGTTTAATCATTTTGGGCTTTTCAGCCGACTAAACGATATTAAAAATTAGTGTTAGCCATTTGTTACTGCATATTTGAACATTCTTCCAGTACAATATGCCTTAGAAATATCATTCCATTTACTTTGCCTTTTAGGTTGTGTCATCACACTCCCTTAAGCTTAAGTGAGATGATGGCGAGAATGTACTTGGTCGATGGGCCATCCTCCCGAATAGTTTTTTTGCGATCAACAAAGTTGGCGACCAACCTGAGTTGTCTTTGTTGCCTAATAATCCCCGATAGGGATTTTGTTGCTATCGAGAAACTCATGAGGTATATCGTGTTTGCAATAAAGACCTGAGTGTTGTAGTAATTGAAACACTTTTATTGACTTGTCATAATTACTGCTAACCATACTCGGCACATGAGATTTCTTAATTGAAATAAGTTGAACAATTTATTGTAATCCCTCGGAGTTCTGCTGTGCATAAGGGATTTATCATTTAGAAAGGGTGCGTAATACTGAGATGTGATAAAAAAATACTAAGAAGTCAATATATAGTATCAAAGTGCGAGGGCCAACTGGCCTTTATTCATTGAATAATAATTTTCAAGCGACATAAGTTTGAAAATGAATATTTTGTTAAACTAAGTGTGATAACAAAAGATAACGAAGACTAAAAGTACAACTTCTTGAGATTGGTTTCATTCCAGGATCTTGTTAACTCCCCTCCCTCCAGTGTTTTTAACTGATATACCCCTTGAAGGTCATCCCTTATCACCCTAAAAGGACCTTCCCAGTTTGGTCCCAGTTTGCCATATGATGGTTTTATGTCACTGTTGAGGACTTTCCTCAAGACATACTACCCTATTAGAAACTTCCTTGAATTGACTTTATTGTTGTACTATTTGGCCAGTTATTATTGATAGGAAGCCAACTTGATTATGGCCAGCTCTCTTCGTTCGTCTTCTAAGTCAAGTTTAATGCGCAGTGCATCATTATTAAGTCCCTGGTTGACCAAGGTGGTTCTCATAATAAGGAGTCCTCCTTCTACTAGAATGATAACTTCCATTACATAAGCGAGCGCGAAGGGTGTTTCCCCCGTTTGTATCCTAGGAGTGGTACGGTAAGCCCATAAAATATGAGGGAGCTTGTCCACGCAGGCTCCCTTAGCTCTTCAAAACCTCTTTTTCAATCCATCAAGCATGGTTTGTTCGAAGCCTCTACCTGACCGTTACTTTGAGGATACGCAACAGAACTGAAGTGGTGCTTGATACCATGCTCATCACAAAAACCCTGAAAGAAGTTACTTTCAAATTGCATGCCGTTATTGGTGATGATAGTGAAGCACCTTATACTCTTGACTCACTTGAGTCTACATTGTATAAGTGCTCATTTAGTTTGGAAATCTGTGACAAAATTAGATTCCCATTCCCTAGATACCAAAGAGCCTCAAATACTTCTTCTTAAGTCACAGTTGATTCAATTGAAGGTATAATGCTCATTCACACACACTAGGGTCGCATACTTTGTTCATATATTGTATTATTTGATTGTGTGTGAGTTGTGTGTGGTTAATCCCATTTAAATTGATTTTATTATTCTTTTGGGAAATTTTTAATAATTTTTAAATGTTTTTTTAATTAAAACTTGTTTTATAAAACTTTTGGCAGTTCGTCTAAATAGAGAGGAGAGAGTGAAGAGAGAAACCAGAGAGAGAAAGAAACCCAAAATCGTCCAAACCCTATTTTGTTTTCAAACCCTAAACTCATTTCTCCAAAAAATAGTTTTTACTAAACATTATACCTGTGTGTTTGAGAGTGTTGTTGGTGGGGGTTTGAAGGTTGTTTAAAGGGTGTTATCCTTTGTTTTTGAGATCTTGTGTCCAACTTACACGTTTCATGTTAGATCTCTATTTCACTTTCATAGAAACAGTAGATCTGATTATTTCATGTCATATTACACTTAGATCTGCATATTTTAGTTTCTCATCTTAAGAAATCGCATTTGTTGATTACTATTCTGTAAATGTTTTTCAAAATGTTAGAATCAACAAATCTATTTTCTGTTTCTAGTTCTTATGAAACAAGACTGTTGACCTAGTTCGAATCGCAATTGGTGGTTTTCAATTTCAAAAATATTTTCAAAACCCTCTTAAATTGATTATGACCTTGAACCATCTTTCGAGCAAGGTAGCCTTGGATTCCGAGATTATTTGAAAGGTCAAATAAAGTTCTTTTTGTTTCTAAAGAAGAGAGAAGCTGAAAACAACATCATTTAGATATGATCTCTAATTTGCTAGGACTTATTTGTATAAACAAGTGTGTGTGTGTGTGTGTGTGCGCGCGCGCGCGCATGCATTTGTTACAACAGTGTCCCAAACACTTTTCACACTACAACACAGAAGTGTTGGCTATAAGATCTTTAAACTACCAGAGTCGACGTAAAGACTGGAATAAAGTGGAGAAGTTAGCAAACTGAGAAAGCAACATCAACATCAGATCTGTAGAAAAGTTAGAATCAAACCAGTGGGTACATTTCTAAACTTGTATAGGTTTAATTAGTTTTCATGTGTGTTATATAGTTTGTAACTTATAGATTTTGTTTTAGTGGATTTTTGGTTTGTGACTTAGAAGTCACCGTGGATGTTTCCTCAGTTGGGTGAGGTTTTACCATGTTAAAAACGCCTTGTCATTAATCTTTCTACATCTCCTCATCTCATTCTTGTTAGTGTGATGAGTTTAATTGATTTAAACTGATTTAATAAACCAGTTATAAAATCTTGAACAAATCTCGTGCATGTTTTATTAAACACATCTTGTAAGTAATCTATTTTGATTTAAAGAAAAAAGTTTCTTCAAAAAATAGTTCGGAGTTACTTCAATAATTTAATCTTGTATTAAACGGCCTAAGTAACAGCCTTTTCAGATAGTCCTTGGTAGCCCAAAGCGTGTTATAATGCTCCTCCAGATGAACCTGGTCATATTTGAGTCGTTCTCCAGTGGTTCTGGCTCTACCCATTTGGTGAAGTAATATGTGCTAGCCAGCAAATACTTATGATTTCCAGATGCGATAGGTAGTGGTTCAACAATATCTAGTCCCCATTGTGCGAATGGCCTTTGGCTTGATAAGGATTTTAGGTCGCTAACTGGATAGTGGACCATAGGAGAGTGCTTCTGGAATTTTTCACACTTGCGAACGTAAATTCCTGAGTCCTTTTGAATGTGAGGCAACCAATAATCCTCCTTAATTGCTCGAAAGTCCAATGATCTTCCTCTTATGTGACTCTTACAAATACCCTTATGAAGCTCTCCGAGTACTTACTTTGTGTCATGTGGGTGAATTCACTGTAGATAAGGGTCTGTGAATGACTTTTTCTAGAGCTTTCTCCCTGGGGCGAGGTAAACATAGGTAGCCTTAACCATTGCTTGATGGGCGAACCTCTTTTTATCAGGTTGTATGTTGCTCCGTAAATAGGTGACGATGGGATCCATCCAACTGGGGGCCTTTTATGTGAAGAAATCTATCTGAATGGTTCTTCTTAAATCAGAGTCCACTACTGAACTCAGGGCTACTAAGGTATCCGCATGACTGTTCTGCCCTCAGAGGAACTGTTGAATGTCCACTTTATTAAACACTATGATAAGTTCTCTTACCAAGATAAGGTTGAAAGAGTTGGCGCTTGCGTTCAATTAAGAAATAATATAATAAATACCATTTTTAACCCAAATTAACCCTAAGCATGCAACAAGGTGTGATTGAAACAATATGAAATCATGCAAGAATTATTCAACACACAAAGTTTAAGGAAAAATCTCCCACAGGGGCAAAACCATTTGTATATCACTATAATTTGTAAGAGAAACGGCTTACAATCTGATTACACTGAAATACAAGTTTTTGACTAAGAATTACCCTCGGGTATCGGATTCTGTAGTCGCGGCTGGAATTATCCCTTTCCAGTAGGGCTGCAATGAAGAGGAAGAAACGGTCCACTTCACAAGGGTTGAACAACAGCAATGGTGTTCTTGGGTTACCAAACTTGATTCACATAGATATGGAAGATGTGTGAATCTAAAAACCTAGAATCATAGGACTCAATAGGTGAAGACTTTAGGGTTGATATGCTCTGAAAAACATGGAAAAGTCTTGAGAAAACCAACTACTGATCATGGTTTAAATAAGGAGTCAAAACCCTAAAAAATCCGCAACACGATCTGGTTGAGATTATCCTCGTCGGATCGGTCCGGTCCTTTAGGCGGATCGGTCCGGGAAACTCGGATCGGTTCTTTTTCTGAAACCGGATCCATTCGGTTGGAATCGGATCGGTTCGGCCTTTTTGCCTTCATCGGTTCGTTATGGATCCGGGGTGTACTGGTCTCAACTCAGCAGGCGGATCGGTCCGGTAACTTTAGGCGGATCGATCCGAATGAACCGGATCGGTTCTTTTATCTGAGCCGGATTGGTCTGGTCAGGTCTGATTCCCAAATTCCTTCTTCTTTTGATCTTCGGATTTCGGATTTCGTTGATGACGATGTGATCTTTTCAACCATCAATATTGTAACGGCGTATGACATAACATATACATAAAGATGGACAAATTGTCCTTACAAATCTCCCCCTATGTCTATGCCAGAACAAACATAAAAAATCTGAATTATCAAGTATGAACAATGCCTATACAAATCTACCCTTCCATGAACCCAAAACTGAAAGAGGTACATATGACTAAGGCTGTATCGTTTGTTCTTCAATTCTTCAGGAATCTTCACGCTTTTATCATCAGGGTGTGCAACATGGGATTATCAAAAGATGTACCTACACACATGAGACAAAGCAAGTACCAAGTGACGTATCGAGTTTGAAATGAGATAAACATAAGCATATATATCAATTTAAGATGATATTCTCAGAATTTCAAAACTCCCCCATAATCAGATAATTCATTCTCCCCCTTTTTATGATGTCCCCAAATAGACAAATGAGAGAAATAAATCAAGCAATCAAGTACCGGGGTGACACAAGGCATAAAATCACACCATGAATGAACATAACACAACCAAGTCGGTGATAGCGTAAAATAATGGGTGATCAAAATTCGATAGGAAAATCAAAGCATACAAACATGACATATGTGCACGATGAATATTGGATATTCCTAACGAATGAACTCAAATGCTTCCTTTGGTGTAAAAGATTGGAAATATAAGACATTCACTATATCAAATCTACAAATCAAAGCTCAAAGTGATTTCTACACCAATAACGTCCAAAATGATTTTCATGCTTTTTCAGGACTTTCAAGGAAGTGCAAACCCGTTATCAATCTCCAACCAAACTCCCTCAGATTTATAGTTTGAATAGAGGTATACTAAATTCTCAAACATTGGAGAATTGATGGTGAAACCTAAAATGGCCCATATTTGGCATGAATTGCTTTTTATTGCCTTATAATTTTTTTGGGGCTCTTTTAACCTTTTAGGACCTCGGATATTAAAATTCCTCCATTTTTTAGGTCCTTTTTAACGGTGGCTTTTGCGCAAAGGATAAGAATCAACTTTCGCAGCCCCTCCCCGTTATGCAAATTATCACACAGTCTCACCAAAACGGTTTTTACATGAAATCCAATCTTGTCAAGTTTTATCGCATATTGTACATTGTATAGACAGAATTGAGATAGAAACACTCAAGCCAATATGTGATAGACAAGTGCAATAATCAAATAAAGCCATGCATGTGTGCAGTAAAGGATATAGGAGTCAAGCATGTAGGAAAATATCACTAATTACATCTCAAGGACTCCAATCAATGTTAAGCACATGGATGAAATGATGTAGCCTCTCAAATCTCAATAAAACAGTCACATGGATAAATGGAATGAAGTTGTGACTTGGCTATCTTAAATGCTCATCCATAAAAGGCAAATCTCTTTTTGAATTTTTCAAAAATTTTATCCAAATAAAATCTTTCTGAGTTTTTCTAAAAAGAAAATCTTTTTGAAATTTTTTTTTAAAAAAAAAATGAAAAACTAACTAATGATACATGCTAGCAATAGGTTTAAAAAATGACATGATAAACAACCTATGCTAGAAATCAAGACTAGATCTCAACTGGGAGTAACGGTGGAGTTTTCTAAAGATGGTGGCATCTTTTGAACCAACTCCACTAGATCATGTGTAGTCTCGATCAAAAACTTCACTTGCTCGCGAATATGTGCAAACTCTCTATCAAAATGAGCAGGCAAAGTATCATGAGTGGGTGCATGTGCATGAATATGTGAAGTGGCATGATATGGCACAAAACCCAACTTAGAACAAAATTCCCTAAGATGTCCTCGCTTCTTGCAGTAGGAGCAAACATAAACCGGTCTAGGAAGCAATTTATCAACAATTTTGGGATGAACATTCCTAGACGGACACCCATGGGACTCACTCACAATGGTGGAAATAGGCTCGGGTGAATTCTCTAATGTGACTTGAACTTCCCGTGATTGTTTGAGGTCATCCTCAAGATGGGACACACGTGTCGTCAGACTAGACACCATGTTGGTCAAGTCACCTTTTTCCCTTTTAAGCTCATCATTCTCTCCCTTCAACTCACCAATCCGAAGACCTAGGATTCTATTAGACCTTTTTGTTTCCATGGTCTTGATAAACAACTTTCTAAAGGCTTTTTGGATCAAACTATCATCACCATTATCACCCTCATTATCACTTAGAGAATTAGGCATAGCAACTTCCTTGCCCTTTCTCCTAAGTCTAGTGGGACACTCAAAAGCCTTGTGCCCTTCCCCCTTGCACTCAAAACATATAATCTTCTTAAGGTTTTCCTTTTTCTCCTTTTTATTCTCACACAAATTCTCTTTCTCAACACAAGAAGATTCTCTCTCTCTCAGTGAGGTGCAGGTGGAGGACTCTCTTTCTCTCGCTGTTCTTAAATCTTCCTCCAAGCCGGTGATCTTAAGAACTAACGCTTTGTTTCTCTTTTTATTTTTAAAAGACTCAGAATACAACTCAGCGTAGGCGCGTTCAATATCACTCTCGCTCTCACTTGAATCATCCTCCCCCTCACTCACATCGATCTCACTGTCAAGGTGTCCCTGTGAAGCATCATCCTCATCATCGTGAGGAGAACTAGGAGTATTCACATGACTAGCCATGAACGTGGTGAAGTTACGCTCATGCGGTGACTCATCTCCCGAGTCCACCGACTCGACCTCACTGTCGTCACTAAGGGTAGCATTTAGGACAGCTTTACCCTTTTCCCTATTCAGACGAGTGGCACACTCAAATGCTCTGTGTCCCCTACCATCGCATTCAAAACATTTCTCACTGTCCCTTTTAGGAGGTTCTTTGAAATCTTCTTTGAAATCTTTCTCATTTTTCTTTTCAAAAGTATTTTTCTCAAAATTCCTTTTATCATTGAAATTTCCACTTTTCTTGAATTTGAGAATTCTTTTGAAATTTTTTGCAAACAGGGCCAAGTCATCTAAGTCAAAATCACACTTAGACTTGGATCCAAAAACTTTTTCTTTCTTTTTCTGAAAATGAGTCTTTAAAGAAATCCCATTATCCTTAGCCTTAATGGTTTTGGGAAACATGTCAATCTCATAGGTTTGAAGATCTCCTACAAGTTCTTCCAACTTAAGAGATTTCAAATTTCCCAAAGAGTTCAAAACAGTGACTTTAGGAATAAAGCGTTTTGGGAGAGATCTCAAAATATTTTTAACGACAGGCGTGTTATCAATTACCTCACCCAAATTAAAACTAGAATGTCCGACAAGCGTGCATAAAACTCATCAAAGCATTCGGACTCAGACATGGTGATAGTCTCAAATTGGGTGGCCAAATTTTGTAATTTTGACTCTTTAACAGCGTTCGTACCCTCATGGGTAAGTTGCAAAACATCCCATGCCTCCTTTGACGTGGTGCACGTCATTATGCGTTTGAACTCATCGGGAGTGATGGAACCGGAAATAGCACTCAATCCCTTAGAATTAAAGGAAGACTATCTAAATTCATCTTCGGTTCAAGTCGTGACAGGTTTCAAATTTATCACGTTATCAACAGTGACGGAGGGAGGTGTCCACCCTCTTTCAACAAGAATCCATACCCGTTCATCAATGGCTTTTAAAGCCGACCTCATACGATTTTTCCAATACGCATAATTAGTTCCGTCAAAAATAGGCAATTTATTGTATGATTTCTCCATTTGAACACGCTCTTTTCAAAAATCAATTTATTTCAAAAAATTTATATCTTTAGAAAAATTATGCAGAAGTAAGGAATACGCGATAGATTGGCGTAACCTGCTCTGATACCAATTTGAAAGAGTTGGCGCTTGCGTTCAATTAAGAAATAATATAATAAATACCATTTTTAACCCAAATTAACCCTAAGCATGCAACTAGGTGTGATTGAAACAATATGAAATCATGCAAAAATTATTCAACACACAAAGTTTAAGGAAAAATCTCCCACAGGGGCAAAACCATTTGTATATCACTATAATTTGTAAGAGAAACGGCTTACAATCGGATTTCACTGAAATACAAGTTTTTGACTAAGAATTACCCTCGGGTATCGGATTCTGTAGTCGCGGCTGGAATTATCCCTTTCCAGTAGGGCTGCAATGAAGAGGAAGAAACGGTCCACTTCACAAGGGTTGAACAACAGCAATGGTGTTCTTGGGTTACCAAACTTGATTCACATAGATATGGAAGATGTGTGAATCTAAAAACCTAGAATCATAGGACTCAATAGGTGAAGACTTTAGGGTTGATATGCTCTGAAAAACGTGGAAAAGTCTTGAGAAAACCAACTACTGATCGTGGTTTAAATAAGGAGTCAAAACCCTAAAAAATCTGCAACACGATCTGGTTGAGATTATCCTCGTCGGATCGGTTCGGTCCTTTAGGCGGATCGATCCGGGAAACTCGGATCGGTTCTTATTCTGAAACAGGATCCATCCGGTTGGAATCGGATCGGTTCGACCTTTTTGCCTTCATCGGTTCGTTATGGATCCGGGGTGTACTGGTCTCAACTCAGCAGGCGGATCGGTTCGGTACCTTTAGGCGGATCGGTCCGGATGAACCGGATCGGTTATTTTATCTGAGTCGGATCGGTCCGATCAGGTCTGATTCCCAAATTCCTTCTTCTTTTGATCTTCGGATTTCGGATTTCGTTGATGACGATGTGATCTTTTCAACCATCAATCTTGTAACGGCGTATGACATAACATATACATAAAGATGGACAAATTGTCCTTACAAAGGTAAGCTGCCATTCTATCATCCTTTGCATTGAAGTCCCCACTTATTTTCTTAGAGACCAGTTTGGAGTCACCGAACACGTGAAGGTGTTTTTCCCCTAGTAGTTGGGCCTTGCGTAATCCAGCGACCAATGCTTCATATTAATCTTTGTTATTAGAGGCCTCAAATCCCAATCTAATTCCTTACTTTATGACAATGTCTTCTGGAGTGATGAGGACGATTCCCACTCCTGCCCCTTGGAATTGGAGGCTCCATCAACATATAGGGACCAGTCCTTAGATCGTGCTTCCTCATCTATTGACTGCTTTGTTCCCTATTGGTCGATTAGCTGGTCCCTGTAAATTCAGTGATGAAGTCTTCCAGGACTTGTCCCTTAATTTCTATTTTTGTTTGAAAGTGGATATCGAATCTTCTAAGCTCCAACGACCGCTTTGATAGTCGTCCAGAGAGGTTGGCTTTCCAAAGAACAACTTTGAGGGGTAGGAAGTGATCACTGGTATTGAGTGAGCTTCAAAGTGATGTTTTAGTTTTCTTTAGGAGACCATAAATGCATAGGTGAACTTTTCCAGGTGCAGGTAGTGTTGTTCTACGTCCAGAAGCATCTTACTAGCATAATAAAGTGGGTGTTATCCTCCCTCTTGTTCACACACTACAAACGAACTCATAGCTTGGTATGATACTTCCAAGTAAAGATACAACGAGTTTCCATCCTCTAGGATCACCAACAGGGGTAGATTGCTAAGGCCGAATTTTATTTCTTCCAAAGATCTCAAAAATTCATCGTTCAATATGAGACATTTGTCCTTTTTCAAGAGATGGAAGAATAGTCGACAGCATCCTCAAGACTTAGAAAATAAGTGATTGAGTGCTGCGAGCATCTTAGTGGGCTTCTGAACATCTCGCAATGTCTGTGGAGGTTGGACCTTGGTGATAGCGTCAATATGATCTGCATTGGCCTTCATTCATCTTTTATTGACTAGATAGCCCAAGAATTTCCTGACTGGACTCCGAATGAACACTTACTTGCATTAAGTTTCATCCAGTATTTCTTGAGGATCTCAAAGGTATTTGCTATGTCCGTGAGGTGGTCACCTTTGTGATTTTTCCTACGAAGCTAACCAACGGAACTGTGGCATCCTTGAGGTCGGCGAGGTTTAACTTTATCTTGTGGAATAACTCCAGGTACATCACTTTCGATGAACTCCCCCTGGTCCACGAATATCTTGTCAACGTCTTAATTAGAAATTTTGAAGGTAATTACATGTGCGTCATTATGTGTACTCCACACTCCGACCAAATCTTCTTCAGTGAAAATAATATGCTTATTATAGTCGATGTGCTTTCGTCATCGGCACTTGTCCGCTTGGGTTTTAGCAGGGTCAATCTAAAATGCCTCCATGATGGCAGTGAACTTTTTTAGCTTCATTTGAACTACATTCCTTTGGATCTTCTTAAGGTCTGATGCCCAATGGATCACTACGAACTCGTGTCCATGTCATCATCAAGGACATTGTCTAGCTTCTGGTCGCTAATGGCAATGACTTTATCTACTTTTTATTCTATGTACTCATTGCGGTGCCTAGCTTGGGCTAGCTCCTCTAAGTATGAATTTAATGCCTTGTTATTTTCAGTCCTGTGGTTTCCCTCCTTGTGGAATGCGGATCTCAGTGCGTCATTTATTTTCGTTGGGTCTCAACCCATATTTTTGTTCCACTTGATGAATGGTTGGTCTTTGATCTTGCTCAAGATCTTTTAAATAGGTTCTTTGAAGACTGTGTTAATAGCCTAGAATGCCAAGGAAGGATCATTCTTGTTCCTATTCTTGGAGCCATTCTTGCCCCCATTCTTGTTCCCCTTCTTTGGAGTATCATTTTTTTATCCTCATTTGGTTACCTTTAATCGATCATTGTGCCATACATTAGAGTGAACCACACCTTATACTTTAGTGTATTTCTCAATACGAGCCATGAGATCGTCAATACTGATGGCTTTTTTTCTTAGTCAGGGACTGGTATAGCAAAGAGGTGGTTGACAGACTAACTTTTAAGGATGCAATAGCAACCTGCTCCAAGCAATCCAGGACTTTATTGAAGACTTCCCAATACCTCTTAGCATAATCACGAACACTTTCTCGTGGATTTTTCTTCATCATAAGCAATGCATACATCCACTTAGGATGGGAGTTGCTGGTTATGAAGCGAGAAGTAAAAGCCTATGCTAGGGCCTTGAAGTTTCTGATCGACCTGTGAGGCATATTTTCGAACAAATTCTGTGCTACGTCATGTAGGCTATAAGGGAAAATTCGACCCATCAACGTGTCGTTGTGGCTATAAGTTCATATCTTATTTGTATTACCGAACGTGGTCAATGGGATTTGTCTTCCCATTATAAATTTTAAACCTAGTAAAGGAAAACTTCTTCAGGGGTCCATCCTCTTCGATCGCCCTTGAGAAAGGGGATTTTATGTGGGTATTAAGATCTCTCCTAGCCAACTTCATGGTAGACCTGGATCCTCGATGGACTGGATGTTGGTTCATCTCATTATGGACCAGAATCCTAATATCCTCATTCTATTGATAATTGCTTCTATGGAGACTTTCAGACTCGCCACGCTCTGATCGACCTTGCTCTGATTGGCCACGTTCATTCTATCCTGGTGGCATCTGGATCTCCTCCCTCGGCTGTGAGTATTACTCGCCTGAGGACTAAGAGTCCTATCATGACGTTCCCTTATATCTCCATGGACATCTCTCCCTATCCATTCAAGTCACCTCTGAAGGAAATAAATCTCTTCCACCTAGAGTCATGTGGCCTCCTCTTGTTCTCTAAGCCTATCCTCATAAGCGTCGACCAACCTAGGGATCTGCGTAGACCTAGGTGGTCCCTATCCCTCTTCAAAAGGCTAGCTTTCTTAGAAAAACCTGGGATTTTTATGATGGCGAATATGTGACCTAACCTTAGGTGGGACTGGGTCTTCTTGCACATCGCCAACCTGAGGAATGTTGTTGCTATAGTGAGACATCATGGGCTTTCTGCTAGTGAATGTTTTCAAAGGAATAGAAATCGCTTCCCACAAATGGCTCCAATTGTGAGTACAAGAATTATCACAATAAATATCCACAAAAAAATCAGAAAGAATAGAATTAAAAATCATGCACATATCAATGATATACATGGTTCGACAACTTGACTATGTCCACAAAGAGGATACTATATTAGTATAGTGTCTCTTAATGTTCGAGATTACATCCTTTTGCCCCTGGTCAGGGTTTACAATTTATAGATGCATAAAAGTAAGAAGTTGAGTTGTTTAGGGAACTCAATTAACACATGAATAATTCGTGGTGTCCCTGAATCTCTCCTTTGAAATTTTTGGTAACCAGTTTGAATGTATCCGTAAGTGTTCTAGTGTGTTTCAAATACACATGAGTAAATTAAATTCTAATTTGGGTCGGGCAGTGATATACCCGTTTATATTCTAGGAGGGTCGCCTCCACAACGGACGACCCTAAGAGGGGCCGACCCCCCACCAGGCCCCAACTAGCCTTCACCAGGCTCCAGACGACCCTACGAGGGGCCGACCCTTCACCAGGCTCCAGACGACCCTACGAGGGGCCGACCCTTCACCAGGCTCCAGACGACCCTACGAGGGGCCGACCCTTCACCAGGCTCCAGACGACCCTACGAGGGGCCGACCCCTCACTAGGCTCCGGCCGACCCTACGAGGGTACGACAGTACGAGGACATAATCAAGCCAGACTCACTGCCGGAAGAAACTTTGCCCTCGGCCTCGGCTCATAGGCCGAGGGTGACATCATGACAGCGCGTGGTTTGGGAGACGCGTGGAACAGTGCGCGTGAGGCTCATATGACACGTGGAAGACCGTTACAACCGAATCACCCCCTCACGTGAGAGAATATTATGTCATCATTTGGCATCTACAGGTGTCAACAGCGGATTGGCTAGATCATTATTCACATGCACCATGCTTACCTGGGGGGTACACTACACCCCCCAAGACCTATATATACTTGTCACCCCTAACCCTACAGGGGATCGATCCAGGAACAGTAGCCCTAGCTAAAACTCTGCTTGTACACCCACAGTGGAGAGGGCGAGAGGGTTATGTGCATTGTATCCAAGGCCATTAGTGCCCATACTTAGTGGATCACACACTCACAGTGGATGTAGGCCAAATTGGCTGAACCACTATACATCATTGTCTTATTCCCTCTTATACTCATCCCCTTCTATACACTTACATACTTATACACTCATACACCTCTATGGCTGCCATGGCTGCTACTGTTTGAGCTCACTAACACTTATCTGGTGGTGCTAAATCTTAGCATCATCAGTTTGGCGCCGTCTGTGGGAACGAGAAGACATCTCTTCCTCTGTACAGCTTGACCTCACTGGGCACTCTGGTGGTGAACCAACACTCCCCCTGAGAGGAGGTGTTTCACCATTGAAGGAGACCCACTAAGGTTCCCAAGCTAACCATTATTTTCTTCAGTTCAGCTCTTCATAGCTCAAGCACATGGCACCTGAGATGCCACCGCCACCACTTCCCCCACCGGATGATGGGGGAAGACCCTGTTCCAGTCAGCCACCACCTCAGTCTGAGATGGCTGATGTGGCAGCAACCCTAAAGTCTCTGGCAGCCAGCCAGCGGATGATGCAGGAGCAGTTTACAGCTCTAAGTCAGAATATACTGAGACCACCAGGGGTCTCACCTGAGATGATTACTCCGGCAGCAGCTCCAGGACATCATGAGGCCAGGGGACCACCCCAGGCACCACATAAAGACCTGCCACCCCCTCAGCGGCGTAGGGATGTTGCTGACCCCCGGCGTTTACGCTTGGGGAGGCAAGGAAACCCTTGCCCAGAGGACAGGTATGATGATCTGGAGGAAGAAGAGGCTCCAGTAGAATGCTGGGAGCCATATGAGGTCTCCAACAATACAGTACGACCCCTCCAGGACAGTAGAGGAAAGTGCGGGAGACCAAACCCTGATGATCGCCCAAGAGGCTCTGCTTTTGACCGCCTGAGCAGGGGGTCGGCCTTCGAGAGGCTGGGCCCAGTAAATGACCTGCGAGACAAGTTGTCCAAGTCAAGAAGTGCAGCGAGATCTAGGAAAGAAGCAGAAGGCCGACCCCAAAGACGGGATGACGGCCAAAGGGAAGTAAATAGCCGACACAGGCCTGCCGTAGCGGAGCCCTCCATCCACCTCCGAGAGGCAGCAGGGGATAACATCGGCCAGGCCGACCCTGGGAGGCCCTGGAATGACTCAATCCAGAGGTTAGAGGATAAGATTGGCGACATACTGAAGAGCCGGGACCCTCTTCAGAGGGGATACACCATGGGCTCACCCTTTGTGGCAAAGATAGTCAACTTCCCCACGCCATCGAAGTTCAAGCCTCCCGTGGTCACCCCAAGATACGATGGGAGCACCAACCCTGTCCACCACGTGGAAATGTATCAGTCGGCGGCAGACATATACTCTATCTCAGATGAGATGAGGTGTCGTGCCTTCTCTGGTACCTTGACAGGGGCTGCGCATGTGTGGTACACGTCTCTTCCAAAAAATTCTATTGGAAACTTTAAGCAGTTGGCAGACTTGTTCATCCATAATTTCTGCTTTGGGGTGAGGCCACAGAAGAAGGCCACACACCTGCTCTATGTTAAGCAGGGAAAGAACGAGACTCTGAGAGACTACATAGCCAGATTCAATAAAGAGAAGCTGGAGGTGGAAGACTATGAGGAGAGCATAGCTATGACAGCCCTGATTGGAGGGCTCCAGAAGGGGAAGCTATTATGGAAGCTTGCCGAAGACCCTCCGAGGACGATGGCTGAGCTGTTGTCAACAGCAGGGAAGGTGATGAACGCCGAAGAGGCGATGGCCGCAAAACATGAAGACGAAAAAGGAGGTGCAAGTGGGAATAAATACCCCAAGAAGAACAAAGAGGGGAAGAAGAGGACCATGGATGATAAGTTCGCGGGGTACACCCCTCTGACGGTCAGCTGTGAACAGATCCTCAATGAGATAAAGAGTGACCGGACACTGAAGTGGCCTGAGAAGCTGAGGGCAGCCCCCGGCAAGAGAAATAGGAACCTGTGGTGTGAATTTCACCAAGACCACGGCCACGTAACAGACAAATTCTTTGCTCTGAAAGATGAGATTGAGAAGATGCTGAAGGAAGGGAAGCTCAGAAAGTACGTCGACAAAGCCGACTTCAAGAGGGGCCGAGGGGACGACCCCAGAAAGAAGCGAGTCGATGCCTGCAGAGAAGGTCCTCAAAAAAGAGGGGACGACCCCTCTGATGATGAGGACGACCCTGACCTCCCGCCGAGAGACGACCAAGGCCCTGTCAAGAGGCTCAATATGATCTCGCTCGGGGTGGGAATGATCTCCGGGGGACTTGCAGGAAGAGGGTCTGAGGTCGCCGACAGGAAGGCCCATGTCGCTGAGGCTAAGGCAGTGACGAAGACGGTGCACTCGACCTCCCTAGAGGTCAAGTTAGAAAAAAGGAAGAAGGTTGATATGGACACTTTGGTTGTGGGATTTTCAAGAATGGACTTCAAGGGCCTATTGGCCCCGCATGATGACCCTCTCGTCATCACCACCAGGGTGCACGGGTGCGAAGTGCCGAGGATCCTGGTGGATGGGGGCTCATCCGCAGATGTGATGTTCTGACCATGCTTCAAGGCCTTGGGCCTCAGTCGTGCCAGACTTGTCCCCTACCATCATCCATTGATTGGGTTCAGTGGGGAGAAGGTTCACCCCCTAGGAATATATGAGGCTGATGTCAGGATGGGGGACGAGTGGCCGAGATGGCTCACTAAGAGGGTCAGTTTCTTTGTGCTGGATGAGCATGTGTTTTCGGCATACAACATCATACTGGGACGTGTGGCCCTCAAGGGGTTTGAAGCTGTGCCGTCCACGGTCCACCAGATGGTTAAGTTCCCTACCCCTTATGGGGTGGGGGAAGTTCAGGGAGACCAGACGACAGCGAGAGAGTGCTACTACAACTCCGCTGAAGAAAGGGAGGCACACAAGAGGGCTACAGCCACTTACAACATTGATACCCTAGACCCCAGGGACGAGACGAAGCTCAAAAAAGGGGAGGCCGCTGAGGAGGTAGAACCCATCACCCTCGATGAGGATGACCCGGGAAAAACCGTCCAAGTTGGCAAATCTCTGAAGCCCAGTATCAAGGAAGACCTCATCAAACTGTTGAGGAGAAGGCGAAGCGTCTTCGCGTGGAGTCATGTAGATATGCCAGGGATCGACCCTGAAATCATGTGCCACAAACTCAATGTGGTAGAGGGAGTGAAGCCGGTAAAGCAGAAGAGGAGGATTTACTCTAGAGAAAAGTATGAGGTCATCAGGGATGAGGTTAAAAAATTAGAAGACGCTGAATTTATCAGAGAGGTCATCTACCCTGAGTGGCTGTCCAATGCAGTCATCGTCCCAAAGGCCAACGGCAAGTGGAGAATGTGCGTGGACTTCACAGACCTCAACAAGCATTGTCCCAAAGACAGCTTCCCTCTCCCCCGCATCGACCAGATGGTAGACGCTACCGCAGGCCATGAGCTCATGAGTTTCATGGATGCCTACTCAGGGTATAACCAGATTTTCATGAACCCTGAGGACTCGGAGAGGACCGCCTTCATCACTGACAAGGGGACATACTGTTACAGGGTCATGCCCTTTGGCCTAAAAAATGCGGGGGCAACGTACCAGCGCCTCGTAAACAAAATGTTTGAAGACCAAATTGGTAAGTCTATGGAGGTTTACGTAGATGACATGCTGGCTAAGAGTCTGAAGGCAGAGGATCATGTAGCAGACCTGGAAAGGACCTTTAATACAATGGACAAATACAAAATGAAGCTCAATCCGGCCAAGTGTGTCTTCGGGGTCGGAGCGGGGAAGTTCTTGGGGTTCATTGTCAATCAAAGAGGCATCGAGGCCAATCCTGAAAAGATAAAGGCCCTTATTGAGATGAAGACCCCCAAGTCCATTAAAGACGTTCAGAGGCTCACAGGGAGAGTGGCTGCCTTGAACAGATTTGTGTCAAGGGCTACAGACAGGTGTCTACCATTCTTCAAGATCCTCAGGAAAGCTTTTGAATGGAGCGAAGAGTGTGATGAGGCTTTCAAGCAGCTGAAATCATACTTAGGGTCTCCCTTGCTGCTGTCACGACCCGTGCAGGGTGATCGACTGTACGTGTACCTTGCTGTCTCAGAATCCGCTATCAGTGCAGCAATCGTAAGAGACGAAGATGGGATACAGAAGCCCGTATATTTCAACAGCAAGGCACTCCAGGGGGCAGAGCAGAGATACCCGAGGATGGAGAAGTTGGCCTATGCCTTGATTCATGCCTCAAGGAAGATGAAACCGTACTTCCAGTCCCATACTATGGTCATCCTTACTGACTCTCCTCTTAGGCAGGTCCTACACAAGCCTGAAAAATCAGGAAGGCTAATGACCTGGGCTATAGAGCTGGGGGAGTTTGACATTGTGTATCAGCCTAAGACAGCCATTAAGGGGCAAGCCTTGGCAGACTTCGTGGCTGAGTTCACATGGGAAGAAGATGAGGCCGAGGGTGAGACCCTCGGGAAGGCAGATACAGAAGACAGACCCGCAGACACACCTGCAGAAATGGCTGAGACGAGCACCGCTAGAAGGAAAGTGACTGAAAACGAAGAGGGAAGATACATCTTTAGACAGGGGTCCCTCTCTGAGGGAAATTTTTCTGAAGGAAAGACTCCGTGGAGCCTCTTCGTTGACGGGTCCTCCTGTGATAGCGGAAGTGGTGCTGGACTGATACTATCAGCACCCGATGGCACAGACGTCGAGTACGCCCTGAGGTTCAATTTCAAAGCCTCCAACAATGAGGCTGAGTATGAGGCCTTGATAGCTGGCCTCTCCTTAGCCAAATCCCTTAGTGTCAGCCAAATCTTGGTTCACAGTGATTCAAGGCTGGTGGTGAATCAGATACTAGGAGCCTATGAGGCCAAAGACGAAAGGATGGCTAGGTATCTTGATAAGGTGAGGTCATTGCTGAAAAACTTCAAAGAAGTGAAATTCAAGAGGATACCTAGGCTCGACAATGGCCGTGCTGACGCCCTTGCAAGGTTGGCCTCAGCTACTAGGACAGACATAAGGAGGACAGTCCCGGTAGAAATTTTGCTTCGACCAACTATCGAAGACAACGAGGGAACACTTGGCATTTGCATGAATGTTTCTCAAGAACCTTCATGGATGGACCCCCTGATCAGATACATTAGAGGGGGAGAGATGCCAGAAGCAAGCCAAGAGAGGAAGAAGCTGAGATACAGGGCTGCAAAGTTCGCTGTCATCGGAGACACGCTGTACAAAAAGGGGTTTCTGCTCCCCTTACTTAGGTGTGTGCATCCCTCAGAGGTCCCTTCCATTTTGCAAGACGTGCATGAAGGGTCGTGCTCAAGCCATATTGGGGGTAGATCCTTGGCAAAGAGGGTGATCACCCAAGGCTACTGGTGGCCGACCTTGGGGAAAGATGCTGCCGCATATGTTAAAAAGTGTGATAAATGCCAAAGATTTGCTACTATCCCTCATCAACCTCACCAGCCTCTCACCTCCATTGCATCCCCATGGCCGTTCGCAATATGGGGGATTGATCTGATAGGACCCTTACCGAGAGCAGTCAATAACTATCGGTTCCTCATCGTAGCAATTGACTACTTTTCAAAATGGGTAGAGGCCGAGCCGATGGTCACGATCACGGAGCAGAAGACCTTCCAGTTCATCTGGAAGAATGTGATATGCAGATATGGTCTACCCAACACCCTCATCTCGGATAACGGGACCCAGTTCAAGAATGCCTCTTTACAGAAGTACTGTGAGAGGGTAAGTATCAAACAATTTTTCTCCACCCCAGGCCGACCTCAGGCCAATGGGCAAACCGAAGTTACGAACAGGACAATCCTAGATGGGATTAAGAAGAGGCTTGAGGAGGCAAAAGGAAGATGGGTCGAGGAGTTATATGCAGTATTGTGGGCATACAGGACGACAGTAAGGACCCCTACCGGGGAGACCCCATTCATGTTAGCTTATGGATCAGAAGCAGTCATCCCCACCGAAGTGGAGTTTCCTACTCATAGGGTCCAAATGTATGATCCCCAGGGGAATATGGAAGAGAGAAGACTTGACCTAGACCTGATTGAGGAAAGAAGGGAGGATGCTGAGATAAGGCAAGCTTCCTACCAGCAGAGGACCGCAAAGTTTTACAACCAAAGGGTGAAACAGAGGCCTATCGCAGTGGGAGACTTGGTTCTTAAAAAGACTTGGCAGAAACCCAACAAGCTCCATCCTAATTGGCATGGCCCATATAGGGTCATCGATGAAGTTGTCCCGGGGACCTACAGGCTAGAGAACCTGGAGGGGGAACCTTTCTCAAACCCCTGGAATGCAGATCATTTGAAAAAATACTACCAGTAGTGTTGTAAGGTCTTGATAAGCCATAGTTGTAATAAGCATTGTTTCGACAGAACACATTGAAGATTAATGAGAAGTATCAGTGTTTCCCTCATCCAGTGGTTATCAGTTCTAGTACTAATACATGCAAAGAAGTTGAACCCTCGGCTATAATGAGGATCAGTGGAGGGGACGACCCCACCACAGTCCTCAAGAAAGACGAGGGAAGATTTCATATATATCATTAATTTTATAAGTTGATCCCTCGGCTATAATGGGGACCAGTGGAGGGGACGACCCCACCACTGTCCTCAAGAAAGACGAGGGAAGACTTCAAAATCCATTAAATTGGAAAGTTGATCCCTCGGCTATAATGGGGACCAGTGGAGGGGACGACCCCACCACAGTCCTCAAGAAAGACGAGGAAAGACTTCAAAATCCATTAAATTGGAAAGTTGATCCCTCGGCTATAATGGGGACCAGTGGAGGGGACGACCCCACCACAGTCCTCAAGAAAGACGAGGGAAGACTTCAAAATCCATTAAATTGGAAAGTTGATCCCTCGGCTATAATGGGGACCAGTGGAGGGGACGACCCCACCACAGTCCTCAAGAAAGACGAGGGAAGACTTCAAAATCCATTAGATTGGAAAGTTGATCCCTCGGCTATAATGGGGACCAGTGGAGGGGACGACCCCACCACTGTCCTCAAGAAAGACGAGGGAAGACTTTAAAAACCATTAAATTGGAAAGTTGATCCCTCGGCTATAATGGGGACCAGTGGAGGGGACGACCCCACCACAGTCCTCAAGAAAGACGAGGGAAGACTTCATATATATCATTGATTTTATAAGTTGATCCCTCGGCTATAATGGGGACCAGTGGAGGGGACGACCCCACCACAGTCCTCAAGAAAGACGAGGGAAGACTTCAAAATCCATTAGATTGGAAAGTTGATCCCTTGGCTATAATGGGGACCAGTGGAGGGGACGACCCCACCACTGTCCTCAAGAAAGACGAGGGAAGACTTTAAAAACCATTAAATTGGAAAGTTGATCCCTCGGCTATAATGGGGACCAGTGGAGGGGACGACCCCACCACAGTCCTCAAGAAAGACGAGGGAAGACTTCAAAATCCATTAAATTGGAAAGTTGATCCCTCGGCTATAATGGGGACCAGTGGAGGGGACGACCCCACCACTGTCCTCAAGAAGACGAGGGAAGACTTTAAAATCCATTAAATTGGAAAGTTGATCCCTCGGCTATAATGGGGACCAGTGGAGGGGACGACCCCACCACTGTCCTCAAGAAAGACGAGGGAAGACTTTAAAATCCATTAAATTGGAAAGTTGATCCCTCGGCTATAATGGGGACCAGTGGAGGGGACGACCCCACCACTGTCCTCAAGAAAGACGAGGGAAGACTTTAAAAACCATTAAATTGGAAAGTTGATCCCTCGGCTATAATGGGAACCAGTGGAGGGGACGACCCCACCACTGTCCTCAAGAAAGACGAGGGAAGACTTTAAAAACCATTAAATTGGTTATTGGAACCCTCGGCTATAATGAGGACCAGTGGAGGGGACGACCCCACCACTGTTCTCAAGAAAGACGAGGGTAGACTACGTAAAAATCATTAATTTGGTTCATTGAACCCTCGGCTATAATGAGGACCAGTGGAGGGGACGACCCCACCACTGTTCTCAAGAAAGATGAGGGTAGACTTTATTTAAAAATCATTAATTTGATCATTTGAACCCTCGGCTATAATGAGGCCTGATGAGGGGACGACCCCACATTGGTCCTCAAAAAGACGAGGGAAGGGTTAGTATCATCATCATCAACGAAGAAGAAAATTTGCAAGGAACAAACCATAACAGAATTAAATATGGGAGACAGTTGTGAAAGGAAGAGACGATGGTATTAATATAAAGCATCAAGTGTTTTACAATATACAGAACAAAAATACAAAAACAAGGGTATGGGCTACAGGCAGCCACCCTAGGGGACGACATCAGAGGGCAGGGCCTCAACATCAATGGGAATGGTCTCCTCAGTTACCAGCACTGGATCATCTTCAGATGTGCCGACCCCCTCGATCTGGACTTGGGCCTCCACCTGATTGAGGGCCTCGGCAATTAGCGGGTCGTCCAGTTGAACACCCTCCAATGATGGGCGAACAGAGGAGACGACATCGCCAAATCTGAGGACTACCCACCGACAGGCCGTCCTAATCCCCCTTTCAAGATATTCAAGGCCGAAGCCCTGAAATTCGTCTGAAATCTTGTATGCCTCCACAGCGTCAGCCTCAGCTTTCTTGATGGCTGCCTCCAGATCAGTCTTATGACGGGCCTCCAGGTTGATCAGAGCCTCATCCTTGTCCTTGATCAACAAGTCCTTGTCTTTGATCAACAAGTCCTTGGCCTGCATATCGGCATCATGCTGCCTCGTCAGCTCATCAAGGACTCTAGCATGCTCAGCCCTTGTGCTCTCCAGCTCGGCCCTCGCAGTGCCCAGCTCTGTCCGTAGGTCAGCCTCTTGTTGGATGGCCCTCTCAGCTTCATGGAATTTCTGTTCATTCTCGGCCATCCACTTGGTGGCAGAGGTGAAGGCACAGACAGACTGCAAGAAAAATTAAGATGCGTCAAGGGGAGCCGAGGAAACACAATGAAATTAAAGGTCAGGACCAATACCTGAGCAAGGGAGTGCAGACCGTAGTCATACACTTTGGCTGGAGGCATCTGCGCCAAGAACTCGAAGTCGGAGGCCGACGGTGAAGAGAACATAGAGGCCTTTGCTGCCCTCAGGTTGGCGATAAGAGATGAGGGGTCGGCCCTCAGATGGGACAGATTTTGAGACCAGAAGGCCCCCATGCTTGGTGAAGAGGTTGCTCCTTCAGAGGCCTCGGCCCTGGCCCTCGTCTTAGGGTCAGGACGAGGCTCGACAGGAGCCTCAGGCTCCTTCCTTTTGTGACTAACAGCTGTCGGCTCAACAACTGTCGGCCCTGAGGCCCTTGTCTTCTTAGGAGCTTGCTGAGGCTCCTTCCCTTTCTTCTTTGACAGACCAGCAAGAAGGCTTGGAGCAGTCATATCCCAGAGATAATCTGACATGCCTGCAGGACGACCTGAAAAGGATACGATGAATCAGAAAAGTTCAGACATAAAGAGAGAACACTTCAAAAATAAGTAAAGATGGGAAAATGTTCAGTATAACTCACATAGTTCTGTCAGAGGGCCGACCCTCAGACCAGCTTCTTTAAGGAAGCGAGGGGTCATCAAATCTTCGAACTTTGGGATCTCACCCTCTCTCCCTCGTCCCCTCAGATACTCAACAATATCCCTCTCCTCCAAGCTAAGTCCGGGGTCTGACCTAGCTTTCATGGAAGGGTTAGACCATCTGTTAGGAACCCTCGAAGCATCGGCAGAAGGGGACGCCTCGGTGGAGCTCTCCCATGCCCCAGATATGAAGAAGAACCTTTTTTTCCAATCATGATTGGAAGTTTGAGCCACGTGGAGCAGCTTCTTCTCAGACCTTCTCGCTCCCAGATGATAGTATCCGGGCTGTTTAGATGAAGAGGTGATATTGTAGCAGGCCAAGAACACGTCGGACAAGGGCTCGTCAGTGAAAGCGTTTTTCCACAGAGAGATGTACCCCAGAATCGTCCTCCAAGAATTGGGTGGAAGTTGCGAGGGGGAGACGCCCAGAGCCGACAGAATATCTATAATGGCAGGGTGAAAGGGAAGTCTGACACCTACTTTGAACATTTGCTCGTAGACTGCAACTTCTCCCTCTTCACCCTCAAAGACCCTCTCGTCCTCGGAGGGAACCCTCATAGTCACCCCAGGTGGCACTCCGTAAATATGCCTCCATATCAGAAGATCCCTATCCCTGACAGAGGAGATAAAAGACGAGGCATGGGAGGTATCAACCTCATCAACTGTATCATCGTCCTCATCCCCCTCATCACCTGCAGGAGGACCCTGAGGAAATGCTACTTGGAAGGCGTTGGGGGATAGGGTTGTCACAGGGACAGCCTCAGAGGGGATCGTACCCTCGGCCTCTCGGGGAGGGCTAAGGTCAGGAGAGTCCCTTCTACCAGAAGTTCCAGCACCAGTTGGAGAGGAGGTTCTCTCGTCCATCTCACTTAGGTTGGGTGTCTCGGCCGGACGAGACGACGACCCACAAGACTCAGAGGGTTCAGATGGTCTAATGGTGGCAAGAGGAATGGGAAAAATGGGTCGTACCCAATTAGGGTCGGCCCCTCGTCTCCTCTCTTCCTCTTCCTCTATTCGTCTGATCTCGGTAAATAGTTTCTCTCTCAGGGACGGGAATTCAGACACCAGGTTGTAAAGCCTCCTAAGCATTAAGGGGAAGACCCAACACTTAAAGAAATTATACTAGACTTGGGTAATTTAACTACAAACAAGTGGGGAGTGGACCAGATTTGACTTTTGGATTAAACAAAGAACTCAAAGGTTTTCACTCAAGAACACTCAAGAACATCCAAGAGCCAGTTACCGGAGAAGACACCGGAAAATACACCGGAAAAGGTTATGGCACAACTTAAGGAAAATGGCTGCCTACGAGCCTAAAAAACGAACGAAAATGAAAGAAAAAGAGAGCACTAGATGAAAGAGGTTACCTGATGAGGAGAGAATAAGAACGCTGCTAGGCCTGGAAGAATCGAAGGCTGCAAATGGCGATGTAGGCTGAAAATTCTAGAGAGAGAGAATACTTAGGCGCGAAGAAGAAGAAGGAAGAGAAAGGGTTTGAAAATACCTTAAATACCTTAGCAATGAGTGGGCCCATTGACCAAGGCAGGACACAGCCCACGAGGAAGGCATCATTAGGGTACAAGGACCCAAGCGCAGTGTGCAGCCGTCATGCCTTGGAAACTGGAACAACAATGAGTACCTAACCAGGTGTCACTCACCTAACTGATCATACCTGCATCTCATTTAAAACACTATCCCTCAGCCATCTCGACAGCACCTATGGCTAAGGGCTGGGGGGTGATTGATATACCCGTTTATATTCTAGGAGGGTCGCCTCCACAACGGACGACCCTAAGAGGGGCCGACCCCCCACCAGGCCCCAACTGGCCTTCACCAGGCTCCAGACGACCCTACGAGGGGCCGACCCTTCACCAGGCTCCAGACGACCCTACGAGGGGCCGACCCTTCACCAGGCTCCAGACGACCCTACGAGGGGCCGACCCCTCACCAGGCTCCGGCCGACCCTACGAGGGTACGACAGTACGAGGACATAATCAAGCCAGACTCACTGCCGGAAGAAACTTTGCCCTCGGCCTCGGCTCATAGGCCGAGGGTGACATCATGACAGCACGTGGTTTGGGAGACGCGTGGAACAGTGCGCGTGAGGCTCATATGACACGTGGAAGACCGTTACAACCGAATCACCCCCTCACGTGAGAGAATATTATGTCATCATTTGGCATCTACAGGTGTCAACAGCGGATTGGCTAGATCATTATTCACATGCACCATGCTTACCTGGGGGGTACACTACACCCCCCAAGACCTATATATACTTGTCACCCCTAACCCTACAGGGGATCGATCCAGGAACAGTAGCCCTAGCTAAAACTCTGCTTGTACACCCACAGTGGAGAGGGCGAGAGGGTTATGTGCATTGTATCCAAGGCCATTAGTGCCCATACTTAGTGGATCACACACTCACAGTGGATGTAGGCCAAATTGGCTGAACCACTATACATCATTGTCTTATTCCCTCTTATACTCATCCCCTTCTATACACTTACATACTTATACACTCATACACCTCTATGGCTGCCATGGCTGCTACTGTTTGAGCTCACTAACACTTATCTGGTGGTGCTAAATCTTAGCATCATCAGGCAGCGCTTTAGGCAATCTGGGAATGTCGACTACTCCCATGGGCCATATTGAATGGGTTCCACAATATATATATATATATATATATATATATATATATATATATATATATATATATATATATATATATATATATTCTCTGCTTTTCCTTTGAAGTTACTATGTATTGAGGCATCAATGAAAAAATTTGACCTTAGAAATTTTCTTTTCTTCTGCCTCTCTTTTCTTTTAGGGCCTTTGACATATTTCTCCTTCAATAGCCCTTTTACATTGCACACTCATATTTCTATAAAATATTATCAAACTCAATCAATGGTTTTTAAATACACAAATCCCCCATAGTAAACAATATTATGTATATGACAAGATTGATAGGAGAAAACCTCACTTAGCTTGTGTAATTTATAATTTATAATCCAAAAGAGATTGTGTAAAGTGTGTGAGGAGGCATATACATAGTGAATCCATCAAATAAAATTATTTTTGAACTACTCTATGAAAGAATGATTTAGAACAATCCATGAATTAAAAATCTTAAACAAATGTTCTAGACACATGGAAACATAGAAGTGAATGAGAATCAAACACATCGATATGCCATAAAAAAAATGCGTAAAACTAAACTACATATAAACAAAAATCTTTTTGAGTTTTAAAACATTTATTCAAAATGACTCAAAAAGCAAAGAAAATATTTTTGTAATTTTCACAATAAGAGTTAAAAAAATGGAAAATCAAAATACAAAAGATAAACACCATATAACTAAAAAAATATAACATGAAGCTTAAAATCTAGTGTATTAAAACATGCATACACAATCAACCATAGGATATAACGTGAGAATGATCACGTGAAAGCATGCGAGAATGAACCAACCTAACATTTAATGCCTCTAAAACTGATTGCCTAACCTAAATAAATAAATACATAATGCCTCATGTTTTGAGAACCATGGTGACACCGGATCTAGACTTTCTAGGACCTCTATTAAGATCATAACAAAAAGCCATAAGGTGACCTTTCCTACCACAATGAGAACATGTGTACATAGGAGTAATGTTACCTATGGGTTGACCTTGTCTAATATCATTGGTAGTGGTTAACACTCTAAAACAAACGTTGGTCTTTGCTTTAACGACGAAATAATTTGAATCATCGAAGCCAATACTATCACTCCTTGAGTCTCTTAAATCTTCGTCTAACTTCAAAAATCTAGACTCAAGCAAAGATTTTGACTCTTCAAACGTTAGGGAATACATATTCAAATTTTCAATAGTACCTAAAAGTTTATCTCTCTCCCCCTCATTGTAAGTAAAATTATCCCTAAGAGTCTTTTCACATGCGATCAAAATTTTTATCAATTTATCATTATCCTCATCGGCACATTTTTCACCCTAGTCTCAAACTTCTTAGAGACCATTAATTCTCTCTCTAAAACACAGACTCTATCACCACTCTCTTTATTGGATATTTTTAAATTTTAAATATCAAATTTCATATCCTTGAGCTTCTGACGAATGATATCCCTTTGATTTTGAAACATTCGTAAAAATTCAGTTTCATCTTTTAAGATAAAGTTATTTTTCAAGAAATTTAACTCTTTTTGTAAACTTCAAATTCAAACGAGTTAAACTTTTCTACGCAGTTATAAAGCTCATTACACTCCTCTGGAATATCAAAATCGTCGTTATCTCTAAACACATCGAATAACTTAACAATGCGATGACCCATTGAAAGAAATAAACAAACAATAAGAGAGAGAGAGAGAGAGAGAGAGAGAGAGAGAGAGAGAGAGAGAGAGAGAGAGAGAGAGAGAGAGAGAGACGTCAAATAACCCTAAAACGACATGAAGTTAAGGATTAATATGATAACTTAGTGCACATGCTCTGATACCAATTTGAAAAATGCTAGTGCCCTGGGGTCATATGGAAAAACAACCAAATTATATTTTTTTAACATTTTACATATGCATTAAATAAACCAAGTATCTTATTAAACAATTTACCAATTAGAGTCTTGAACTAAGAATGCATCTAGGTGAGAATAAGCAAGAGTAAAAACAGTAAATCACAACACGGTGATGTGAGAGTAAAATCCACAACGAAAAAATCTCGAACGACCCATATACACAAGTCCACTATGATATAACTCTTGTTACAAGGAAAAATTAGACTTACTCAAAGACTCATTGGCTTTAATCCTTGATGCGGTAATTCGTTCCTTGCCACCTTCTTCGCAGCCACTGTTGGACACCTTCTAACAACCAAAGAATGCATGTGCTTTCCCACATCTCAATATCCTACTGATGTTATTTTTGTCGCGACCATTCCACCCATAACACAATAAAAAAAGGTTTCCACTGCCTTGAAACATTCTTTGTATAAGGAGAAAACAATTATCGTGGAACACAAAAGATATCTTAGACAAAAATATAGATGTAGGATTTTTGGACCTCAATCTTAGATATAAACTAGTGTGTGGGAGGACTTAAATAATAAACTAGATTTCATTTTCACAAAAAAACTCAATAAAAACAGATGCCAAACCTGAGTATTTATAGAAAACAAAAAATTTGAGGCGTCGCATTTTCTGAGGTAGGTCATTCAAATGAGAAATAAGGTTCGTTCAAACGATAATAGATACCTCATTCAAACAAAAAACAAGGTCATTATAAGGACACATATATTCTAGTTTAAATGGAGATTGAACAAGATTTAAACGAGATTGATCTAATAAGTAGAAATAATGTAATTTGAAGCCGGTTTAAATATTATTTGAATGAGATGTCTAAAATCATTTTAACAAAGTGAAGAACTCGTTCGAACGAAATAGGTAATCTCGTTTGAACAACAATGAAAGTTCGTTCGAATGAAATTAAAACCACAAAATATTTTTTCTTTTAAAAATAATTTTACGAAAAATTCCTCAAAACATTTTATCAAGAAACACCCAAACGAAATCCAGGGATCAATAATAAATACACATTCATAACTCATTAACATCCCTCAAATGATAAATACCAAACTCGACATGAAACACGATGTGTATGCAATATTAATTTATCTCGTCCACTACAATCATCAAGCACACATCCCATGCTCAAAGGGCAGACAACAAAAATCCTAACAACCTATGACTCAAACAAGTTTTGTCCGAACAATGAATTAAGACAATCCATGAAAATTGACTTGATTCGAAAATTTATCCTTACAAATCTTCCCTCTGGCTATTCCGGGAAAAAACTCAAAAATAAAAGCTCTACTAGGTTATTAAGCTGACTAAGACTCAATCCCACCCCAAAAAGAAAAAAATGTAAACGTCTGACTAACACTAACATGAGTATTTTTTCTCTTATGAAACTTTGTCGTATCACTTCTAAAACCGCACACTTAAACACGCCTTTCAAATGCAACTTGAATATAAAAAATAAATTCTCATATAAAAATCCCTCCCCTTTTGTCTAATAATCTTCACTTAAGATAGGACGTCTCCCCCTAATGTAAACATCTCTCCTGAGTTAAGGAGTTAGATATCATTTCTCCTTTTTTTCAAGAATAAACAAAGGTGTACACTGGTGAAAACTCCCCCTAAATGTAACAAAAGTAATCAAAAAGGAAAGAAAGTAATATCATGCGATGATATGAAGTGAAACATGGAATGACAAATAACTCAGCAACACAAACACACATAATCCAAACAATGAACAAAAGATACTAAATTTGAAGCATAAATGAGATACTAATGATGGCAAGAAGCAAACAATACTAATGTAATAATACAACATTCCAATATGAATCAAAGATTAAGAATAAGACAAAGATGGATTAAATGCAAACGCAAAAACTCAGTATATATATATATATATATATATATATATATATATATATATATATATATATATATATATATATATATAATAATGCTCTTGTGCGGACTAGTCCGCATTTTAAGAATGCGGACCTAATATGTGTCACCTGGCGGCGAGCCCATAAAAGAGAGAGTGTGCCTATAATTTAGGCGATAATTTCTAGGTGCACCGTATATATATATATATATATATATATATATATATATATATATATATATATATAATAATAATAATAATAATAATGCTCTTGTACGGACTAGTCCGCATTTTAAGAATGTGGATCAGACATGTGTTACCTAACGGTGCACCTAGAAATTATCGCCTAAATTATAGGCGCACTCTCTCTCTTTTCTGGGCTCACCTCCAGGTGACACATGTCCGGTCCGCATTCTTAAAATGCGGACTAGTCTGCACAAGAGCAGGACTGTATATATATATATACCAATGACGTATAGCATATATAGGTATAAACACCCCAAAGAAGACACAAAACACGTAAGTTTACACACTAGAATAATATCAATGTGTTTTAATAAAGTTTTTATGGAGTGAAGGGACTTGAATTAAGAACAAAAGAAAAAATGACCCAGTGACTCAAAAATGTCCAAGGAATTCTATTTGACCACAAAAACTCATCAACTTCATTTTAGCTTCATTTTAGAAAAATAAAGAAGTCATATAGGATAAACATACGCAATGCACACTATCCTAGAAATGTTGATGATTCTCTGATCAAGGGAGTCAAATATTTAAGCTCAATTAGGACTCATTGTGCGGCCACAATGATATTTAATTTAACACACACGCACACACACACAGATATATATATATATATATATATTCACTCCTTTTATTTTGAAGATACTAGATATTGAAGCATCAATGCAAAAATTTATCCTTGAAAAATTTTCTCTTCTTTTGCCTCTCTTTTCTTTTAGCCTCTTACAAACGGTGAACTTTTATGAAAAGGAGATTTCTCATTCTATAGACCTTTGCCATTTCACACTCAAATTTTTTTATTAAATAATATAAAGCCCATGCAATGGTTCTTACATGGACAAATTCCACATAGTGAAAAATATTATGTAGATGATAAGGTTGATAGGAGAAACCCTCACTTAGTTCATGTAACATATGAAGTTATAATAAAAATAATTTATCAATTTTAGTCTTGACCTAAGCATGCCTATATGTGAGAATGAGAAAGAGTAAAAATAGTAAATCACAATACAGTGATGCATGAAAAAAACCCAGAACATAAAAAACCTCAGACAAGCCAATGACACAAGGCCACTATGATATACGTCTTATTATAAGGACACATTAGGCTTACTCGAAGACTTGATGCCTTCAATACTTGATGAGCTTCTTCATTCCTTCTCACCTTCTTCCTAGCACTATTAGACGCCTTCCAATAGCCACATAACGTAGGGGCTTTTCTACGTCTCAGTATCTCACCGATCTTACTTGTATCGTGACCAACTTAACCACCGCACAACATAAGCACGATCTTTACCTCCTTGAAACACTCTTTATATGAAGAGAAAATAACTATATTGCAACACAAAAGAGATATCAAATGGACATATAGATGTAGGAATATTAAATCTCAAACTTGAATGTAAACTATAGTTTGGTAAGCTTTAGATAGGATCAAAATTTTGGTTTCACAAAAACTCTCAATGAAAACTGATGCCAAATATGAGTATTTATAGAAAATATGAATTTTGAGGCAAGCCATTCTAACAAGAAACAATGTTCGTTCTAATGATAATAGCAATCTCATTCAGATAAAGCAATAAGATCATTTAAATGACAAAACTATTCTCATTTCAATAGAGATCGAACAAGCTTTGAATGAGGTTGATATGATAAGCAGAGAAAAAGTCGTTTGAATTCCATTTGAGTCTTGTTTGAAAAATATGCCCAAACTCATTTTAAGGAATTGAAGAACTCATTCAAACGAAGTATTTAACCTCGTTTGAGTGACAATGAAAGTTGGTTCGAATGAAATAAAATCCAAAAAATATTTTTTTTTTGAAAACCATTTTACAAAAAATGCCTCAAAACATTTTATAAATAAAAACCTAAATAAAATCTAGGGATCAAACATAAATATGCATTCATACCTCATTAATATCCCCTAGATGATGAAGATGAAACTCTCCATGAAACACGATGTGTACACAATATTGATTTATCTTGGCCGCTACAATCTTCAAACATGTATCATATGCTTGAATGACAAACAACTAAAATCCTATCAACCTATGACACAAACAAGTTTTGTCCAAACACATAATAAAGACAATACATACAAATGGAAAAGATTAAAAAATTTGTCCTTACAGACTTTTAATCCCGTCCGAGTTTTGAATCACTCTATTCCTAACATTGAAAAGGCGTTTGTTAGTAGTAGTAATGATGATAGTGATAAAGATGTTCTCCAAACTTTTTACAACAAGTTACAAAGAAAAAACCAAAAGTTTTATAAAAGGAAGTGTTGTTAGGAAGAGTGAAGTTCATTCATTATCTCAGTTTCTCGTTGACAAGGATATTTCTTATAAAAGATAAAAACCCTTGAGATTGAGAAAATCAAAATTTTCAATGAGCTTCTTTTCACAAAAGAAGAAAATGATATTTTCAAGCCTTGTAAGCTTATGGTCGATCACTCCCTATTTTCGAAACTTAAAGCCATTTATTTTGACATTAATGACCTTCTAGACTTTATTGATGAATTAAAAGTCCCAAAAGAGGATTCTAAAGAAGATGATGAATATTTGTCAAATTTATTTAGAGAAAGAGATTATTTGTCCATCTCATTGAAAATTTTGAAAAATGAGCATCAAATTTATGAAGAATCCAATGTGAATGTTTTAAAAAATATTGAACATCTTGAAAAGGGCTTGGATTCTATTAAATTAGAGATTCCTATAGGAGAGATAATTTTTATCAAACCTTTATCATCAAATGGAATAACACCCATTATAAATTTTTCCATATGTTCTAGAAATAAAGGGAAGTAAGTTGTCAATCATTTAAAGGGGAAGAATGTTGTTTCTCCCACTTGTCCTAACACAAATCACGTGCTTAATCATAAGAGACCCAAAAGGAGACTTTTGTTCCTATTGTCACAAAGGGGTCATTATAAATATTGTTGTTTTATGTTGAAAAAGATTAACATTTCGATAAGGCTTCTCCCAAGACACCTCCACATGTGCCTCATATTAAGTCCATAAATATGTTTATTGTAGTAGGAAAGGAAATTTGAGAGAATTTTGTTATTTTAGTAATTCAACCATCACTTCCATAATTCTAGGAAGAATTATAGCTTTGGTAAGAATAACACCTTAGGCAAGAAACGTGAACATCCTAGGTATGTTCATAGAAAATGGGTAAAAGAATTACTAATATGCCCAAGATTCAACCTACTATCGATTAGACTCATGTTAGACAAACATGAATCAGGAAGGATCATTTACATTTTGTAGATTTGAAAATTAGACCGAATCATTTGTTGATCCCCTCGACTTTTACTTGATAGAAGGTTTTTCTATGATCTTAGCACTTCTTAGAACACTTATCCTATTCCTTGGCCCATTCTACTTCGTTTAAATCTTTATTTTCACAATTTGTTTTAAGATACTTTTTAATTGTGGTTTTATAGGTCACTCTGCTAAAATTCTAAGACTAATGTAGTTGACTTGCTTCCATGCGATGTTTTATCTTGGTTGTGTTTATGACTATTAACTCCACATTTAGAATTCAAGATCTTTGAAAATCTATGGTTTTTCTAGCTTAATTTATCTTAAGTAAAATTCTAAACCGTATCATATACACCGCATAATATTTTATGCACTATCATATTAACTAGAGAACAAAATTTTTTTTAGTAATGCTTTATAGAATCTTCAAAATGTATGTGAATTGAAAAAAGGGTGTCATTTTAAGCTTTATATGTGTGAGATTTTATCTTCATGGTTGGAGTTGAATATGATATATATGTCAAAATATGAGAGATTATGGGGTTAAGACTAAAACTTTGATTGGATAATACTACCTTTGAAAATTGAAAATAGTATTCCATCATAGTAATGAATGTGTGAAAGCGACCACTTGCAAATAAAAAAAATTAAAGCGATGTTTCAGAGATTTATATCCATCCAAAAAACTTAAAACAAGGTTTTGACCAAAGATGTAAAACAATGTTTTAACCAAAGAACTGCTTAATGATGAAGAAAAAAGTGTTAATCGGATATTTTCTTTTTTCAAAGAAAATGAAACTTTATTAGGAACAATCTTTTAAAGTTTAAAATTTCCAAGTATAACTTTTCATTTGATATGTGTTTTGATTTCATTCGAAAAATGATCATGTTTATAAACTTGTTTCTCTCACACAAGTTATGTCCTATTTGCTCTCTTACATTAACTCGAAAACATGCTATGAATGTTTAACTAGCTAGTTTATTCTCCATATAGAGTACTTAGAATAACCATTTAAACCTTGACTTGGCAATTCATAACCCAAATATTCGAACTTTATTTATCAAAGTCATTTTAGGAAGGGGATACTTTGAGACTGATCATTTTGTATCATTTGTGAATGGTTCCTTTTAATTGAACAGCCATTTGGGAGAGTTGAAATTCTCTAGACATCCATGTGTCCAGTGAACTGGTTTTCTCTGAAATGACATTCCTCGTTATTCTAGCGAAGGCCGTGATCAGTGTGAAGGTTCGTTGCAGAGACAATGCATTTTAAAGGGCATCATGATCTCTTTTTTATCACTTTTGTAAAATACCTTTCTCTCTCTACTTAGAAATCCAGTCAACCCTACTCCACATTTGGACACATTTGAAGTTTTTTTAGATTTTCTCGGTCTTTTCCTCTTATATAAATCATTCGGTAAGATTCTTATACTCTTTATCTACTAGATCAGAAATTTATTGTGACATTATTTTATGGGTTTGAGGATTTTTTGTCCCTTGTGTCCTTCTAGAGTTACTTCTTAACTCTATTAAGGTTTATTTTATACTGTTACTTGTTTATATGAGTTGGACTCCACGAATTTGACTTTTATCACATATGTTGAGTATTTCTTTTGATTTTTGATCTTGGATTTTCTTTTGGATCCCATTCCTTTCATACTATGCACGTGATTTTAAGAGACTAAGGTCTAAAGAAGACTCTTCCACTCCCAAGGAATCGTTTCCTCCCTGTTTTGCTGACCTAGAAGAATTCAAAAGCTTTGTGAATTTCCAACTTCGTGCCATCCACTATGAGTGCACCATCGATTAGAATTATCTTAAATGCAATCATCCACAATGATCAGGTGGTTTAAGGAACACGGTTGGTTGAATGTTGGAAACCAATGTATTAACAAAGAAAGAGTATTTTATAATCTTGTCAGTTAATTTAGACCATGGTTGTGATGACTGAGTTTATTCTTTTATCTTCGTGAGGTTTCGATCACCATTTCCCCTGATATTCTTAGGGAGATTTATAGTTTACCCCGCATTTATAACCCTATCTTTCCCTACTAACAAGATTGTTTTCTAGTATACATGATGTGGTCACTGAAACCACAAATGAAGAGATCATAGAAGCACCCCAAGCCCACCTCATTAACGTTTACTACTTTCTCCATATACTTATCTTTGCAAACATTAACCAAAAATCACACCATAATATTATCCCTCCATATAACTTCTTGTTTCTACATGCGGTATGTATTATCGTTACCATGGATTTGGGAAAAATTCTATATGATGCTTGGTGGAACATGTGCAAAGTAGATGAAAAGGAAATCGACCTTCTCATTGGTTTGGACGTTTTATTCATTTTTTACTTCTTTCTATAGATGTTCATATTTTTCAAGAGAAAAGAAGGAACTGATCGGTGAGATGATAACCTATCTCAATTTCCTTAATGGAATCAATAAGCAAAATGAAATACCTCCAACCCCTTATGAAAGCAATGTCAGAGATGTTCTCAACCAAGCACTTTGAAATGATGCCTCCCATCCACGGTGTAGGACGATAAACTCCTCTAGCACCCATATTATTGGTGATCAGATCGCGCATGTTTCTGTTGGGGTTGCTAACCTAATACATCTCGAGTTCATCACATTATAGACACTTATTTTCTCATAGATAGAGACCATGCGAAGAGACATTATTGATCTCTGATTAGAGGTCCGAGTTCACCATCAATATTCTGGCGACTCTGCTGGTGATGAGGATAATGAAGGTGAAGATTATTTTGTGGTGATAGTCTTTGTTGGTGATTGGGTTGCATTGACATCCTTTGTTATCATAGAATTTATTCAGTTGTTACTATTTTAATGACTTTTGTATGACAACTTTAGATATTTTGGTTGTGAAGTCCACAGGTTGGAGTACAAGTTTTAATTAAGATCTTATAAGCTTCTTTAGATACTTTTGATGGCATTTTTACATCATATTATATATTTTAACTTTGTTTAATTGTATCTCTATCATGACTATTTATCTTTTAGTTCTTAGATCATTATAGTATGTTCTTTCATTTGGCACACCGTGGATTATATAGGTTTTCTATTCACTCACTTGCCTTATTGACTACTAACTCATTATTATATACTTTCTTGCTCGCACACATGGCTCATTATATATATTTTATAGTGCTCTTTGAATCCTATTCGTGTTAAATGCTTTAGCTAGATTGTGTTATTTTGATATTTCTATTAGTGAAATATGGACTAGATTCCTTAAATGAAATATTCTATCTTTGCTTAATTTTGATTGATATAACTCATCATATGATCATTTTTAGCACACTTTGTTTAGTTTAATGTCTCTTTAGCTTTGTCAATTTCATGAAAAAGGGGAGAAAGATTAGATTAAGCGGGAGTCCCAATTACAAACATATCTTGATTTGGTTGATGATAAACTAATTGAACATAGAGTATCTATTCAAGAAATTTAATACATATCTCAATATGGCTTATAAAATTAAGATATTTTCATTTCTAGATCTTATATACACACCTTAGAATGATGAATCACTTATATATCTTATTCATCACATGTTTTCTATTTAAATTTCTCATTAGATTGTTATTATTATATATCTTTTGTTGATAATGTATGACAAATTAACATGCACAAGATATCTTCGGGACTCTTATCTTTGAAGATTTTTAATATAGGTTTGTCTTATGCCTTTGGTCGGGTTTGTATCTATATGTCATAATTAATCTTTATTTTTGTATATTTTATCACGGAATAGATAAAGGGGGAGATTGTAACAGTATGAATTTTACTCATATTCCCTAATAAGACTACATTGTCTTATTCCATTGACCAAAATTGAGGTTGAGTCTTATTCTTGAGGTTGTTCCGAAAAATCTTCATGAAAATCATTCGATGTACATCCTAACCTTCATGCCTATCCTTTTTATACCACTATTAAGGAAGGTAAATGGACACGTAAACTCAAACATATTTTACTGACACAAGTTCTCTTTATACAAAATACTTTTTATATGTGTGTTTGTGTGTTGATATGGATCTTTGGACTAATCCATGAAATGAAATAATTTTTTTGGAAAAATCTTATAAATTCATTTCATAAAGGCTGTAGAGGTTTATCACTGGAGACCTTCTCCCTAGAAAGACTTTTTCTCAGTGCAAGCGACAGTGTCTCACTGTCTGTGCCATAGTCTAGAGATCTTCCTCTTTATGTTGCATTGTATCCTCGCTGCAGGATCACCACAGCAACACAAAAAAAGTCACCTTTTTAAATAGATTGGTAACATCTTTCTCGTTACTTGTGCAAACTAAAGATCTGACAATATATTTTTTCCTTTTACACCATATCACTTCATGTAAACCTACTCCTTACCTATTTGTCCCTAAAAGGTATTCTTCCAAGCATGTGTGTATAAATAAGTATTTTTGTCTTCATTTTTATGAGAGAGTGTAAGTGAGTTTGTGAGTTCTTTGTGGACAAAATATTTTTGGCCATTTTCACATGAATCATTTTTAGCAGAGAAAAATCTTTGGATAAAAATAAACTTCTTCTTGTATTGAATCTTATATTCTTCCAAGTTTTATAATCTTGTTTTTCTATTCAATATATTCGAGAGATATTTTAAGTTTAAATACTTGTGAAATTTAAAAACATTTTGAAGTGAACTTGTTTTCTTTAATATATTTTTGAAACCTTGAACAAATATCTTTCTTATTTTTCTTGTGTTTGTTGACATTTGGGATTCCTCTGGCATGGGATCTCCCCCAAAGGGGAGAACAAATCAGTGCATGGGGGGATAAAAAAGGGAAGTCCTATTTCCTCCACTCATGCAATCTTCGCGGGCTCCCACGAATATCATTTGGTCATCGTCAAAAGGGGATGAAAAGATAGAAAATAGAGTCGCCAACCTTTTTGATCTCTCATGGGATATGATAATTTACGAAATAAAAAGGTGTTAAACACCCATTCCTCCCTTTTGATCTCTCATGGGATATGATAATATTCTCCTTTTTCTCCAAGATGTAACTCATATGTATAATGTGTGTGTGTATGTTATGAAACTAGGTGAGATAAAGAAGTTGGCTTACTTACATTATGGGAAAGATCGAGATGAGTCATGTTAAGGAGTATAAAAAGAAAGAAAAAATTCTACAAGGTAACCAAAATGAGATCAGCGCGTCGGATCATAATCATTTCTAATGAATGGAATACGTACGTCTAACGGAGCCACTAAAAATATGATAAAACAAGTCTACGATATGTGAAATACGCAGGACCATAACCCACTATGAGTAGGGCTGTAAATCGGGTTGGGTGAGCCGGGCTTGGCGCTGCTTAGGCTCGGCCCGAACTCACTTACCCATGCTCAAGCCCGAGCTCGGCCCGAATAATTTTTTCCCACCTAGGGCCGAACTCGGCTCATAAATATTACGGGCTTCGGGCCCGATTTCAATTTTTTTATTAAAAAAGTTTGAATTAATTTTTTTTCTTGTATTTCCACCATGGACAAAATTACACATTAAAATATAATTGATATTTCATGAAATAAAATATATAACTATGAAATGTATTAAATTAAAACAAGGGAAATAAGAGTGAGAAGCTACAAATGCCTATTAAATTTCAGACATTTAGCATAATTTGATCACTTAAAAAGGCTTATTTTGACTTGATTAATTATTAAATCAAATACCCATAATGAGATTAACAATAAAATCACAAAATTGAAAATCACATGTAATCTAATGTATTATGACAAATGATTTTTTTTAGAAAAAATAATAAATGAAATAAAAGGACGAAACCAAATTAAACAATATTAACATAAATATGTTATATTATATAAATTATTTATTTATTAATATGAAGTTCGAGCTTCGGGCCCAATTCGGGCTTGACGAAGTTCGGCTCAAGCTCGGCCCGAAATTCATTCGGGCTTGGAATTTTGGCTCAGGCTCGGCTCGGATCAAACTCAAATAAAGCTCGGCCCGAAAATAGCGGGCCGAACGGGCGGGCTTCGGGCCTCGGGCGCTCAATTTACAGGCCTAACTATGAGGAAGTGGACATATATGTCTATCAGGATTGCAAAAAATGAAATATAATAAAAGAATATGAAAATATAATGCAAGTAACCGTCATATCACGATTCACCATGAGGAAGTCAATGTGCATGTCTGAAGAGTTCACTAGTGTATATATATATATATATATATATATATATATTCATAATAATATTAAATTTGAGAATAAGTAACGTAAAGAAATAAACAAAATAGGACTTGAATCCCGAGAATAACTCGAGATGCGTATGTAGATAAAAAAGTTATCAAAGTCCACGTACTTCGGTAAACACACAAGGGTGGGGTTTAACCCATGAATCCTAAATTATAATCTCCCTTAGTTTGTTAAAGAAAAGTGCACAAGTGTACATCGTGTGAAAAAAGTTAAGAAATTCTACTTTAGGGCTTAAAGTTGAACCCTCTTTATTTCTTTTTTAGTTTTATGAAAATATGTTTTGTGTGTACTAATAATAAAAAAAAATGATTAATTGAGTTGAGAAAGTAAATATATCAAAAGTGAAGGAAAAAATAAATGAATAACACTAATTAAATGAGATGTAAAAGGGTAGAACTATACCTCCTATTGAACTTTGATACTAATTTTGAAGTGGTGTAAGCTAATTTTTATGGTAGTTAAATGGTGGTGGAGTAAAGATAACATGGGTGGCAAAAGGTGGGGTGAAAGTGATGTAAGAAAAGTGGAGAAAGTGTTTCGAAAATAGAATTTTTAGGATGACGACGCACTAATTTTGAGGCAGAGAATGTTCTAATTGCTAAAAAGATGGTCATTGGGAATGTGATCATAGCCTCTTTAAATAACCAAAAATAGGGTTTGGGGGTTTTTCGATCTTCATAGGCCTTTACTTGCCTATCGGTATACCTTTCGCTTGCTGGAGAAGTAAAGTACACCTCTGCTTATAGGCAGAAAGGGTACGGGATGCCTAGATGCAGTCCAAAAAGGACTTTTACGGAAAAAAATGGCATAAAATGCAAATCGTATCTCTAAGCACCCAAGGCCGAAACTGTTGGAAAGTTTATTCATAACCCTATGAAAATCAATCAGTCCACTCTCGATTTATAGATCTAATCAAAGTCAAATGGGTCTCGAAAGCACCCAATGGACTCTTGATGGAGTTTCTCAGAGTAAAAAGGCAAGTACACGCGAATTGTAAGGCCGATTTGTGCACGGTATGGACCGTTGGAAAAGGTATTCATAGTCCTATGAAATTTTTATGATCTAATATCAGGTGAAGAGCTGCTCAAAGTTAAACAGAGCTCGGGAGCATCCGATAGCCCCTAAGTCAAGGTTTGGAATTGTACCTGGGTTTCGAGGGTGAAAGAAAAACTGTTAGGTATTTGAGGAGGTATTTGAATACTACTAGGATGGGGAATCGACATAGTCCCTCGATAGAAAATCTTGGAATAAGTGAAGGTCATCGAAAGATACATACCACTAAGAAGGTTAATAGTTGTAACAGCCTGTGATTTTTTAACCGATTTTATTTAAATTAAGTCGGATTTTGGAAAAATAAAATTTGGGGATCTATTTAATTTTGGTATGTAAAAGTGTTATTTTTTAGATATAAAAACAAGATTTTAAGTGGAATTTAAATCGGGATTAAAATTTGGAAATTATAACTTTTTGTATAAAAATCGAGGAAGGATCCAACCTAAGGAGGATTAAAAAAATAAAAATAAATAAAAATTCGACCATTCGATACAGTTGAATTGTTTACAGCAGCTCCATCTCACCATTCTCTAAACTATACTAAAATTTCAGCCAATTCTAACGGTTCGATCATCCGTAATAAAATTTCAAGTGTTTGTGTTTAATTAAGACTCAAACTCATTTTAGTATACAAAAATAAAGTGATGAGTTTAGGACTTTTAAAACACATTTTAGCCTTCTAAAAAATTAGTAGCCCATTCTATTTTCATCTTCTTCCATCTAAAAAATTCTATCCCCATTTAAACCAAGATTTTAGTCCAAGATTTGAAGGCTTATTTGGTGTTTTCTCGAGTTTAGGCTAAACGGGTTTTGATTGTTATCGTGAGAGGAAAGTATTGGTGTAATCAGAATTTTGAGGCAAAATCTTTTAAGTTTCTTGTGATGATTTTAAGGTATGGGATTTACGCAATATGTTCATTGAATATCTCGAGAGTAGTCATTTTGTTCCTCATTTATTTTTACTCATATTGTTGATATCTTATTGGAATTTAAAATATTTATTCGATTGAGATATTGTATTTGTTGATGTGCATGGTGTCATGAAAGTTTTATATGGCACGGAGAATAATCACCAGCCAATAGTCCAAAATCCAATAGCCAGGCTAAGGTTTTATGAAGCTTAGGTGAGGTGAGGTGAGGCCTGGTGACCTATTGATGTGTTATTGAGAAATTAAATTGGTATAATGCTTGGATGTCGCATTGGACTTGAATTTGGATTCGTATTGTTGCATTTTATTCATCTTTATTGTTTTGAGCATCTATTCTTGTCATATTATCTACTTCCCCGTATTTTTCTTTTAGTGGCAGGTTAGCATGAATTTGGACGCTATGGATTTTTAGTGGATTTTAGAGAATGGCGTTTGGAGGATTTTGTTTTTCTATAGCTTAGTAGTGTAATTTAATTGGAGAGCTTAGCATTATTTTCAGAGGAATTTAAGTTTAATTATTTTGGAAGTGTAAATTTTGGATTCTTTATACTTATTTTATGGAATGTAGATGCTTTATAATAATTTTTGAGGATTTAGTTTAGTTTTAATCGTAGTAGCACCTCGTGTTTTACACGAGGTATTACAAGAGTTTTGAGGTCATAGGCTTCACACATAGGATCTAAGGAGAGTACGTCACCAATTCATCAAGTTGAAGCCATTATTGGGGATTAAGGGAGGTAGCAACAAAATTCAGAGGGTCAAGGCCGATTATGAGGGTCTAGGTCAATTCTGAGGACCTAAAGTGTGAAAGCGACCGATTCAGAGGGTCGAGGCTAATTCTTTGGGCCTAGGTCAATTCTGTGGACCTAAAGAGCAAAATCTATCGATTTAAAAAATATATGCCAATTTTATGCACCTAGATTAATTATGCAGATGTAAAGAGTGGAAGCGATTATTTTAGAGGGACGAGGTGAATTCTACGGACCTAGGTTTAGTCTACAAACTTAAATAGTGAGGGTGCTTGATTCAGGGGGTTGAGACCAATTTTTCAGACCTAGGTTTATTTTATGGACCTAAAGAGGGAAGGAGATCGATTCAGAGGGTCGAGGCCAATTCTATGGATCTTGTCCAATTCTTTGGACCTAAAGACTGGATATTGTTTGATAAATGCAACCAACATGAACAGTGTATTTTCATTCTTATCCTGTTTAAGAGTATGTCAATGAATATAGCTCTATGAATGATGGTACATTTTGATTTGAAAATTTGTGAATTTTTTGTGTTTTTAAATTTTTTTCTCCTTCAGGGATTTTTTAAAAAAATTTCTAAGAAATTTTCGGATTTTTTTTGTCAAAATTAGGGGAGACTGTTGATAGGCATAGGTAGAGGTGTGCCTAATCTACATGAACTTTAATTTTCCACCGGGAATTTATTTATTGCATCGGCAAGAAAGAACTTAAAATTACACATCTTTTCGTAATTGTTTTCTAGGAAGGAACACCCTGGAAAACCTTTGTAAACATGTTATTTTGATAAAGAAAAATTAATCGGAAAGATGGAAAAAAAGGGGAAAGGTATAATTGAATTATAGAGGACCCTCATATGGCCATAATTGCGTTGTGGATGTCTCATCATCAGATTCTGGCTCCTACTATAGTGCCAAAGATATTGAATGGCCTGGATCATTCGAAGGAATGTCGGGCTAACTTTTAACGAGGCAGCCCCTTGATGTTGTTCATATGGATGTCGGAGAGAGTTCACCTGGTGGTTCGTCCTGGGTACCCTCTGATAAGTGTCCCTAACTTGTTAGCATGGTACCTTTACAACTTTGGCCCATCTATAGAGAACTGGGTGAGTTGGCTTATGGAGGATGGGGGAAGAAATATTTGTCGGTCAGTGCCATGGTGTGGTGACATGCATCCTATTTTGCAATTGAATGATAGGTGCTATGTGAGATTGGTAGGCCTTCGCCAGACTTCTAACTATTTTCCTTAATGACTTCCGCGTTTAGTATTCTGGGAGAATATTGTTCCTCCTCAAGAAACAAGCTTCTTTTTGTAGAGGATATGACTGGATGTCTTAGAATGATTTTTGGACCTTTGTGGTAGTGCCTCTGTCTGTCTACACGTCCATCCTAGTTCGTTGGGGATCTTGGGTTTATACCTAGGGATTACTTGAAATGTCTATGGAAAAAGGTGGTTATGAAGGTCTATACTGAGGAGACGGAGTATAAGTGGCTTGTGATGTTTGAAATAGAGGAGGGCGTTATAATTTCATCCAAACTGATCAAGGTGTACCATCGTACGGAGGCAAACGAAAGTGTAGTTAGGATTAGGATTCCCTGGGTCCTCTAGGGACTGGTAATAATGATGAGGCGGGTCCGTATGGCAGTTTAAGTGGGTTTTATAGGAACATGGGGGAAAGTTTGGCAATATATATGTTTATATGAAGGTGAACTTATGGTGTTGGTAAGGTGTTTTTGTTGTTCTTTCGTTCTCGCCATTGATTCATCATGTAATCGTCGTGTTTCATATTTAGTAAAAAAAAATGGGATGATATTTTCGACATATTTTATTGTGCCTTTCAAGAATCTCTTTTATTTGAATTGTCTATACCGATCTCTAAGGCATACATAATCCTTTTATTTATTTAAATGATGAGAGAGACTAATGTTCTCTGTGGGAGAAAATAATATCATTTTGTGAAAAGAAAGGATCATGTCAAAAATATTTTATGGGATACCTACGTACCTTTGTGGGGCTTAAAAAATGTGAGTTTTTCTTTAAAAATATGAGTTTGTGAGGATAAAGTCCCACATAATTCTGAGAAAATAGGGGATATTCTTTATTCAAATGGTGAAAAGAGTCGCATCGCGATGAGAGATGGACTTAGGGGTAGAATTTCTAAAGACAATCCAAATTGACTAGACGTGTTATCTCTTCTCCATCGAGATATATGAGAAAAATGAAGCCACTTGAAAGAAGTTTCTTCATGATGTAGGGCTCGATCCAATTGTTCTTGAATTTCCCTCTTAGAACCCAGATGGGTTCTATGATTTCTTTGAGGGCGTGATCTCCTTCCTGCACATGCAGTCTTTGAACTTTTTATTGAATGATTGTGCAATGCAGAGGTGGCACATTTATATATGTTATAGGGCTTTTAATCTTCTTTCATTCAAGAGTACGAGTTTGTCGTAGAACATTTGTTACTAATTTTCTTCGCCGACCTGACTTTTAAGCATGACCTGTAGGGAGGGTGTTTCGAGTTCGACAGGTATGACCACAACCATGCCATATATTAGAGATTAAGGGGTATCCCTAATGGGTGATCTGATGGTGGTACGATATCCCCGGAGAGCATATGAGCACCAGTTTACCCAATCTCTACAACTTTCAATCGTTTTGTTGATTGTAGACTTGAGGTTTTTGTTGGAGACTTCGATGGACCCATTGGTTTGAGGTTGGTATGGGGAGGAGTTGTGACTTTGAATTCCATACTCATCAACTGACTCTATGACTCCAATTTCAAAATGGTGCCCATTGTTTAATGCCAGCTCATAGGGAACTCCGTAGTAGAAAATGATATTCTTTCTGATGAACTTGGCTACTTTATTTGATATTTAACATTGCATATGACTCAACTTTAACTCATTTTGTGAAGTAATAAATGCAGACCATGATGAACTTATGCCCATTTAATTCCTCGGGAGTGACTTTCCCAATAATGTTAATACCCCAAGTTGAGAAGAGACAAGGTGAATTCATATTGTACAACTCTCGGGGAGGCAAGTGTTGAAGATTGGAAAGTTGTTGGCATTTGAGACATCTTCTGACATAAGCATGTAGTTTTGAACCATGGTTGTCCAGTAATTTCCTTTATGTATATGATATTCTTGGCAAGTATATGGCTTCTCATGTGGGGTCCTCATTCTCCGTTGTGATTTTCTGCATCATGTCCTTGACCTCAGCCCCTGCTATGAAATGCATATGGGTTTTATCGAAATTTCTCTAAAAGAGTGCCTTGTCACAGATGATATACTGAGCAATAAGCCTGTGAAGGGTTGTGCGGTCTTTCCTTATAGCATCCTGAAGATATCTACCATGCTTTAGGAGGTGCCAAATATCATAATACCACAATCCAGCTCTGTTCGGATCTTCTTCTGTTACGAGCTCGATGTGCTAGAAGTGAGTGGGTGTTTCCTATTTCTGGACTAGTTTGGAGGCCATTGTTATTCCCTCGAGCATGTCGACAAAGCGTCTAGGGTTGGCAATGTATCAGCTAAGCTGTTTCTTGAGCGAGGAATGTAATGGAAGGTGATACGTTCAAATTGGGAGACAAGCTCTTTGAGGTGAAGATAAAAGGGTAGGAGTTTTTTTTAATCTTTTACTTTCCACTTTTTGATGATTTTCCCTACGATGAAAGTTGAATCTCAATAGACATCGATGAACCTGACTCCTTTATCGAGGGAAATCCTGAGACCTACGCTACACGCTTCATACTATGTCATGCTTTTTATATAAGGGAAGTCTAACTTGATGGCGATGGGAGTGTGAGAATTGTTAGGAGTGATCATGAGTATCCTAATACCATATCCCTTCTTGTTAGCAGCTCCATGAAAAAATATCTTCCATCTGAGCTCATCATGGGAAGTGTAAAGAATGTCTTCATCTGAGAACTCATAAATCTTTACCTCGACTCCTTGCAAGATATTAAAAAATGGCTCTTCTCTTCATGGCCTTTTGAGTAACATAACCGATGTCGAATTCAACTAGTAACATCAACCATTGAGCCTTACAGCGGGACAATGAAGACTTCTCTAATAGGTATTCAATCAGATCCATTAGGGACACCAATTTGACAGGAAACGTGAGCATATAATACCTGATCTTTTGCATGACCCAGACTAAGGCGACACATGCATTTTCCACTGCGGTATAGTTCAGCCTGTACCCTGCTAGCTTTCGAGTTCCGTAGTAGGTGGATCTTTCTTTGCATCATTCTTTAATGTATTGGGCTATCATATCCCCGATAGTGGTGTCCATAACGATGATGTATAGAAGGAGAGAAAGACTTTGCTACAGAGGCACGAGCACTGAAGGTTGGCTAAGGTATTGATTGATCTGATCAAAGGCTTCTTAAAAGTCTTCGTTCAATAATTTGGTTGAATCCTTTCGAAGAAGCTTGAAGATGGGCTCATAGATGGAGGTTAGTTAGCTGATGAACTGACTGATGAATTGGAGTTTGCCCAGGAAGCCACAAACTTCTATTTTTACTTGAGGTGGTGGAATTTTAAGAATCTCTCTTGGTTTGGAAGGGTCTGCTTTGATCCCCTTCTTGCTGACCATGAAACTGAGCAGTTTCCTCGTCATGATGTGAAAAATATATTTCTATGGGTTGAGGCGCATCTAATATTATCGCAGTCGTTCAAAGAATTTTCTAAAGGCAGGGATATGACCTTCTTGAGTTTTGGACTTGATGATCATATCGTCAACATAGACTTCAACCTCGTTGTGGATAAGATCGTGAAAATAGTTATAGTTACCCTTTGGTAGATAGCTCCAGTATTTTTGAGATCGAATGGCATAACCATATAAAAAGGTTTCTCTTGGGGTGATAAAGGCGGTCTTTTCTTGATGATTGGGATGCATCTTGATCTCGTTATACGAGGCGAAACTGTCAACAAATGATTTGAGGGCATGACTGACAGTGTTATCGATAATCAAGTTTGAGTGACATTTTCATTTTTTTTTCTTCTCTTGACTTTTCATTCTTAAAGTTGTACCACTTATTTGTATATGTTTATATTTGGTGGTATTTTATAATGCAACAATGAATGCATTTAAGTTTCTTTGAGGTTTTAATGTCTCTGTATTTTTTCTCAACAATGTCATCGATTTGACAACCAACTTTGTATATGGATATATAAATTAAAAATTCAAAAAATTTGGCAAGCTGTTTTCCCTCACGCAAGGATCAGTTTGGTTAAAGATAAAATATTAAGGCGTACAAAATAAACTACAATTATCAACCACATATTTAGAATTAATGGTCCGTCTGATTGACGTTGATTTTTTTCAATGAAAAATACTTATTTTACTATTTTTATTATTTGGTATTTGATTTCAAATACATTTTACGAAAGAAAATGGTAAGAGGTATTTAAATTACTTCATAGATTTATCATTTTCACCCCCAAAATTGATTTCATGGAAAACTCTAAAAGTTAGATCAAACCAATTTTATATTTTTCCATTCAATTTTCAAATTCTTCAATAATTTTTCAACGTTGAAATAAACGCACCAAAAAAAATTTGTTCGTTTGAAATTATAAATAAGTGCACACGGCATAATTACACAATTTTAAATAAAAATAGCAAAAAAGATTTGACGGCACATAGATCAAATTATATATCACTATTTTTTCATCCGCGCAAATTATTTGATCTTAAACTAGGCGCAGGGCCATTTTATTATAAGATTGTCATAATATTAATCCATCCCTCATTAGAAGAGTTCTGGCTCCGCGCTATCCCCATTTAACGTAATCAATTTCCTTTCGATAAAATGTAAAGAAAAGAGATGCTTTATTTTATATAAAAACTATCAAAAACATTTTACTGTTAAATGTAATATCTCTGCCTTCTTTATCACAGTTATATTTGTATTCCTAATACACTACGTTTTCCATTAAAAATCTCATAAAGTGACATAAAACGCCTTAAGAAAATATTGTAAAATTGCCGTAGAACTTGAAAGAAAGAAAGAAAGTTCCTAAAATTTCACCCAAAATGTGAGAGAAACTACGTTCCACTTATAATAGGAGAAAAACTACATTCATTTAATGCATATTCGTGCATGCAACTGGTAGCCACCAACAAACTGACATTAGACTTACAGGTAACTACATTAAGCTTTTTATCCTCCCACGGAAACTCGAAGAACCATTGTTACATCAGTCTGAGTACTTCACATCTTCATAGTGATTCCTAAACCCAGTTCAGCTAATCAAGAACCAACCCTGATGAGCTAGCTCCCTGTGGCCCAGCCATCTCAGAGTGTTGGTTCTTGGTATTCATTATCTCAAAAATGTTGGCAATTGCAGATGTTTGCTCGTAATCAGAAGTTCTTTTCAATGAAATCAGGATATCGCCGCTTAACTTGGTGCCAGCTGCGTAGTGGGGAAGTGGGTCGTCGTCTACATAGTATCGTACGTACACAGTTTCCGGCCGGAGCTCCCTTTGAGAGTGTGCAAAGAAGCAAACCTTTTGATTGCAAAAATAATACCCAAGAAAATAAAAATGTGAGCCATGTGGATTCAAAGGTTTTTCACTGCTTTAACCTAAAACTAAAAACATAAACGAAAGATATAAAGAATGAAAGGAAGGGAAAAGGAAACGAAGAAAAACCATTTGTTTGCAACTGTGGCCGGCGTGGCAGAGCCGAGTGCGGTATTTTGCGGGATGAAGCCAGTGCTCAACAATGCCATGAGAGAAGTTGCATCGGTCCCCTTTACTGCAATATTTGTTGTCTTTAAACGTCGGGCAGGGGATTGCAGCGTAGTTGTAGAGGCGTGGGTCCCTGCGCACGGCTCGCTCGCCCATGTGAAGAAAGGGGCACGAGGCCCAATCGTGGCGATACGGCTTGTCACAAATTGCTATTTTGTATGCAAACATACGAAACTCGTCAGTCTTGTATATGAGCTCCCTCAGGACATTTGTTCTTCCTTCCATCTTTCTCTTGTTCTTGAAGGTGAAGAATGTTTGTTAGAGTGAAAGAGAGCGGGAAAATATGATGCGAAATAAATTGGATTCACGTACAACGCTTGAAGGCTTTAAGATATTGTGAAATATTCAGGTTTGTGTCGATATTCGATGATATGGACCATCTAACATTGCCGTTTCACGGTTTCAGGAGAGAAAGATTGCTGAAGAGATTTAAAACTAAAAGATTCTTGGTTTGTTGAGAATTCAGCTTCGGTTTCTTTATAATGTATGTGAAGTGGTGTGAGAACAACCGAAAATAGGATGCAACAGAAAAAAAAACGAATCAAAGGGTTAAAAAGGAGAGAAACCACTCTGAACAAAACTGAATAAACTCGAATTTTCTTAGAAAGATTTCGAGTTGGCGGTTCCGGAATCTAAATAAGTTGGCTCAAGCTATCACTAACATGTAACCTTATGGGTAGGTTGAGCCGTAGTTATGTAACAATGTGTATATTCAAATTTCCTACGTGTAATGTGAAAAACATGTAAAGTGTCAAAGTTAAAAAAAATTTGGCAAAGTCTCCTTTATTTATTGGACTATCCACCCTTCTCAAGGGATAACAACAAATCCAAAAAAGTACAAAAAACAAATTCGCCTAACTGAAGCTTCAATTTTCCACTATAATTATTGTCCGTTCTTTTCCAAATGCGACCTGATACAAAAAATAAAATATAGTTAGTAAATTGTAAGAGCTAATCAAATATTATATAAACAAAGCTAATTATTAATTATATAGCAAATGCACCGTGTCTCTAGCGAAATATTGAATCATGTGAGATTGAAAATAAAATACAAAGATGATCTGTAACTTATCCCTTACATTAAGAGTTAAGTAATACCTTACTTTAGAAATGTATCTCAAATTTTCAAAAACTGCGGAATGACATAAAAAATGGATTGGGGTGTGTGTGTGTGTGTGTGGGTGGGTGGGTGGGGGGGGGGGGGGGGGGGAATTAAGTAAAAAACACATAGTAGAAATTGGAATGGTGGTGGAGTGTGACCAAAATTAAACTAAGAAACGATGAAAAATGGAACAATAAACGCACCTCGGATTTGACAGATTCTCATGAAAGCAAATGAGACTCCAATGAAATATAAATGCACTCATATATTCCATATTTCTAGAGAAAAAAAAAACACAGCAGATCAGTAAAAAAATAGAAATTTAGTAGACATGTTAGCAGCCATACTGTCATAAAAACATTATTTTATATCCACGGAAACCCTTTCCTACTCAACTTACACCTTTAGTCATCAAATGAATTCTCATTGCGTCTCAAAAAATTTAGTGTCAATTTTTTTAAAAAAAATGGGCAGAGTCTCCTTTATTTATCGGGCTATCCACCCTGCTTAAGGGATAACGAAAAATTCAACAATTCACGACAAATCCACTACATTATTTAATACATTTTTGGTGCAATTAGTTGGTACACATACAATTGACCATATGATAAATTCTCAAATTTATACAGGAAGCCAACGTGCTAAAAGATTGTATATCAGTTGCAATACAATCTTTTATATGTCATATACATATAAAAGATTGTATACGCAATTTACAAACTTTAAAGATTATATATGCAATCTTTTAGACTAAAAAATGTCATATACTGAAAAAGAAATTGGAACTTTGCAGATTGTTGTGCAGGGGAAATGCATATACTGAAAAATAAATTGCAACCACATAGATTTCATATACATATTGTATATGAAATCCGTACAGAAATGTCATACCTATAAGTACAGATTTATGGCTTTTGTGCCATAATGGAAAAGGGAAAGGCAATTATCCCATTATCAAATAAGTGTTTGAAGGTGAGAGAAGGAATCAGGAGCGAGCAACGATTAAGCCTACAAAATAAAACAAAATATAATGAATTAGAACAAATTAAATAAAAAATAATTCCTTTAAAACAAAATATAACCTCAAAAGTCTGTGCGCGTCTGGAGAGAGACGATGCCTTAAAATTATAACAAAATATAAGTGTAATGCAATTAAGAGACACGTGCATCGACCTGAAATCACGTAGTATAGGTTCAAATATGGGCTTGTAACACACTATCTACTATGTGTACCTGAACAAAGACGGTAAGAAATCAACACTTACATCAATGATAATCTGTGTAGCTGAAAAGAAAGGGCGATAAGGAAGAGATTAGATGGAAAAGATGAAATGTGGTAGTGTTAATGCAGTAATATAAGACAGGGGGGCTCAAATATGCTCAAATATTAATGCAGTAATATAATAGATTTTGGATCGTATACTCGAACCTCTGAAACCGTTTTTTTCAATTTGCATTGTGGATCACTATCAATAAGATACTTGGCCAAAGTTGTTCCCCAGAGTGCATTAAACGGGCTAAATCCTCAACTGTTGGAAGATATGGGATTCTTCATAGATGTCCCCTTAGAGAGTTGATGTTGATACAGAGGGCATACTGCATTCAAACAAACTTCTCATCATCCCTCGCGAATTCTTGAAGCATTTCCACTTCAAACTCCCATTCATGATTATCCTTTTTCCTTGAGAGTAGCAAACACGCTGTTCGTGAAATAATCAAATATCTTTCTTATCACTATCTGAACTTTACACCTCAGATTTCTCCTCGCAGCGTCTAATGAAAATCAAATTGTGCTATAGAAGGAACTGTTGGCTGAACATCACTAACACCCAAATTAGGTGTTACAAAGCAGAGATTTTTCGGAGAGATTCTAGGCCCGTGAGGGTGCTTACGCTTGTCAATCGGGGTGTTATTATCATCATTACCAAACTCATCATTATTAGAATTGAAACCTCAAAACAGTGGATGAACTGTTCTTGCAGTTTGCAATTTGCTTATCATCAATACTTTCTTTGGACTCGGCCAATTACTGTTGGGCTCGGTAAGTCAAGTTTTGACTTTTCGGCCTCATCATCTTTCTTTAGCTCCTCTTCAATTATCAAAGGAGCGATTGTCTTATCCTCAATCGTTTCTTTGGACTCAGTCAAATGGATTACTGGACTCGGGGAGTCAGTCAGCTTTTCTTCCTCACATCTTCTTTAAAACTTAACTTTTCTTCCTGCAAGCCAAAGAATTAGCCATGCCCTAATTTTCCCCATTCTTCGTTAATTTCATACGATAAAACAACCGATATTACATATTACTAAATGTTCAATGCATGAATTAAATTATTTAAATTAGTACCTCAACAACGCATGATGTCCCAAATGACATTCATATGAGCATATGATTTTAACCCCAGGGGGTTCACATGAGTTTCTGAGATATGAAATCCATCATTGATCACAGCAGAACGAAATATAAACTTTTATTGTAATGCAACTACTCTGCATTATAGCATACCGTACATTTAAACTCTTACCGAAAAATTACATGAAATTAAAGCACGATACAAATGATAAATATGTCGATTCTCTCTTGCCAAATTACTCAATACTCCAAAAAAATAACAATTAAAGAAAAAAAAGATAAATTTCAAATATCTAACTCTGAACACACTAATAAAGCATAAATAAATCAAGTGATAAAACGGAAGGGAAAAGGATGTATGCCCTGTGGTGGTGGTTCTCTGAGGTTCCGGGGTGGTTCAGTCATGGGGATCTTCCACAATGGTGGTGATTCAAACATTAAACTTGCAAATCTACCAAAAAAAAACATAAGAGTTCGAACAAAAACCATTAAACTTCAGTTTAAATAGGCCCAAGCTTCATATAAATATAACTTCATATATATTAGCTCATAATAAAGATCTATTTGCAATTCATGTAGGAGTAAGCTTCCAATTTGTAGAGATATATGATTCTCAACAGGTCCAATCTCCTAAATATCTGAATGTAAATGTGTATCGAAAAGAAATTTTATTAAATGTAACAAATATTGGGTATGTGATTATTTATTAAATGTGTCCAAGAGCCTATCTATATCAAAGAAAAGTATTGGGTATGTGATTATTTATTTACCGAGTACATGTATTGACTTGGACAGCTAGTACACTCGAATGACCAATACCCAAACCACCTACCAACTGCATTATTCTCACATTATGATCTGTGTCCTGTATATTCTATATCAGGGTAGCAAACCCTTTTGTATGACGCATCCATAACATGTCAGTACCCTCTTTATTTTAGGTTCAGTCGCACAGCTGAGATGTTAAACCTCCTATCAGTTCTGCAATATATTGTTTTACCCCAAGATTCTCTATTGCTGCAGCAACTGATAATGAGTCTTAAGAAGGCGCGTGTATGAGAATTCTTTGATAATCTCAGCTCACACTTGATCTAACATTTACGATCATCTGGTCAACAAAAATAGCTATCATCAATGTATTTAGCTAACATTCTTACCTGCATTGCTATATGTGATACTCTTCTAATACTTCAAAAATCAAATTCACAAATGTTCCAATTTTGACAACTTAGCTCCGACATGCACGTGATGCAAACGAATAAACCAAATTTAATATCCATAATTCCAACATATTCACCGTAATTAAACAGTAAAAAAATTATGGTGGAAATCATCTAATAAAATAGTATACCTTCATGGGAATCAACATAAGCACCGGGGAAGTTAAGTCTTCCCTATTTCATCTTTCATCTGAGCAAAGAACATACAAACTCACTCTCGTTTCTTTTGAACAATCTACAAATCCAAAGTATCTTTATCATCGGATTATCAACCAACATTAGTATGCATTTTAAATCAATGAAGTGTTTTATGTTTTCTCGTTTTCCTGCATATAATATATAAATCAGTAAGATAAGCAGCAGAACGTTACATGGTTACATGGTTAAGGAGTTGATATTTAAAAACAAAGTAGCCTAAAATGACAATAATAAGAAGTTATATGAGATTGAGAGCTTACCTCACAAAGATTAATCGGTCAGTTCACAGCTAGATGATAATATTTCCTTCTCAATTTTATCCATCACTAAGTACCTACCTAAAACTAAAAAAAAACAGAGTTGTGTAGAGAAGTTGAGGTGTATAAAAGCGTTAATATGAGGTCAAAATGGTATGGGCCCATTTAGATTAGCGATGGGTAAAGACACATACTTTCTTTTTTTTCTCAATTCCAAATTGACGAATTTATATAAATAAACAATTTGCCCAACCAAGGGGGCTCTAATGGTTTACAATGCAATACTGTGAACGATAACTGCCCTTCCCTAATGGTTTTCTCAATTCCATTACATAAATAAAACCTTAAATAACTTCAAGACAAATCAAAGAACATCCCATAATACCTTATATAGCGAATACTGTGAACGATAACTGCCCTTCCCTCCATCCAAGCTCTGTTCTAAAGCATCTTGATCAATACACTTTTTATTCTTATCCTCCAAACCAACATTTTCCTCCTCCTCATCAACATCATCATCTTCAAACCCACCACACGTAACCGGAAAAGGTATCAGTATTCAACAGTATATTCGAATCGCCCTCGCTATCACTTCCTTTATCCACAATCACCTCTTCCTTATTATCAATATTGTTTTTTTCAGTGGATAATTTAGAGGTGGCAGTGGCAGCTACGTTATGGATGGCAGAGTTAGCTTGAACTTCAATGTTGGCGTATTGATCGCCAAAATCGTCATCTATCTCTATATCTATATTTATAACAGAGTTGAACAATTAAAATATTATAGTAAAGTCTGATAGAGAAGAGAACAAAAATTAGTTAACTTGGAAAAAAATTAAGCTTACACCCCTATGTTAAACAAAAAAAATTAATATGGAAAAATTATAGAAGAGAACAAAAATTAGAGTCTACCTAGATGGTGAACCCATAAATTAGAGTATAGCTCGAAAATGCAAGCTAATTAGAACAAAAACCAACAATCACAACTCTACCATACCTATTAAGAAATGAAAAAATAGTCCCCCAAGTTCCAATTAGATCCAAAAAAAGTTAGATCTAGAAAATTTGGAGAATAAAATCTCATAATTTTCCAATCAGAGAGAGTTATATATCAGTTATGAACAAACAAATTTCTTGATCAAGTGGGTCATATGGTCAAATACCTAGGAAGCATGCGTACATTCTTCCTCATCTCCAAATACCTTTTTTCTTGGATGGATCCTTCACACCATTAAAAACACCAAATTAGTAAATACACGTAATATATATACACCAACAATATATGAAAGAAGTTTGAACCAACAAACACCAGTTTATCACTTGGAAGATTCAAACCAACAAACACTAATAACATGAAAAATACTGTTAGCCGTACAAAATCAAACCAAAAATATACAGAGGAAGGACAAAAACACATCCATATAAAACCTTCAAAAAAATTGACAGAAATGGCCAAAACACATTCAAATGTAAACCCTAGTTCAAATGTAAACCCTAGAAATTTCCAAACGTAAATTACCTGCTAAAGATTGGTAAAATGGGGGGTTGAAGGGTTGAAGAGAGAGAGAGAGAGAGGTGTTATCGCGTAATCGAGAGATAGAGAGAGAGAGAGAGAGAGAAGTGTACTCTGGTCGGAGGAAAAGAGGATCCCAAGTGTGCAGTTCCCTATTTTACCCATTCTTTTGAATTTTGGGCAAAAGGGGGAAAGACAATCAAGAGTAAAAAAAGAGGGGGAAAGAAAATAATGAAAGGACAAAAGAGGAAAATTAGGTTTTTCAATCTCCACCCTTCATTTCTTGCATTGTTGGTTCAATCCTAGCCCCTAATTAGCTTATGATCTTATTGAATAGTAACCAACATTCTACTCCTTATTATATAGATATATAAATCTGATATAAATCTGATAATCTATATAAATCTGATATAAATCTGATAATTTGATATATATATATATATATATATATATATATATATATGTAATTTGTATGTCTTTTTTTTATATGTATGATCTGTATGTCTTTTTTTTATCTGTATGTCTTTTTTTTTTTATCTGTATGTCTTTTTTTTTATATGTATGAGATCTGATGTCTTTTTTTTTATATGTATGAGATCTGATATGTCTTTTTTTATATGTAATATGTATGTAATGTATGTAATCTGATATATAACATGTCTTTTTTTTTATAAATAGTGTAATCTGATATATAACATATATGTCTTTTTTTTTTTATAAACAGTCTTTTTTTTTATAACAGATTACATACATAACAGTTTTTATTTTTTTTATTTTTTATAAACAGTCTTTTTTTTATAACATATATGTCTACTAATATATGTATAAACAGTCATATATGTCATTTTTTACTAATATATGTATAAACAGTCATATATGTCTTTTTTTTTTATAAACAGTTTTTATTTTTATTTTTATAAACAGTCTTTTTTTTATAACATATATGTCTACTAATATATGTATAAACATTCATATATGTCATTTTTTACTAATATATGTATAAACAGTCATATATGTCATTTTTTTTATAAACAGTTTTTATTTTTATTTTTATAAACAGTCTTTTGTTTATAACATATATGTCTACTAATATATGTATAAACAGTCATATATGTCATTTTTTACTAATATATGTATAAACAGTCATATATGTTGATGATGTCGGAATCAGCACCACCAGATAAAGTATTTCCAAGCTCCATATAAGTATAACAATGGCAGCACAACTATATAAAGAAGATAAGAGAATAAGGTGAGAAGATGAGGAGAATACACCGGTATATAAGTGGTTCAGCCAATTATGGCCTACGTCCACAGTGAGTGTGTGAGTAATTTCACTGGAAGATGGAACTAATGGCCATGGAAACAATCTCTCAAGCTTTCTCTCTCTACTGCGAATTTAGACAGATTTTCAGCTAGGGTTTAATAACTAGGGATCCCTTTGCAAGGTAGGGGATGATCCATATATATAGTGCCTAGGGGGTGTAATGTACCCCCCATGCATGTAATGTGCATGTGTGTGGTAGCCTCACCAATGGGAGAGTGCCATCTGTCACTGCCACATGTAAGTAATGATGATGAAATATTCTCCCCACATGTGGGGAATAATCTTGTTACAATCGATTTGTGCCCATGTGTCCTTATCCAAATGTTCAACAGATGCTCGGCCGCCATGTTGGTGGATGACCTCGGCCTAGGAGAGGCCGAGCTGTAAAGGCTTGATATTCATCCAATCCGGGATGTGTCATAGAGAGTCTCGGCCTGGTCTTAGCCGAGACATTATGCTGGGGTCGGCTCCAGCCGAGGTAGGAATGATTCCATGCTGATGATTACTAAGGCTTCTTGTGACCTCGGCCCAAGCCGAGGTTGAACCGGTTCCAAGCTGAAGGTTATCAAGGCTCCCTGTCACCTCGGCCGAGGTTGCCATACCCAGGTATATGAGAATGCTGTTGACGCCTGTGATGCGCGTAGTGTCCATTGGTAGTGTAGATGGTAGTGTCGGCCTAGGCCGACCCTGGTCTGGCCAAGGGATGATATCGTGGGCCCATGGCTTATCTTGGGTCGATCAACATCTCCTCCATCATCTCGCCCGAGGTAACACTTGGGTCATATCAATCACCCTCCAGCCCTTAGTCATATGCGAGAGCAAGTGGCTAGGGGATTTCTTCACCTCCGAGGCCTGTCCTTCCCAGGCTAATACCTGCATGACACCTGTCCCAAGCTAGGGCGTGCAAACTTGGCTGGCGTGTGCTATCAGTTGTCCCTTGGGTTTCCCAAGGCAATGATGGGCCTTGGGAAGTGTGCCCAAGTACTTAAGGGTTTAAACCCTTCCTTTCTCTTTCTTCTTCTTCATTTCGTTCCCGCGCACACTGTTCTTGCGAATTTTCTCTCTAAGCTCCTCCACTCAATCGTTCTTCTGCAAAGGATTTCGTCGATTTTCTTGCGAGTTTTCATTTCACTCATCGATTCATTCTCCAGGTACTTCTTCCTTTCTATTTCCTTTGTTTCTGGTATTTGGTTTGCATTTATCGACGTGTTTTTGAGTTTTTCGGTGAGCTTCATTAACTCAGGCGACCTGCGTTTTCTTGAAACTTCTAAGTTTGATCTTTAAACTTCTTTGTTTTATAAGTCAATCGTGTTTGTAGTTTTAGGTGTTTTTCTTAAGTTTAGGGTCGTCCTTTGATGCTCAGACCCCTATACCAGCTTCTTGAGGATTTCCTTTCTCTTAGAGAGAAGACCCTAGAAAAGATTAGGCAAATAGAGAGAGCTCAAGAGGAAGCTCGTAGGTCACAAGAGTTTCCTATTAGACCCATCTTCCCCCCACCTCTCAAGGTGGTATATCCTGATCCCCCTGAGAACTTCTATCAGACAGAGGTCTCTGCCAACCCATTACCAATGTCTGAGTCTGAGTCTTCAACCTCAAACCCCATGTCTGTGGACTCCTTCCAAGAAGCCATGGATTTTACACCTCGGCCTGATCAAGACCCTGATCAGGCCGAGGTATCTGGTCGAGCTTCATCCCAAAATGTCTCAAGCACCTCAGATTCTTCTTCAGAGGTTGAACTTGTTGAGCCAAGTGTGGCTGTGCCACCCATTCTTGATGCCATCCCTCTGTCGGCCGTTACAGGGACTGAGTTCGCTCAGAGATTCCCTGGTCACCCATCTACGTCTGCTCCAGCCGACGTTGAGCTTGACGATGATGAGGATGCTGAAAGTAATGTTGACATCTCTGAAGCAGTCGAGTTCGAGAGCACAGTCACTGAAGTGGATCTTTTGCACTTCAGATATTTATACTCCATCAGTCCCTCAATCAAATTAAGGAGACCTCTGAGGGAAGAGAGGGCCTACCATGGCCGAGATGGAGAAATCTGCTTGTACGAGAAGATGTTTAAGTTAGGGTTTCGCTTACCCATTCATCCTATCATCAGATCCATTCTCTCTTTTATCAACTTGGCCCCCTCACAACTCTCTCCCAATGCTTGGAGAGTCATTATAGGGGCCATTATCTTGTGGAGGGTTGTCCACCACTATGACCTCCCAGTTCAGGTCTTTGCTAGTTGCTATGTCCCAACCTCGGCCAAAAACCATCCGAGCTACTATCATTTCGTGGCTCGGAGGCCTGAGAAGAAGATGCTCCAGGTGACTCAGACCTCAAATCACAATTGGAAGCCCCGATATTTTTTCGCCTCAGGGCCATGGAAATTCGGCTCATCTGTTCCCTCTTCCACTTTTGGGCCGATGATACCCCTCAAATGGGGTAAGGTCACCATGTCTGCGAGGGCTGATCCCGGTCTAAGTCTTTAGAATATCAAAAAGGTGAAGGCCCTGCAAGACCAAGGGGCACATGGTCTGTTTGTCAAGTTCGAACATCTGCTGACCCCCAAGTATCTCTCGGGGATGAGCTTGGGTGGGAGTCCCCTTGCCGACTTTGGTAAGGATTTTTATTTTCAAGTCTAACCTCTGACCTCATTCATATCTGATCTCTAACCCTTATCTTTTAACTTTTGCAGAGAGACCACCAGGTATCCCAGACGAACTGTGGGAGATGGCAGCTCCGAGCTTGGCAAAGCTTGCAAAGAAGGCTGGTCTGAACGCTCCTCCTCTAGCTCCCACTACATCCAAATTCCAAGCCTCCAAGAATATGGCCCCTGAGGTCCCGGTGAAAGCGTAATTTCCTTTTTATGAATAAAAACAAATACGATGCGTAAGCGTTGGATGATGGTTCACAAATAAACAAAGCCAAATTTTAATTTCTTCAAAGCAAATTAAAATAAGTTAATCCAATTAATAAAGCCACTTAAACCGATTAATCCTCCTCAAGTCCAAGAATTTGACTAAATTATGATTGTTCATATTTCCAAGTTAGGCCAAACCAAATTATTGCAAGTGACTAGAATTAAACAATTTTACCCAAAATTTAATTAAAGTCCCAATTTAAATTAGTGTGATTGTTAAACTGAATTTTACCTTGAAATTATTTTAAGCATGCGTTCTAAGTTTTTGTGCAAGATAAAATAAACAATGTCACACTACGCCGCGATATACGAGGAAAAACCCAAGACGGGAAAAAACCTCGGACGGCCCTAGCCACAATTCCACTAGATAAGGAATTATACAATTACAAGACAAAAGACTTACATCCTCAACTCGAACCCTCTCAAGCCTTGTTGCTCCTTCTTGTAGAAACCTCTTCCTAGCGGACAACCACGGAGCTCCACCTCGATCTCGGAATCCACCGATAGGACTTTGTATGGTCATCGTCACCCAAGCTTGGAGCCTTTCTCCGAGTGAGTAATACCGCAACAAACTTCTTCTTCTTTGTGATGGGATGTAGAAGCAAACCCGAAACGTCTCTTTTTCAATTCGGTAGAGAAAACCGGTGCCAAAACTCCAAGTAAAGATATGTATATAGAACTTGGATAAACAACTATTGGGTGTAAACACTAGAGTGTGTAGGATTTTTCATTAAAGAATAACACTCAAAACTTGATCTTTTTCCTTAAACAAATTTTCTCTCAAAACACTCTCTAGGAGTTTGTATGGTATGAAAAAGATTCCCCTTCAAAAGTGATTCCCGTCCTTAATTAAGCCTTAAAAAATCAGTTAAGAAACAAGTGGGATAATGGGGTGAAAACTGCCAAAAACTTCTCAAAACTGTTCCCGTCTGGCATCTCGTTCGAACGAACTTGACTCTCGTTCGAACGAGACTTCTAACGAGCGACCAGACTGGGCTCGTTAGAAACTCGTTAGATATCTCGTTAGAACGACCAAACTCGTTCGAACGACATATCGAACGACTGACCAGTTTAGGGTCATTGGAAAAACTCGTTCGAACGAAACCTCGTTAGAACGAAAAACTCGTTCGAACGAGACTTCGAATGACTTCCAGAATTTTTTGAAAAATTTAATTTTTGGCCCAGAAACTTTATGTACTTTATTTTAAAGTTTCAATTAAATTATTCTGAAAGTAAAACATGGTTTTTATTAAACCTAACACCCAATAAATATTGTTCCAAGCTCCTATATAAATATAATTACATTCATACCTTGGGAGCATGGAACCTTAGATGATGACGTAGAAACGAGGCACACAACCTCGAGACAAAAGAAGACCTCTGATGCTGCGATCCCAATTTCATCGGCTGAAATCCTGACGGCTCGTCTGGATCAGCTGAAGTTAACTGATAGCGTGGTCGGTAACAGCAGACAGGCCATGGACGCACTCGCCTGCCTCTGTGATGACCGAGGCAGAAAAGCATTTCTACCGAGCCATGGACACCTCTCTGCAGGTTGAGTTCGACCTTCACAAAGTCGTCCAGGTATGATTTGTTCCTTGGTCGAACTTTTACAAGTGCAGCATCTGAGTTTTCTCCTGCTTAACCTCGTCATTAAATGTGCAGGGAGTGATTTCCATGTATCAATTGTCTAACTGGGCTATAAGGAAATTGCCCCTCATCTAGAAGGGGCAGGAGGCCGAGAAGGTTGAAAGTGCCCTGAATGCCGAGGTTGATCGTCTGAAGTCAGAGTTGCAGAATTCTGAAAATAAGGCTAAGGGGCTGGAAAAAGAGATGTCTATGCTCGTCAAGAACCATGCCAAGGCCCTGAAGGACAAAGATGACGTCCTACAGCAAAAGGTCAGCGCGGCTGTGAAGGCTGCCCTTGCAGATGCCTCTGAGAAAATAATTTCTGACTACAAAGGCTCAGAGGAGTTCATGGGTTTTGGCTTTGAATACCTCGAAAGAGGTATCAAGGCCACTACTAAATGGGATGAGGTCAGAGAGAAGGAGGTCGGCACTCTAAAGGCCTCCGACTTTGTGGGTCTCGGCTTTGCCGACCCTCAATTTGCTCAAGCACTACAAGAGGTAGAAGAAGAGGCCACTGCCCCAGCCGATACTGCTACTCTGGGAGGAACCGAGCTCGAAGGGATAGATCGTGTTGATGAGGTGGCCGAGGTTACTAATGCTGAGCAGACCAATCAGTCCGAGACTGTCAATGTCCCCCCCCCCCCCTAAACGAGGATTGATTTGTAACTCAACAAACATTTATAATTTGTAATACCTCTGAATGCTATGTAATCTCTTCTTTTTACTAAATGCCAATCTCTTCTCTTATTTTGATCTCTAAATGCCTCTGAATGCTATATGATTTCTGAACGCTATTAGGCTCTAAAGTTTTTACCTAATATGCTATTATCATAACCAACTTCACCAAATTAATGATGTTAAGGGTCTGAGGTCATCTAGGAAGGTGTCTGAGCTCAGACCTCGTCATCATCGAGTGATGTTATGAGGGTCTGAGGTCATCACTTCTGATGTTAGCCTCATAATAATTTTCACCAAATCAATGATGTCAAGGGTCTGAGGTTATCTAGGAAGGTGTCTGAGCTCAGACCTCGTCACCACCGAGTGCTGTTATGAGGATATGAGGTCATCACTTCTGATGTTAGCCTCATAATAAATTTTCACCAAATTAATGACGTTAAGGGTCCGAGGTCATCTAGGAAGGTGTTTGAGCTCAGACCTCCTCACCACCGAGTGATGTTATGAGGGTCTGAGGTCATCTCTTCTGATGTTAGCCTCATAATAATTTTCACCAAATTAATGATGTTAAGGGTCTGAGGTCATCTAGGAAGGTGTCTGAGCTCAGACCTCGTCACCACCGAGTGATGTTATGAGGGTTTGAGGTCATCACTTATGATGTTAGCCTCATAATTATTTTCACCAAATTAATGATGTTAAGGGTCTGAGGTCATCTAGGAAGGTGTCTGAGCTCAGACCTCGTCACCACCGAGTGATGTTATGAGGGTCTGAGGTCATCACTTATGATGTTAGACTCATAATTATTTTCACCAAATTAATGATGTTAAGGGTCTGAGGTCATCTAGGAAGGTGTCTGAGCTCAGACCTCGTCACCACCGAGTGATGTTATGAGGGTCTAAGGTCATCACTTCTGATGCTATCCCCATGTGATATCTCTGATCTAAGAATGGAGCAAGAATTTGTCATGGAAACTGATCTTTATTAATAACCTCTTCTCAATAAGATGGTACATTTACAAATTACACATTCTATGCAACATCATATGTAATATTTCTTCAGGTGGTCAGCATTCCATGGGTTGGTGAAAGGTTCTCCCTCTAGGTTTTCTAGCCTGTAAGTGCCAGGCACAACCTCTTCCGTTACTTTATAGGGGCCATGCCAGTTTGGGTGTAGCTTTTTTATCTTCTGTAGGGCCTTCTTTAGCACTAGGTCTCCCACTGCAATGGGTCTTGACTTCACCCTTTGGTTGTAGAATCTCGCTGCCCTCTATTGGTAAGCTGCTTTCCTGACCTCTGCGTCTTCTCTTCTCTCTTCAATAAGATCCAGGTCAAGCCTCATCTTTTCCCCATTGCTGTCAGGGTCGTAGGTCTGAATCCGATGAGTTGGTAGTCCTACCTCCGTTGGTATGACAGCCTCAGAGCCATGTGCCAGCATAAATGGGGTTTCCCCTGTTGGTGACCTTGTCGTGGTTCTGTAGGCCCACAACACTGCGTAGACCTCTTCTGTCCATCTCCCCTTTGCGTCTTCTAACCTCTTCTTGATTCCATCCAAGATGGTTATGTTCGTGACCTCGGTCTGGCCATTTGCCTGAGATCGACCAGGAGATGAGAAGAACTGTTTAATCCCCACACTTTGGCAATACTTCTCCAAGGAGGAGTTCTTGAACTGGGTCCCATTATCCGAGATGAGCGTGTTTGGGAGGCCATATCTACATATGATGTTCTTCTAGATGAACTGGAAGGTCTTCTGCTCTATAATTGTTACCATCGGTTCTGCATCTACCAACTTTGAAAAGTAGTCAATAGCAACTATCAAGAATCTATAGTTGTTGACAGCTCTTGGCAAAGGTCCTACTAAGTCAATTCCCCATACCACAAATGGCCAGGGAGAAGAGATTAACGTCATAGGCTGATGGGGTTGATGAGGGATAGTGGCGAACCTTTGACATTTATCGCACCTCTTCACATAGTCTGCAACGTCCTTAGACAAGGTAGGCCACCAGTATCCCTGAGTGACGATCCTCTTGGCTAAGGGCCTTCCCCCAATGTGGCTAAAGCAAGAGCCTTCATGAACCTCCTATAAGACCCGGGGTACTTCCACGGGATGCACACATCTGAGGAGGGGCAAGAAAAACCCCTTTTTATACAAGACATCTCCTACCAATAAGAACTTTGCAGCCCTGTATCTCAACTTTCTCCTTTCCAGCTTGGACTCAGGCAGCTCCCCCTCTCTTAGGTATCTGATGAGCGGGTCGATCCACGAGTCTCCTAAATTCACATTGTGACAAGGACTACATATCTCATCCCCCTCGATACTTTCTTTTCCTAAGACCTCGATTGGAATGGTCCTTCCCAAATCTGTCTTCATTGCCGAGGCCAGCCTTGCCAATGCATCAGCGTGATTGTTGCCCAGTCTAGGCACTCTCTTCAGTTTTGCCTCCTCAAAGTACTCTAGCAATCCTCTTACCTTCTTTAAGTACTTGGCCATCCTTTCGTCTTTGTCCTTGCATATCCCCAACACTTGATTGACAACCAACCCTGAGTCGCTATGGAGTAGGAGCCGCTTTACTCGAAGAGTTGTTGCCAATAAGAGACCCGCTATCATGGCCTCATACTCGGACTCGTTGTTTGAGGCCTGGAAGTTGAATCTCAAAGCGTATTCAATGTTGGCGCCATCTGGAGCCGAGAGCATTAGCCCCGCACCACTTCCACTGTCACAAGATGAGCCATCAATGAAGAGGTTCCAGACGTCTGCATCTGATGAGAAGACCCCTTCTATCATAACCCCTCTCTCGAAGAGGTATCGATCCTCCTCATTTTCTTCTGTTCTGCTCCGGGTTTTGCCTAGGACGACCTCTTCTCAGCCTCGAAAGACGTTCGGTGCAGTCTCTTCCGAATCTCGGAAGACACTACGGTTCGTCTCTTCGCCGTCATCCAAGCCATTCTCTATCTCAGCCTCTTCCCAGGTGAATTCTGCGACAAAATCTGCGAGGGTCTGCCCCTTGATGGTTGTCCTGGGCTGGTAGGTAAGATCATACTCTCCTAGTTCAATGGCCCAGGTCATCAATCTTCCGAACTTCTCAGGTTTGTGCAGAACCTATCTTAGTGGGGAGTCTGTAAGGACTACCATGGAGTGAGCTTGGAAGTAAGGCTTCATTTTTCTTGAGGCATGTATTAGGGCATAAGCCAACTTCTCCATCCGGGGATAATTTTGTTCAGACCCTTGCAGGGCCTTACTGTTGAAGTACACAGGCCTCTGAACCCCATCCTCTTCCCGTACGATGGCCGCGCTAATGGCTGACTCAGAGACTGCCAGATATACAAACAACCTTTCCCCCGCGATGGGCCGGGACAGCAACAAGGGAGACCACAAGTAGGACTTGAGTTGATCAAAGGCTTTTTCACACTCTTCGTCCCATTGGAAGGCCTTCCTTAGAATTTTAAATAATGGAAGACACTTATCCGTTGCCCTAGGAACAAACCTGTTAAGGGCCGCCACTCTTCCAGTGAGTCTCTGGACATCCTTGATACTCCTAGGAGTCTTCATGTCGAGTAATGCCATGATTTTCTCAGGGTTTTCTTTAATCCCTCTTTGATTAACGATGAACCCCAGGAACTTCCCAGCTCCTACCCTGAAGACACACTTCGCTGGGTTGAGCTTCATTCTGTACAAGTCCATGACATCAAAGGTCTTCTCAAGGTCTGCTACGTGAGTACATGCTTTCAGGCTCTTCGTTAGCATATCGTCCACATACACCTCCATGGTCTTACCTATCTGCTCTTCGAACATCTTATTGACAAGACGTTGATACGTTGCCCCCGCATTTTTCAGGCCAAAGGGCATCACCTTGTAATAGTACGTGCCCTTGTCAGTAATGAAGGCTGTTTTCTCAAAGTCTTCGGCATCCATGAAGATTTGGTTATAACCTGAATAAGCATCCATGAAACTCATTAGCTCGTGCCCTGCCGTTGCATCCACCATCTGGTCTATCCTAAGCAAGGGATAGTTGTCCTTCGGGCAAGACTTGTTCAGGTATGTGAAATCTACACACATTCGCCACTTTCCATTGGCCTTAGGCACGATGAGTGCATTTGAAAGCCACTCCGGATAGGTAACCTCTCTTATGAACTCGTCCTCTTCTAACTTTTTCACCTCTTCTCGGATGACCTCATACTTCTCCCTGGAGTAGACTCTTCACCTCTGCTTTATAGGCCTGGCATCTCTGTCCACGTTGAGCTTGTGGGTCATGATCTCAGGGTCGACACCAGGCATGTCTACGTGACTCCATGCGAGGACACTCTTCCTCCTCCTGAGGAAGTTTATCAGCCCTTCCTTGATCCTTGGATCTAGGGCCTTGCTGACCTGGACGGTTTTTCCGGCTCGTCCTCATTGAGGACGATGGATTCTACCTCTTCCGCGGCCTCACCCTTCTTCAATTTTATTTCATCTCTCGGGTCAAGAGTTTCAATGCTATAAGTGGTGGTTGCTCTCTTATGGGCCTCTCTCTCCTTGACCGAGTTGAAGTAACACTCCCGCGCCGTGGTCTGGTCCCCTTGCACTTCCCCTACTCCATAAGGAGTCGGGAATTTTAGCATTTAACGGACCGTCGACGGCACGGCGTCAAACTCTTTGAGGGCCACTCTTCTGATGATGAGGTTGTAGGCCGAGAAGACATTTTCGTCCATAACAAAAAAGTTTATCTTCTTGGTCAGCCTCTTAGGCCATTCATCCCCCATGCGTACATCCATTTCATACATGCCCAATGGGTGCACCTTCTCACCACTGAAGCCTATCAATGGGTGATGGTAGGGCACTAGCCTTGCCCTACTAAGACCCAAGCTCTTGAAACAAGGCCAGAACATCACATCTGCTGAGCTTCCCCCATCTATGAGGATTCTCCCTACATCGCACCCATGTACCCTTGTTGTTATGACTAAAGGGTCATCATGGGGGGCTAAGATTCCCTTGAAGTCAAGTCTGGAGAACCCCACCACGAGGGTGTCCATGTCTACCTTCTTCCTCTTCTGCACTGCGTCAGAAGACGTCAGATTCAAAACCTCAAGCTTGGCCACTAACTTGGCCTCTGCTACATGGATCTTCCTATCGGCTACCTCAGAGCCACCTCCTGCGAATCCCCCACATATGGTGCTAACACCAAAGGAGATCATTCCGACCCTCTTCATCGGAGTGTTGTCATCCTTTGGCGGGAGATCCGGGCCATCTCCATCGTCTCCCTCTGAGTCATCGTCCCTTCTGGCCGGGACATCGCCACGGCATCTGTCATTCCTTGTCTTCTTAGGGTCTTCTCTTCCACCCTTTGGGGCCTTTCCATCCACATACTTTCTTAGCTTCCCAGATTTCAGCATCTTCTCAATCTTATCCTTTAAAGCGAAGCATCTATCTGTGACATGGTCGTGATCCTGTTGGAACTCACACCAGAGGCTTTTGTTCCTCTTATGTGGTGGGGCTTTCAGCTTCTCTGGCCACCTCAGGGTCCGGTCAGTCTTAATCTCATTAAGGATGTGTTCACAGCTCACAGTCATAGGAGTGTAATGAGCGAATTTGTCATCACCTGACCTCTTCTTCCCCTCTTTCTTACTTTGGGACCTCCCAGCGCTACCACGGTTCTCCTCCTCATATTTGGTGGCCATTGCCTCTTCCGCATTCATCACTTTCCCTGCGGTTGCTATCAACTCCGCCATAGATCTAGGAGGGTCTTCCGTCAATTTCCACAGTAGCTTCCCCTTTCTGGAGGCCTCCTATAAGGGCGGTCATGGCTATGCTCTCTTCGTAATCCTCCACATCTAACTTCTCCTTGTTGAATCTTGCTATGTAGTCTCTTAGGCTTTTACCCTTGGCCTGTTTGACATACAACAGGTGGGTAGTATTCTTTTGGAGTCTTACCCCAAAGCAGAAGTTGTGGATGAACTGTTCAGCTAAGCCTTTGAAGTTCTCGATTGAGTTCTTCGGAAGAGAGGTGAACCTGCTGTGTGCTGCCCCTGTCAAGGTTCTCGAGAAGGCCCTGCATTTCATCTCATCGGGTATCGAGTAAATATCTGCCGCCGACTGATACATCTCGATATGGTGCACAGGGTTAGTGCTGCCATTATATTTGGGAGTCACTGTAGGAGGCTTGAATTTAGTTGGGGTTAGGAACCCCACTATCCTAGCCACAAACGGGGAGCCCTCCGAGTAGCCCCTCTGTAATGGGTCCCTGTTCTTTATGAGGTCCCCTATCTTCTCCTCAAGGCGTTGGATTGAATCATTCCAGGGTCTTCTGTCATCAACTTGGCCGAGGTTATCCCCTTCCACCTCTCTGCGATGGACAGAAGGTTCCCCAGCAACGACCCGTTGGCTGTTGAACTCCTCTTGCTCCCTTGCTTTTCTCTCGCAGGGCCGGCCTTGGTCTAGCCGAGCCTGCCTATTCCCTCTTTGGGAGCATGCCGCGCTCCTTGACCTCGATAGCCTCTGTCTTAGGTCATTAATTGGGCCCAACCTCTCGAAGGCCAACCCTCTGCTCAACCTGTCAAAAGCCAACCCTCTTTGTTGGGCCTCTTCTCTTCTTTGGCCAACACATCCCTGACTCTGCCTAAGAGGTCGTATAGTGTTATCTGACACCTCATACGACTCCCAACAGTCTTCTGGGGCATCTTCAGCTTCTAGGTCATCATACCTGTCCTCTGGGCAAGGGTTTCCTTACCTCCCCAGGCGCAAGCACCTAGGATTAGCAACGTCCCTCCTCTGCTGGGGTGCAGGCTGGTCCTTCATAGGTGCCTGGGGTGGTCCCCTGGCGTCAGGTTGTGGCTGAACTGCCGCCGGAGTGATCATGTCCGGTGAGACTCCAGGTGGCCTCATCATCATGGTTTGACTGAGCTGGGAAAATTGCTCCTTCATGGCTTGTTGTGTTGCAGCCAAAGATTTCAAGGCTGCTGCCACCTCCGCCATTTTGGACTGAGGAGGAGCCTGACTGGAACTAGCCCCTCCACCCACAGGCGGCGGAAGAGGCGGTGGCAAGTCTGGTGCTATGTGTTAATACTATAGAGCTTGAGTAGCAAATGATCTTAATACCTTAAAGGACCTCTTTCAATGGTGAAACATCTCCACACAAGGGGTGGTTTCTGGTTCACCACCAGAGTCTCCGGTGAGGTAAAGCAGAAAAAGAGGAAGAGATAGCTTCTCGTTCCCACAGACGGCGCCAAAATGATGATGCCAGAATCAGCACCACCAGATAAAGTATTTCCAAGCTCAATATAAGTATAACAATGGCAGCATAGCTATATAAATAAGATAAGAGAATAAGGTGAGAAGATGAGGAGAATACACCGGTATATAAGTGGTTCAGCCAATTATGGCCTACGTCCACTGTGAGTGTGTGAGTAATTTCACTGGAAGATGGAACTAATGGCCATGGAAACAATCTCTCAAGATTTCTCTCTCTACTGTGAATTTAGACAGAGTTTCAGCTAGGGTTTAATAACTGGGGATCCCTTTGCAAGGTAGGGGATGATCCCTATATATAGTGCCTAGGGGTGTAATGTACCCCCCATGCATGTAATGTGCATGTGTGTGGTAGCCTCACCAATGGGAGAGTGCCATCTGTCACTGCCACATGTAAGTAATGATGATGAAATATTCTCCCCACATGTGGGGAATAATCTTGTTACAACCGATTTGTGCCCATGTGTCCTTATTCAAATGTTCAACAGATGCTCGGCCGCCATGTTGGTGGATGACCTCAGCCTAGGAGAGGCCGAGCTGTAAAGGCTTGATATTCGTCCAATCCGGGATGTGTCATAGAGAGTCTCGGCCTGGTCTCAGCCGAGACATTATGCTGGGGTCGGCTTCAGCCGAGGTAGGAATGATTCCATGCTGACGATTACTAAGGCTTCTTGTGACCTCGGCCCAAGCCGAGGTTGAACCGGTTCCAAGCTGAAGGTTATCAAGGCTCCCTGTCGCCTCGGCCTACCCTCGGCCGAGGTTGCCATACCCAGGTATATGAGAATGCTGTTGACGCCTGTGATGCGCGTAGTGTCCATTGGGAGTGTAGATGGTAGTGTCGACCTAGGCCGACCCTGGTCTGGCCGAGGGATGATATCGTGGGCACATGGCTTATCTTGGGTCGATCAACATCTCGACCATCATCTCGGCCTAGGTTGGTGTCTCTGGGCCGAGGTAACACTTGGGGCATATCATATGTCATTTTTTTTATAACATATATGTCTACTAATATATGTATAAACAGTCATATATGTCATATATATATGTCATATGTATACGTATATATATGTATAAACTGTCATATATATATATAGGAAAATGATAGGGAGACCCGGTTCGTTGACACATTTGGGGGACACGGTGACGTGTCGGTGATGTGTCAGTGACGTGTCCACCAAATGTGTATGCGACAGACATGTCACCGTGTCCCCCAAATGTGTCCACGGACCGGGTCCCTGTAGCATCACTCATACATTTATGACTGTTTATATATATATGTATATGTGTATCTGAGATAATCTGTATTGGTAATGTATATGAGATAAACATCAAACTGTTTTGATAAACTGTTTTGGTAATGACTATTTATATATATGTATGCAAAATAAAATGTTATATAAAATGTTGATTTTTATATGTGATTTTTTTTTATATGTATATACATACTACATATCTGATTTTTTAATACATATTTCAGAAAATGGATCAGTGTTTGTCGAGGATTCACGACTTGGTTAGGAATGAAAATGACACTAGAGAAAAAAAGAAAAGAAAAATTGTTGCAGGATATCATATAGTTATTTCGGCGGCAATTGCGGTGTGGTGGCATAAAACACATTTATTAAAGGAGCCTTCCGAAGATTTGAGAAATGCAAGACAAATATATTTGAGAAGACTTTATTATGGAAGTGATACAACTTGTAGAGATCAATTGCGTCTTGGCATAGATGCGTTTAATAGTTTATGAAACAAATTACGTGATAAAAAATTATTACGTGAAACGGCACACGTTCGGATAGAGGAAGCTGTGGATATGTTTTTATATATGGTTGGACATAACCTAAAGAATCGGGTTGTCAAGTTTCAATTTATCCGCTCAGGGGAGACAGTTAGTCGACATTTTAATGCGGTTTTGGGCGCTATAATTAAATTAGGGGGTGAGTATTTGGTCCAGCCCGAGAAAGAAATTGAAGGTTATGAAGATGAAAAGTGGGAATGGTTTGAGAATTTCCTTGGGGATTTGGATGGGACATACGTTCCCATGACAGTTCCTTCTCAGGATGAAGCGAGATATCGAAATAGGAAGAGTTTTAATGCAACAAATGTATTAGGAGATTGTTCCCGTGATTTGAAATTCACTTATGTTTTAGCTGGATGGGAAGGGTCCGCTGCGGATGGAAGAGTTTTACGAGATGCACTGGCAAGACAAAATCCATTAATTATTCCAAACGGTGCACATCCTATTCTATTTTAAATAATTCATAATATTTTTCTTTTTTTTGTTCTATTTTGAATAAACTCTCTTCTAATGTAGGTAAATATTACCTTGTTGATGCTGGATATAAAAATGGACCTGGTTTTTTGGCACCTTATAGAGGCACGCGTTATCATCTTAATGAGTGGTCAAGAATGGGAAAAAATCCACAAACATACAAGGAGCTATTTAACCTTCGTCATTCAACTGCTAGAAATGTAATCGAAAGAGCCTTTGGACTTCTTAAGAAAAGATGGGCTATTCTTAGATCTGCTTCTTTTTTTGAGGTGAAAACTCATGTGAGAATTATAAATGCGTGTGCCATCCTCCACAATCTTATACGAATGGAGCAACCAAATGATCCGTTATTGGATATGGTAGATGAGGATTTACGTAATGAAGAGCCAGAAGAAAGTGATGAAGATTGTATAGATGAGGATGATGTAATGGATAACCATGGTGCAACCAATATAGATCGTATTCGACATGTGCAAACGACTAGGGAATGGACGCAAAAAAGGGATGCATTAGCACAAGCAATGTTTCTTGCATACCGAATAAGGCAGCGTCGATGATAAATTTCCATCTGGCTTACCTTTCTAATTATACACTTGGTTTTAGCTTACTTGAATTTATTTTCAAGTGTACTTGATTAATGTGTATGGTTTTAGTTTACTTGATTAATGTGTGTGGTTTTATCTTACTTGATTAATATTGTATGGTTTTAGCGTACTTGATTAATGTGTATGGTTTTAGCTTACTTGAATTTATTTTCAAGTGTACTTGATTAATATGTATGGTTTTAGCTTACTTGAATTTATTTTCAAGTGTACTTGATTAATGTGTATGGTTTTAGCGTACTTGATTAATGTGTATGGTTTATTTATTTTAAATTTGATTGTTGTAAAGGAATGGATTCTGATTCTCAAGTTAGAGAAGGGACTAAGAAGGGGAAAGGCTATTTCTCATGGACCCCGGAGATGGATAAAACATTATCCACTTGCTTTGTAGATCAAATTAATCAAGGGAAGAAGTTGGATAGAAAATTTGCGTGGAAACCGGTGGCACGGACTAGTAGCATAAATATCATGATGGATGAACACCACATTTCTGTGACAAAGCAAAATATCCAATCACGCCTCAAGACTTGGGAGAAGCATTATGATGTTATAAGTCAAATGCTATCAACATCGGGGTTCTCTTGGAACTACGATAGAGGTAGAGTTGATGTTGAAGAAAGTGTATGGAATGCATATGTGCTAGTAAGTCTTATTTTAACATACTCATTACTTTTGTGGTATATATTATGGTTCTTTTAAAAACTTTTTATTTAATCTTAACATTTAAAATTGAATTTATTTTCAGGCTCATCCTAAAGCTATCCCATATCGAAGGAGAATTACAATGGATAATTGGGATAGTTTATGTGCTATTTTTGCTCAAGATCGTGCTAATGGGGATGGTGCTCGAACGGCATTAGATGATGAGATGGAAATGATAAATAATGAAGAGTCTAACAACTTGGAAGATACATTGGAGATTGATGAGAGAAACCTTGAAGACGATGCCACACATACATCTCGAGTCTGAAATGAACAAGAGAAAACCAATGCATCATCTTCATCTATTTCTCGCTCGAAGAAGAGAAAGCATTCTGGTTTTGAAGCACTTTCGAATGTCTTGGGGCGCATGGCGGAGTCACTTGATCGCTTATTAAATTCCTAACCTTTCAAGGCAACAACTCAAATGGTATTGGATGAGGTTTCGAAGGTTCAAGATTTGGATGGAATACAAGTCTTGAAAGCAGTTGATCTTTTGATGAATGATCAAAGGAAATTTGATACCTTTTCTGGTCTTCCGAATGAGCTGAAAAGGCGATGGATTTTGATGCATCTTGGCGCGTGATTATTAGAACAATCTATTATTATAATATGCATTGACTTGTTATGTTATTAGGTGGACTTTTTTATTATGGTAATGTTCCTTACAAACTATTCTAGTTTTACAACTCTTAAATTTAGATGGAACTTCTATTTGTCTTATTTTAATGCTACTTCAAGTATTAATTCTTGTTAAAGTGTGATGTGATTTGATTCCGCTTTTTTTTTAATTAAAATCTTTATTAAAAGTATAATTTTTTAATAGTTCACAAACTACTAAAATTTCAAAAGAATTCTGTAATTGATCCAAACAAGGGGTTTAGAATTCTAGTAGAATTTCAAAAGAAATCTACACTTAAACCAAACAATTGAAATGGAATGGAATTCCTTGAATTTCAATTCCATAGAATTAGAATTCCAATTCCGCTCATCCAAACGGACCCTATATGTAATGTGAAAAACATGTAAAATACGTACAGATACATAGTATGCACTACACATCATATTATTTCTCTCAAATAACCGACTTGCACCTAACTAAAGAAAGTAATTTTTGTTTCTCTCGTCGTACCAAAAGAAAAAAAAATAACTAATATTCTTACCTTCAATTCGACAACTATCTTTAATGGTTTTTCAAGTTATTAATATTTTTTTAATCCTTATTAATTAAAATAAAATTTTGGAACAAATATAGCCCTAATCCGACATAAATAGTTAAAACCCTAAATTTTTTTAATGACCATCGATTTATCATTCTTTGAACATCAATAATAAACGTAACATTTAATTAAATGAAATGACTGATTTATACACGCTATGTAATCAACATAATTAAAAAAATATTTCAAAAACAACTAAGGATGGAAAGTATCACAACTCAAACTACAATATTTGAAATCGCAATTAAAATTACCCCGCTCATATAACCATAAAAAATACAATAACAAATTAATTAACACTACAATGATTCACATCGATAACAACTTGAAAAACCATTAAATAGAGATAATAAAAAATCAAGGAACAACATACCTGCTAGATCTCTTATGATGTGTTTTAATAAAAAAGCTCTGAAATATGGCTTCGAGAACCACAAGTACTCGGAAACATCACGGGTGGATAGAAAATACTATATGACATCTTTCGAAGATGCGAACCTATTATAATGCAATTTACCAATTTTCTAGATCATTATACAAAATATGAAATGACACTTACTATAGTGTGGCTAAGCAATTCGTCTTTTGTTACGTTCACGGAAAATAGCGGGATAAATTTTATATTATGAAACAAAAAGCTTGGAGTGTTAGGGTTGATAATTTAGAGTCCATGAGGAGTTTATAATAGTGCTTGTTCTTATGGATTTAAAGGGGAGCTCATAATTTAGAGTCCATTCGGATCCACGAAGAATCAAATCTATAAGGAAAAATTCATAATTGAGACAACATACCAATACCACAACTGGAAATCCTTTGGCACTTTTGCAACAATCAAGGCATTAAGAAGACCATTTGATAGGCATCATTGCGAGCATCATCATATTAAATAAGAGCCTCATCATATCCATGATTTCACAATTGGCAAGGTTTTTTACGGAATTTAAATTTGAGATAATCAAGGTTCTCGGATAGACCTTTGATGATTGCCTCCTTATCGTATAAAGAATTTTGGGTCTTTTCCAGCTCATTTATTAACTGATTGTTCTCCTTTTTAAAAAAGAAAGATACTTCTTTGAATTTCTTTTGTGGTAGAGATTTTTTTGGATCTCCCATGACCATCTCTCAAGTCATTATTTTCCTTCTCAAGAAGAACAACGACCTCCCTCTCTCCCAGGAGAGCTTGGAGGATAGAAGTCTTTTTGGCATACGTAAACTTCACATTGGCCAATTTTCGGTCAAGTCCTCCAGCTTCAGCTAGCTCAGCCATATCCTTGTCAAACATAGCCTTCAAATTGCCTAATGTTTCATTACGATTGGCATGGTTAACATGATTCATGTCATGATAGACAACATTTTCCACCATGAGTTGATAAAAAAGACGACACGTGTTTGAATACACTACACCAAATCTGCCCATTTGTCAAGGTCATTGACCTTGACAAATCCAACTTGTCAAGGTCAATGACCGTGACATTTCGAGGCGAGACAACTTTTTTTGTCACGGTCGTGTCACGGTCATTGACCTTGACACAAAACTCGCGTTTTGTGTCACGGTCGTGTCAAGGACAATGACCGTGACACGTTTGTCACGGTTTATAACCGTGACAAATCCGTGACCCTTCGGGCCCAGAACTTTCACGGTCATTGACCGTGACACATCCGTGACAAAATTGTCACGGGCGTGTCACGGTCAATGACAGTGACAATTCTGGGCAGAATTTAAAAAAAATCTGCTGGGCAGTATGGCCACTGCCACTGCCCAGCAGTATATTTGTACCTGTTATAGCAACGTTGTACCTGTTCCAAACATCATATATCCAACACAAACTAAAGATAATGCAAATATATATTCATGACGATATAATCCAAATATTCAAAGTAAAAATAATATACATGACGATATAATCCAAATATAATTAAAATGGACAAACTTAAAAATAATGTTACTGCATGTCTTGGGTAAAACTGAGGAGGTGAGTAGGTCACACGACATACGAATTGACGCACCCACTAATGTACGTCGTGCCGCATTTTTCGTACAACCACAATAGGGAGTTCTCCTTCCCGGGTATGACATGCGTGACGATCACCCTGGACTCCATCTCTTGAAGCACACGTCCATGGACTATTCCACCCTCGACGATATTCGGGTCCCTCAACCCCCGCCCTATCCGCTGACCATCAAATACGTCCAATATGAACACACTCGGTCAACCAAGTGTCGACAATGGTCTGTTGAAGGGCGCCAAATAGGGAAGTGGATCGTCGAAGTACGAACGTGTCGGTGATGAAGTAGCGAGGTCCACATCCTCGTCATCCTGCTCCTCGTCCTCCCTCACCTCCTCCTCCTCCTCCTTCTCCTTCTCCTTCCCTTTCCCTTTCCCTTTACGGTATCCACCCAACGTACGCTTCATGAATGCGTAGGTATCTTGGACCATCGCCTCCAAACGGGACAGCTTCGCGTCGTGTGAATCCACCGTTCGAGCCAACCCGGTGTCGCTCATCTCCAATCCGATGATCCTAGATTTGGCCAACCGTGAGCTCACTCCCCTTATCCTCCCCTTGTGATCAGAGCCAAGCACTTGGCTGAGTGCGTCTGTGGACAAAGATGCCTTGTCGGCATCAGACTGCGACTCATGAACTTCCTTAAGCTTTGCCTGAAACGACAAAAAGCACATTATTAGTAAAATAAGTAAACTAAAAAATTATAACGTAATTAACAATAATTAAACTGTCGGATTACTTACAATCGTGGCTGCGATGCTCGGTGACACCTCCTTGTCCTTCCCCTTTTTCGTCCGAAGAGCCACATAAGTATCGAGCCTATGTGGCTTACCCTCTGGCCCACTCCCTACCCCCTGAAATAAAATAAAGTAAAGTAAAATTAGTATCGGCCCCGCAAAGCAAAGTAAAATAATATCCAATAATATATTTCTGTAGTTATAGATAAATTAAATATTACCTTTATCCTATGCTCCACCTCAGCGTAAGAGGTCCGGCCGGAGTAGTGCACGTCCGTCTTTTTAGCACGATTTTCCCTCCCCGATTGGCGAGATGCCAATTGTCGATCCTCGATCTCATTGTCAATGAACTTTTGCCATTGTGCCAATGAGATCGTCTCCTTGGGCGGGACGGATCCGCGCCATTGTAAAATGGACTCTCGTGTTTTTCCAAAGTAACGTGTCCGCATATTTTTCTTCCACTTCTTGTGTTGCTCCCTCAACTGCTCCAAGACGGAATCGCGTAGCTTTGGATCCAAGTTGAATTGTTCCTGTCCAACAAATACAATGTTAGTTGCGAATAAATATAAATATAAATATAAATATGAAATTGAAATTGAAATTGAAATTGAAATTGAAATTGAAATATTCATATAAATATTACCTGTAGTGCCGCCCAAATAGCTAACTTGAGCTCATATGGCACCTCCTTCCAACTCATAAACCCCGGGCCGATGACCGTCTTTAGCAGCTCGAGGGATCTCGCTAATAGCTCCGACTTGTTCTCGACGGTAATCCCAAATTTTCCATATTTGGGGAGCCTAGGGGCAGAGGAGCCCTCGTCGCCTCTGCTACCACCGAACCCAGATGACATCATCATAAACAGCATCATCATCTTCGCCTTAACATCTGAAGGAGACATTTTTGTTGTAAAAAAATGTTATTAGTACAGATAAAAAAAATATGTTAATAGTACACATTTCGTTTTACCTAATTGAATTAATAGTACAAATAAAAAAATATTCCGTCTATATTATAACATATGTATAAGTTCCGTCAATACCATTTCGTTTCAATTTTGTAATATTATGTTTTTTCAAATATTTTAAAAGTTATTAAATGGGTGCCCCACCCCCTCCCCCCGCCACACACACACGCACACCTACGCACCTACGCACACACACACACACACACACCCCACCCCCACCCCTCCCCCCACCACGACCGTGACAACTACATATATTGTTTATCAATAAAATTATGACATGAGATAATTATAATTGGAGCATAAATTTCATTATCATAAAGGGATAAATCCAACCAAGTACAGAGATTCTACAAATTAAAGTGAGAATTAAATTTAAGACTTTCTAACAACATGCATGTATATGGATTCTAACTAATGATATTCCTAAAAACATACAATTGACAACATTTTGTGAATTTACTAAACTTTATATAATATTATCAAATTCTGTTAAAAAATTATCTAGGGTTTTACCTAATTGAATTAATTTCATGAATAAAATTATTATCAATTTAAATGAAAATATCAATTATTATCCAATATTTTTGAATGAAATATTTATTTTGAATGAAAATATCAATTATTATCCAATCATTATCCAACTATTATCAATTATTTATTTTGAATGTATATAATATCCAAAAAAATAAATGTAAATAATATTCAAAACCCCACCCACCCCCACCCCCACCCCCTCCCGATGTTTATTATCCAATTATTATCCAACTATTATCAATTATTTATAAAATTGATGTGTAATTTTAGTGTTGTGTATATATGTTAGTTGATGCCATTATATTTTTAGCCTAATTAGATTCTAAAGTTATCTCAATTTATATTTTTCTTTTTCTATCTAATAATTTTCAACGTAAGAGCACAGTACATAACGTATGTGTAAGTTCCGTCAATACCATTTTCAACGTAAGAGCACAGTACATAACGTATGTGTAAGTTGTCAATACCATTTCGTTTCAATTTTGTAATATTATGTTTTTCCCAAATATTTTAAAAGTTAATAAATGGGTGCCCCACCCCCACCCCTGCCCCCTGCCCCCCTCCCCCCGCCACACACACACGCACACCTACGCACACACACACACACACACCCCACCCCACCCCACCCCCTGCCCCCTCCCCCACCCCCTCCCCCACCACACACACCACACACACACACACACACACACACACACCCCACCCCACCCCCTACCCCCCTCCACCACCCCCTCCCCCACCACACACCCACCCCACCCCACCCCTTGCCCCCCTCCACCACCCCCTCCCCCACCACACACCACCACACACACATATACACACACATATACACATACATATACACACGCACACACCCCGCTCTGCCCCCACCCTGCCCCACCTCGCCCCACCCCCTACCCCCACCCTGCCCACCCCCCACGCACGCACACACATACACACATATATATATATACACATACACACATAAATACACACACACACACACACATATATATATATATATATATATATATATATATATATATATATATATATATATATATATATATATATAAATGGAAGAGAGAGAGAGAGAGCAGCGTCGAGAGAGAGAGAGAGGGAGGGAACGGCGGAAGGGAAAAAAGAAGGGGGTAGGATTTTAGCTGCAAATATTGTCACGGTCGTGTCAAGGTCTTTGACCGTGACAAGTATTTAAATTATTGTCACGGTCATTGATCGTGACAAGTCCGTGACAAGTAAATTTTCACGGTCTTGTCACGGTCAATGACCGTGACAATTAGTTGTCACGGTCGTGTCAAGGTCAATGACCGTGACATAAAACGCGTGTTTTTTGTCACGGTCAATGACCTTGACAAGGCTGGCCAGCTGAAAGGTGACAATTTGCCCATTTTGGTGTAGTGATAGGCTTCTTTTTCTTGCAAAGAATGCATTAGAAACTAGTTCATGGTCCAGGTTGCCATCCTCATTGATGTGATCATAAGTGGAAGTGAAGAGTCTCTCTCACGCTTATACTCAAATTCATGATGAGTAGCAATGGGTGTTGCATGTATTGCCTCATGCTGAAAAAAGTGCAACGATAAGTGGTCGATTATTCAAGATCGGTAAAAGAAAAATGAAGATAATATTGCAAGATAAATGAACAAATGAAGTTGATTTAAACTTTACAAGAGTTAATGGGGAAAGCTCCTACATTACAGACTTAAAGAAAGAAAATATATATACAGTCTATAATGATCTAAGTGGAGCTTATACTAGCTTTCTCTCGCATCCTTTCCTTATTGGTAACTTGAACAAAAGTTATGTCTTCTAGCTCATTGGCCCCATTCTTCACTGCACTACAAATCGAAAATGATCATGGAAAACTGGTCACGGTACAGGACCATGACCAAAAACAAAATAAGTGTGACCAGGTCCACGACCATAAATATATGTGACATTCAATTAACATAGTCATGACCCCAGCCCTAGACCATGTGCGTCATAGTCGTGGTCTGTGACAAACATGTGACCATCAGGGCACCAAAACTGCACCAAAATTTCTACTAACAATGGTTACAACCCAAGACTATGGCCAGGTCCATGATCAAGTTAAGGTTTTCAGTTGTCATTGGTCATGACTTTGGGACATGACCATTTTAAAATGGTGAAAGTGCTTTGTTAAGGACCTTATACGTGACCACACTAACTTGGCATTTTATTTTTTTCACATCATCAATATTACCACGGTATAGGATTGTGACCATGCTGATGACGTGAAAAAACTAAAATGGTCACGTCATTGTGTCATGGACAAGGGCCATGACCATGGACTTTAGATATAGGGAACCATCCATAGCCATAATTTTTCATTATCTACCTATCTTGATCTCTCCATCCCTCTTAAGCAATCCTTCGATCGTCCCCCCCCCCCCTCTCTTCGATAACCTTCTCTTCGACCATCCCTATCTCTTTCCATACTCAGGTTCATTTTCCTTTCTTTATATATATATATATATATATATATATATATATATATATATATATATATATATATATATATATATCTTGTATGTTCGTATGTGTATGTATATGTGTGTGTATGAATGTCTATATATGTGTGTATGTATGTGTATTTATGTGTATGTATGTATACTTGTATGTGTATTTGCAAAGCATTCACACAATATACGTCTTGCTTTATCAACCGATAGGTTCAACCCTTTCGATAATTTAAGTACTAATCCGAGATATTGGACAGTTCTCATGATGCCTTTAATTCCCCCTACAACACTGTGCATGAGAAAGGAGTTCACATTATTGTCTTTATTGATACCTGGGCCAAAGGCTCTCGGCGATGATATTGATATATTATTAGCGCCATTAATTGAAGAGATTAAAGAGTTTTGGGATAAAGGTGTGATGACATTTATCTCTCATAAGGGTAAAGAGTTCACACTTAAAGAAATGGTGATGTGGGCGATGCACAACATTCCGTCTTATGGGACCTTGTGAAGGGAACATAAATTTATTTTGGTAAAGATTATTGTATCTTCTATCATGCTATCATTAGTACACCTTCTTTCGGTGGAACCAACAAGTTGTGGAACATGTAAAAAATGAAACAGGTTTCCTGCGTTTGAAAATCATACGACAAAAATTATTAATTTGTTTTCAAAAGGTCAAGATACTCTTTGCAAAGCATGCAATGTAGATGAGTTTCTTATTGCTTACAAACCTTAAAGTACTTCTCTGGACTCTCATTGTCATCCCAAATTCTAATATTATCATATTCGAGCGATGTAGGTGAATAATGTTGATGCTGATACGACAAGGGAATCTGATGTCCCCTTTTCTGTTCATTTTGGTGATGTAAGCATCCAGACGTATGGCGGGTCGGGTGGTTAATATGGGTTTTATTAGAGAATTTGAAGTTGGATATCTAAGCATAAATTCGGTTAAGCTATCCCATCCTATGTTTGTTGATGATATGATTATTTTTTATAAAGAAGAATTGGAACAGGTACATGCGATTAGATTATTCCTTAGTTGTTTTGATGTCGTGTCGGGAGTTCGTATTAATGCGGGAAAATGTGAGATGATTCAGATTGGGTGCGAGGACAGTGTGGAGGGTTAGTTATCTTCCTTCATCTTATCTCAACTTACCGTTAAGGGATTTACCATTGGGTGATGACAGGCCTTTGGAATGTTTTTTTTCTCTTGAGTCGAATCATGTGGGTGATGCTCGGATCTGTTAGGGATCTGCTACAGTATTAGTCCCCCCCCCTCCCCAACACCCTTCCCAGGGATGGAAGGGGGTGAGGAGAGTGTGGAACCTAGTACCATATTGCATATTTTGGATGATTTGGAAGGAAAGAAATTCGAATTTTTTTGAGGGTTTGGAGCATGACCCTTCTAGAGCACACTATATGTTTCGGAGTACTTTGTTGAGGTAGTATAGGGTGAGGAACCCCAAGTCTCTACCTATGGTCCTTGACCTTTTGGAAGAGTTGCACAGAGTTATGGAGTAGGGTTGTCTTGCGTGTTATTTTCTTTTTGTCCTAATTTTTGGGGTTTTCTTTTTATCTTTAATTATATACTACCTGTATGTGGGTTCCACCCCTTAGACGTTTGGTTTTAATACATTTATTTATATAAAAAAAAGGTTTATGATATTGTTTGGATACAAATCTTTGGCCGTTTTGAGTGTTTGGAAAAATCTATGGTAAATTTTAATCTAAGAAGAAACCGTGTTTTCTAAACTTAAATTGTTGTGGGGGGAAAGTATTTTTGAAAACAAGTTTAATACTATTTGGAGATAAATCCAGAGTCAACGATGGCAACAAAACATGAGGGTTGCACTCGTTGCAGGACTTGACCAACACCTTACGGCACAAGTTTACTATAGTTATGCACTACCTATGACCGCATTCTTGAAGACAACCCTTTCTTTGAAGATGATTCCCAACATGATAATCTAGGGTAAGGTTATTCGCTTTGCATCAAAATAAACAACATGATCCACTACTTGTGAAGGCCCCCGTCAAATCTATTGAGTTTTATTGCTGCACTTGTACTCCAAGATCAGATACTTAATGCGTTAGCTATAGCACTGCAAGAGTCGATACGCACATCACCTATTATCCATTATTTACTGATAGGACTACTAGTGTATATAATCTCATTTGCTCGCCCAGCTTTCGTTACTCAATGTCGGCACAACAAATTTTGAATGTTACTTAAAAGGAGTATTTATTTTTTGATAATAGGCATTTATCATTTAACAAATCTACCCTTTCAAAGATAATACACATGGACCATCTTGACTAGTTTCAAATAGTCCCATTAAAATTTAGGTGCCATTGTAAATACACTACACCAAAATGGGCAAATTGTCACCTTTCAGCCGGCCAGCCTTGTCAAGGTCATTGACCGTGACAAAAAAACACGCGTTTTATGTCACGGTCATTGACCTTGACAAGACCGTGACAACGAATTGTCACGGTCATTGACCGTGACAATTCGTGTCGCGGTAAAAGACCTTGACACGACCGTGACAACTTTTTCAGCAAAAACCCTACCCCCTTCTTTTTTCCCTCCCGCGCCCTTCCCTCCCTCTCTCTCTCTCTCTCTCTCTCTCTTCCATTTATATATATATATTTGTCTGTATATTTATGTGTGTATGTGTATATATATATGTGTGTATGTGTGTGCGTGTGTGGGGGGTGGGGCGGGATGGGGGTAGGGGGTGGTGGAGGGGGGCAGGGGGTGGGGCGGGGTGGGGCAGGGTGGGGGAGGGGGTGGGCGGTATGTGTATATATATATGTGTGTATGTGTGTGCGTGTGTGGGGGGTGGGGCAGGGTGGGGGCAGGGGGTGGGGGGGTGGGGGTGGGGTAGGGTGGGGTGGGGGAGGGGGTGGGGCAGGGTGGGGCACGGGGTGGGGGGTGGGGCAGGGTGGGGGTGGGGCAGGGTGGGGCGGGGTGGGGCGGGGGTGGAGGAGGGGGCAGGGGGTGGGGCAGGGTGTGGTGGAGGGGGGCAGGGTGGGGTGGAAATTTGGGTAATACACGAGAAACTGATAATCGTAAATATTATGAATAAAAATGGTACTTTCTTGGAGACTATAAATTATTATGTACAAACTTTGGTTCTAGACCTATGTTGTTGGATTTGGATGTTGGGTGTTGATTAGTTGGTATTATTGGGAAGACTGGGTTAAGTTGAAGCATATGTTGTTGGAGTTGAAAATTATATGTTAATTCATTATTACTATTGGGGGATACAGTGTTGAAAAATATTGGGGTGGGGCGGGGTGGGGGAGGGGGTTTATTATCGATGGGACTTAATTTGTTGAATGATAATATTTGTATTAGATACTTGCGTGGTTTTACCTAACTTGAATGAATTAATAAATGTTTCAGTAAAGGTTGAAGTGGACAAAAAACGTGTGAATTGATTAATATCCATAATGTAAATAAAAGGTAAAGTAAGTGTGTAAATGGGTGGTTGAGCAAGCTAAGAAGTCTAACCCATATTTAATACATAGGTGTGTTATGAAAGGTTTTCAAAGGGTAATTAAGTATTTTCAAATAATGACCCCGAAACATAGAAATTCAATCTCAAGCAATTTAATTTCAATCTCTACAAATTTATGCATGTATTCAAGGGATTTATGAAGGATTAATATTAAAATTCAATTCCTATACATAATCTAAAAATTATAACTCAGATTCAACTAGAAATAAACCAAACCAAAGTTAGTTAAATAAACCAAAGGATTAATATTAAAATTCAACTCTATTAGTTAAATTATAAATGTAATAGAATTAATCCATATAAATCACATAGTCTCAATACAAATATTCTAATTAACTTGCCTCAAATTTGATGAATAACAAGGGCTAAAAGTATTGTTCATTTAATTCAATTAGGTAAAAACCATGATAATGAAATTTATGCTACAATTATAATTATCTCATGTCATAATTTTATTGATAAACAATATATGTAGTTGTCACGGTCGTGGTGGGGGGAGGGGGTGGGGGTGGGGTGGGTAGGGGTGGGGTGTGTGTGTGTGTGTGTGTGTGTGCGTAGGTGTGCGTGTGTGTGTGGCGGGGGGAGGGGGCAAGGTGGGGCACCCATTTAATAACTCTTTAAATATTTGGAAAAAACATAATATTACAAAATTGAAACGAAATGGTATTGACGGAACTTACACATACGTTATAATATAGACGGAACATTTTTTTATCTGTACTAATAACATTTTTTTTACAGCAAAAATGTCTCCTTCAGATGTTAGGGCGAAGATGATGATGCTGTTTATGATGATGTCGTCGTCTGGGTTCGGTGGTAGCGGAGGCGACGAGGGCTCCTCCGCCCCTAGGCTCCCCAAATATGGAAAATTTGGGATTACCGTCGAAAACAAGTCGGAGCTTTTAGCGAGATCCCTCGAGCTGCTAAAGACGGTCATCGGCCCGGGGTTTATGAGTTGGAAGGAGGTGCCGTATGAGCTCAAGTTAGCTGTTTGGGCGGCACTACAGGTAATATTTATATGAATATTTCAATTTCAATTTATATTTATATTTATATTTATATTTATATTTATATTTATATTTATATTTATATTTATATTTATATTTATATTTATTCGCAACTAACATTGTATTTGTTGGACAGGAACAATTCAACTTGGATCCAAAGCTACGCGATTCCGTCTTGGAGCAGTTGAGGGAGCAACACAAGACGTGGAAAAAAAATATGCGGACACGGTACTTTGGAAAAACACGAGAGACCATTTTACAACGGCGCGGATCCGTCCCGCCCAAGGAGCCGATCTCATTGGCACAATGGCAAAAGTTCATTGACAATGAGATCGAGGATCGACAATTGGCATCTCGCCAATCGGGGAGGGAAAATCAGGCTAAAAAGACGGATGTGCACTACTCCGGCCGGACCTCTTACGCTGAGGTGGAGCATAGGATGAAGGTAATATTTAATTTATCTATAACTACAGAAATATATTATTGGATATTATTTTACTTTGCTTTGCGGGGCCGATACTAATTTTACTTTACTTTATTTTATTTCAGGGGGTAAGGAGTGGGCCAGGGGGTAAGCCACATAGGCTCGATACTTATGTGGCTCTTCGGACGAAGAAGGGGAAGGACAAGGAGGTGTCCCCGAGCGTCGCGGCCACGATTGTAAGTAATCCGACAGTTTAATTATTGTTAATTACGTTTTAATTTTTTAGTTTACTTATTTTACTAATCATGTGCTTTTTGTCGTTTCAGGCAAAGCTTAAGGAAGTGCATGAGTCGCAGTCTGATGCCGACAAGGCATCTTTGTCCACAGACGCACTCAGCCAAGTGCTTGGCTCTGATCGCAAGGGGAGGACAAGGGGAGTGAGCTCGCGGGTGGCCAAATCTAGGATCATCGGATTGGAGACGAGCGACACCGGGTTGGCTCGAACGGTGGATTCACACGACGCGAAGCTGTCCCGTTTGGAGGCGACGGTCCAAGATATGTACGCATTCATGAAGCGTACGTTGGGTGGAGGCCGTAAAGAGAAAGGTAAAGGGAAAGGGAAGGAGAAGGCGGTGGAGGAGGAGGTGCGGGAGGACGAGGAGGTGCGGGAGGAGATGCGCAGGATGACGAGGATGTGGACCTCGCTGCTTCATCACCGACACGTTCGTACTTCGACGATCCACTTCCCTATTTGACGCCCTCCAACAGACCATTATCGACAATTGGTTGGCCGAGCGTGTTCATATTGGACATATTTGATGGCCAGCGGATAGGGCGGGGGTTGAGGGACCCGAATATCGTCGAGGGTGGAATAGTCCATGGACGTGTGCTTCAACAGATGGAGTCCAGGGTGCTCGTCACGCATGTCATAACCGGGAAGGAGAACTCCCTATTGTGGTTGCGCGAACAATGCGGCACGACGTATATTAGTGGGTGCGTCAATTCGTATGTCGTGTGGCCTACTCACCTCCTCAGTTTTATCCAAGACATGTAGTAACATTATTTTCTAGTTTGTCCATTTTAATTATATTTGGATTATATCGTCATGTATATTATTTTTACTTTGAAGATTTGGATTATACTGTCATGAATATATATTTGCATTATCTTTAGTTTGTGTTGGATATATGATGTTTGGAACAGGTACAACGTTGCTATAACAGGTACAAATATACTGCTGGGCAGTGGCAGTGGCCATACTGCCCAGCAGATGTTTTTTAAATTCTGCCCAGAATTGTCACGGTCAATGACCGTGACAATTTTTTTAAAAAAGGGTCACGGCTTTGTCACGGTTATAAACCGTGACAAACGTGTCACGGTCATTGACCTTGACACGTCCGTGACACAAAACGCGAGTTTTTTGTCAAGGTTAATGACCGTGACACGACCGTGACAAAAAAAGTTGTCTCGCCTCGAAATGTCACGGTCATTGACCTTGACAAGGTGAATTTGTCAAGGTCAATGACCTTGACAAATGGACAGATTTGGTGTAGTGATAGTGAAATCCTGGTCTAATGTGTCCGAACTAAAAGTCCTTATATTTTATCACAATGATAAAAATTTGTAAACAGACAAGCAATGTAATGAACTTTTAGTACTTAAATTCATGTATGTGAAGAGCTTAAATATTTGATTCCGTAAAATTATGGTTTCTTTTACGCCAAAGTTAATTGTATAGGTTAAGCTAACTTTACTTTGAGGTAGCTGACAATTCTATAAGAAACCCTGGCCATTAGCATCTGGGTACCATAGGTCCATTATAAACGCAAACTCTACTTCACTTTAAAATCATTCTTCCTTGGTGTTTCCTTCTATATCCCACCTTAATTTCATCTTATTTTCTTTAGTCTTCACACCACCTCACATACATTCCGAAGAAACTAAGCTTGATCCACAAAAATTCTTAAATCATTAATGTTATAATAATTTCATCATTCTTTCCATCCTAAGTCCCTCAAAATATTCTACAAAATCTAATCAATACATAATCAATATTGTTTTTTCAAGAAAAGAAGATTTATTAATAATCAAATAGGAGAAAAATACTCTCCCAGTGGCTCTTACAAAGGCTAAAGGAAAAATAAAAAACACGAAAATTTATGAGATCTTAAACGAGAAGAAGAAGGCCTTAAATTATATTTAAGAGTCGATTTCTCCTCATGAGTTAAGGTAAAAAAATCCACCTGATAATTCTTGTTTCTTCATTTTTGAGTATTGCCATCCACCAAATCATCTTCAAAGTTACCTAGGATATCGAACGAATTGCTAACTTGAGTTTGATAATGTATGTTTCCACCTTTTTTAATAATCAATTCTTCAATAAAATTCCTAGCTTTGACAGAATTAAAACTCATTCCTAAATCAAATTTGGAGATCTTGACATATAAATTCATTCCAGGACTTGTTATGGGCTCTAAAGGGGGAATTTCAACTTTCGAATTTGACTTCTCAGTCTCAGTCTTAGTGTTGTCCCTTGAAGAAGAATTTTTATTTTTTTGAACAAAAATCTGATTTTTTGGGCGTATGTTCACAATCCTCCAATGTTTTAGATTCCAATATAATTAGGGTCCGTTTGGTTGGCCAAATTTGTCTAGGCAAATGCCAAAAAGTTGGCAAATATGAAAATTTGCCCACATTTTGACTGTTTGGTTGCACAATTTGCCTAGGCATTATTTGCCAATGTACAACACCTCATAAGCACAATCTGTGGGCAAATTTGGCTTACCTATTTGAGTGGAAAATATTTCCCAACAAATTTGTCAACTTCTTAAACGGTTTTAATGTTTTAAAAAATAATTTAAAAACTGTTTTAAATGATTAAAAAACTGTTATGAATATTTAAAAATTATTTTGCAATGTTTTAAAAACTGTTTTTAATATTATAAAAAATTGTTAAGAAAATGTTTTACAATTTTTTTTAAAAACCGTATGAACAAAATATTGTAAAAACTATTTTTAACATTTTTAAAAACTGTTGTGAATATATTATAAAAACCGTTTTAAAGTTTTAACAAATAATTTTAAAAACTGTTTTAAATACTTAAAAAAACTATTATAAATAATTAAAAACTGTTTTGTAATGTTTTGAAAACTGGTTTTAATATTAGAAAAAATTGTTAAGAAAATGTTTTACAAATTTTTTTAAAAACCGTATTATAAAAATATTGTAAAAATTGTTTTTAACATTTTTAAAAACAGTTTTAAAGTTTAAAAACAGTTTTAAAGTTTAAAAACAAAATTAAAAAATATTTTAAATAGTTAAAAAAAACTGTTGTGAATATTTAAAAATTGTTTTGTAATATTTTAAAAAATGTTTTTAATATTATAAAAAATTGTTAAGAAAATGTTTTACAATTTTTTTTAAAAACCGTAATATAAAAATATTGTAAAAACAGTTTTTAACATTTTTGAATATAATATTAAAACTGTTTTTAAATAAATTAATTGGATTGACTTTAATTTCGCCTAATGGTTGTTTGATATCGTCATGTGAAAAAAACTAGGCAAAATTTGCCTAGGCAAAATTTGTCTAGACAAATTTTGTTATGCTCACTCTTTTGCCTATATGCAACCAAACGGAGCCTTAGAGAAACCACGTTTTCAACTATTAAATCAAGGAATTTTTACCAATTAGTCCCGTTTACTAAGTATGTAGTTCAATAGGTCCTAACAATTTTTTTTTGCTCCATCGGATTCCATGAAATAAGATTTTTGTTCCAATAGGTCCTATTTGTAAACATACAGTGAATATTCACTATATGTATAAATAGGACCTATTAAAAAAAAATCAAAATTTAATAGAAAGATCCCCTTAAATCAACCATTCCGCCTAACTCACCCTCTTTCTCTCCAATAATAAATGTACCTTTTGCCACCTGGGAGAGCTGATCTGCTTCAAAAAAAACAGGAGACTTGTCTCCAATTAATTAAGCATCTGAAGAATGTTCCAATTCCAAATTATTAGCCTTCCGAAAATTTTTGTTGGTGAACTGCATAGCACCTATCGCCCCTGACTTCATATTATTTAAATTATCTGTTTCTATTGTTTTAGCCACGTGACCTTTTTCAAAACCTTTAGCTTCCGAAGTGGAGATGTTATGTTGCTCCTTAAAATTTAGAACCACGTGAGATAGCTCTGATATATTATTGGAATAATATTCGCTTCCACATCAACCCGTTGAATGCCTGGTTGATTTTGGCAGTTAGAAAGGTCCGAACTTTTCTAATTTACAGCAGCTAGACTGTTTGACTTATTTGAAATGATTAACTCGTTTGGCTGCTTAATAAGAGCTTCAAACTTATCAAAGTTTGTTTCATGAATTTCGGCAACTAGTTGCTGAATGGCAGGAATTAAAGCTTCAGGCTTTTTTTGAGTTACCTATTGGTTAGGCGTTTCCAACTCATCTTGCTCGTGTATTATTATTCCGTATTTTTTTTTCAGAAATCGAATTCTTCCTAGAATATGGCTGCAATTTTGGGCATCCACGCCATTAGCTTCCATAACAACATTTTTTTAGAGAGTTCCTCTCTCTTTGAACATATTTTTTAAAACTTCTTTTTTAAGATTTTTGCACTCACTAAAAGAGTGACCAATATTTTTGCAAAAATTACAAAAAAGTGGGATAGATTCATAAGAGATTTGGATATAAAAGATTCATCACCTCTTTCCACTAAAATGCGATCAGGAAGTTTTTGGAGCAGGTCAATTTCCACCAAAACTCTCGAAAAATTTCCATAAGTTCTATCAAGGGTGGCTTTATCAATATGCAGGGGCATACCAGCCCCCTTAGCAATTTGAAGCAGAAGTCTTGGATCCCAATAATCTTGACAAAATGAACCCAAACTGAAGCAGTGGATTGAACATGAAGTTCGGGTTGAAAATCAGAAACCCAATGAAAGAGCTTAAAGGTACCATTTGAGAGTTTCAAACTCCTTAATGACCATACTTTACTCATCTCATCAAAAGAAGAAAAACAAATATTAAAGTAGCCCTTACCAACATGCGTGAGAATCCATGGACTTTGAAGCTTCCAACTATTATTGAGAGTGGCTTTGAGATCCTATACCTTCCATGGTTTAGCCCCCTTTTCCTGAATAATTCTTCCACTACAAGTTTTAATTACCTCTAGATAAACAGTATCATTCAGCCTTACTGCTAGTGTATCACCACGCAAAAATGGGTCACTAAGAGGAGGGATATATCATATATGTTGGCTTTTCCTCTTATTGCAAGGCAACATTGTTGTTACATAAAACAACAGCAAATGATGGTTTTGAGAGTGGGACTTCTTGGGATGGAGTGTTAAATACAGCTAAGATTTTCATTTGGGACATCGAAAGGTTTAGGATCAATCCAAGCAGAGAGATGAATTTGAATCCATGAAGAAGGAGATGGACAGTTAATGTTTGGGAAAGCTAGAGAGAAGGAAGAGGTTCTCTCTCTTCATTCTCTTGTAGAGAGGCAATTATTAAAAAAGGATTGTGTATTATTTGTGATGTCTGTACATAATCTATATCGCTCCACGCGATCACTCTTCTAGCAAAAGAAAAAAATGGCAAGGTCAAGGCATTTGTGTCAGTTTTTTGCATGTAAGTCATTTTCTCGATTTTCTGCTTTGAACTATATGTAGGTGACCTAAACATTATGCGCTCCATGTGTTTATTTTACTTTGTATCCCAAAGTATGTATTTTATGTTCATTAAGTTGGAAGTTTTACAATTTTATTTCTGTACTTAGAAATAATCTAAATTTTGGAACATCTTATGATGTATTACAACTACGTAAGAAAATTGCTAATATGCATACAACTTAAATTCGTTCAATCCAAATAAGAAAATGTCCATGTGTGCTATTAAAGTGGACATCAAGCATATGATCAAGTGAAATGGTGTTTTATTGAGGATGTGTTGTGGAAGATGAAATTTCCTAGGAATGTTATACAATGGATTATGGAATGTGTTAGTACTACTACCTATATTATTAGCCTTAATAGAGGGGTGAATAGTTTTTAAGGGTGAAAGATGTTTAAGATAAGGAATCTCTCTCTCTCTCTCTCTCTCTCTCTCTCTCCCTCCCCCTTATCTTTTTCTTTTAGCAATGGAGGCATTTTAGTGGTTTATTGGATGATGGTATTTGTTTAAGAAAAGGCATTCTAAATTTTTTCAAGGGTGAAAAAGAGGTTCAGCCTAGAATCCTCTTTTTCAAGGGTGAAAGAGGTTTAAGACAGTGGTGGATCTAGGTTTTTTGCTGAGGGGAGCCTAATTTTCGGGTGGTACCGGGGGTTCGGGGGCGGGAGCCCCCGAGGCGATTTTTTTTTACTTTATTCAAGTTTTATACAAATTTTTAGGGTTGCTTTTTGTTTTCCAATTATTTTTTATCCCCAATAAAATATACCAAAATTAAAATATAAAATTATAATACCTCAACATTGCAATCATATTCTGTGAAAAATACAATATTAGACCCCACATTTCGAGAAGACTAAACTTCGGGTTCAGAATATGTTTCATCAATTCTTTTTCGTTTGAAATATTTTTCCCTAAGAATACAATTTAAACAGTTAGTATTATGCCTAAAAATACAATATTATGCCTAAAAATACATTTGATAATAACATATAATATTAACTAATAAGTTAACATTTAACTAATAAAAGTCTAATGACGCATCAAACATATAAAAAAACACTAAACAAACAGAAACATAACAACATTAAAAAGTATTGAAAAAACATTTAACATTAAAAAGAATTTAACATTTAATATTAAAAAGCATTAAAAACATTCAATTAATAGACAACATAAAAAAAACTCTAAAAATCACATTAATGAGCAGCCTTTAACAAACACCCTTTAACAGTTTTAAAGATTGAAACATCAAACAACATTAAAAAAAAACTCTGAATCGAAACAAAACAGCAAAAATAAAAGGACATCTTCCGTGCTAACTAACCTCAGGCGGCAGCAGGCAAGAACGATCGGTAGAGGAGGAAGACGACGGCAAGGGCACGCGGCAGCTGTAGAGGAAGGCTGGCGCGGCGGCAGGGTCAAGGGCTTCGATTTGGAAGGCAGAAAGAGAGAGTAAAGAGTAGAAAGGCAGGGGGCTCGGTAGTTTTTGCGTTTAAGTTGAATAAAACTTAGGTATTTAAAGTTTTGACCCTTTATTTTTTTTAAACCTATAAAAAAACACCTTTAGCTTATTTTTTTTACACAAAAAACCCCTAATTTTTTTCTCAGTAATTTTTTCCGGAAAAGTGAGGCGGAGCCTCCGCACCCCCTCGTCCCCACATAGAACCGCCCCTGGTTTAAGACATGATAATTTGAGTATCATCTAAAATTTGAGTACATGGGAATTTCCATGTTATGTTCATCATGGCAAAAGCAAATGTTGAATCCATGAGGGGTGTGAACAAAGCGCTTTATGATTTTGTAAAGGTCTCGGGACTTTATCCTAACTTGGAGTATGTGATTTAAAGGCCATGACAATGTATGTGATTTTATTCACATAGAAAAGGATAGTCTGTCGATCAATATTTAAGTATGCCTCTCATAACAAACGATTCTAGAAACCTTAAGGAAAGGCTAATACAGAACGTTAAAACTTTTTTTTAACGAAAAAGTAAATGGTTTACTAATGGAGGGAGAGTTCAATTAGTTATTTTTGGGTTGCGAAAAATCTAGATCTAATAGATCAATTTGTTGATTATTACTTAAAGGGTTATTAAGGTGGTGGAACTTATTTTTTTGCATTTTTATGGAGTGGCAATGATTTAAATAATTTAGGAGTAAATTTTCGGGATAATTCAAGGCTAGTCCTATTTATTGGATCAAAGATGCCTCAAACCCCATTGACTCTTTTCGAATACTGTTGATGTAAAAAATTAGATTATCTCTAATTATTTAATCACAGATAAAAAATAAATAAGACGAGATTTTTAAAGTGGTTCAGCCTTGAAAGAATGGCCTACGTCCACTGTTTGTGTTATTGCTGACTGTTTGCAAAATTCTAGATAATGGGTTTACCAAGAAATTCCGAGTCCCCGTGCTAATGAGGAAGTTACAATGTATTTATAGCCTCGAGGCGATACAAATGAAAGAATAATACACAGCTGTCCAATAGGTGTATGCGTATGTGTGATAATAATGAGCATTAAATGCGCAGTCATCCTCTTGATTATCCGGATATGAATGCTCTGTACGAGATGCAGCTCAGACCGCCTAAGCTGCTCGGACCGCCTAAGTAGCTCGGTATACATGAGTTGCTCGGTACAGTAGAGTTCCTCGGAGAACACTTGTTGCTCGGAGCGTTCTGAGTTGATCGGGGAGGTTGAGTTCCTCGGAGTCAAGGTGTTGTTCAAAAATATCTGCGGGTGCCATGTAAGTTGACATGTGTCTCCACATAATCGGTCCACGTCAGTATACTAAATTTGGTATCAACAGAAGCCCCCAATGTTTCGTAGTTTGATGTTGAAGAAAAGTATGGAACATTTTGCTACCTAAACTTTATGGATTTTAGACAATCGTTCGTTGTTTATAGCCCCTTTTTTAGTGCATAATATCAGGCTTTTTAAAGTATTTTGAATTTCAATAACTGCTTCGTGTTTCGTGCCTTTTTCTCCTTTTTAGTCGCTGGATACGCAATCGTCCATCTTGGTAATCATTGCTTTTCTCCATTCTCGAGGTAAAGTATTTAAACGCTTCAGAAAACTCGATCGTCTTTTACTTTTTCAAATCTGCATCTTTAGAACTTCTTCACTTCTTCTATGTCTTGTGCGTTAGTTTCTTCCATTGTTCGTTGTCACCGGATTCATCTTTTTCCTGTAAGATCTTCTTCCTTCTCTTTTATTTATTTTGTTCATCATGGTTTACCTTGTTGAGTCGCTTGATAAATTTCGTCCTGATTTGTCTATTCCTTCCTGGGTCATATTGGAAGAGCTTTCTGAACCCTCTAACTATTTTCGTTTGGCTGAGGGACATTGGTTCCCCAGTCTCTTTGTAGCTGAATGTGGCTTTTCTTTTCCTCCAAACCCTTTGTGTTTGGAATTCTGTCAATATTTTGACGTGGTACCTGCAAAAATAGCTCCCAATACCTGGAGAATAGTTAATGGAGTCCATAGGTTAAATCAGATTCATAGAACCCGTTTAGGAATTCCATAAATTATGTTTTGCTATAGATGGGTTGTTAGTGATAGCACTTTTTATTTAAAGACTAGGTTTTTAAATAGGGCTTTAGTTGTCAATCTCCCCGATGCCAACAGGGATCACTTCGAGCATGGGGTTGTTATAAAAAATTGGCAACATGCTCCATTAAATGGAAATTATGTGTATCAGGGTCCTAGATGCCCTCCCTATGGCAATGGGATAGGTTGTTTTTATTTTATTTTATTTTTGAAATTATGTTTTCTTTGTGTTTGATAAAATGCTTCATTGACATTTTAATTTTTGTTTATTTGCAGTTGATAGCAAAAAGAATTCTCCTAAAGAAACTGATGTCAATTTGAGGCATTTGAAACTTATCTGGAGTTTGCACCAAACTGTTGCTGACGAACATATCAGATCAGCCTCGTACTTCTTGCAGTATAAGAGTTACACTTCATATTTTACTGCTCGTCCAGTAATAAGTGACATAGAACCAGCACCAGCTTCTGAAGGTTCCTCTCTTGAATCAAATATTCCTCTCAGTGACAGAATGAAGAGAAGAAGAGCTCCCTCGTACTTTGACAAATCAGACTCTGCCAATGTAGAGGCAAAGAGAAATAAGCAGGATGTCCCAGAGGAAGGGACAAGAAAAGTTTATGCACCCCCTCCTGCTGCTGCTAAGAAGGTTGCTGAGAAGCCCCCTGTGGCTCCGAGCAAGGTTGTAGTTGTTTCTCCTCCAAGCAAGGTTACCATTATATCACCGACCAAGACAACATCCTTGGTTGAGAATGTTCCTGCTCCTACGAGGAAGTGGAAGAAAAGTTCCTCGAATAAACTGGTTGAACCTGTCTCTCAGCCTTTAACTGCTGGAAGTGGTGTTCCCACTTTTGTTGCTCCGAGCTCTGCCATGGGCTCTGTGAAGTCTTGGATTATCCCAGAAATCCAAGGTCTTGAAGACACTTGAGAACGCGTGTAATATCGATTTAAATTAAATTCGCAAGTTTTCAAGTAACCCTTATTTAATTAGCGTCTACTTTTAAACCAAATAAAATCAGCCCTTAAACATGCATCTAAATCAACCCATCAAATATAAAGCATGCGATACAAAGTTAAGGAAAAATCCCCGAAGGGCAAAACCTTTTATTTCTAGAACTTTAAAGAATTTACAAGACCATTGACTTACATACAACCTGATAATCGCCCACAAGTGTAGCGCACGGTGTCTTCGGTAAACCTTCAAAGCAACGGCTAGAAACAGTGTGACACGGAAATACCCGCAGGTGTCGGTTCCTATGTCGGCGGCTGGAATTTTCCCTTTAGGAGGACAGCAATGAAGAAGAGAACGGATTCTCCACAAGGGTTGAACAATAGCAAAGCTTGTGTTCTAGGGTTACCAAAAGGATTGGAAATTTGTGTGAATCAAAAACCTAGAGTCTAGGGCTCAATAGGTGAATACTTAGAGTATTTAGGACTCTGAATATAGTCTTGAAAAGTCTTAAAAAACAACTCCCCGAAGTTGGATTTAAATAAGAAAACTTCGAGCCTAAAAAATCTCCGCAGGATCTGGCGAAGTTTATCCCTGGCGGACCGGTCCGACTTGAGGGAGGATCGGTCCGGTTGACCGGATCGGTTCTTTTATTCTGAGGCGGATCGGTCCAGTTGTGACCGGATCGGTTCTTCTCCAGGCTTCATCGGTTCGCTTGCGATCCGGGGTATACTGGATCTGCAGCTAGCGGATCGGTCTGGTTGAGGGCGGATCGGTCCGTTTGGATCGATCCGGTAGGGAGGCGGACCGGTCCGGCTGTCAGCCTTTGATTCCTCTTCTTCTTTTGATATTCGGATCCGTTGATGAATTTATGAATCTTGAATTTCTTCAACGGTGTAACGGCGTGCGACATAATAAATTGTTAATGGACAAAAATGTCCTTACAAATCTCCCCCTATGTCTATGCCGGTACATGAATAAAAACAAACATCCGAATTATCAAACAACTAAAAATGCCTATACAAATCTACCCTTCCATGAACCCTGAACTGGAAAAGGTACAAATGAATAGTCTTCATCGTTTGTTCTTCAAATCTTCAGGAATCTCAAATCTTTTATCACCAGGGTGTGCAATCCAATGATAATCCATGTAGTACCTACACACATGAGAAAAAGCAAAATACCAAGTGACATATCGAGTTTGAAATGAGATAATATATGATAAAAACATAAGCAATATCTCAAAAACTCCACCAAAATTCAAACTCCCCCTTTTTATGATGTCCCCAAATAGACAAATGAGAAGAATGAATCAATTAAGCAAAATCGGGGTGTCACGGTATACAAAACAGGTCATCAAACAATATGGTAAACGTGATCTTGCAAGGAGATGCTCAAACAAAACTTCACAAACTAGTTTTGAATTTTTTTCAAATTTTTCATACAAAGATAGGATGTCAATATGAACAAAAATGATACAAAAATCACACCATGGATTTAGACTCAAACAACCAAGTCATGGAAATGGAATGAATGGGTGTGAACACATTCGATAGGTAAATCAACTCAATCAATCATATGTGCACGATGCATACATGTACTCCTAACGAATGAACATCAAAGGTATCCTTCGGTGTAAAAGTTTGTTGAATTTAGATGACATCGTCTTATGCAAATCAACAAATCAAAGTCAAATGATTTCCACACCAATAACGCCCAAAACTATGTAGCGCATTTTTAAGTATATCAAGGACGTGCAAACCCATTTTAAATTCTCCAACCAAACTCCCTCATATATATATATATTCTTTTAGAGGTAATCTAAATTCTCAAACTTTGGAGAATTGGTGCAAAAACCTAAATGGCCCCTTTTTGGCATGAATATCTTTTTATTGCCTTTAAATTTTTTCGGGCTCTTTTAAACCTCTTTGGACCTCGGATAATAAAATTCCTCAATTTTTTAGGTCCTTTTTAACGGTGGCTTTTGCGCAAAGGATAGATGATTACCTTTCGCAGCCCCTCCCCGTTATCAAACAAAGCACACAATCTCACAAAACGGTTTTTATATGCACAGTTTCCTTATAAAAAATTATCGCGCTTGGTTCGTTTTAAGGACAGGATTGAGATAAAAACACCCAACCAACATGTGATAAGACAAGAACAATAATCAAACAAATCCGTGCAAGTGTGCAATAAAGGAAACCTGAGTCAAACATGTAGGAAGAAACACTTAATCACATCTTAATGACTCCAAACATTATAAAGCACATGGATGAATTGACCTATTGTCTCAAAACACTATCAAATAGTCACATGAAAATAATGGAATGATGTTGTGACTTGGTCATCCAAAGTGTTCATCCATAAACGGTGCAAACAAAATACAAAAATCTTTTTGGATTTTTCAAAAATTTTGTCAAAATAAAATCTTTTTGTATTTTTCAAACAAAATATACAAAAATGATACATACTAGCAATAGGCAAACAATGTCATAATGAAAATCACCCTATGCTAGTAAACAAGTCAAACCTCAATCATTAGGTGCGGAGGGGTTTTCCAAAGGTGGTGACAGCTTATGAAAAACCTCCATCAATTCTTGTGAAGTTTTGACTAAAAACTTAACTTGCTCACCTAAATGTGCAAACTCTCTCATGTAGTCTCCGGGAGCATTAAAGTATCATGTGTGGGTTCATGTGTGCCAGAAACACGTGTAGAAGCAAAACGTGACACATACCCCAACTTAAAGCAAAATTCCCTAAGGTGTCCTCTCCTCTTGCAATGTGAGCAAACATAAATAGGCTTAGGAACACCTCTCTCAAAAACACTAGGACGCACTTTCCTAATAGGAATGGGACGCCTAGGTGGGTTAGGGTGAGACATATGTGAAACTGTCACTAAAGTGGGAACTGGCTCGGGTGCTAATTGGGAAGAAGAGGCACCGTCATGACTTATTCCAAACTTCTCACCTTTACCCTTAAGAACCACCTTTTCAACCTTCTTAGGTGCGTTCTCAAACTTGACTTTGAACCCCCGGGCACGTTCGAGATCACTCTCGAGTTGGGATACACGTGTCGTCAGACTAGACAACGTGCTGGTCAAATCACACTTCTCCTTTCTCAAAACCTCCTTCTCTTTCTCCAAATCTAAAACCCGACGACCTAAATCCCTATTATACTTCATTGTTTTCAAGGTTTCGGTGTACAAATATCTAAAAGATTTTTGGAGCTCACTTTCATCTCCACTTTCTCCCTCACTTGAAGCGCTCAAACCATCACTATCACTTTCGTGTGCACTATTGTGGGACAAGGTGGGTGTGCTCACACGACTAGAAAAAGCTACAAACTTCTCACCACTAGTATCATCACCCTCACCTTCAGTACTATCACTAAGTGTGGCGGGCATAGCAGTCTCTTTCCCCTTTCTCCTTATCCTAGTCGGACACTCTCTAGCTATGTGCCCTTTCCCTTCACACTCAAAGCACCTGATCTCATCCTCCTTGTCACTCTCTTTGACCTCCTCTTTCTTTTTATTTTTCTCAAAAAATTCTTTTTATTGGAAGAATGATTTTTGTTCATGTTGAGAAATTTTTTAAAATTTTTCGCAAACAAGGCCATATCATTAAAATCAAAATCTCCCTCAGAATCGGACTCACAAACTTTTTCTTTCTTTTTCTTAAAATGAATCTTTAAAGCAATGCCATTATTCTTAAACTTAATAGTTTTGGGAAACATATCAATCTCATAGGTTTGAAAATATCCTACAAGTTCTTCCAACTTAAGTGATTTCAAATTTCTCAAAGAGTTCAAAACAATGACTTTAGGAATAAAACGTTTTGGGAGAGATCTCAAAATCTTTTTAACGACACGCGTGTTGTCAATTACCTCACCCAAATTAAAACATGTGTTAACAATGTCCGACAAACGTGCATAAAAATCATCAAAGCATTCGGACTCAGACATGGTGATAGTCTCAAATTGAGTGGCTAAATTTTGTAATTTTGACTCTTTAACCGCGTTCGTACCCTCATGTGTCAATTTCAAAACATCCAAAGCCTCTTTAGACGTGGTGCACGTCATAATTCGGCGAAACTCATCAGGAGAGACAGCTCTAGAAATGGCACTCAGACCACGGGAATTAAAATTGGACAATTTATAATCATCTTCAGTCCAGGCTGACACGGGTTTTAACGTGGTGATGTTATTAACTGTGATCGTGGGAGGAGTCCAACCATTTTCGCAAAGCAACCAAACACGCTCGTCAATAGATTTTAAAATCGATTTCATACGAGCTTTCCAGTAGGCATAATTAGACCCGTAAAAAATAGGCATCTGATTATATAAGTGTTCCATAAGAAAAAATGCGAATTTTCACAAAACTGATTTTTTTAAAAAAATCAATATCACACGATTTTGCGGAAAATAGGAATACGCATTAAATTAGCGCAACCTGCTCTGATACCAATTTGAGAACGCGTGTAATATCAATTTAAATTAAATTCGCAAGTTTTTAAGTAACCCTTATTTAATTAGCGTTTACTTTTAAACCAAATAAAATCAGCCCTTAAACATGTATCTAAATCAACCCATCAAATATAAAGCATGCAACACAAAGTTAAGGAAAAATCCCCGAAGGGAAAAACCTTTTATTTCTAGAACTTTAAAAAATTTACAAGACCATTGACTTACATACAACCTGATAATTGCCCACAAGTGTAACGCACGGTGTCTTCGGTAAACCTTCAAAGTAACGACTAGAAACAGTGTGACACAGAAATACCCGCAGGTGTCGGTTCCTATGTCGGCGGCTGGAATTTTCCCTTTCCAGGAGGGCAGCAATGAAGAAGAGAACGGCTTCTCCACAAGGGTTGAACAATAGCAAAGCTTGTGTTCTAGGGTTACCAAAAGGATTCACAAAGGATTGGAAATTTGTGTGAATCAAAAACCTAGAGTAGGTGAAGACTTAGAGTATATAGGACTCTGAATATCATCTTGAAAAGTCTTAAAAACTAACTCCCCGAAGTTGGCTTTAAATAAGAAAACTTTGAGCCTAAAAAATCTCCGCAGGATCTGGCGAAGTTTATCCCTAGCGGACCGGTCCGGCTTGAGGGCTGATCGGTCCGGTTGATCGCATCGGTTCTTTTATTCTGAGGCGGATCGGTCCGGTTGTGACCGGATCGGTTCTTCTTCAGGCTTCATCGATTCGCTTGCGATCCGAGGTATACTAGATCTGTAGCTAGCGGATCGGTCCGGTTGAGGGCGGACCGGTCCGTTGGCGGATCGGTCCGGTAAGGAGGCGGACCGGTCCGGCTGTCAGCCTTTGATTCCTCTTCTTCTTTTGATATTAGGATCCGTTGATGAATGTATGAATCTTGAATTTCTTCAACGGTGTAACGGCGTGCGACATAATAAATTGTTAATGGACAAAAATGTCCTTACAACACTCTTTCTCGGGATAGGGTTACCACCTTGGCAACTCAACATATTGCCTCAGTAAGTAATACTAATCTAAACTTTCATTTTTCAATGTTCTATCCCTGCACTGACTTATAATTATTTTCTTTTTCTAGCTGGTAACCTGTTTCAACACTATTCTGAAAAAGGATGAAGCTCTTAAAGCTTCGAGCTCCCCGAGAGGTGTGGAGGAGGCTTTTGTAGGTCTGACTCAATCCTTAAAGGATTCTCATCAGAAATATGAAGAAGATAAGGTTTCTTGGGAGAAGCAACTGAAGTCCGTCGAGCAAGAGAGAGAAAAAGTTGTGGAGGCCTCTCAGGAGTTGGAGAGGAAAATGAAAGAGTTTAAGAAGAAAAATGAAGAGCTTGAAGAAAAGCTCAAGAATGCTGAAGAGCTTAAGACCAAGTTTAAAACTGCTGAAGAGGAACTTGGTAGACTTCGTGAAGCTGATCGTTAGAAGGTAAAGGTAGAAGGAAAGTTGAAGGCAGCCGAGGAACTTCTTACTGAGAGGATTTCCTCGGAGAAAGAAAAGAGAAAACTTGTTGTTAAAAAATCTTTTAGCTTTGTCTAGGATAAAGGTTGGAACAAAGGCCTAGATGCCATGTCCTCTAAGTTGGATTTTGCTAGCCTCATATTCTGCAGGGACGGATGGATTACTGCTCTGCAGGAGTTAAAGGTCTCAGAGAGTTCTGAACTTTTTTAGCGCCATGTTCATGGTCCTCCTCCCTCTCCTGGAGAAGAAGAATAGGACGAAGCTGCCTATGAAGAGTCTTCAATGATGATTGTAGACCAAGTTCCTCCCATTTCGGTTGTTCAGACTTTCTATGAGCAACTTCAGCCCACCAGTATTTCAATCGAGCGATTTCCGTTATCCTCCGAGTAACCAGCCTCCTCATCTCGACTTTCTGAGGAAGTCGCAAAACACAAGGATAAGGAGTAAAGTTGCTCGGGCTTTAATTTTATTATTTCTTTTGAATGTAACCTTGAACCTTGTACTTGTCTTTTGATGAATAAAAATTCGAGTTTTTGTTGTTCATGTTGACTTTCTTCGTCTTGCTCTGCCTTTATCGTTTATTAATCATGTTTATGGCTTTCTCTTTGCTAGTTTATGGACATGATGGAACTCTTGTCAGCTCACGATACTGAGTTGATGAAAAAATGTAATGAATATTTCAAAGATGGCCATACAGATTTGGATGAATCATAAATTTTTGATATCCTGGGCTCAGATGCCTCTAAACGAGCAGTGAAAGCTTACCAATATCTGAAATGCTTACTCGACCGAGCTGTTGTCAATAATGTGGCTTATTACGAGATGATTGAAGATCTCTAGGGTATCATCGAGGAACTTCAGCAACAATATAAGGAATCTTCTGCCCTTTTGCATTAGGGGTATGAGAAAAAGTATCAGTAAGTTAGTCTCTACTTATGATTTTAAGGAGAGAACTTTGAAGACCGAGGTTGAAGAGCATAGGCAGATCGCGAAACTGCTGGAGCAAGGAAACAATAACTTGCGAGGAGAGATATCCCAACTGAAATCTGCAGCATCTACCTCATGAGCCTTGGTCCCTATAAATGACGAAGGTTTCTCATTTCTGGAGGTTGAAAATGCCAATTTTAGAGACGAATTGGAAACTTTAACGAGAATTGAACCCTCTACATCTGCTCGTGGATGAGCAAGAGCTTCTTGGGGATGAGCAAGAGCTGCTCGGGTTACTGTTAAAGAAGCTAGAACACAAGCAGCCTTAGAGAATCAAGCATTCCGATTGATGGCAAAGAATCAAGCATTAACTGAGATGTCCAAGAAGATTCAAACCTTCGATGAGCAACTTGCTGCCCAAAATTCTACCTTGGAGAATAAGACAAATCTGGTGAAGAATCTTCACAAGCAGTTAGAGAGGTTGACCTACTTGTTCCACAAGCAGCCCAGAGAATTTTGGATGGCTGGTTATAATGAAGCCCTTTACCTTAATGACCGGATCCAGCAGTCGAACAACGAGGGGTACTAGCAAGCATGGTTGAATGCCTTGGGTGTGTTACAGTTGAAACAGGGTCACTATTTATGGGACTATTATGATCCTGGGTTGATCGATTTTTCATTGCCTTAATTTAAGCTTGACATGAGTTGGATTCCTGCTCGGGCCATTCCTCAGTGCCTGATCTTAAAGTATCTTGGTGACTACAATCTTCATTTAAATTTTGAGATATCTCGGCCAGAGCACCTGCTTGCTCATCCTTCTGTGATGAATATTCGAATGTTGAAAGACATAAACTTCATAAACTCCCCCTATGCCTTAGATGATCCTCCTGCCGGAGTGGAACCTGCTTCAAAGGCAGAGGGAAAGAAACACAAAGAATAGGATTTTATGTAATGACTTGTACTTTTCACCACTTATGTAATTCTATTTAATTTGAATGAAAAATTGTCATTTCATTTTTCTTCTAAATAATTTGTAGAATGTTTTTTGCTTGTTGGTTGCTTATTTCATTGTAGTGATTTATCAATCTTTGATCTTTATGTGATAAAACATCATTTATCTCATGATCCTGTTTAATTTAAACAACTGGAGATGATTGTAATTGGCTTACCGACCAACTAGAGTTTATTAAGATATTTATTTTCGACCAACCGGAGTTGGTGAACTTTTATTCCCCGACCAACCGTAGTTAAGGGATTTTATTTATCGACTAACCATAGTTGGTAGACCGACCAACCGTCATTGGTGGGATTTTATTTATCAACCAACCGTAGTTGGTAGACCGACCAACCGTAGTTGGTGGGACTTTATTTATCGACCAACTGTAGTTGGTGGGACTTTATTTATCAACCAACCGTAGTTGGTAGACCGACCAACCGTAATTGGTGGTATTTTATTTATCGATCAACCGCAGTTAGTAGACCGACAAACTGTAGTTGGTGGGATTTTATTTATCGACCAACCGTAGTTGGTGGGATATTATTTATCGACCAACCGTAGTTGGTAGACCGACCAACCGTAGTTAGTAGACCGACCCACCGTAATTGGTGGGATTTTATTTATCGACCAATCGTAGTTGGTAGGGTTTTATTTATCGACCAACCATAGTTGGTAGACCGACTAACTGTAGTTGGTGGGATTTTATTTTGAACTTGATGCATAGTGTGTAACACTAATACTACGAAAAAATTTCAACAAAAGGAGAGAATTGGGTAAAACATCCAAAGATTTATTCATATCGAAGAAAACTGCATTACATAAGGATTGAACTACTAATAATATTTGCGCAGATGCTCTGCGTTCCATGCATTCTTAAACTCCTCTCGTTCTAAAGTTTCAATCCTGTAAGTTCCTGGACGAACAACTTATGTTACTCTGTAGGGTCCATGCCAGTTAGCTTCCAATTTATTGTGCTTTTCGATTACTTTCTTTAGCACGTAGTCTCCTTCCTTCAAATCACACTTTTTTACCCTCTTGTTGTAGAACAGAGCTGTTCGTTGTTGGTATGCAGCATTCCTGATTGCTGCTTCTTCTCTAACTTCCTCGAGCATATCAAAATCTAATCTTCTCATCAAGTCACTGATAGGAGAATTAAAATTCAGCACTCTGTGTGTGGGGAGGCCCAGCTCGGCAGGTATAACAGCTTCACTTCCAAATACCAGCATGTATGGAGATTATCCTATTGTTGTTCGTGGTGTAGTACGATAAGCCCATAGCATAGAATGTAGCTCGTTAATCCAGTTTTCTTTTGCATCATCCAGTCATTTTTTCAAACCAATTAGTAGCGTTCTGTTCGTCACCTCAGTTTGTCCATTGCTCTGGGGATGCCCTGGTGCAGAGTGGGTTTTCAATATGTTTGACTGATGATAATATGCAGCGAACTCCTCGTTATCAAATTGAGTTCCATGGTCTGTGATGAATGCATGAGAAAGACCATATCTACAAATGATGTTCTTCATATAAATTGATACACCTTCTCATAAGTCATATCAATAAGAGGTTCATCTTCCACCCATTTAGTAAAATAATTCACAGCGACGATGAGGTATTTGAACCTTCCTCTTGTCGTCGAGAGTGGCCCGACCAAGTCCATTCCCCACATGGAAAATGACCAAGGGGATGTTATGGGTGTTAGCAATGCCTGAGGAGTTCTTCTAAGGGACGAGAAGCGCTGATATTTGTCACATTTCCTGGCATACGCTATACAATCAGCCCTCATTGTCGGCCAATAATATCCCTGCGTCATTATTCTTTGCAAAAGCGTCTGACCTGCTATATGAGCTCCACAGGACCCTTTATGGACCTCTTTAACCAAGTCTTTCACCTCGGAAGGGTGCACACATCTTTGCATACCTTATATAATTCCTCATCTATATAGAATACCATTAGTCAATACATAACGAGCAGCTTTAAACTTCAATTTCTTGGCTACGAGTTTTTCGGTTGGTAATTTCCCTTCCTCAATATATGCCCTGATGGGATCCATCCAAGATGGTCCTAAATCAAGGGTAATAAAGTTAATCATTAGATCTTCGTCTATGCTTCGACTAACCAAGACTTCTATTGGGATTATTCTTCGTAGCTCGGTGCATATGGCTGAAACTAACCGAGCTAAGGCATCCACTCTTGCATTCTCCAATATTGGTATTCTAATTATCTGTAATGCGATCAGGCTTGATAAAACCTCCATTGCTTTTACATGATACCTGATCATTAATTATCCTTTGGCCGCATATACTCCCAACATTTGATTTACAATCAATTGCGAGTCACTGAATACGATAACTTGCTCCGCCCCCATGATGTTTGCCAGGCCAAGTCCTGCAATCATAGCTTCATATTCAGCCTCATTATTAGAAGCCTTGAATTGGAAATGCAAAGCATACTCCACATCGACCTCCTCCTGGCTGTTCAAAATAATCCCTGCCCCACAGCCTATAGTGCAAGATGAACCATCCACATATAGATTCCATATAGGTACCTCATCCTCAAATTTTTTATCGAATAGAGTTCCTCGGTGGAATATTTGTTGCTTCTTTTTATCCTCCTCTAGTACTTCTTGCTGCTCGTCGACCATCTCCCCCTGATCGTCAGCTGACTTAAGTTGTTCGGGGTTTAAATTTGATGATCCTGTAACATCCACAGGTTGGTCGGTATTCAGCTTTTGCTCCTCGGAGGTGTCAGAATAAGTGAATTCTGCGATAAAATCTGCTACTGCTTGCCCTTTAAGTGATGACCTAGGCTCATAAATTATATCATATTCACCAAGTTATACTGCCCAGTACATCAATCTCCCTAATTTTTTTGGTTTATGAAGAGCTTACCTCAGTGGCATATCGGTATACACTACTATGGTATGAGCTTGGAAGTACAACCTCATTCTTCTACTTGCTTCGATCAATGCTAGTGCTAACTTTTCTAGTCTTGAATATCTGATCTCTGCTCCTCGGAAGGCCTTTCTAGTGTAATAAATTGGTTTTTTCACTCCATCCTCCATTCTTATTAATGTCGAGCTAACTGCATTCTTCGAAACTAGCAGATACAAGTACAATCTTTCTCCCATCACTGACCTGGACAACAATGGGGGCGCTCCCAAGTATTTCTTTAACTCTTGAAAGGCCGTCTCGCATTCATAATTCCATTCAAACGTTTTTCGGAGTGTTTTGAAGAATGGGAGGCATCTATCAGTTGCTCATGATACAAATCTATTAAGTGCTGTAACTCGCCCTATGAGACTTTGCACTTCCTTCTTCTTCGTTGGAGATCGTAGCCCCAATAGAGCCTTGATCCTTTTTGGATTTTCTCCAATACCTCGTTGGTTGACAATATACCCGAGGAACATGCCTTCTTGTACTCCGAATATGCACTTGGTAGGGTTCAACTTCATTTGATATTTATCTAATTGATCAAAGGTTTGACCTAGATCAATTAGATGGTCAGCATCTTTCTTGCTCTTCGTCAGCATATCATCAACATAAACCTCCATATTGCGACTGATTTTCTCTGCAAACACCTTGTTCATCAGTCGCTGATATGTTGCACCTGCATTTTTCAAACCAAAAGGCATAACATTATAATAATATGTTCCCCTATTGGTAATAAAAGAGGTACTCTCCTTGTCTTCAAGTTTCATTTTAACCTGGTTGTAACCAGAATAAGCATCCATGAAGCTCAACAGCTCATGTCCCGAGGTAGCATCCACTAATTGATCAATTTGGGGCAAAGGAAAATGATCCTTTGGGCATGCCTTGTTGAGGTCGGTGAAGTATACACACATCCTCCATTTGTTGTTCTTCTTCTTCACCATCACCACATTAGCTAACCAGTTTGGATATTTGACATCTTCAATAAAGCAAGCTTTTTGGAGCTTCTCGACCTCCTCGTGTATAGATTGGTTCTTCTCGGGGCTGAACACTCTTCTTCGCTGCTTCACAGGTTTGATTTCCTTGTTCACATTAAGTTCATGACCCAAGAAATTTGGGTATATTCCTGGCATATCTTCATGGCTCCATGCGAAAGTTTCTTTATTCTTTTTAGGAAGGCTATCAATTCCTGTTTTAGTGGGGTGTCCAACGATGAACCGATTTGAGTTGTTCGTTCTGGGTGTTCGTCGTCCAGAATGACGTTTTCAGTAGCTTCCATCAACCTGACCTTTTACGAGCTGCGACTCATCTCTAGGATCTAACATTTCAATATCTGCACCTTCATCCACTTGATAGGTGGTAGTCTTTTTCCTAGATTCTTCCAGTTCTTCTTGCTCGGTCGATGAATAGTAGCATTCCCGAGCTACTTTTTAGTCACCCTTCACAATTCCTACTCCAAAGTTGGTTGGAAATTTTAGACATTGATGTACAGTAGATGGTACTGCTTTGAACTTCTTCAATCCTACCCTTCCCATGATGATATTGTAAGATGATTTAACATTCTTATCCATCACAAAAAAGCGCACTCTTTCTGTTCGACAAGCATGCCATGTACCGATGAACATATCCAACTTGATCGTCCCAAGTGGAAAAACTTTCTCTCCAATAAAATCGAGGAGGGGCCGATGATATGGCTCCAACTGGTATAGCTTTAGGTTCAAACTATCAAAACATAGGTAGAACATAATATCTGCCGAGCTACAATTATCCACCAAGACTCGTGAAATCACTACTTCCTTCATCCTCATTGTGATCACCAATGGGTCATCATGAGGATACAGCACACCTGCGAGGTTATTCTTAGAGAAATTAATGACCAGTTTATCTTTATTAACCTTCCACGGGCGATCTTCTTCAGCTAGATTTATCCATTGAATATACGAACAAGCTTGAGCCTCGTTGAGGTAAGTTTTCCTTTCTGCAGTAAGGTCTCCACCTCCTGAATCTCCACCTGTAATAACATTGCAATCAAATTACCCAAAACAGATAGAAAATACCTCACGTTCTGGCTGTCTTGGTCTTTTAGGGAGATCGGGGTCGTCTTCTAGATCATCTTCATGATTTCTTTTCTTATTTTCTTTTGATCTACGAGGAGATCTAGATCTCTGTCTTGCTCAGTCGTTGTTTTTTCCTTTATTTCTACGATCAACATACTTGGCCAGCTTTCCTCGTCTGATGAGCGCTTCAATTTCATTCTGAAGAGCTATGTAATTTGTGGTCGTGTGACCATGGTCTTTATGAAACTCGTAATATTTTGCCTTATTCCTTTTGTCAGGATCTGTCTTTATTTTCTCAGGCCAGTTTAACTCCTAGCTGTTCTTGATCTCTTCCAGAACGTGGTTTATATCTACCTTCAAAGTAGTATAGTTTCTAAATTTCCTCAACTGTTCCAACGCTTTCTTTGCTTTTAACTGCTTGTTACCACCATTATTCTTTTGTTACTTCTTCTCAATCTTCTCGGCCTCAACTTTGGTCTCCTTAGTGTCCATGCTCTTCTTTGCAGCCATAGCTTCCTCGGCATTCATGATTTTGGCTGCTTTTGCCATTAATTCTGACATGGTCCTAGGTGGATCTTTGGCCAAAGTATAGTACAATTTATTTGTCAATAATCCACTCATCAGAATAGTGATTTCTGTCTTTTCCTCGTAATTAATAATTTCTAGCTTCTCATTATTGAAACGAGAAATATAATCCCTGGTGCTCTCACTTGCTTTTTGTCTAACGCTTAGCAAGTGTGCTACTCGTTTAACTGGTTTTGCTCCAAAATAGAAGTTTCCAATAAAGAGCTCGGCCAGTTGAAAGAAAGTTGCAATCTTCCCTCGAGGAAGATTGTTGTACCATATTTGAGCAGATCCAGTGAGAGTTCCTGAAAACGCCCTACATCATATCCCGTCTGGAACAGCATAGATATCAGCAGCTGCCTGATATTGTTCTATATGTAGAACAAGATCAGTTTTTCCATCATATTTTGGTGTTACCACTGGGGCTTTGAACTTTGATGGTGTGGGAAAATACACAATTACTTGGATAAAAGGTATCCCTAGGACAAAAGTTCTTTGTAGAGGATTTTTTGCCTTAGCCATTTCCCCTAGTCTATCCTCCAACCTATGAATAAAACCTTTCCATGCGTCATTTACCTCCTCAGGCCTGTTGGTCCGAGCAACTGATCGTGTTGATTTTGCCTCTTGAGATTTTTCACGACGAGCAGCTGGTCGGGATTGGGCAGAAGCTTCCTTTAAATCAGAGAATCATTGAGAGTTCCTCAACACCATCCTAGGGGGACTTTTATTCCTCCTAGGACCCAAACAATCAAAGGGAGAGACTCTACTCAATCTTTCAAGAGCACTGGTCCTTTCTGGAGATAGAGTGACGTTTTGTTCAGTATTTGTGGCTCGTACTGATGAAGTTCGGCCAGGTTGATAAGAAAAATCATTAGATCTATCAGTACGATATGAATCGACATTTCTAGATCGATATTCCTCTAGGAGTAATGTTCGTCTAGTTCGTGGAAATTGGGTATTTCTCTGAATGCTTCGTTGTCCTGACTGGACAGGTGCTCCATCCTGGATAGTTTGCATGAGTTGTCGCATGGTTTCTTGCATGGCGGTCTGGCCCTGAGCTAAATTAGTCATTATTCAAGCCAGATCTTGGACACTTGGAGGAGTGGATGGATTTGGGGGGTTCCAGGATTTCGATTACTGAATTCAGGATTATCAGCCATTAAGGATGAATTGTTTTGGTGAAAAACGATAGTTTCAATCGTTTCCCACAGACGGCGCCAATCTGTTGATATAAAAAATTAGATTATCTCTAATTATTTAATCATAGATAAAAAATAAATAAGACGAGATTTTTAAAGTGGTTCAGCCTTGAAAGAATGGCCTACGTCCACTGTTTGTGTTATTGTTGACTGTTTGCAGAATTCTCGATAATGGGTTTACCAATAAATTCTGAGGCCCCTGCTAATGAGGAGGTTACAATGTATTTATATCCTCGAGGCGATACAAATGAAATAATAATACACAGCTGTCCAATAGGTGTATGCGTTTGTGTGATAATAATGAGCATTAAATGCGCAGTCATCCTCTTGATTATCCGGATATGAATGCTCTGTACGAGATGCAGCTCGGACCGCCTAAGTAGCTCAGTATACATGAGTTTCTCGGTACAGTAGAGTTCCTCGGAGAACACTTATTGCTCAAAGCATTCTGAGTTGATCAGGGAGGTTGAGTTCCTCGGAGTCAAGGTGTTGTTCAAAAATATTTGCGGGTGCCATGTAAGTTGACTCGTGTCTCCATATAATCGGTCCACGTCAGTATACAAAATTTGGTATCAACAAATACATCAAGTCTTTTTTCATTATAGAGTACATATATTTAAACACATATACCCATTTTAAACCCACTTACTCTCTCTCTCTAAAAATTAATACATAATCTCACACTTTTTCTCTCTCTAACAGCCCCACCTCCACCTCCACCCCCACCCCCACTCCCACCCCGTCTGAGACTCACCAGAAATAGCTCATCGGAAAATCTCACCGAATTTCTATCCGGAGTATTTTCTCTCCTCGTTTCTCTCTCTCTCTTTGTCTATTTCTTTATTTTTTCTGGTCCGCGCCAGCGGCATCATCCCCCGAGCTGGAGAAGAGTTTTCACCTGAAAAATAGAGTTTTCGTCGAAAAAATCGAGGTTTTACCGAAACAGTAAATTTATCTGTTTCAATTTTTTATCAAAATATATCGAATATAGGTGTTGTTTGACAGATCTTGACGAGTATATTCCAAATATATAAATTTTGTGAATTTTAGATTTATAGATTGGAAGTTATGGACTTTTAAAGATTTGGTGATTTTTTTTTAAAAAAAATGGAACAGTTGGTTGGATATATTTTGAGGGTGTATTTGTCATTTTAGTGTTGAGTTGGCAAAATATGACATTTGACACCATTGACTCAGTTAAAAGATCTCTTCCCTCATTGACCAAGTGAATGGGACTTGAAAGTAATTACCCTTAAATTTTTATTGGAGTAATATTTATTACCCTAAAGAGGAGGGTAACTTGGATATCCGAAATTCGGAAGTTCTGAATCAATTTTATATGCCGAAACATCTTTGGGATATTGCTAGTAAAAGAGATTCATTACGGGTAAGTCTGTAAACGGATCGAATTCGGATCGGATCAGGCAAATCCAAATCCATATCCGTTTATACTAAACGGATTCGGATCCGATCCGTTTATGAATCGGATCGGATAAGGCAAATTCAAATCCATATCCGTTTATGTTAAACGGATTCAGATTTGATCCGATTATCCGATTATCCGTTTATGTTAAACTTAATTTGCAACATTTTTATTTTCGACTTTTATTTCATAAATTTATTTTGCAAATGTTCCAAAAAAACAAAGAAGAAATAAAGAACTATTATAATAAATATTTAAAATATATATTTAAAATATTATTAAATATAATATATATTAATTAAAAATGAATTATATGTAATTTACATATATATTAAAAATATTTATCGGATCGGAGTATATGCATCCAAATCCGCTCCATTTAATAAACGGGTAATTAGCTAATCGGATTTTAGGCATGATCCATATCCGCTTAAATAGATCGGATTCGAATTCGAATTTGGATAAAATTCGATCCATTGACAAGCTTAATTATGAGTTAAGTGGGTGCACACTTAATATTTTTAAATGAAAATTTTATCGAATGTCAAGTTTAAAATAAGGGAAGCATTTTAAGTCGAGAGAGATGATTACGACAATCATTAAGTCTAATATTGGCAATGAAAATAGTACACAGTTTTGGAGTGTGACATGAGATGGGCTTATTGTTTAAAACATGGCGAAAGATCAATGTATTATGTATCACGAAGTTTGGATGATCTAACCTCTAAATACATTACTAATGGTAAGTGGTGTTTTCCCAACCAAAAATCAATTGCTTTCAGTGATATCAGGAATACCCAATTTAGACCACAAGTGGATGTGGAAGATTGGGTTACTTGCAGTATTTCAAAAAAGAGGTTTACATTTGGAGATACCAATAATTTTTTTAAACTTAAAAATAAGTGGTGCAAAGTTGTGTGGAATATGAGAAATACATAAGTGCTCTTATATTATGTGGCCTGAAGTTTTGAATAAGGTGAATACAAAAAGAAATAATATCAAAATGGATGAGTAATGTTGATGATAGGTGCGTTTTATCTAATAGTAGAATTGAAGACAAAAATCATTTATTCATTGCATTTGATTACTCTACTAAAGTAATGGAAGATATTTTAAGAAATCATGGCATTTTAGAAGAAGTAAAATGCTTTTACAAGAAATTGAGGATATTCTCGTAAATAACTCAGAGAAATCATTTCATTGTGATATCAAATATTTAGAAATCTCTATTACTATATTTTTCTTTTAAACAACTTGGAGAAATCATTTTATTGTGATATCAGTTGTGTAGAAATATCTATTATTATAGATTATATTTCGAGGAAAAGAAATAGCATGATTTTAGTTCAAATTAACTTGGGTCGTGGAGTTATTATAATATATATTTAAGGTTTTATGTAAGAAGTTAGAATTAGATGGAAAAAAATATCCCATGACTCAATTTCATTGGGAGATGCATAGGGTGGTTGTTATAAAAGCATGTTTTTAGCAAATATCCCGGGGTCCATTGATTACGAGTGTAAATCGAACTTAAAAACATTCACATACATAAAACCCTATAGGGAGGAATTAGGGTTTTCCATCGAAATCTTTCTGGTTTGATCTCGTCTCAGCACGTATAGTATGTGATGATGATTGATCTAGAATGTAGGATGGATGCACCTCGTAAACTTCTATTGTATTCCCGATAAGAACAGTCATGAGCAGAGTGTGGGCTCTTCCTTCTGTAACACCCCGTAATTTTATTGATTTTTATATTGGGAATTAATTGGGATCAATTAAATTATATTTGAAAAATCAATCCGGTAAAATAAATATTAATTAGGGAGATAAGGGTTAATATTTATTTATATTGAATATTACGTAGTTAATGAGTAATAATAATGATAAGAAAATATTATAATTGTTGTGAGTGAGAAATATGGCAGTTATGATAAATTCAGCGGGACGCGCGTGTCAATCATGTTGGGACTTAATTTGGGAAATAAAGTGTAATTTCATTTTTGTATTCGATATGGTCATTTTGAGTACGCCAGTATTTCTGAAAGGATCGAAATAGTTAGAAAAGTCTACCCGGAGATTTAGTTTGGGTGCCGGGGCACTTTTAGGCCAAACCGACACCCCGGCGGGGTTTTTGATCTTTTGAAAAATTGGAGAAAATAAACCCACGAAAATTAGAGGATTATATCTGGTATCACGTAAAGGGAATTAGGGTTATTAGTTACCAAACCAAAGGGAGAGTCACAGGAGGGAGAAGGAGAGTTGTTCCTAGGGTTCCAAGGCCAAAAACTACCTTCTTGCACCACCACCACCACCGAATTGTAGATCGGGAAGAGGATAATACAAATCTCACCACTAACTCTGCAGAAATCAGGCTTCTGAATTCAGGCAAGTGTTTATCTTGCTAATTTGTGATTTGATAAACCATCTATGTTAGAATTAGTTGATTACTTTATGAAATTCATGAACTTTGACCTTAAAATTGGAGATACAAATCATAATCTTGGGTAGGACGGATAACATGCTTAATCCCTTATACATGTAGGATGAATTTGATGATGAATATCATGAAATTTGGGAAGAAATCTGGAATTATGTTTAGGTTCTTGAACAATAATAATAATCAAGCGGTTTAGAGATTAATCTTGATTAAATCTGATTTGAGGTTGTTATGTAAAGATTTAATGTTTATTTTAGGTTAAAAATCATTGATACATATTACTATAATGTTAGAGACCCTTGGTTAGGAGTTTGGGATAGTGTAATGTTAGTTTGGAGGTGTAAAAATTGTGAAAACACGTAGCAGGAAGGAGATGAACACCTAGGTACAGCGAACCGATTTGCCTGTCCCCCCAAACCGGTTCAGCTGTACCCTCGAACCGGTTCACATGTTCCCCCAAACCGGTTCAGGGGTCCTGACATTTCTGAGTTTCGATTTAGGTCAATTTTGATAGGTTTGGGTTCATAGTTTCTTTCCAAATGAAGAGAATTTTGGTTAGCAAAGTATGTGATATATTTCATAGTTGATTCCATAAAATTTATAATGAGTACGAGTGAACCACGGGCTTAGTTTGACATTTAAATGTTCGTTCATAAATTAGAAGGAATCACGAAAAGTGTGAGTGAATATACGACCGGACCAGTGATAGAAGAATATTTGAGTTACTGAAATAATCCAATGGAGTGAGTAGGATCCATCAAGTAGTGGGGAAGACACTCCAGAAGAATATGATGAATAGTTAAATGGTGAATTGAAAACACGTAGGATATTTGGGTGTTATATATACTAAGTATGAGACATATGCTATAGGTTGAGGGTATATATATATAGGATATTTGAATGCCTATTGTGTATACTCGTATGTGTATACATACCTATGATACTTGTTATCACGGGAGGTTTACGTGTTGTGGACAGTCTTATCCTAATGAGCCCATTGTGGGGGGTTATTACTTGTACCCCAAGAACATAAAACCTATGTACTTGCTATCTGAGTGTATAATAGTTTCGACGGTGAATTGGTCACCTTTGGTGTGTGCGTGACCCATAGACATGGAACTATATTCGCCTCCAATATGTGTGAATTAATTTATGGTTCGAGGGTGATATCCGGTTCGATGTCCTTATTTAGTACGTGATGTACCAGGATTTGATAGCATAGTATGCCCACATCCTAGGTCTCCTCCTAGGTATGTCGTATGAGTATGTATTACACTAATGATGTATATATATATTCTCGTGATTAATTCTGTTATGGGCGTAATAGTAGATAAAATAGATTGTGATATTCAAATTCTCTATGTATGTGTGAACTTATACATAAACTGGTGATTACAAGTAAATAAAAAGAATGGAAAATGTGGTTTAGTGTCGTATGGTCAATACGGGTGGGCACTATAAATTATTAGACGTGAAAAGATGTAAGCCATACTAGTTAGGCAGGTAGCATAACTAGGAGGATTAGAGTAGTAAGTTAGGTGTGCACATTAGTTGAGGGGTGAGGATCTCAAATGAGGGCACGCAGTACTAACATGTATTAATATCTTATCTTGATGCATTTTAAACACTTGCTAAACTTTTTCAAACTGTTTTACTTGGGCTCTAACCGATTTCAAATCCTTTTTGTGAAATCAAATTTTAGGTGCCCAGCCACAGGGATGCCAGGCATAGGAGTTCCTACATTTGACGTGCTACAGTTGTTGTGGAAGTTGCAGGACCTTGCCATTAGATGCCTCCACATTTATTCAGCTCTTAGTTGTCCTTATTTATCTCAGTCGAGCATGTTGCTCATTCTTAGTTGGATAGATTTACAGAGACTTGTATTTCCAGTTATTTACAATATTGATTTAGACTTTACTTATGGATAATTGTCTTAGGATTTTATCTGGAGTGTTATTCCAGACTCAGTTATTTATTTATGTCGTTAGGTCATTATTCATTATTATGTGTATGGAAATGGTGAATGAAATTTTATTCCATTTATATTTACTGCATGTTAATAATAAGAATTTAAAATAATTGACACCGGGATATTAGGATATTAGTAATTAATTGAATACTGACGATGATGATAAAAAGGACACCATTAAGGATTCCGATTTAATTTAATAATAGACTAATCACCCAGGATTAGAATAGCTGGGGTGTCATAGATGGTATCAAAGCATCAGGTTCTAATGTCTTTGGGATCTGTGCCGCTTACTATGATTTTCAGCGTAGCATCCTTTGATTTAGATCCCCTTTATTAGGTGTGTTTTATTCTTTATTACACATTTACATCTTCAGTTATTTTTAAGACATATTCAATTGTGGACTGATGGAAAATTCTTTCTCGTTTCAGATGCCTGCTAAACGTGCACCACCAGCCACCCCAGAGGCACAGTCCGAGCCATAGCCAGCTCAAGCCCCAGGATATATGAATGTTGTCGAGGTTGCCGCCATTATAGCACAAGAGGTCAATGAAGCCCTAACTAATTTCTCCCAGCATGCACCACAGGTGTAACCCCAGCCTCAAGTGGTTGCTCCAGCTCCTTCTTACTCTTTTCCTTCTGCTTGGAAGCGAGTTCAACATGCCTTTCAAATTGTACATCCTCCAGAGTTTCAGGGGATCCCCGAAAAAGTTGCAGCATGCCAGTGGAAGAAGGATATCTAGAGGCATTTGAGGATGTATGAGTGCACAGAGGTATAAAAGCAAATACTAACTACCTTTAAGCTAGTAGGGGTAGCATTACAGTTGTGGGATTCCATCACCACTGCGTAGGACAGATACACCTTGACTATTAGGCATTACTTATCGTCTCCCCTTGACTATTCCATGTTAAGGTAAGCAAGCGCTTAGGAAAGTCCAGCCAGCAGGGCATGACTGGGGGTAGCAGTGCCGGTGGAGCACAGTCGACTCAAACTCAGCCGAGGCGGAGTGAGAAGGGTCCCTACCAGGGGGATGCTGCTAAGAGGTTCAATTCGGGGGATTATAGATAGGGACGGGGTTGATTAAGGAAGGTCCCACTGAGGCAGTAGTGTTTTCATCACGGCCAGTAAGGCAGGGTAGAGGTGGTAATGGCCAACAGGGTTGAGGCCAACAGGGCCAGAGGGGAGATTATTTTATAGGTAGATGTTTCATTTGTGGCAAGACTGGCCATAAATGATAAGATTGCCTTGATAAGGGCAGGGTTCAGTAGCAGCAGGCACCCACCAAGAGCCTGAGAGTCCTATCTTCCCCTCCTCCCTCCCAGTATCATCACCCGTACTAGCCTTGTATGCAGCATCAATCGTTCCAGAAGCCCCACCCCAGTAAGGTTTACAGTATGGGTGCGTGTATCATGTCCACCAGGCTCCACCCGCTGTTAATGGTATGTTTTTTATCCATGGTACTTTGGGGCACATTTTATTTGACACTGGGGATTCACACTCATTTAAGACACTAGATTTACACGAGTTGTAGGGTTGTTACATGTATAGACTCACCACAGTGACACTGATTTTCTTCATATATCAGGGTGTGTGTATAGATATTGGGAGACTAATTTTTCCTACTGATATGCTTGTATATATGTCAGAGTATAACGTCGTCATAGGTATGGATTGGGAAGTTGTGTATAGGTCCATGATTGGCTGCTATAGCCGGAGCACAGTGTTTGCGATTCCTAACCAGGAGATATTCTTGGTGGCGATGCCTCGTCCTGAAGGAGGATCATCCATCCATATGTATTACATAGAGGATGAGACCTCTAGGGGTTATTTCCCTCGATTAGATTCCAGTTGTATGTGAGTTTGTCAATGTATTTCAGGAGATACCGTGATTTCCCCTAGAAAAAAGATCGAGTTCGTCATTAACTTAGCGTCGGGGACTCTGCCAATAGCCCATGCATCGTATCATATGGCTCCTATGGAGATAAGGGAGCTACGGGATCAAATTGAGAAACTATTTGGACAGGGATTTATACGTCGTAGTACTTCGCCTTGGGGTGCTCCAGTATTATTTGTGAAGAAGAGAGATGGATATTTACGCTTGTATGTGGACTACCTAGAGTTGAATAAAGTCACAATACGGAATAAGTATTCGTTCCCCTGAATCGATGACTTATTCGACTAGTTAAGAGGAGCCTCCTACTTTTCTAAGATAGATTTGAGATTCGAGTATCACTAGTTGCACATCCGGGAGCATGAGATATCTAAGACTGTCTTTTTGACGAGATATGGGTCCTACGAGTTTCGGGTTATGCCGTTTAACACAAGGTTAAAATGTATAAGCAACTCCGAATGTTTGTTGGAGAAACCCTTTTCTTTTGAAAATAAAAATTATAAACAAGATTTGTTTACAAAGAAACTTATGTACGAGATTAATTAAGATTGTGTAGTCAGTTTTAAAACTAAGGCAGTTTCAAAAATTCAGCACACTTAAAGAATGAGGTGAGTAGATGAAGCTAATCAACACAATGATTTTAACATGGTAAAACCTCTCCCAACAGAGGAAACATCTACGGTGACTTCTAAGTAACAAAAACAAAAATCCACTAATAATAAAAATCAGTTACAAACAACACAACATGCAAGCACACAAATCAACCTATTCTAAGTTTAGGAATATACCCCACTTGGTTCCTTCTAACTTCTGATATATCTGATTTGTTGATGATGTTCTCCGGTTTGCTAACTTCCTTCACTTTAGCTTCTTTACGTCGACTCAATGATCTCAGATCTTAAACACAACACTTCCAGTGTAGTAGTGTGTTAAGTGTTTGTGTAGTGATTTCTATACACATGCATGAACTCACACACACTTAGATTTACAAACAGTCCTATACAAATTACATATAAAGTCTATATGCAGTGAGTTTGTTATTTTTCTTTCTTACAAAACTAAAAATCTTTTGACCTTTCAATATAACCCAGATTCCACGGAAATCTCGCTTTAAAATCCTACAAGACCTAATCAATCTCTTTTGAAAACATTTATGAGATTGAAAATCTTCCAAGTGCGAATCCTAACTAGGTCAGGTTAAGTTTTGTAAAAACAGAAACTATAAAACATTTTTAAAAACAAAACATAAGTGATTTTCTTAAATCAAGTTGAAAATATGCAGATCTAGTGAAAAATATAACATGCAGAGTATAGATCTAACGTTTCCATGGAGAAAGAAACTAGATCTTTACTCTAACGTTTAAGTTGTGTACAAGATCAGAAATCACGAGGTTACAGCAACGATATGAACAAATCACTCTCTCTCTCTCTCTCTCAAACACTCAGGTTGTGTTTGGGGTAAGGTTTACTTGAAGGTTTGTTTCAGAGACGAAGTGTTTAGGGTTAGGGTTTGGTTTTGGCTAACTGTTTTCGTTTCTCTCTCTTCTCTCTATTCTTTTCTCTCTTCTCTCACTACTCTCTTCTCTCTCTTATTTTTTTCTCTCTGGAAGACGAATGCCCAAAAGTTTTCTAAGGCAGAGAAGGGAAGGGTATATATAGTGCCTGGGGAAGGTTCTGGATGATCGAGGCAAATCCAAGGCTGAGATCAAGTCTTCAAGGGTTTTGACTTGATCCAATGGTTATAGAAGAGCGGTGGCTTAAAAGCATTGTGATTGGTTCATATGTATGCACCGGGATTAACCAAGAACGCATGCAGGCCCTTGATAAGAAATGATCCAACGATCAACAATAATGCATCCAGCCCTCTCACATAAGAAACACAAATACATAAGCCCGGAGGATGACAAGTGTTGGCTGTTAATTAGCTCTCACACGCGCATCAACCTAATTACAAAACATCACCCTGAAGTCTCTAGCGCTTTGAGATCGTACCCAACCAAACAATTCAGTGAAATATGAAGTTTCTAAAATAGTAATTTAACCCCCAAGAACTTTATTATCCCATTTTATTAATAAAAATAATTATTAAAAAAATGTTTAAAAAAGTTTAAAAAGGTTTAAAAATTATTTAAAATTCCCAAAAAATTATTAAAGCTCCAATTCAAGGGGAATTAAACACACACTCAATTTTAAACAATATGAACACATGTATGCACTTCTAATTGTGTGTAGTGTGATTCATTTTGTATCTTCATAGATCATTTAAGGGGATAAGAGAGATAGGTTCTAAGGCTTTTTAGATTCTAGGATAGACAACAAATTTTGTCACTATTTCCAAACTAGTTGAGCACTTATACAATGTAGAGTTAAGTAAGTCAAAGGTATAAGGTGCTTCAATCTCCCCCTTTGGAAATATGAGACAAAATCTCCTTTGAGTTAGCTTAAAACTCGTAGGGAACAAAAAAAATAAAACCTAGTCCTATACAAAAGATTCTATCTACCCATATCCTAGAAAGACAAAAATTACATAGCTCAACTATTTACAAATTTTTACCCTAGAAACGGTAGACAATCAGAAGAAGAGATTCCTGCAAATATACACACTAAGATCAATCAGTTTAGATGAAATGTGAACAAAAATGAACTCATAAAACTCAAATTTCTCCCCCATTTTGTTTCAAATGGACAAAGGGTAAAAAGTAAGGTCTTAAGAGTTTAATCAGCGCATAACATGCCTATAGAATTACGCAAATACAGAAATCTGTTATAGTCCAAAGGTTTAGTGAACATGTATTCAAGTTGCAGATCAGTAGGCAGGTAATGAATTTCTAATTCCTTAGTCTCAACAAGTTCGCGTATAAAATGATGCCTTATTTTAATATGCTTAGTTCGCGAGTGTTGAACCGGTTTTTTAGATATGTTGATGGCGCTTTGATTGCCACAATATAATTGTAATTGATCTTCTTTAATTCCATAATCGCTTAACATCTGTTTTATCCATAATAATTGAGCACAACAACTGCCAGCTGCTATATATTCGGACTCAGTCGTGGATAAAGATGTGCAATTCTATTTTTTACTACTCCAACCAACTAAATTATTGCCGACATAATAACAGGCACCTGATGTACTTTTACTATCATCAGTACAACCGGCCCAATCAGCATCAGTATAACCTATGATGGTGCTACAGGTATCCTTAGTATACCTAAGTCCAAGGTTGAGAGTGCCTTTTATATACTTTATTATACGTTTTACACACAATAAATGGCTCACTTTAGGGTTATTCTGGTAACGAGCACACAGACATACAGCATACATTATGTCTGGTCGTGATGCAGTTAGATAGAGTAGGCTACCAACATACTACGGTATAGAGTGGAATCAACTGACTTACCATTTTCATCTTTGCTTAATTTAATGGAAGTACTCATGGGTGTTTTGGTAACTTTGGAATTCTCTAAACCAAATTTCTTAACAAGGTCTAAGGCATACTTAGTTTGAGAAACAAATAGACCATCAGAATTCTGTTTCACTTGAAATCCTAAGAAAAGCTGTAACTCCCCCATAAGGGACATGTGAAATTCCTTATGCATACTAGCAGAAAAGGATTTAACTTCAGAGTTTGAAGTTGACCCGAAAATGATGTCGTCTACATAGACTTGGGCTATGATAATGTTTTTGTCAAAATGTTTGACAAAGAGAGTCTGGTCATTTCCTCCTCTCTTAAAACCCTTATCCAACAAAAAGTTGGGAAGGTGTTCATACCAAGCTCGAGGAGATTGTTTTAAGGCATACAAAGCCTTTTTTAGACGAAAGGCATGGTTAGGGTATTTAGGGTCAATGAACCCTATGGGTTGTTCTACATATGTTTCTTCGGACAGGATTCCATTAAGGAAAGCAGATTTTACGTCCATTTGATAAAGTGTGAAATTTAAGTAACACGCTATGGCGAAAAGAAGACGAACAGATTCAAGATGAGTGATAGGGGCAAATGTCTCGCTGGAATCTATCCCTTCTATTTGAGAGTAGCCTTGAGCAACTAGTCTATCTTTGTTTCTAAGAATCACCCCATTTTCATCAGATTTGTTCTTAAAGATCCAACGTGTTCCAATAACATTTTTGTTTTGAGGCCGAGGTACGAGATACCAGACATCGTGAATGACAAATTGTAAAAGTTCTTCCTGCATAGCAGAAATCCAGTGTGTATCATTCAATGCTTCATTAACATTTTTCGGTTCCACAAGGGAGACGAAACATGCATAATTTACATAATTTCTTAATTGGGATCTAGTACGAACTGGCTCATTAGGATTACCGACCACGTTGTCAATGGGATGATCTTTAGAGACCCAGCCAGGTACTTCGGGACTCTCAATAGGTAATGAGTCATCTATTTCTGGTGAATCAGTTTTGAAATCATTTTCAGATTCAACCACAATAGGTGATTCAGATATCTTATTTTCGACAATAGTGTCACTTACAATTACATTTATCGATTCCATAAGGGCCTTAGTACGCAGATTGTATATACGATAAACACGACTGTTTGGTGAGTATCCTAAGAAGATGGCTTTATCACCACGAGTTTCGAATTTAGACAGATGTTCTCTATCTTTACAGACATAACACTGACTTCCAAAGGTTCTTAGGTATTTCAGATTAGGCTTCTTACCGTACCACAACTCATAAGGGGTTTGTTTAGAGTTTTTCCTAAGATAGACCCTATTAGTGATGTGACAGGCAGTTCTAATGGATTCTACCCAAAAGTATTTAGGTAGGGATTTAGCATGCAACATGACACGTGCCATCTCTTAAAGAGTTCGGTTTTTCCTTTCAGCAATACCATTCTGCTGAGGAGTTTTTGGGGCACTAAATTCATGTTTGTAACCGTTGTAGTCACAATATTCCACTATTCCTGTGTCTATGAACTCTCCCCCTCTATCACTACGGATGCGATTGACTTGTGTGTCCTTCTCATTTTCAATTCTTAGAAGAATTTTCAAAAAATTCTGAAACGTGTCAGATTTATGTTTCAAGAAGGCAACCCAAGTGAATCGTGTGAAATCATCAACCATGACAAGGATATAACTGTGTCCACATAGACTAACAGTTCTAGAGGGACCAATAAGGTCCATATGGATGAGATCTAAAGGTCTAGAGGTAAAGATGTCTTTAACCTTTTTATGCGAAGTCTTAACTATTTTTCCTTCCTGGCAATGACCACAGACAACACTTGAAATAGGTTTAATTTTAGGAATACCTCTAACTATCTCTTGACTAGACAATCTACCAAGGATATCATAACTTAAGTGACCCATACGATTATGCCAGATCTCATTGTCACTCATTCTGACAATGTTACAGGTTTCAGAACTAGTCTTGACAGTATAACAATTGTCAGGTGTTCTAAATCTTGGAATAATGCATTCACCTTTATCATTTAGAATTTTATAATTGTTCTTTGAAAAGGTGACAGTATGGTCAGAGTCACAAAATTGTGATATACTTAGGAGGTTGGCTTTAAGGCCTTTAACTAATAGAACATTTTCGAGAACAGGCATTCCTTCTTCTTTTAGGGTTCCTTTACCTATGATTTGAGATGAGACAACATCACCAAAAACTACTTTCCCACCAGCAAATCTGGTTTTGTTTAGAAGTTTTGTTTCATCTCCTGTCATATGTTTGGAACATCCTGAATCTAAGTACCAACCAGATGAAGTGTGTTCAGCTTTGAAAGCAGTGAAGACAATGTTACACTTCATTTTGGGTAAAAGATCCTCTTTTCTAACCCAAATAGCTCTAGTTTTAATTTTGCGCAAGTTTGCCCTCATTTGATAAAATTTTCGAGACACAGTTTTTTGTCGAAAAACATTTGGAGCAACAAACTTATTATTGCGGAAAAATTGAGCTTTTGGTTTAGGGAAGTTTCTGGGAGCCTTTCTCTTAAATGAACTCTTAGTTTTGGTCTTTCTATTCCTGTAGTTAGAGTTCTTATCAGGTTGTCTAGGAAGGACATAATTGTTACGACTTTGCCTAGAATAGTTAAAGTTCTTGTAGACAGAAGTGTTGTAAACAGGGGTATTTACACGCCTAGCATAACAACCTTCAAAGGAGTGACCATAAATGTCACAGTAGGAGCAATATTGATTGCTTGAGGGATGAATTTCCTTAGAAAAACTTCTAAAAATAGGTTTGACAGCATTATATTCAGAATTCCTATTCCTAGGGGGTATGGTCTTATAGGTAGAATCAGCCTTTCTGATCAAAGGACAGACGTATTTAGTCTTAAGTGCAGTCTCAGCCTTAGAATTACTAGACTCTCCAATGTCTTTCTGTTGTTGCTTTTGATCAAATTCATTTTTAATCAAATGAAAATCTGGACATGTTTCAATTGGTCTGTTGCCCCCAGACACAAACATAATAGGTTCAAGTTTAGTAGTTTGTGGTTTGTTCTTAGGGCAAAATCCAATACCGGTTCTATCATCAGAATTTGTCTTGGAGTCAACAACAAAGTCAGTAAAGCAATTTGAATTGTTTTCAAATTTAGAAAACTTTTTGAAAACAGTAGCTGTCTTTGTTTTTGCTTCCTCCAATTCTAATAATGTTCCCTTATATTTCATTTCCAGGATTTCATTAGTTTTAGTCGATTCTTTTAATTTTTGATCAAAAGTTTCAATTTCAGATTGATGAGTCAGACACTGGTTAGTGTATTCTTCAGCATTCAACTTCAATATAAGACTTAGATCATCTAATTTCTTAGTCACGTCTGTAACAGTCTTCTCCAGTCTAGTGCCTTTTTTAAGAGTTTTAGCATACAAGGTATGGATATCAGGGAGGTCATCAGTGTCTGAGTCGCTAAGTGAAGTGTGTGTAGTGACCCCTAACGATTCAGTTTTAGTACTCACGCACCCATTTGCATCGTCATTATCGAGATCACTTTGACTCACACACACGGAACTAGAACTAGCAACATTTTCAGACAATAAAGCATCTAGGCCAATCAAAGCACTATTCACACAAGCAGAAGTAGGAGCATCATTATCACACACATGAGTATCATCATTGTAAATGATCTTAGCATAAAAAGACATGCAAGGGTCAAGTACATTAGATGACTCAAGTTACTCTTCATCAGAGTCACTTGAATCATTCCAAGTTTTACAGACATTGGCTCTATTGTGTGTGTTGGCTTTATTCAGATTAACTCTGCAGTCGTGTGTAATGTGACCTAGTTTCCCACATCTAAAACATTCAATCTTTTTAAGGTCTCTATTGGGTCTGGAATTGTTGTCCTTAGGATGTTTATCAAGTCCTCTCTCATGAGGTTTGGGATTAGAAAGTGTAGGATAATTAGGTTTGCCTTGTTTAGTAGCCTGTTTGTTTTGAAATTTGACAATGTTCTTAAATTATTTAGACATCAAGGCAATCTGATTATCTAGTTTGTCTATATCACACTCCTCATCAGAGTCATAGGTAGTCAAATTAGACTCAAGTTTGGGTATCTTAGAGGCAAAACTCAAGTTAGAGTTAGGTTGTTTTCTTTGAGAATGATTCAATTGTTTCTTAAAGTCTAATTCCATTTCCACGGCCCTAAGTTTGCTACTGAGTAACTCAGGAGTAAGGTTTTGATCATTCATTTCCTCAATAGCATACCTCTTACTGTCGAACTTTTATGGTAATGACCTTAGGATTTTAGAAACAATTTCATTTCTATCATAAGTAATACCATTAGCATGCAACTTAGTAACTATATCAGTTAAGTTCATGTAGAAATCATCAAAAGATTCAGAATCAGACATGATCAAAGAGTTGTACTGCTGGATAAGCATTTGGGTTTTAGCAGCTTTGACTCTTGAGTCTCCATCATGTGCAGTGATTAATGTGTCCCATGCTTCCTTAGAAGTGGCACAAGATGAGATTCTTTTGAACTCATACTCATTAATGGACATAAAAATGGCATTCTTTCCTTTATTGTTATTTCGAGAAATGGTTTTCTCTTCTTGGGTAAATTCACTTAAGATTTTCTTTACCCTCTCATCACTTCCTTCAGTGGTTGGTTTTGTAGGATAAGTGTATCCATTTTCGATAATATCCCAGACATCATCTCCTAAAGTCCCTTGGATGAAGGCAACCATCCTTACTTTCCAGTAAGCAAAGTTGTTTCCATCAAAGAGAGGAGGTCTGGACAGATTACCAAACCTTTCATTCTTCTCGTCCATAGTTCGGTTTTTTCAGAAAACGATTTCAGAAACACAAGATCTTTTAAAATAAAAGTTAACAGGGCTCTGATACCAATTGAAAAACGTCGCTAATGCCATTTAACACAAGGTTAAACTGTATAAGCAACTCCGAATGTTTGTTGGAGAAACCCTTTTCTTTTGAAAATAAAAATTATAAACAAGATTTGTTTACAAAGAAACTTATGTACGAGATTAATTAAGATTGTGTAATCAGTTTTAAAACTAAGGCAGTTTCAAAAATTCAGCACACTTAAAGAATGAGGTGAGTAGATGAAGCTAATCAACACAATGATTTTAACGTGGTAAAACCTCTCCCAACAGAGGAAACATCCACGGTGACTTCTAAGTCACAAAAACAAAAATCCACTAATAACAAAAATCAGTTACAAACAACACAACATGAAATCACACAAATCAGCCTATTCTAAGTTTAGGAATATACCCCACTTGGTTCCTTCCAACTTCTGATAGATCTGATTTGTTGATGATGTTCTCCGGTTTTCTAACTTCCTTCACTTTAGCTTCTTTACGTCGACTCAATGATCTCAGATCTTAAACACAACACTTCCAGTGTAGTAGTGTGTTAAGTGTTTGTGTAGTGATTCCTATACACATGCATGAACTCACACACACTTAGATTTACAAAAAGTCCTATACAAATTACATATAAAGTCTATATGCAGTGAGTTTGTTATTTTTCTTTCTTACAAAACTAAAAACCTTTTGACCTTTCAATATAACCCAGATTCCACGGAAATCTCGCTTTAAAATCGTACAAGACCTAATCAATCTCTTTTGAAAACATTTATGAGATTGAAAATCTTCCAAGTGCGAATCCTAACTAGGTCGGGTTAAGTTTTGTAAAAACAGAAACTATAAAACATTTTTAAAAACAAAACAGAAGTGATTTTCTTAAATCAAGTTGAAAATATGCAGATCTAGTGAAAAATATAACATGCAGAGTATAGATCTAACATTTCTATGGAGAAAGAAACTAGATCTTTACTCTAACGTTTAAGTTGTGTACAAGATCAGAAATCGCGAGGTTACAGCAACGATGTGAACAAACCACTCTCTCTCTCTCTCAAACACTCAGGTTGTGTTTGGGGTAAGGTTTACTTGAAGGTTTGTTTCAGAGACAAAGTGTTTAGGGTTAGGGTTTGGTTTTGGCTAACTGTTTCCTTTTCTCTCTCTTCTCTCTATTATTTTCTCTCTTCTCTCACTACTCTCTTCTCTCTCTTATTTTTTTCTCTCTGGAAGACGAATGCCCAAAAGTTTTCTAAGGCAGAGAAGGGAAGGGTATATATAGTGCCTGGGGAAGGTTCTGGATGATCGAGGCAAATCAAAGGCTGAGATCAAGTCTTCAAGGGTTTTGACTTGATCCAGTGGTTATAGAAGAGCGGTGGCTTAAAAGCATTGTGATTGGTTCATATGTATGCACTGGGATTAACCAAGAACGCATGCAGGCCCTTGATAAGAAATGATCCAACGATCAACAATAATGCATCCAGCCCTCTCACATAAGAATCACAAATACATAAGCCCGGAGGATGACAAGTGTTGGCTGTTAATTGGCTCTCGCACGCGCATCAACCTAATTACAAAACATCACCCTGAAGTCTCTAGCGCTTTGAGATCGTACCCAACCAAACAATTCAGTGAAATATGAAGTTTCTAAAATAGTAATTTAACCCCAAGAACTTTATTATCCCATTTTATTAATAAAAACAATTATTAAAAAAATGTTTTAAAAAGTTTTAAAAGGTTTAAAAATTATTTAAAATTCCCAAAAAATTATTAAAGCTCCAATTCAAGGGGAATTAAACACACACTCAATTTTAAACAATATGAACACATGTATGCACTTCTAATTGTGTGTAGTGTGATTCATTTTGTATCTTCATAGATCATTTAAGGGGATAAGAGAGATAGGTTCTGAGGCTCTTTGGATTCTAGGATAGACAACAAATTTTGTCACTATTTCCAAACTAGTTGAGCACTTATACAATGTAGACTTAAGTAAGTCAAAGGTATAAGGTGCTTCAGAGATATGGGTCCTACAAGTTTCGGGTTATGCCATTTGGGCTAACTAACGTGCCAACTGTATTTATGGACTTGAAAATATGGTGTTCATAGAGTTCTTGGATCAGTTTTTTATCATCTTCATTGATAACACCTCGATTTATTCTCATGTTGAGGAGGAGCATGCCGAACATTTGCGATGGGTTTTACACACACTGCGTGAGCATCAATTATATTCGAAGTTTGAAAAATGAGGGTTCTGGCTGTGTGAGGCACAGTTTGTGGGGCATATCTATTCTGAGGGGATATTGGTCGACCCGAGTAAGGTGTCAGTAGTGAAGGCATGGGGACAACCCACGACACCAATATAGGTGTACAGTTTCTTGGGGTTAATCGGGTGCTATAAACTATTTATTAGGGGATTCTAAAAAATTGTTGGTCCATTGATTAATTTGACTCACAAAGGTGTACCATTTTTTTGGAATGACGTTTGTCAGTTATCTTTTTATGAGTTGAAGGAAAAGTTGACTTCAGCACCCGTACTCGCACTTCCCAGGGTAGGAGTGGAGTATCTTATTTTCACTAACGCCTCCCTACATTGACTTGGGGTGTGCTACAGTAGGAGGATCGGGATATAGCTTATTCTTCTTTCAAGATTAAGACTCATGAGAGGAATTACCCCACCCAGGACTTGGAGTTAGCTACAGTCATGTTTGCGTCATGGATTTGGAGACATTATTTGATGGGGGAGAGATTTCACTTGTTCATATATCATAAGTCATTGCAGTACTTGTTCACTCAAAGAGAGATGAATATGCGTAGAGTAGGTGGCTTGAATTTGTGAGAGATTATGAGTTTGACATCCATTATCACCCTGAAAATTCTAACATGGTGGCATACGCATAGCGCCATAGGCCCATAGGGGATGTAGCTGGAGTTTGGAAGGTAACAGGGAAGGAGCTGGGACATCAGGATTCAGTATCCTGATCATTTATGTCAATTATAACTGTCAGGTAGCAGATTCTTTTTATCAGGGTCGGATTAGACATCTTCTAATCGGGGAGCTTAGTCATATTCTATGAGTTCAGAGGGAGGTTTATGATACAATGAGAAATTGCTTGTCCCAGAGGGGGCATATTTATGACACGCAGTGATGGCAGAGCCATACATGTTATGGTTTTTGGTACATCTTGGAGGTCTTAAGATGTACTAAGATATGAGACATCAGTACTGGTAGAGTGGTATGAAGAGAGAAATCGTCGAGTATGTTTCGAGGTATACCACTTGTCAGTTGGTAAAAGTGGACCATCAGAAGCCAACAATGGTTCGACAGCCATTAGAGATCTCGATGTGGAAATGTGAGAGCATTTCCATGGATTTTGCAACTGCGTTACCTACTTCACAATGAGGTCGCGATTCCATATTGGTGATAGGGGATCGGTTGATCAAGGCAGCTCACTTTATGCCAGTTCAAACTGATTATACAGCGAGACAGTATGCCCAGATTTTTATTGTTAAGATAGTTAGATTGCATAGGCTACAATTAGATTTTATGTTCGAGAAGGATAATATTTTTTTATCTAGATTGTGGGAGAGTTTCCAGGAGGCCATAGGTACCGTGATGCGATTAAGTACGACTTATCACCCGCAGACCGATGGGAAGACAGAGAGGACGAATCAGATGTTGGAAGATATGCTACGGATGTGTATCCTTGATTTTGGGGGAGATTGGGAGTAGTATCTTCCACAGGTGGAGTTCGCGTATAATAACTCCTACCAGTTCACAATTGTCATTCGCCCATTTGATGGTTGGAGGTGGGGGACAACAAGCTCCTCGGGTGGGAGTTGATACGGGATACGTCGGCCAAAATTTAGTTGATTCAGAGTCGCATACGGATAGCCCAAGATCGATAGAAGAGTTATGTGAATGCTAAGAAGTTCTTCCGGGAGTTAAATGTGGGGCATCAGGTGCTACTATGTGTATCTCTTATAAATGGGATAATGAGGATGGTGAAGAAAGGGAAGTTGTCACGGAGGTACATGGAGCCATTCCCTATCATTGAGCTAAAAGGGCCAGTTGCATACAGACTTGGTTTGTCGGAGCACTTGCATCGGATTCATGATGTATTTCATATTTCTTTGTTGAGGCGATATCTCCGAGATGAGTTGTCTCACACTTACATTGCTTTATAGGGGATTGATTTGCAGCACGATATTTCATATGAGGATAGGTCGGTTGTTATCTTAGACCATAGCAAGAAGAGACTGAGGTCGAAGGTAGTTCCAATTATACGAGTTCCGTGGGGGCATCATAATGCCGACGAATCCATTGGGAGCAAGAGGATGAGATGAGAGAAAAGTATCTAGAGTTATTCGAACCATGTATTTTGTTTTTCCAAAATTCAGTTATTAGGGAGAAGTATGTAACACCCAGTAATTTTATTAATTTCTATATTGGGAATTAATTGGGATTAATTAAATTATATTTGGAAAATTAATCTGAAAACATAAATATTAATTAGTGAGATAAGGGTAAATATTTATTTATTTTGAATATTACTTAGTGAATGAGTAATAATAATGATAAGAAAATATTATAATTATCATGAGTGAGAAATACAGCAGTTACGATAAATTTAGTCAGGACACACGTGTCAGTCGTGTCAGGACTTGATTTGAAAAATAAAATGTAATTTCACTTTTGGTATTACATATGGTCATTTCGAGTGCGTGCATGTGTCTATAAGGGTTGAAATTGTCATAAAAGTCTACCCGAGGGTTTAGTTTGGGTCCCAGGGAACTTTTAGACCAAATCAGCACACTGGAGGGGTATTTTGGTCCTTTGAAATTTTGGAAAAAATAAACCAACGAAAATTAAAGGATTATATCTTTAATCATTTAAACGGAATCAGGGGTTATCACTTACCAAACCAAAGGGGGACTCACAGGAGGGATAAGGAGACTTGTTCCTAGGGTTCCAAGGCCAAAAACTACCTTCTTGCACCACTACCACCATCGAATTGTAGATCGAGAAGAGCAGAAAAAAAATCTCACAACCAACTCTGCAGAAATCAGACTTTCAAATTAAGGCAAGTGTTTATCTTTCTACTTTGTGATTTAATATATCATCCATGTCAGAATAGGATAACTACTTTATGAAATTCATGAACTTTAACCTTAAAATTGGAGATACAAATCATAATCATAGGTAGGACTGATAATATGATTAATCCCTTATACATATAGGATGAATTTGATGGTGAATATCACGAAATTTGGGGAAAAATATGGAATTTTGTTTAGGTTCTTGAACAAGAATAATAATCAAGAGTTTTAGAGATTAATCTTGATTAAATATGATTTGTGGTTGTTCTGTAAAGATTTAATGTTTCTTTTACATTAAAAATCATTGATACATGTTACTATAATGGTAGAGACCCTTGCTCAGGAGTTTGGGATAATGTAATGTTGATTTGGAGGTGTAAAAATGGTGAAAAGTCGTAGCGGGAAGGAGATGAACACCCAGGTACAGCGAACCGGTTCGCATGTTACCCCAAATCGGTTCGGAGTCCTGACATTTTTGAGTTTCGATTTTGTTCAATTTTGATAGGTTTGGGTTGATAGTTTCTTTCCAAATGAAGAGAATTTTGGTTAGCAAAGTATGTGATATATTTCATAGTTGATTCCATAAAAATTATAACAAATACGAGTGAACCACGGGGCTTAGTATGACATATAAATGTTCGTTCGTAAATTAGAATGGGTCACTAAAAGTGTGAGTGAATATACAACCGGACCAGTGATAGAAGAATATTTGAATTACTTATACAATCCAATGGAGTGATTAGGATCCATCGAGTAGTGGGGAAAACACTCCAGAAGAATACGATGAATAGTTAAATGGTGAATCGAAAACACGTAGGATATTCGGGCCTTATATATACTACGTTTTATACATATGCTATAGGTTTAGGGTATACCTATATATATATATACATAGGATGTGTGAATGCCTATTGTGTATACTCTTATTTGTAAACATACCTAGGCAATTTGCTATCATGGGAAGTTTACACACCGTGTAAAGTCTTGTCCTGATGATCCCATTGTCAAAAATTATGGCTTATACCCCAAGGACATAGATACTAGGCAGGTGCTATTTGAGTGTATGATAGTTTCGACGGTCAATTAAGCATGTTTGGCGTGTGCATGACCGATAGACTTAAAACTAGGTTCGCCTCCAATATGTGTGAATTGATTTATGGTTCGAGGGTGATATCCGAACCGATGTCCTTATTTAGTACATGATGTAGCAAGACTTGATTGCGGAGTATGCCCGCATCGCAGAGCTCCGTCTAGAGATGTCGTATAAGTATATATTACATTAGTGATAAATATATATATATATATATATATATATATATATACATACATTCCGGTGATTGATTCTACTACGGGTGTATTAGTAGATAAAATAGATTGTGATATTCAAATTCTCTAAGTTTGTGCGAACTTATATACAAAGTGGTGATTATAAGTAAATAAAAAGAATGGGAAATGTGGTTTTGTATCGTATGGGTAATACGGGTGGGCACTATAAATTATTAGACATGAAGATATGTAAGCCAGACTAGTTAGGCGGGTAGCATAATAGGTAAGTTAGAGTAGTACATTAGGCGTGCACATTAGTTGAGGGGTGAGTATCTCAAGTGAGGGGACGCGGTACTAACATGTATTTAACATCTTATCTTTATGAATTTTAAACACTTGCTATACTTTTTCAAACTGTTTTACTCTATCTCTAACTCGTTTCAAATCCTTTTTGTAAAAATAATTCCAGGTGCCCAGCCACAGGTGCACTAGGCATAGGAGTTCCTATATTTGACGTGTTGCAGCTGCTGTGTTGCAGGGCCTTGCCATTAGACCCCTCCAGATTTATTCAAATATTAGTTGTCCTTACTTATCTCAGTCGGACATGTTGCCCATTCTTAGTTGGATATGCTTTAGAGAGACTTGTATTTCCAGTATTGATTTAGGCTTTACTTATGGATGACTGTATTGAGATATTATATGGAGTGTTATTCCAGACTCAATTATTTATTTATGTCGTTAGGTATTTATTCATTGTTATGTGTATGGATACGGTGAATGGAGTTTTATTCCGGTTATATTTACTGCATGTTAATAATAAGAATTTAAAATAATTGACACCGGGCTATTAGGGTACTAGTAATTAATTGAATTCCGATAGTGATGCTAAGAAGTAGACCATTAATGATTATTGTTTAATTTAATAATGGACTGATCACCCAGGATTAGAATAAGCGGGGTGTCACACCTTCATGACCACCTTCTCTTCTCACTTCTCCCAAATTCGAATTAGGATTTTTGAGTCTCAAGAGTGACGGCTTGCTTGAGGAAAAATGAGCCTTAAGTGCATATATATTGTCTATGGTAGGGACCCTAAGGAGAACAAAGGATGTGGCTCCTAATGGTCCTAAGAAAACACAATCCAAGTTGAATTCTAATTCTAGTCCATTAATTATAATTAATACCACTACACAATTATATTTGCAAATCCACTCCTTAATATAAAATTTTATTTCGAGATCCTTACTATTAATTAGTTAATTATCCCCACATTAAGGTTACAAATGCATCTTAATAAAATACATTACTGATAATTTATTTAATTAACTTCTTTAAGTCCTTGATTGGTATAGCTTAACTTATTTGTAATGTCGGATTAACACAATCCACCTGTAGGGTTTGACACATATAAAATTTATAAGAATCTCAAGTGGGTATCACCCATATCTATATCGAGACGTGGATTGCATCCATAAAAGACTATCATCATACATTAATCACCATTACCCAATCTGATAAGATTATTGATTGAATAATGAATCTCACCCAATCAGTCAAAGCAATAAATAACTCATGCATGTATCCATCAATCATATATGGATTAAGAGCCTTATGTAAACCTAATAATAATAATAAGGTGTACATTGTCTTATAAATTCAGTATAAAGACAGTCACCTCAAAGCGATCCCGTTAAATATACAAAGTGTACTATAAAAATAAATTAAAACTATATTATTTCATATGATCAAGATAGACCTACTAAAATATTTTCCTATAGCCCAATTGATGGAGTGTCCAGTTCTATCTCAAACAGTGAACAATAAAACTTATATATCGTGAGAATTAGTGATTTGGTCCTCTGTGCGTAAGTTGTACTCTACACACTATAACACCTACTAAGTAGAATAAAAGACACCAAAATATATAAAATAATTAAAATATTATTTCCATACATTATTTTCATCAAAATAGGAAAAAGTCATTTTATTTTAACAACAAATCCATAACAAAAACTATTACATAAAGCATGATTTTAGTCTAATGCTCTAATAACTTACCATTTGGACTCAATCCATATTGCAACGCATCTCACTCCCATCCCCTCCATGTGACTATCAAAAAAATTTCCTGGTAAGCACTTCCTGAAAGGGTATGCTAGGTTTTTCTCTAGTGCTTATGATAGATGTGTTTACCTCTCTTATGGCTCCTAGGTTCCTTTGAGTTATAAATCGCACCGCTATATTCATAATAAAGTGTGATAGACGATTGAACTAAAGGTACTACTCTTAAATCCATTAAAAAAATTCATAATTCATATTTCTTCCTTGGCTGCCTTAGACACTACCACATATTCAGTTTCCATTATAGAATCAGCAATACATGATTGATTGGTACTCTTTTAACTAATGGCTACACCTCCTAGGGTAAACACATATCTTGAATTAACTTTCTATAATCTCTATCAGACTGAACACATGAGTCGGTGTACCCAATAGGTAAAACACTTTCTACCTGGCAAACTAACATATAATATCGCATCCTTTTCAGGTACTTGAGTATACTTCAGTCCATTGTTCTTGCTTAGGGTTAGACCGATATCTACTAACCATGCCAATGGCGAAGTAAATATCGGGTTTAATGCATAGCATAGAATAAACAAGGCTCCCTATGGTTGAAGCATAAGGGATTCCTTTTATCTTTTTTATCTCGCCATGTGTCTTAGAACACTAATCGTTGCATAAAGATATTCCACGTCTGAAAAAGAGGAACCCTTTCTTAGAATCTTACATTATAAACCTGGCCAGTATGGAATCGATATATGTCGCTTGTGATAAGCCCAACATCCAATTCTTAATATCTCGCATAAGCTTGATCCCAAGGATGTGACTAGTTTCTCTCAAGTCCTTCATATTGAATTGGTTGGGCAACCACACTCTAATCGAAGACAACACTCCAAAATCATTTCTAATGAGAATAATGTCATCTGCGTATAGAACTAAAAACACCACTTCATTTTTGTTGCACTTCTTGTACACACAAGACTCATCCGTACATTGCTCAAAACCAAAACATTTTATTGCCTAATCATAATGAATGTTCCAAATTCTAGATGATTTCTTAAGTCCGTAAATGAACTTTTTAAACTTACATAATTTAGGCTCTTGACCTTGGGCTATAAAACTATTTGGCTACACCATATAAATTCACTTATCAATATTTCTATTAAGAAATGCAGTCTTGACATCCATTTGCCAAATTTCGTAATCGAAATGAGCCGTAATGAGAATCTGAATGAATTTTATCATAGCTATCATCGAGAAGGTTTCCTCGTAAACGATGCCCTCTTTCTGAGTAAACCCTTTCGTAACAATCATGCTTTGAAGGTCTCAACCTTCCCATCCACATTTCTCCTCCTTTTATAGACCCACTTTAATCTTGTGGGTCTTATCCCTTCGGGTTGATATACAAAATTCCATACATTCCATCTCAATATTCATAGCATTAAGCCAAAGTTTTACATATTTGTCTTAGATAGCCTCGTTATAGTTACAAAGATTGGCTTTGAATTTATTAGGGAAATTTTCATAAGGCTCTCCGAAGAACAAAAACCATTTAGGTTGACGTATAACCCTCCCACTACGACGAGCTAGTTCTTATGTTGGTGATATACTGTCAACATGTTGTGTTGTTCCATTTTGTACTGGTGGTGTTGAAGAATTTTATTGGTTCCCTCTCAACTCTTCAAGAAAAACTTTACTTTTGGGTTTTTAATTAATCATATAATCTTCTTCCCAGAATCGGGAATTGATGCTAACAATGACCTTCTGATCCTTAGGATCATAGAATAAGTAACCATTAGTTTTCTCAGGTTATCCTACAAAGAAACACACTTTTGATATTGATTCGAAGTTATTGAGATCTCTCTTCATCACATGTGTTGGACTACCCCATATCTGAATATGTTTCATATTGGGATTGCGCCTAATCCACAGTTCCTTGGGTGTAGTAGAGACCACCTTTGAAGGTAACAAGTTCAGTAAATAAGTGGTCATATATAAATTATATCCCCTAAAAGAATCTTGGAATTCTGTATAACTCATCATGTACCTATTCATATCCAAAAAAGTCATATTCAACCATTCTCCTACACCATTTTGTTGAGGAATACTTGGTGCAGAAAATTGTGAAGTAATCCCTTGATTTTCAATATACTGCCTAAACTCGCCTAAGAGGTACTTACCACCACGATCAAATCATGGTGTCTTAATACTTTTACCTATATACTTATCCACTTCCGCCCTATAAAATTTGAATTTCTCAAAGTCTTCAGACTTATGGTGCATTAGGGAAATGTGTTTGAACCTTGATTAGTCATCTATGAAATTCATAAAAAACTCAAATCCCCGTCTTAATCGTGTTGTCATCGACCCGTATATATCGTAATGAACTAATTCCAATGGTTCTTTGACTTTATAACCATTAGGCGAGAAAATCCTCTTAGTCATTTTACCTTCTGAAGAGAATTCACAAACTAGAAGTGCCTCCACTTCTAGTGAGCTTAATTTCCCACTTGATATCAATATACGAATCCTATTTATATTAATCTGACTGAGGCGTAAGTGCTAAATATACGTGTGGTCCACAAAGGAATGTTCAGTTCTATTTAAATTTTATCCAATGATTTTATACAAGATATTAATTTATTGTGTGGGAGAGATAAGATTTACAATATAAAAATTATCAACCAACGTACAAGAACATATAAAAGACTTATTCTTCTTGATAACCATAAGCTCTTTATAACAAACTTAATATCCATAAAATTCTGAGAAATAAACATAAATCAAATTTCTTATAATGGAACGTACATAAAGACAATCTCTTAAAAGTAAACTCATTTCACTACCAAAGATTAAATAAACATCTCCCACAGCAACTACCATTACTCTTGTAGCATCTCTCATAGTCATAGAAATCTTTCCATTACTAAGTCGTATAGTTTTTGGAATACATGCAAAAAATTGCATATATGATTAGTGGCTCCCAAACATACACACCAGGTACCGGTAGTAAGAACCGTAAAATATCATTCAATGAATTTACTTGTCTTCTGTTATTTGTTGTGAAAAATCAGATAATTATTCTTCCAGCATACTAACTACTTATAGTGGAAACACTTCCCCTGGACTTTTTCTCACCTACCTGAGGCCCACGAGCAGCCTGAGGGGCCGTAACCTATTTCTGAGCGTTCTTCTGCTTATACTCCCCTATAGGCTTATAAGTAGAACCTTTCCTAGCAACAAAAGCACTTCCTGACTTTTTGATGAGACCCTTGTAATACCCCATACTTTTGGCTATATTTATTTTTGGGATTAATTAATTAAATGTGAATTATTTGGAAATTAATCCGGGTTAAAAATACTAGCGAGATGCGAGTTGGTATTTGATTATGTGCATACATGTTTTTATATGAAAAATTTGTCGTGAGATTTATATACGGCAATTTGGAAATTTTGTTGAGACACGTGTGACCGCCGCGTCATGGTATATTATGTTAATTATAAAAGTGATTTTTATTTCTATTATCCTTATGGTCGTTTTGAGTGCGCCAACGCATCCGGAAGGGTCGAGATAGTCAGAAAACACTAGCCGGGGGTGTAGGTTGGATTCCGGGGTATTTTTAGGTCATACCGGCAACTAAAAGGGTATTTTGGTAATTTTGTATTTTGAGGAATTAATAATGACGAAAATTAGGAGTCTTAATCTGATGTGGATTCAACCCACTAAACCCACTAACCAACCCATATTAACCCATTAAGCTACGGAGGTTATCATTTAGGTTTCCAACTTTCCCAAAGCAAACCCTAGCCACCATAGCCACCTTTGGAGAAGAAGCTTGGAGGAAGTGAGAGAGAGGGAATTCTGCAGAAATATTCACCAAACCAACACCAAAATCAGAAATCGAATCAAGGCAAGTGATTTAAATTACATTCTTTATGCAGTGAATGCTTCTTCCATGTTAGAAATGTTGAAAATCTATCTTAATTAAGAGTTAAAGGAAAACCCATGAAATTGGAAGTTATTAGCTTAGTTTTGGGTATAGGCTTGCATGTAGAAACGTTGCTTGAAGTTTGAATTCAGAGATTTCATTTTGATGTAGTGTAAAACGGATTTAAATTCTGGGATTTGATGATGATAAAAATCTAGGGTTCATGTCCTTGAAACATTGGGGAAAAGTATAGAATCTTGTGATTTAATGATGTTTAGGATGCATTAATGCCTTAAAAGATGTTAGTATATGACCTTAGCATGTTTTAGGATGATTAGAGAACTTAAAACATTGTTGGAACGAACTTTGGAGAAGACTTGAGGAGTAAAAATGGTGAAAAACGAAATTTAGAGAAATCTGGGACGAAACTGGTAGGTCGTTAGAAGCCCCTCCCCAGGTCGTTCGAACGAACTCGTTCGAACGAGCTTCTAACGAATTGACCAGTCGCTTCTAACAAAAGGGAACTTCGTTCGATATCTTGTTCGAACAGTCTCGTTCGAACGAGACTTCTAACGAGCTGACAGTGGATCTCGTTCGAACGAGACTTCTAACGAGCTGGCAGTCTAGGCCTTTTTGAGCTGTTTTGATTTTTGGAGTCCCGTAAACTTGAGTCGAGACATGAGTGCCTACTACGACGTGAGAATAAATTATGGCATGTATTATTATGAACCGGGATTATATAAATTGTATAAATTATAGGTTGGTACGAGAAGGCGATAAGTACTACAATTAAACTACGGTGATTACTAAGATGCGTGTTTACTTAGTATTGATATATGATTTGTGTGTATGACATACCTACCATACTTGCTATCACGGGAGGTTTGCGTTCGCTTAGGTCCCTATAATCCTTGTGTTGCCCGGATTTAGACTGGTTACCTCTATGAACATAGGTCAGAGAAGGACTTATTGGGATGTTAATAAGTCCGCTGATCGTGGGAGCGTAGGTATGTGCGTGACCCATGTGATGTGACTGTGTTCGCCTCCATTATTTGTGATGTTGTTATCTGTGAACTATTCCTGAGAGATTCGGAATATATAATCCTTATGTACGTGATGTACCGGGATGGATAGCAGAGTATGTGTGCACCACAGCTTAGTTCTCGGGGTGCTTGTATTGTATATTTATGATGTGAATACTGTACACTTAATTAATGAGAACCTTCATGTTAATGTTGTGATATAATTACGGTACTGTTTCGAGATAAACATAACGGGTTAGCTGATAGAGTAATATATTGCATATTGAACATCTGAGTTTTCGTTAAACACCTATTTAATTACTAGCGTTATAATGTTAATAGAACCGAGTAATATGGGTAGGACCTATGATAGTCTAGATAGATATGATGTCACTTAGCTAGTGGTTCATGTCGTTATAGATGGGTACTTACGTTAGGAGTGCACAGTTAGACGAGAGGTGAGAATATCATGTGAGTGCACGTCCTAACATGTACTTTACATTTAATGTTTTAAATGTTTTTAAAGCACTTGCAGGCTTTTAAAATATCTCCACATTCGGGCTCTGACCCGTTTGCTTTCAAATCTATTTTTTTTTGTAAAACCATTTTAGGGGCCCAGCCACAAGGACACCATGCATAGGATACTCATTCAGATGACGAGTTGTAGCTGTTTGTGGAAGCTACAGGGATTTTCTTGTAGACGCTTCTATCATTTGGATTTCAGAGTCACTATCCATCAGTTGTAGGGCATGTTGCCCATTTCTATTAGGGACATCTTTCCATTATAGTTTTCAGACTTTGGCATGTATTGTTTTAGTATTCGGTTTACTTATCAGTTGTGGGATTTGTAGTGAGGAGTTTTCCTCCAGACTTTATTTACGTTATGTGATGGTTATTCTATTTATTTCAGTATGGGGAATGGTATTAGTTATTCTTCATTACACTTGTTGCATGTTAATCAGACTTTAAATTAAAATTTGGCAACTTACTTTTTAAATACTAGGTGGTTAGTAATCATTAAAATGTTTTCGACAGTGATGCTATTAACTGGACCAACTTGGCATTTTGAATTAATTTAATAAAGTAGTAGCTACCTGGTATTTAATTAGTCGGGGTGTCACAACCCTCAGCTGCTTGTAGTTCTTTAAGTAGTTTCGTCAAAGAGTAAAAAAGTTTTTTTAAGTTGTAATTTAGGAGGAACTACTTAAAGGATGAAAATTGTTCACTGAGTTTTTAACACAAAGTTAAAGATTAAGTCAACTTCGAATTAAACTCATTTAGAAAACAACTTTTAAAAATCTACACAAGATGTGTAAAAGTTATTAAAGTCATACTTTAGACTTGGTAGCTTGATTACCTAGGTTTTAATTGAAAAATCTAATCTAATTCTTTGTCATGAAACCAACCATGCAAACATTCAGAACCGAAAAAAGTAAAGTTTGTGACAATTATTTTTAACGTGGTAAAACTTCAAATTTAAGGAAATATTTATGGTGAACTCCACACCACAACCAAATATCAACTAGAAACAATTTAAATTACAAGAATATGAACAAAGAACACAAAATCCTAAAGCTAAAAGACATAAAATATACCTACTGAGCTTAAAATTCTCCAAGGAATTCTAATTCTGACGCTTTTGATTCTCCAGGTCGTTCATTGATTTAATTCCTTGCTCTTTGGTCCAGTGGCTCAGTAAAACCAAATATCTTAAAGAAACAACACACTTCTATGTGTTCGTGTGAGAGTGTAATGACTGTGAAGTGCCTTATATACAGTATGCAGTCTCGCGTCTCTCTTATATTATACAAACAGTCCTATGAATTTACAAGCGATCTATATGATATGTAGAGTTTTAGTTTCAAGAAAATCAGACTTCTCAATGAAAAAAAATTTAGATCTAAAATTATATCGTTACAAATATACATTTAATCCTCAAACTTTTTTATATACAAAACAAATTTTACAAACTGTAAAACTTTGTTTCGAGTGAAATATTTCAGATCTAAACACAAAACATTTTTTGAAGTCTTTTTTTCAAGATCGTGAAAATAGAAATGTTGGATCTATTAAGATATGCAACAAAAATCTATATCCAACTAGAGAATGCATTTCTAAAAAAGAAATACGCAGACACACCTAAACATTGACGTGTAAATGTATCTCAATAGTGTTTCTCAATATTTCTTGGAAAAAACTTGAAAAAAACCCAGAGACCATGTTTCTAAGACAGATATCATTTAAAGAGGTTTATTTAAATCAACAAACTCACAAACTCTCAAGAAAATTTAAAGATATAATTCTAAGAATAGTGGTTTTCAGCGATGTTTTTACACTACGAAGGTGAAGGTATTTGGTTTAGGAGAAAACCCTCAAATCTTTTATTTCTTCTCTCTAGTTTTTCTCTCCCTCTCTCTCTTTTCTCTTTTATTTCTCTCTCTACTCTCTCTTCTCTCTTTCTCTCAAGTTGGACAACTTCCAAAAATTCTTTAAAAGAAAAGGATAAAGGTCCTACTTATAATACTGAGAGAAGGTTTTGGATTGTCGTTCAAAATTAATGGTTGGGATTAAAACAATTATTCAATTCTAAATCTGATGGCTCAGAACGCACCTCTCAATAGCTGTCTCTCATTAGTCAAGACTGGTGATACATGGATACTCTCAAACATTATGCAGACCTTAGATTAAATTTGATCTAAAGGTGGAAATTGAATACCAGATTTACGAGTGGGAGAAAACACAAATCTATCCACTAAATCTCACACACTAAATAGATATAAGATGCGTGCTTTTAGAGTTATAAAATATCCACCTTTATACCATAAAATTCTCTGACGATTTTATTTTCTACCCAGAAAGTTTTTGGGAACTTTGTTAATCCAACTTTTAACTCCAAAATAATTTTAATCCAAATTATCAAATGTTTAAAAATCATTATCAATGTCGAAAAAGTATTTAAAAATTCCTTAAAAATATTTAAAAATCTTTTAACATATCTAAAAATATTTTAACACATACACCAATGCAATGCATGAATTGTTTCATATGTGTGTTGTTTAACTTCCCTTTTACCCTGATTGGTCAAATTTAATGCAGTGTGATGCCTTCAATTGGACCATGGAGAAGAGCTCAAAAACTAATAAAATTTTGTCAACATATCCAAACTAGTTAGAATTCGTATATAGCACAGACTCAAGTAAGTCAACCATATAATGTGCTCTCAATCTCTCCCTTTGGATATTAGAGACAAAATTCCCTTGAGTAACATGTACTCATAGGAAAAATATTCCTAGATCCCTATACAAAAGAGCTATTCTACCCATTCCTATCCTAGAACCGAAAATAAGAAAAATCAAAAATATATAACTCAACTAATTACAGACCAATACCCTAATATGGTAAGATTGTACAATGGATCTATAAATCAGAATGCCTGAAATAAAACACTAAAGGGCATATTAGTTGAATCAAATAAAGATATAATAAAATAAGTACAGAATCGTTACTCAAGTCCTTCTCCCCCAATTTTTTTCAAATAGACAAGGGGGTAAAAGGATATATAAATAGGGATGGAAAATAAATTATTCTACACAGATATTTTCATGAACAAGATAAATATCAACGATCCCCAACATTATCAAGATAAAGGATGCGAATTCTGTCAATTGTGGAACAATTGATCCCTAAATATGAAGCATGAAAACTACCAATTATAAGCCAATTATAAGCATGAAAACTACCGAGGATGTGATAAATATGAAGAATATATTATGTAAGTACAATCATCCCTATGGCTTTGCTAAGTGATTCAAACCTAATATTATCCTAAGGTTTAGTAAACAGGTCAGCCAATTATTTTTCAGTTTTAAGATATTCAATATCAAGTTCCTCAAATTCAACAAATTCACAGATAGAGTAATGCTTAATCTTGATATTCTTAGTTCGTGAGTGTTGTACAAGATTTTTTGATATGTTAATAGCACTCTGGTAATCACAATTCATGGTTAGTTTATCTTCGATAATTCCATAATCACTAAGCATTTGTTTGATCCATAAAAGTTGAGCATAGTAACTACCTGCAGCTATATATTCGGATTCAGCAGTCGAATGGGATATACATTTCTAGTTTTTATTACTCCATCCTATGAGATTAATTCCTACATAGTAACAGGACCCATATGTGCTTTTACTATCATCTGAGTATCTTGCCCTGTCAGCATTGATGTAGCCAACTATAGAGCTAGTAGTGTATTTTCTTAACCAAGTTCCAAATTTATTGTGCCCTTAACATATATTATTATCCATTTTACACATAACATATGACATTCTTTAGGTGCTCATTGATATCTTCCATAGACACGTACAACAAAATAAATATATGGTCTAGATGCAGTGAGGTATAATAAACTCCCTATCATACTTCTATATAAGGTATGATCTATATCTTTCCCATGTTCCTCTTTAGATAGTTTTATTGATATGATCAAGGGTGTATGTGTTGTTTTAGAATTATTAAGACCAAACTTTTTAACAAGATCACTAGCATATTTTGATTGTGTTTTGAATAACCCGTCACTAAACTGTTTAACTTATAAAACTAAAAAGTATTGCAACTCCCCCATTAAGGACATCTGAAATTCAACATGCATTATATTAGAAAAGCCATTTACTTGATTAGAGGAGGTGGAACCAAATATGATATCATATGCGTATACTAGTGCAATCAAGACACGGTGTTTAATTTTCCTAATGAACAATTTCTGGTTGTTGCCACCACGCTCAAACCCTTTATTGACTAAAAACTGCCAATTTTGTGACTGCCCTTTTGTTACTGCTAATAGGGGTGACAGACTTATTACTCCCAGGAGCAGTCACAAAATTGTTTGTAACTCCCATTAAGAGTTATAAAATCAATGGGTAATAAAAAATTTGAGTCAAGTAGTTTGTCACTCCTAATGAGAGCCACAAATATTTCCATTTAATTGAGTTGTGACTCCTATAAGCAGTCACATATTTATAACTGTCACAAGCAGTCCCAAATTTATTAGTAGGCCTAAGTTATGACTCTTATGAGAAGTCACAAAATTATAAATACTATAAAGAGTCACAAATTTTTGCCTAATACTAAATCTGTGACTGCTATCGACAGTCATGAATTTATAACTGCTCATAAAAGTCACAAATTTTGACCTAAGTCTTAATTTGTAACTTCTATTGAGAGTCATAAATTTTTAAGTGCTCACAGTAGTCATAAATTTTAATGTAAGACATAATTTATAACTCCTCCTAGCAGTCACAAAATTTTAGACATACTTTAATTTCCCTTTTCTCTCCTCTCTCTCTCTCTCTCTCTTCTCACAACTCCCGCCCTTCTCTCTTTCATTTCACTGATGCGAAAAGGTTGTGAAGAACCTCGTTGTGAGTTTTTAGGTTTGTTAGATTTCGTTATTTATGCTTTCGCCATTTAGGTATGTCTGATTTCCAGCAGTCACCGTTATTTAGGCTTTCACCGTTTAGGTTTGTTTGATTTCACAACTTAAAATTTAGGTTTTATGTTTGATTTCCAGCGGTCACAAATTATGTTTTCAATTGGTTCGATTTCCCAATGAATTAGTTAAGTTACAATCCACGAATTGGTCAAAGTCGTAAGTAAGTTTTATTTTACAATCCATGGATTGATCAAATTCATTGTAACTTAATAATCCACGAATTGTTAAGTTACAATGAATCAGTTTCTAAGTAATTTCGGGTATTTCTTCTACTTTTAATAGCTAGATCTCTTCAATGCTACTTCTTCTACTTTTTATAGCTAGATCTGGAATGATATAGACTTTGCATTTTAACTGAAGAAATATAATTCTCTTTAAAGAAAAACTGGATCGAATTAATCCACTAAATATGGAGATTGCCCCGCTGTGTACGAAGTAAGTGAATCTCAATGTTGTTGATCCATCGATAGTTGTATTTTTATATCTTTATTATTGTTCTATATGAATATTATGTTGTTATAACACGAAATAATAGAAGGCATGCGTTATCTTCAATATTAGTAGACATAATATTAAACTTAATATGAATTATGATTTGAGTGAAGGCTCCAATTTTCTCTGGTGGTATCTTATATAATTCTTCATAGTATAAATTTTGACAGTTCGATTCAAAACTTCTCATTTCTTATAACTACATTTATTTTAGTGTAAGACCCCTATTTGCTTGCTATTGGTTTTGGGGGATACATGATGATTTCAGGTATGGAAAGAGATTTTTTAAGGGAATGAGCAGGACTACAATCTATGTGGTGGTCAATCGGTGGAGATTTTAATTTGGTTCATTGTGTGTCCAAATAAGTAAATTAGAATAGATTTTAATGTGGTTCGTTTAGTCACCACCTTCCTGTGACCAACTGTATTTGGCATATTATTTAATCTTAGAATAATGAATGTGGTATGTGATATTATGATATATAATTACATTTGCACTCTTATGTTAGCATTTAGGTTCTTATACATTATTAGAGATAGTCTGATTTATCTTTTAATAATACTATTGATTGATATGTTTAAAGATATGATCAAAAGCTTCTTACACGCCATTTTCCAGAGATGATTTTCAGGGATAATTAGTTGGTTCTTAAGCACACATGTATTGATCTTTTTGCAAGTGTGTAATTAGTTCCAATATTTATATATTGATATTTTTGAGAACACACTATATATATGACTTACTTGAGTCTATATATAGTAGTTCCAACTAGTTTGGATATCAAGACAAAGTAGGTTAGTTTTTATGAGTTGCTCTATCTCTCAAAGGTTCAAGTAGGAATGAAGAAATCTAGTCCAAGAAATCCTCAAAATCAACCTAAAGGGAAGTTAATTCTACCTTATAACAACTACAGTACACCTACATTGCATATTATTGCGTTCCTATATGCATATGTTGTTTTAAACACTTTAACTAGATTTTCTAACCAAGTTAATTCCTTTATAACATTTTAAAAACATTTTTGGAATTATTAAAATTTGGTTTTAAAAAATGTTAGGGTTAAAAGTTGCAATTTGCAAAATGTTTTTATTCATTAAAAGTTGTGATGGGTAAGATCTCAAAGCGGAAGAGAATTCAAGGGGAGAATTTAGAATATCTTTTACACGCATTTTTCAGCATGTAACAACTGAACACTTGTTGGCACCTTAACGGATGATTTTGTGTTTTCTCTAAGACACGTACTTTATATGCAATCTCAGCCCTTGGATGAACCTAATCGTTGATCTGCATGCGCTTGAAATCAATCCATGTACAACCAATTTTAACCAATCACCGTGAGCTATTCCCACTGCATAAATTGAACCGTTAGATTGGAAGTCAACCGATCAAGATTGATCTCATCCATAGAGTTTCCTCTAAGGTTCGAGATCCTTCCTCAGCGACTATATAAACCCTTCAAGTCTCAGTCATTTGAGACTTTTGGCCTTCATCCAAATAGAGATAAATAGAGAGAGTATAGAGATGAGAGAGAAGGGAGAAAAGAGAGGAAAAGAAATAGATCAGGAGAGAGAGAGAGAGAGAGAGAGAGAGAGAGAGAGAGAGAGAGAGAGAGAGAGAGAAGAAACCCTAATCTTCGAAGCTCAACCTCTCAGTATTTTCCCTTAATCCCAACAGTAAAACCTTCATAGTTTCATACACAAGAAAAACTAAACCTTGATAGTTAGATCCATTTAGGGTTTCTGTGAGTTTGGTGTTGGATTTGTTTGACGATTGAAGACCTCTTCAAGTCTTAGTTTCTCTCAGAACTCATCTCTAAGAGAATATTGAGTTTCATTATTGAAACTTGAGTTTTTCTAAAAGAGAAAATCACAAGTTTATATTTTTATTCTCTTTTTTATATTTTGTTGTAGATCCTTTCTGTTTCAAGAGATTTTGAAAAGGAAACTTATGTATTTCAAGGTTATATCAGATCTCTAAAACGTTTGTGTTTCTTACTTTATATTTCACAATTTGTGAAATAAATGTGTATAAAAAAAAAATAGAAACACATAGGACCTTGGCTAGTTTTAAAAGAAATGTTGTTTTTCAAATCTGATCTTGAGAAGAAGTTATTTGTCAAAATAAGTTGAATCAATATCTGCATGTCATATAGAACATCTTGATTTATAGAAATTTTTCTGTATATATATCTTGAGAGGGTGAGCTGCATAAATCTGCATTTAGTGCACATCATAAACACTTTCACATACACGAACACTTAGTCATGGTATTTATGTTTGAGAAACTTGGAAATTGAAAGAGTTGTTGGAATGAGAAATCAAGGAAAAGGAGATCAAGGAAAAGGAAAAGAAGCAACAAGAGAAGATCAGTTCTAGTCAGAAAACCTTTTTAGTGGAGTAGCTTATGTAATTATAACTCTGAACTTAGATTTAGGATCTTTGTGTGCTTGCTTAAGTGTTGTAAGTTGAATCTTTATTTTAGTGGATTTTTGGTTTATGCCATAGAGGTCAATGTGGATGTTTACCTTGATTAAGGATGTTACCATGTTAAATACTTGTGTTCGGGTGTTCTTAATTTATGTTGTGATTAGTACTGCATGTTAAACTTAGAATATGGTTTTTAATTTCTAAAACCAAGGGTAATCAACTACCAAATCTAGACTACATATTCAGAAAATAATGTTAAACACATCTTGTGTTAATAATCGAAAAGGGTTTTGTCCAAAAAGTTTATTCGGAGTTTACTCAACTTATAACATTTTATTATTAATCTACTACACAGTTTTTTCAAGTGGTATCAGGGCAGGACCATCTTTTATGATCCTTAAACTTTAGAATTTGTTTTCGAAATTTCTTTCAAAAAGTTTTAAATATTGAAGAAATATTTGAGAGGTTAGGTAACTTTTCTAATCCACCACTCTTTGATGGAAACAAGTTTTCATGCTGGAAAGTACGAATGGTTTATTTCATTCAAGGAACCCTTGGTGATGATGGCTGGGACATGATTGAAAATGGTTATGAACATCCTACTAAGGCTATATCTGAAACTGATCCAACACGAATTCAGAAATTTCTTATTGAATTTACTACGGCAGAGAAAAAGAAGTCCCGTCAATTAGTAACACTACTGTAGTGTTACTATAATAGTTACTAACACTAAAAAAGTGTTAGAAAAAAGTGTGGGGAAACAAATTACTAACACTTTTTACTGTTACTAAATTATGTGTTACTAACACTATTTTATCGTTACTAAAGTGTTACTAAATTCTGTGTTACTAACACTTTATACTGTTATTAAAGTGTTACTAATTTCGTAACACGTTCCTAACACAATTTTTGTAACACATTTAGTAACAGTATAGGTTCATTACTAATATTAAAAAATTAAAAAAAATTATATATATATATATATATATATATATATATATATATATATATATATATATATATATATATATTCACACACACACACACATACACTAGGGTGTACAATATAAAAAAATGTTAACATAATGACAACAAAATAATTGTCGATCTGATTTAATTTCAATATGAATAAGTTACATTTAAAAAAAAGGACAAAATTTCCTTTATTTATAGTACTATCCACCTATTTAAGGTATAAAAAATATTTCAACAATACAAATAGTCCGCAATAACAACACTAATACACATCCAGGCAATAACCTCAATAAAAATTAATAGCCCAAATTCCATTAATAAAAAATTCATCTCAATACATATGAAATTCCTCTCAATACACGAGAAAATTCGGAAAATCTAAGAATTGTTCATCTCAATACATCTAAGAATTATCATCATAAAGATGAATTAGAATCAAGTACATAGGTAGGTTATAGTCAATTCAAAAATTTAACTTGAACTAATACCACATTCACTCAAGGCGATGCCTTGTTATGTGGTTTGACATAGGATGCCTTGTTCCCTGATTCTGTTTTCCCTATTTGTTTTGCTTGTCGATCTATCACAAGCTCTAATAGCACCACACCAAAGTTGTATGCGTCTATTTATTCTGTGCCTTTCTAATTCAGGTACATTCTGCAATGACACAATCAAGTAGTGAGATAATGGGTATATTACTAGAAATTTCATGAATTATTGCACCAATTGAAAATAACTATACTATTACTTTTGTAAGATGGAGAAGAATAAAACAATCATTCTATTTCTTCCATTTACAATATCTTCCCTTTGTGTTGATGATGAAGAACAATTATAGTGGAAAAGAATGGGTATCTACAACTGTCCCTTTGGTAATCATTTTCATAATTTAAGGAATTTTGGATTATATGCATAATAGAGTATGAACAATAATCAAATAATCAATGTAGCCAACCAAAGATGGTCCATGAAACTAGGCCTGTCAGGATCATAAAAAGTGTTTTCTAATAGGCCAAAATGAAAATTTTAACCTTCAAGTTCCATATATGTCTTGTTCTTCAAGAGGCGATTGACAAATGTATAAGATGGAATAGGAATGATTTCAAATTTGCATTTTACAGATTAGTTTAATAAATGATTTGGCAGAAAAAATTATAGTGTTGCCTATAAAGTTCTATGAGGTCTTTATATACCTGGTGCTGTATAGCAAGAAGATGCAGATTCTGATGCTAAGGATGACAAAAATGCACTGCCTCTTATGATCTGATCAAGAGAAAAATCCGTGAGCTTCAGTAGAAAATCCTCATCAAGAAGGGCATTATTGAATTTGACATTATTATGAAGTAAGTGTGGACTATAGTCCTTGTGAAAATATGAAATCCCTTGAGAAACTCCAATGGCAATCCTCAACCTAACACTCCATGGAAAGTTAATATCCGCCCTACCAATAAAACCCCCAAGGCTCTCTTTCTGTAAGCATTCATGAATAAAAATATCGTTAGAATTAATAACTAGAACACGAGACACTAATAAAATCATAGTCAACATTTGATTGGTTTCATGATTAACTCAGGGGTCTCTACAAAAAAACATTATTTGTATATCTTATTTCAGCACTTCAATTATTATCAGTTTATGTCTGTGATAGAGATTTTATTCTTTTTTTTAAGTTTAAATTCAATACATGATATGTCTAATTTTACGTCAACATTGAATTTAGTTTAGCATCAAACTTTATTGATGACTTCTGTAACTTATAAAGGTTTTTGGCACTCCCCCAAACTATATGTGCCCTCTTGCAGATAATCCCTATCACTATAAATTTGATCTATGGTACCTTAAAAAGAAAACCATAATTACTATACATACGTTCACATCATTATGACACTATTATTTGGAACATACATTCTTATTTTATTTTACTTTATTTTTAGGTTGCTATATGTTTGAGATTGTTGCACATCAACCAACATTTAGAGCTCCTGTAATTGACAACTTTTATCCCCAAATGTAGAATCTTTAATTTTGAATAAGTTCCAAGTGCAAAGGAAGAAACATTGTACCTATATATTGTGAAAATAAAGTCTCCAATCATAAGCAACCATATACATATCCTTCCCCTCATAGTCGATTCGTGTCAGATTCTCAATTAGCACAGCCCACTTAAAGTATCCAGGAGTAACATAGTCCGTTGCAACTAGTCCCGGAACTTCACGCACTCGAATGCCCTGTGGGTCAATCCAAATTTAAGTTTGGCTAAAATGTAAATGCTTATACATAAAATGTAACAAAATATGAGATATTATCAAGATCATCATATGAATCAAGGTTAGATTAAAAAAAAATGCGGGTGTTATAAATGATAAGAATACTTACAGGCACCTAAGATTCATCCTTTTGAAGGTTTCCACGGTTCTGATGGTGAGTTATGTGGTTGATTCTCCTGTAAAATTGACAAAGTTCATATTTCAATAAACTCAATTGACGAAAAAAGAAATATAAAAGAAGAGGAATTTCAAAGAACATTCCCAGCCGTGGTAGGGCACAAGAATTGAAGAATATAAGAAATGGACCACAATATTGTTCAGGTTGGCAATGTTAGAAAAGCTTCCATGTCCACTATTGAATTTTAATAGAAACAAACACAAGATAGGTGGAATCAAACAAATGGTTGATTATGTGTAACTGAATTTAATGTCCAAGAAAGGAGTGTGAATTATTACCAATCTTGGACAAGAATAAAAAATGCCCAAAACATTGTGCCCTATTGAAGTAAATGTCCAATGCAATGAAAGCAGAGACAACAATGAGATCCATCAAGACATAGCTAAGTGAGTGCCATGGATTCTTGTCCCAATAATGTTTGGGGATGGAGGCACTGATATCAACCACCCTAAACGGGGAGTAGCACTTTGGTCGATGTCACCTTCACCGACAATCTTTTCAACAGCATGAAATGAGATACCACTCTGTGCGGATCTCATTCTTAAAATAAATACATGACCATAAAAAATAATCAATATATGTGTCCAAAATAAGTCAATAAACTAAATCAAGAAATATTCATTAAGGACCAATGACATAACCAAAATTGACTAAATAATACCCTTCAAGTACTTCAAGAATATTCTTATGAAATATTCTATTATTCTAATAAAATCACTAAAATAAATATATTATATTACAATTTAATCATCAATTTGGAAACCAATTGTACGCACTATCCCTTCATTTCAGGTTTGTTTTCTTGTAAGTCTATTTTCTACTGAGCAGTACTCGTCAATCCCCTTTTTTCAATCAGAAACAGAAAAAATTATATTAAAGATAATAGAGATTAGGTAGAAATGAAGCCCAGTGGGTTCTTCTATTTTTGTGTTAATTGCGTTGGGTTCTTTTAGGAATCCTTGTCCTCTTAGACTAAGGAATATCTTGTGATGGATAAATTCCATTGAAAATGATAAGGGTATAAATTCTATCAAAAACTAGCAGTTATATTGTATTACTTTAACAGTTTAGAGTATAAATGTCTTCTAATTTTTTAGTAAGATGTCATATAAATCAACAACATTCTAGAAAAAGAAACTGAAATAAAAAGAGAAATAAAAAATTCACATACAGGAATTTGGTACTCTGATTCAGAGATTCTGTGTCCCCCTCTAATAGCAAAGTGAGCACAGCCTGGATACTTTCCCTTTCTTGAATTCAAATCAAGGTATAAGTACCCCAGGTCACCCTGGATCATTTATAATATGTTAAAAAGAAAATAAAATAGATGTTAGAGAAGACTACTACAAAATCAAAGCTATTCAGAGAAATCTAATGAAATTTACTATTAACAAAATTAAGCACAACTAGAGCTAGTATTGGCACCATCATGAAGTTACAATAATCAATATCAATGTCAATAAGTACAAAGTATAATGTTGGTAGTACCTACTGGAAAGGGAAACCCCAAGATTGAACAAAACTGACGCAAAAAATATAGGGGGAAAAGGATAGGAAGCTACAGTTTTATAAACCATTCCTTAAAGCTAGCAATTAAAAAAATAGTTCTGCTAAGAAGCATTACTTCTTAAGTTTTGAGAAAGTACTCAAATCTGACCACTAGTAACTCATTTCCCTCATCACTTCTCAAATGACGTATGACAAACCAAATTCGAGTTGATCACGGGTACCTTTATCACCAGCGATACATCATTTCAACCATTAGTTCATAGCTTTCAACAGAGACACAATGAAGTATTGCAAAATGTAACCTAGGAAAGCTTTCATGTTCCCAATTCATCAAATTACTGTCATTGCAGTTAATTCTATGTATTTAGATGCTAATCAACTGGCTACCAAAAATTAAAAGAATTATCAGTAGAAAAGATTTTTACACATATTTTCTCAGCTACCAAAAATTTAGTTACATAATATAAACATTATTTCTCATAATGCAATACAAAAGTCCCCTAAATTACAATTCTAGGAAAACCTCAGCATCTAAATAAACACAGACAAATAATTTATGGTAAATGAATAAGAAAATAATTTAATAGAGATGTTTATACCTCAATGCAGTGCTTGATTGCAACACCGGCTAGGGTATCAATATAAGTAGCACCACCACCAGGAGAACATGCAGAAGACTCAATGATGATTCAAAATAGAAATCCTCCATTATTTCGCCTCTCTCTCGATAAAAACCCTAAATCAAAACCAACATTGTTTATGTGTGAGAAACTGAGAAATATGAGGGTAAAATATATGAAAGGAAACACTCGTGGATCTGGTCGGAATATCGTGAAAGGATGTGGAATAGGGATTGAGTGAACGAATTATGTGGTAGAGGAAAGGGGCAGAAATTAGGAAGAGGCGTTTTGGGATTCTCATTAGGAGATAAGTCTCTGCTTCTATTTTGTGAGTTGTATTGTTAAAATTGATTTTCTATTTATTATTTGACAGGATAAAGCTCATTAATAACACATATGTTAATTTACTAACGGTAAATTATTGTTAGTAATTGTAACATTGTAATAGTGTTAGTAATTAATAAATTTGTGTGTTACTAAAATGGCGTTTTGGTGTAGTGAAAGGCAAGAATTCCATCTTTATGTCCATTAATGAACACGAATTTAAAAGAATATTCATATGTTTAACTTTTAAAGAGGCATGTGACACTCTTGTCATTTCTCACGAAGGTGATGAAAGAGTTAAGGCAGGAAAAACTCAAATGCTTATCCAGCAATACAACAACCTGATAATGGGTGACAATGAATCCTTTGATGATTTTTACATTAAGTTAACTGATATTTTCATAAAACTTCATGCAAATGGTATAACCTATAGTAGAAACGAAATTGTTCAAAAGATTCTTAGGTCATTGCCTTCTAAATTTGACAATAAGAGACATGCCATTGAAGAAATGGACGATCCTAGTATGACTCCTGAATTGCTTAGTAGTAAACTAAGAACTGTAAAGTTGGAGTTAGATTTCAAGAAGCAACTGAACAGACAGAACAATAAACCCTCTAGTTCTAATGTTGTGTTTTCATCTAAAATGCAAGTTCCTATAAGCACTTTGAACTTTGACACTGACTGTAATGATGACTGTTATTTAGATGACCTTGACAATCAAATAGCTCTTATGAGAAAGCATTTCAAAATGATTCTTAATTTTAAAAATGTTGTAGCCTTTAAACATGGCAAGTTAAATTATCAAGGAAATCAAAATCGCAGACCTCATGACAGAGAGCATGCCAAACACTCACATGATAAAAGCATAACCTATGACAATAATCGACCTAAAATAGAACTGAAAGATGTGAAATGTCATAGATGTAGTAAAATGGGACAGTATGCCAGTAAATGCCCAACTAATTTTAGCAAGATTAACAAGGCTAATATGTGTAAAACATGGGATGACTCTAGTGATTCTGATGAATATGAAACAGAGTCAACCCCGAATGATGAGTATTGCATGTCTTTCTTTGCCAAGATTATATATAATGATGATGATGCATACTTACCTACTCATGAATCTGTGATGCATGTTGATGTTGATGTTAATACTGGTCATATTATTGGTGAAAGTAATCTAAGTGTGAGTCAAAGAGTTAATATTTCCAACGAACTGAATGTGTGTGCGAGTACAAGAGAATCAAGTAATGCTTTAGGGGACACTTCACACGAGAAACTTAGCAAGTCTGATGATGATTTGCCTGATTTACATGAGTTATACACAAAAATGGTTAAGAAGAGTGCTTGCCTTGAAAAAAAGATAAAATCATTAACTGAGCCTATCGATTTACTTAACCAGGCCATTAGGAAGAATACTAAAGATTATATTGCCCAGTGTGTTGCCCATGAGACTGAGATTGAAGAATTTGCCTTAAAAATAAAAGATTTGTCTAAGAAAAATCATGAGTTTGAACAAAAATATAAGGCAACCCTTACTGGACTAGAAGAGTTTAAGCAAAAGGTCTCAAATGTTTTTAAAAAATGTCAACACTTTGAAACCCAAGTAAAATCTTATAAGGAAATTGTTGTTGGAAGCATATTTAACTCTGAAGATAAGTCTGGCCTAGGTTTTGGAGAAATAGTGAACACCAGTAAGACCGAAGTTTCTAGTGAAAATGTTACTTTTATCAAACAAGGCCAAACTTGTCATACTATTCAAAAAGTGGAATCTAGTCTAAATGTCTCTAAAACAAAACATGATTAGTACAATCAAAAGTCTAATTAAAATGATTAAACCAAATATGTTTGTCCACTAGTTAGAGACCAAAGACAAAAACTCAAGACCAATGACAATTGGACGACTATACCAAATAGAGCCAAACCCGTCTTTAAAGACTTTAGTAATAAAGTTAAGACCTACACCCATGAGTACTGTTATTACTACATGATGTTTTTGGCCACACTCTTGAAGAATGTTTCAAAAAAGGATATATACACCAATATACCTTAACTTTAACTATTCTAGAAAAGGAGGAAATACTTATGTTCTCCCTAGACGGGCCACAAACAACTCTAACTATAAAAAGAAAAAGGGAGGGTCCAAGACTAAGAAAAAATCATTTAGAAAGGCCCAAAAAACCTTTTCTAAATCAAAAGGCCGCAAAACGATCAAAACTCGGCCTATTTGGATTAGAAAAGATGATCTATTACCCCAGCTTAAGTGCAATATTTTCATTTCTGCTTTAAAGACACAACACACTTCAACTGGATGGTATATAGACTCCAGATGTTCTAAACATATGACTGGGGATGAAACCAAATTGAAAAACAAGACAGACTTCCTCGGAGGCAGTGTTATGTTTGGAGATGGTGTTTTATCTCAGATCATAGGTAAGGGAACATTAAGTGAGGATAGGCTTCCTGATCTAAATAATGTTCTTTTAGTTAAAGGCCTCAAAGCTAATCTCTTAAGTATATCTTAATTCTGTGATTCCAATCATACAGTTACTTTTTTAAAAACTGATTGTAAAATTATTGATACAAAAGGAAACTGTATATTAACAGGAAATAGAACTCGGGAAAAGTGTTACATAGTAATTCCTAAGTCTGAGTCTTGCCATGTTGCCATATTAGAGGATTCTGACCTTTGGCACAATAGATTGGGACATACGAATTTTGATAATCTTAGAAGATTAAGCTCCAAAGAAATAGTTAGAGGTTTACCTAATATCAAAAATTCTTTCAATCTGGTATGTGGACCATGTCAGGAAGGGAAAATAAGTAAATCCCCTCATAAGAAAGTTAAGGACGTCTGGACCATAAAACCTTTAGAACTTATCCATATGGACCTCATGGGTTCCTCAAGTACTGTTATTTTATGTGGAAATAGTTATATTCTAGTTATAGTAGACAACTATACGTGATATACTTGGTTTACATTTATGAAACAAAAATCAGATACCTTTGGTGAATTCTTGAAAATTCTTTTGAAAATAGAGAACGAGAAGGATGCCCATGTGTGTCGTATTAGGAGTGACACAGGTGGAGAGTTTAAAGACTCTAGTGTTACTGAATATTACGTAGCCAATGGCTATAAACACTAGTTTAGTACACTTAAACACCCCAGCAAAATGGCATCGCTAAACATATGAATAGAACATTACAAGAGATGGCTAGGGTTACGTTACACGCTAAAAGTCTTCTTACATATTTTTGGGTAGAAGAAAATCGAGTGTTATACCATTAATCATGTATACCTTAGGAAAAATTCCAAACTAACCCTTTATGAACTTTGGTTCCACAAAAATCCAAACTTAAAACATTTTAAAACCTTTGAGAGTATTTGTTATGTTTGTAACGACAGAAAACAACTTCCAAAATTTGATACCCAATGAGAGAAGGGAATATTTCTTAGTTATTCTCAAAATAGTAGGGCTTTTCGTGTTTTCAACTATCGAACCAAAACCTTTATGGAATCATTTAATGTAATTGTAGATGATACTAGTGTAAGGACTAGTGTCTGTCAATCAGTTCCACCTGTTGAAGCTGAACCAAATTTTACAATTGGACCCTAACAAAATACTGATTTACTGCCACCCGAGAATCCTTCTGTACCCACTTAGGTTTCTAAAGACCGTCCAATTGAAACTGTAATTGGTAATCCTTCTAATACTGTTAGAATAAGATCCCAACTCCGAAATGTGGCACAATTTACATGTTTTGTTTACCTTGAGGAACCAAAAAATGTAAATGATGCACTGTTTGACACATTCTGGATTAATGTTATTCAAGAAGAGATTGTCCTGTTTCAGAGTCACGATGTGTGGTATCTTGTTCTCAGGCCAAAAGATTTAAAGGTTATCGGCACTCGATGGATTTTTAAAAACAAAACAGATGAAAATGGGGAGGTCATCAGAAATAAAGCTAGGTTAGTAGAACAAGGTTACTCCCAGATAGAGGGAATTGACTTCAGCGAAACTTTTGTGCCTATTACTCGTCTTGAGTCAGTTCGTATCCTCCTTGCCATATCATGTCACTTTAAATTCAAATTATTCCAAATGGATGTTAAGTCCGCATTTTAAAATGGAATTTTGACTGAGGAGGTATACGTAGAACAACCCAAAGGGTTTGTAGATCCATCACACCCTGACTATGTCTTTAGTCTTAAGAAAGCCTTATATTGTTTTAAATAAGCTCCTAGATCATGGTACGAATGATTGTCTACATTTATATTCTCTCGTGGATTTGTCCGAGGTGGAAACGATCAAACCTTAATCGTTAAGATCAAAGACAAACATGTTTTAATAGCACAAGTGTATGTTGACGATATAATATTTGGATCCACTTGTTATAAACAAGTGAAGAACTTTTCAGATATCATGCATGCTGAATTTCAAATGTCACTTATGGGTGAACTTCAATACTTTTTAGGTCTTCAAGTAAAATAATGTAATGATGGCCTATTTATCACGCAATCCAAATATGCTGCAGAACTTGTCAAAAAATTCGGATTAGAAAACGCTAAACCTTCTAGAACCCATGAATACTTCAAAAAAACTATATAAAGATGATAATGGGAAAAATGTTGATTCTACACTATATTTAAGTATGATAGGGAGTCTCTTGTATCTTACTGCTTCTAGACCCGACATGTCTTTCGCAGTCTGTGTTTGTGCTAGATATCAAAGTAGCCCTAAGGAATCCCACTTATTATGTGTCAAGAGAATTATTAAATATGTCAAGGGCACTCTAAAATTGGGTATTTGGTATACCAAGGATACAACTAGTTCTATTGTAGGATACACTGATATTGATTGGGTAGGGTGTTCTGAAGATAGAAAGAGCACGTCTAGCACGTGTTAATATATAGGAAATAACCTAGTAGGTTGGTCGTGTAAGAAACATAATTGTATTTACCTATCTAGCCCAAAATCCAAGTACATTGCAGCTGGAAGTTGTTGTTCACAACTATTATGGATTAGACAGATGCTTAGAGATAATGGTATCACTGAAAATCAATTAATTATGTTTTGTGATAACCAAAGTGCCATAAACATTTCAAAAAACCCGGTACAGCACTCTCGAACTAAGCATATACAAATTAGACATCACTTCATTCATGATCTTCACTACACCAAAATGGTCAAATTAGCACCCTTCAACCGGCCAGCATTGTCATGGTCAATGACCGTTACAAAAAATACACATTTTTTGTCACAGTCAATTATCGTGACAGGTCCATGATGACTTTGTCAGTAAAATGAACCCTCCCTCTTCTTTTTTCCCACCGTTTTCTATTCCCTCCATTTCTCTCTCTATCTCTAAGCGACTGCACTCTCTCTCTCTCTCTCTCTCTCTCTCTCTCTCTCTCTCTCTCTCTCTCTATATATATATATATATATATGATTTTGGTACGTTTTCTCTCTCTATTTCTCTTCCATTTGTATATATGTGTGTGTATATGTGCGTGTGTGTGTATGTGTGGTGGGGGAGGGATGGGGGTGGGGGTGGGGGCGTGTATATGCATGTGTGTGTGTGTGTATGCGCGCGCGTGTGTGTATATATATGCATGTGTCTATATATGTGCATGTGTGTGTATATGTGTGTGTGTGCATGTGTGCGTGTGTGTGGTGGGCAGGGGAGGGGCTGGGGGTGGGGTGGGGATGTGTGTGTGGGTGTGTGGGTGTGTGGGTGTGGGTGTGTGTGTGTGTATATATATGTGTGTGTTTGTGTGTGTGTGTGTGTGTGTGTGCGTGTGGGGGGGGAGGAGTGGGGAGAGGGGGGGGAGGGGCAGGGGAAATGGGCCGGGGGGTGGGGCTTGTTATTTTTTTTTAATTAAATTTTGATTGGTTTATTAGATATTTCCCCTCATATGCAAGTAGTGCCCCTTGTAAAAGAATTGATTGATTAAATATTGATTGATTATTATTTTTTTTAGTAAATTAATAATTAGTGCCCCTTGCATATGCAAGTAGGATTGCCCCTCATTGTAAATTAGTAAATTAATAATTGTATACTTTAATTGTTAGTTTAATTGATGAAATGAATTAATTGAGTAGATGAATTAGAAGGAGTATTGGATTAATTATTAGTTGTTGCTATTGCAGTTGGATTATAATGGATCGATGTTCGATTGGTTAATTTTAGAAGTGGCATGACCACTGGATTATTTTTCATATGGGGGTGGGATTTTTTAACTTTTTTTTAAAATTACTTTGTATCACAAACAATATATATATGTGTGTGTGTGTGTGTGTGTGTGTGTGTGTGTGTGTATGTGTGTGTGTGTGTGTCTGTGTCTGTGTCTGCGTGTGCGTGTGTGGGGAGGGAAGTGGTAGTGGGGGGGAGGGGGGAGGGGGCAGGGGTGGGCGGGGGTGGGGCTATGTGTGTGTGTGTGTGTGTATATGGGCATTTCATACAAGACTCTCACTTTCTTTCAAGCGAGCGCAAAAGATAAAAACCTCGTTGAAGCTGAAATAACTTACTATGGTATAATTCGAAAAATATTTGAATTGGATTATATAAGCTTCAAAGAGGTTGTATTTTAATGTGACTGGGTAAGAATTGAGGATAAAAATTCTTGTAAAGTTGATCCTGGCACCAATTTGATCATGGTTGACTTGTCCAAATTGAAGAGCAGCAACCACGTGAGCGATGAGCCATTTGGTTGTGCATTTCGAAAGGTCAACCAAGTGTTTTACTCGTAGTATATCAACAACGAGCCGTGGTCAATTGTCCTACATGCGCCAAAGCATCTAAATAGTTGTGTGGATGACTTGGCTGCTCCTACTAAATATCAATCCATTTTTTATGATTACCCGAATTTGAAACAATTTTTTATTTTGTAATAAATATTCCAATTTGTACTTTATCAATCCATTTTTAATGCTTTTAATTGATTTGCACTTTATCATTTTCACTCTTATGTAGTGTGCGTGTGTGTGGGCAGTAGGGGTGGGGTGGGGATGTTTCGGATTTTTAGACATTGTACATATTATGAGTTAGATGCTGTTGTTTGGAAATTCAGAATTGATGTGTTAAACAGTAATAATTCATTTGGATTTGTTGTAATTGTACATATTTGCGTGTCTTCTTCTAATACATTTGGATTTGTACTAATAACAACATTTTTTACATAAAATGTCTCCTTCAGGTTGTAATACCCCGTATTTTTGGCGATATTTATTTTTGGGATTAATTAATTATATGAGAATTAATTGGGAATTAATCCGGATAAAATACTAGCGAGATGTGAGTTGGTATTTGACTATATTGAGTATATATGATGATATATGAATATTGAATTATGAAATTTGTCGTGAGATTGATATACGGCAATTTAGACATTTTATGGGGACGCGTGTGATAGTCGCGTCGGGATATAATTATTTTAATCATAAAAGTGAATTTAAATTCTATTAACCGTATGGTCATTTTGAGGGCACCAACGCGTTCGGAAGGGTCGAGATAGTCAAAAAACACTAGCTGGGGGTTTAGTTTGGGTCCCGGGGTATTTTTAGGCCATACCGGCAACATAAAGGGTATTTTGGTAATTTTGTATTTTTGGGAATTAAAAGTGACGAAAATTAGTAAATTATATATGATTCAGGAAACCAGCCACTAAACCCACTACCAACCATATTGACCCATAAGGCTACGAGGAGTTTTAGAATTAGGTTTTCTAAGTTCCCAAAACAAACCCTAGCCACCATAGCCATTGGAGAAGAAAAAGCTTGGAGAGAGAGATAGAAGGGAATTCTGGAGGAAGAGAGAGGGAAATTCTTCAAATCGTCATCAAAAACTGAGATTGAATCAAGGCAAGTGATTTAATTCCGTTTAATTCAGAGAATGTTTCTTCCATGTTAGATAATTCTAAGATTTACAATTGCTCTTGAAAGTTAATGAAAAACCCATGAGTTTGGAATTAGAATACTATATTTTGAGGAAAGTATTGCATGTAGAATCGTATTTAGAGGACTAATCTAATGTTGATATATCATGCAAGAAACAAAAACGGATTTAAGTGGATAAATTAAAGACTTAAAATTCTAGGGTTTATGTTCCTGAAAATTTGGGGAAAAGTGAAGAGACTTGATGATTTAATGATGTTTAGGATGAATTGATTCCTTAAAACACGTTAGTATGTGACCTTAGTATGTTTAGGATTGATTAGTGACCTTAAAACATTGTTGGGACGAATTTTAGAGGAGATTTGAGGAGTAGAAATTGGTGAAAAACGAAAATCGGAATTCTGGGCACGAAACTGGTCGTTCGTTAGAAGGCCTCCCCGGGTCGTTCGAACGAGCTCGTTCGAACGAGCTTCTAACGAGTTGACCAGTTGCTTCTAACGAAGGGGAATTTCATTCGATACCTTCGTTCGAACGAGATGTCGTTAGAAGGCACAGTTCGTTCGAACGAACTGTCTCGTTCGAATAGCCTCGTTCGAACGAGACTTCTAACGAGCTGGCAGTTTAGGCCTTTTTGGCCTGTTTTGATTTTGGGAGTCCCGTAAACTTGTTCGAGGATAGAGATAACATTCCTTTGATGATGTATTGGTATACTTGGGACATTTGGGATATAATGAAGTAAATTATAATTGTGGAACGAATCAAATAGACACTTGAGTCGAGACGTGAGTGCCTACTACGACGTGAGAATAAATTATGGCATGTATGATTATGAACCGGGATTATATAAATTGTATAAATTATAGGTTGGTACGAGAAGGCGATAAGTACTACAATTAAACTACGGTGATTACTGAGATGCGTGTTTACTTAGTATTGATATATGATATGTGTGTATGACATACCTACCATACTTGCTATCACGGGAGGTTTGCGTTCGCTTAGGGCCCTATAATCCTTGTGTTGCCCGGATTTAGACTGGTTACCTCGATGAACATAGGTCAGAGAAGGACTTATTGGGATGTTAATAAGTCTGCTGATCGTGGGAGCGCAGGTATGTGCGTGACCCATGTGATGTGACTGTGTTCGCCTCCATTATTTGTGATGTTGTTATCTGTGAACTATTCCTGAGAGATTCGAAATATGTGATCCTTATGTACGTGATGTACTAGGATGGACAGCAGAGTATGTGTGCACCGAAGCTTAGTCTCGGGGTGCTTATATTGTATATTTATGTTGTGGAAAATATACACTTTATTATTGGAACTTTCATATGGTATGGTGTGTATAAATTTGGAAAATATAAAAAGGGATAATCTATAATGAGTTGTGTTGCCTTTATGGGAGAAACTGAATTTACGTTAAGCCCTATTTAAATGAGATCGTTATAATGTAAATGGGGACCGAGTAATAAGAGTAGAACGTATGACAGTCTAGCTAGATATGATGTCACTTAGCTAGGGATTAGCGTCATTTTAGATGGGTACTTACGTTAGGAGTGCACATTTAGTCGAGAGGTGAGAATTTCATGTGAGTGCACGTCCTAACATGTACTTTGCATTTAATGTTTTAAATGTTTTAAAGCACTTGCAGGTTTTTAAAATATCTCCACATTCGGGCTCTGGCCCGTTTGCTTTCAAATCTATTTTCTTGTAAAACCATTTCTAGGTGCCCATCCACAAGGACACCAGGCATAGGATTCTCATTCCGATGACGAGTTGTAGCTGTTTGGGGAAGTTACAGGGATTTGCTTTTAGACGCTTCTATCATTTGGATTCCATGTTCAGTATTCTTCAGTTGTAGGGAATGTTTCCCAAATTCCATTAGAGATACATTTCCATTTCAGTTTTTCAGACTTTGGCATGTATTAATTCAGTATTCAGTATTTCGTTACTTATTTCAGTTGTGGGATTTGTTGTGAGGAGTTTTCCTCCGGATTTATTTATATCATGTGATGGTTATTCTATTATTTCGTTATGGTGAATGGTGATATTATTCTTGCATTAAATCTTTTACTGCATGTTAATCAGACTTTAATTAAAATTTGATAACTTACTTTTTAAATACTAGGTGGTTAGTAATAATAAAAATGTTTTCGACAGTGATGCTATTAACTGATCCAACTTGGCATTTTGATTTAATTTAATAAAGGAGTAGCTACCCGGTATTTAATTAGTCGGGGTGTCACAGGTGGTATCAGAGCATCAGGTTCTAGTGTCCTTTAGGATCTATACGGCTATTATGTTTCCGCTAAGTTTTCTTTGATATAGCGCCCTATATATTAGGATTGTTGTACTCTTTTTGTGTATGCTTCATTCTTCTGCTATTTTAAGTTTATAAACAGTGAACTTATGAACTTTATTCTTATTTCAGATGCCTCCACGATGTGCACGACGAGTTCCCAGGGATGCAACGCTCGAACCCCAGCCCGTTCCAGTTCAGGGCATGATGAATGCCGCTGAGGTTACAGCCATTGTAGCCCAAGCGGTAAATGCCGCAATTGCCGTAGTTCAACAGGCACCACCTCAGGCACCGGTTGCCGCGCCAGTACAGACAAATGCATTCCCGTCTGCTTGGCAACATGTACGTGATGCTTTTTAGAAAGCGCATCCGCCATAGTTTGCAGGTAGCTCAGATGTGGTAGTCTCGAGCCAGTGGAGGAAGGATATGCAGAGGCACTTGAGGATGTATGAGTGCACGGACATTCAGAAGCAGGTGCTAGCTACTTTCAAGCTAGTTGGATTGCACTGCAGTGGTGGGAGTCTATTACCACCGTGGAGGAGAGGGATACTCTCACTATTCAAGACTTTTGGGTGCGGTTCGACCGCAAGTACTTTCCGTCAGCTATTCACACGGAAATGAGGAGGAAACTGATGAATCTGAAGCAAGAGGGTAAGACCGTGGCCGAGTATGAGGCCGAGTTCACGAATCTATTGAATATCGTTCCGGATGAGATACCAACAGAAAAGAAGAAAATTGAGAAATTCACCGACGGGTTGACATGGAGGATCCGTCAGCATCTGTTAGGGAACCTTTCGTTGGCCACTTATTCTGATGTGGTTAACGCTGCTTTGTTACACTGCAAGGATCGCCGCTTTTATATGGCTGAGGGCAAGAGATCGGGAGAGTCTAGCCATCAGGGCAGGACTGGAGGACATGGTGCCGGTGGGGCACAATCTGTTCAGGGGCAGAGACAGGGTGAGCAGGGTTCTCAGTAGGGGGATCAGAAGAGGTTTAGATCAGGGAATTACAGGCACGGACAGGGAGGTTTCCGTCAGGGCCATCAGGGTCCAAACGGCCATCAGGGCCAACCGGGTCAGAATAGGCAGCAGTTTCAGCAGGGCCAAGGGAGGAACGGTAATGGCCACCAGGGCAGGGGACAGCAGGGGCAGAGAGGAGGGAACTTCCCAGGGAAGTGTTTTGTTTGTGACAAGACTGGCCATAAACGACAGGATTGTCCTGATAGGGGCAGGGCCCCACAGCAGCAGCAGCAGCAAGGTGCTCGCCAGGAGCCGCAGAGGCCTATGTTTCCCGCCGCTCTCCCCGCACCACCACAGATGGTAGCATTGCCACCCATTCCAGCAGTCCCAGCTCAGCAGGGGCAGCTACAGTATGGACGTGTCTATAACGTCCACCAGGCTGCAGTTCCACAGGCACCGCCCACGATTGAGGGTACGTTTCCTATCCATGGGACTATGGGTCGGGTATTGTTTGATACGGGGGCTACACATTATTTTATAGCTACACATTTCGCGAAAGCCTTAGGGTTGTTAGCCACAGCGGAGAGCACAGTGACGTGTGTCGACTCACCATTGGGGAATGGGTCACTTATTTTCTTTATATGCCGGGGAGTGGTGGTATAGATTGGTGGTTTGGTATTACCTGCAGACATGTTGGTATTAGATATGCATGTTCACGATGTGATTATCGGTATGGATTGGCTCGCTGATTATAGATCCATGATTGACTGCTTCGGTGGGAGCATTGTTTTTGCCATTCCGGGGCAAGAGATGTTTGTAGTGGCGATGCCTCGCCCAGAGGGAGGCTCGACCGCTCATTTGTATTACCTAGAGGAGGATACCTCTAAAGAGGTTATGATTTCTTTAGATTCGATCCATTCGTCAGGGATTATTCGGATGTGTTTCAAGAGATACCAGGCCTACCCCCCAGTCGAGAGATAGACTTTGTTATAGACCTATTGCCAGATACGAGACCTATAGCACGCGCACCGTACCGTATGGCTCCGGCAGAGATGTGAGAGCTACGAGATCAGATAGAGCAGCTGTTGGGTCAGGGCTTTAATCACAGGAGTACCTCACCTTGGGGCGCTCCAGTTTTTTTTGTGAATAAGAGGGACGGTTCACTGAGATTGTGTGTGGACTACCGAGAGTTGAATAAGGTCACGATACGGAATAAGTATCCGTTGCCTCGAATCGATGACTTATTCGACCAGTTGAGAGGAGCTTCTTTCTTCTCGAAGATCGATTTGAGATCGGGATACCATCAGTTGCGTATCAGGGAGGAGGATGTCTCGAAGACTGCGTTCTTGTCGAGATATGGCTCTTACGAGTTTCGGGTTATGCCTTTGGTTTGACCAATGCTCCAGCAGTGTTTATGGACTTGATGAACAGAGAGTTCAGGGATTTCCTAGATCAGTTTGTCATTGTCTTCATAGATGATATTCTGGTTTACTCCCAGACAGAGGAGGAGCACGCCGAACATTTGAGGCAAGTTTTGCAGACACTACGTCAGAACGAGTTGTATGCAAAGTATGAGAAATACGGGTTTTGGCTGAAGGAGGTCCAGTTTTTGGGACATATTATTTCCGACCGGGGAATATGTGTTGATCCGGGGAAGGTATCCGCGGTGAGGGAGTGGGGACAGCCCACGACACCAACGGAGATTCGTAGTTTCTTGGGTCTAGAAGGATACTACAGTAGGTTTATTCGGGGTTTTTTGAAGATAGCGGGTCCTTTGACACATCTGACTCGTAAGGGTGTGTCGTTCATTTGGAGTGATGACTGTCAGTTGGCATTCGATGAATTGAAGGATAAATTGACCTCAGCACCTGTGTTAGCATTGTCGAGACCGGGAGTTGAGTATTTGGTTTACACCGATGCGTCTTTGCAAGGATTTGTAGGTGTATTGCAACAGGAAAGACAGGCCATAGCTTATGCTTCCCGTAAGCTTAAGCCCCATGAGAAGAATTACCCCACGCATGATTTAGAGTTGGCGGCAGTAGTATTTGCCCTACGGATTTGGAGGCACTATCTTTTGCGGGAGAAGTTCCAACTGTTCACGGACCATAAGTCCCTACAGTATCTGTTCACGAAGAAGGAGTTGAACATGCGGCAAAGGAGGTGGCTTGAGTTTGTGAAGGACTACCAGTTCGATATCCAGTATCACCCAGGTAAGGCTAACGTGGTAGCAGACGCGTTGAGCCGTAGGCCAGCAGATGAGGTGGCAGGGGTGTGGAAGGCAAAGTGGAAGGAGTTGGGACACCAGGATGCAGTGGCCCGATCCTTCATGTCTGTGATGACCGTTACACCGTAGATTGTCACAAAGGTAGTACGGGCATAGGCTAATGACTCGTTCTGTCAGGAGCAGATAGTTCGATTACTAACAGAGGGAGCCGAGTCCTATACCGTTAGCTCAGACGGGGGATTACGCTTCAATGGGAGATTGGTGGTTCCGAAAGGGGAGGAATTGCGACACGAGGTGATGGAAAAGTCGCACGGCTCACGGTTCGCGGTATATCCCGGAGGGGACAAAATGTACCAAGACATGAGACCGCAGTATTGGTGGAGCGGTATGAAGAGAGATATTGTTGAGTTTGTTTCGAAATGCGCCACTTGCCAGCTAGTAAAAGTGGATCACCAGAGACCGACAGGACTTCTACAGCCGTTGGAGGTCCCGGTGTGGATGTGGGAGAGCATATCCATGGATTTTATCACGGGGTTGCCAACGCCGCAGAGGGGTCACGACTCCGTTTGGGTAATTGTGGACAGATTGTCCAAAGTCGCTCACTTTTTACCCGTAAGGACTGACTACACTGCAGGACAGTATGCCCAGCTCTTCATTTCAGAGGTTGTGAGACTTCACGGTGAGCCCCTAAATATCGTGTCTGACAGAGACAAGATATTTGTTTCGCGGTTTTGGGAGATTTTCCAGGAGGCCATGGGCACGGAATTGCGGTTGAGTACGACTTATCATCCGCAGACCGATGGGCAGACAGAGCGCACAAATCAGATGTTGGAGGACATGCTACGCATGTTCATTATTGACTTTGGAGGTGGATGGGAGCAATACCTTCCACTGGTAGAGTTTGCTTATAATAACTCCTACCAGTTCACTATTGGCATGGCTCCGTTTGAGGCGTTGTACGGTAGGCCTTGCCGTTCCCCAGCATGTTGGTTAGAGGTGGGGGATAACAAACTACTTGGGCCGGAAGTGATTCAGAATACTTCGGCAAGGATTGAGTTGATTCGGAGTCGCATTCGGGTAGCTCAAGACCAGCAGAAGAGTTATGCTGATGCGAAGAGATCTTCCAGGGAGTTCCAAGTGGGGGACCAGGTTTTGCTCAGGGTATCTCCTATGAAGGGTATTATGCGTTTCGGGAATAAGGGGAAGTTGGCACCGAGGTATGTGGGGCCGTTTCTTATTATTGAGCGAATTGGACCAGTTGCGTATAGACTCGGGTTACCGGAGCATTTACACCGGATTCACGATGTGTTTCATATTTCCTCGCTAAGGAAATACCTCAGGGACGATTTGGCTCATTCTCACATCGCTTTGGATGAGATTGATTTACAGCCTGATAGCTCCTACGAGGAGGGGCCAATTGCTATTTTGGACCGAAGTGAGAGGAAGCTGCGGTCAAAGATTGTTCCGTTAGTGCGTGTTCAGTGGCGACATCACAATGTCGAGGAGTCCACATGGGAACGCGAGGATGAGATGCGCGAACGTTATCCAGAGTTGTTTTTATCAGGTACTTTCTAGTTCCGAATTTCGGGACGAAATTCTGTTATTAGGGGGGAAGTATGTAATACCCCGTATTTTTGGCGATATTTATTTTTGGGATTAATTAATTATATGAGAATTAATTGGGAATTAATCCGGATAAAATACTAGCGAGATGTGAGTTGGTATTTGACTATATTGAGTATATATGATGATATATAAATATTGAATTATGAAATTTGTCGTGAGATTGATATACGACAATTTGGACATTTTATGGGGACGCGTGAGACAGTCGCATCAGGATATAATTATTTTAATCATAAAAGTGAATTTAAATTCTATTAACCGTATGGTCATTTTGAGTGCGCCAACGTGTCCGGAAGGGTCGAGATAGTCAGAAAACACTAGCCGGGGGTTTAGTTTGGATCCCGGGGTATTTTTAGGCCATACCGGCAACTTAAAGGGTATTTCGGTAATTTTGTATTTTCAGGAATTAAAAGTGACGAAAATTAGTAAATTATATCTGATTCAGGAAACCAACCACTAAACCCACTACCAACCATATTGACCCATAAGACTACGGGGAGTTTTAGAATTAGGTTTTCTAAGTTCCCAAAACAAACCCTAGCCACCATAGCCATTGGAGAAGAAAAGGCTTGGAGAGAGAGAGATAGAAGGGAATTCTGCAGGAAGAGAGAGGGAAATTCTTCAAATCGTCATCAAAATCTGGGATTGAATCAAAGCAAGTGATTTAATTTCGTTTAATTCAGAGAATGTTTCTTCCATGTTAGATAATTCTAAGATTTACAATTGCTCTTGAAAGTTAATGAAAAACCCATGAGTTTGGAATTAGAATACTATATTTTGAGGAAAGGATTGCATGTAGAATCGTATTTAGAGAACTAATCTGATGTTGATATATCTTTCAAGAAACAAAAACGGATTTAAGTGGATAAATTAAAGACTTAAAATTATAGGGTTTATGTTCTTGAAAATTTGGGGAAAAGTGAAGAGACTTGATGATTTAATGATGTTTAGGATGAATTGATTCCTTAAAACACGTTAGTATGTGACCTTAGTATGTTTAGGATTGATTAGAGACCTTAAAACATTGTTGGGACGAATTTTAGAGGAGATTTGAGGAGTAGAAATTGGTGAAAAACGAAAATAGGAATTCTGGGCACGAAACTGGTCGTTCATTAGAAGGCCTTCCCAGGTCGTTCGAACGAGCTCGTTCGAACGAGCTTCTAACGAGTTGACCAGTTGCTTCTAACGAGGGGGAATTTCGTTCGATACCTTCGTTCGAACAAGATGTCGTTAGAAGGCACAGTTCGTTCGAACGAACTGTCTCGTTCAAACAGCCTCGTTCGAACGAGACTTCTAACGAGCTGGTAGTTTAGGCCTTTTTGGCCTATTTTGATTTTGGGAGTCCCGTAAACTTGTTCGAGGATAGAGATAACATTCCTTTGATGATGTATTGGTATACTTGGGACATTTGGGATATAATGAGGAGTAAATTATAATTGTGGAACGAATCAAATAGACACTTGAGTCGAGACGTGAGTGCCTACTACGACGTGAGAATAAATTATGGCGTGTATGATTATGAACCGGGATTATATAAATTGTATAAATTATAGGTTGGTATGAGAATGCGATAAGTACTACAATTAAACTACGGTGATTACTAAGATGCGTGTTTACTTAGTATTGATATATGATTTGTGTGTATGACATACCTACTTTACTTGCTATCACGGGAGGTTTGTGTTCGCTTAGGGCCCTCTAATCCTTGTGTTGCCCGGATTTAGAATGGTTACCTCGATGAACATAGGTCAGAGAAGGACTTATTGGGATGTTAATAAGTCTGCTGATCGTGGGAGCGCAGGTATGTGCGTGACCCATGTGATGTGACTGTGTTCGCCTCCATTATTTGTGATGTTGTTATCTGTGAACTATTCCTGAGAGATTCGGAATATGTGATCCTTATGTACGTGATGTACCGGTATGGATAGCAGAGTATGTGTGCACCGAAGCTTAGTCTCGGGGTGCTTATATTGTATATTTATGTTGTGGAAAATATACACTTTATTATTGGAACTTTCATATGGTATGGTGTGTATAAATTTGGAAAATATAAAAAGGGATAATCTATAATGAGTTGTGTTGCCTTTATGGGAGAAACTGAATTTACGTTAAGCCCTATTTAAATGAGATCGTTATAATGTAAATGGGGACCGAGTAATAAGAGTAGAACCTATGACAGTCTAGCTAGATATGATGTCACTTAGCTAGGGATTAGCGTCATTTTAGATGGGTACTTACGTTAGGAGTGCACATTTAGTCGAGAGGTGAGAATTTCATGTGAGTGCACGTCCTAACATGTACTTTGCATTTAATGTTTTAAATGTTTTAAAGCACTTGCAGGTTTTTAAAATATCTCCACATTCGGGCTCTGACCCGTTTGCTTTCAAATCTATTTTCTTGTAAAACCATTTTTAGGTGCCCAGCCACAAGGACACCACGCATAGGATTCTCATTCCGATGACGAGCTGTAGCTGTTTGTGGAAGTTACAGGGATTTGCTTTTAGACGCTTCTATCTTTTGGATTCCATGTTCAGTATTCTTCAGTTGTAGGGAATGTTGCCCAAATTCCATTAGAGATACATTTCCATTTCAGTTTTTCAGACTTTGGCATGTATTAATTCAGTATTCAGTATTTCGTTACTTATTTCAGTTGTGGGATTTGTTGTGTGGAGTTTTCCTCCGGATTTATTTATATCATGTGATGGTTATTCTATTATTTCGTTATGGTGAATGGTGATATTATTTTTGCGTTAAATCTTTTACTGCATGTTAATCAGACTTTAATTAAAATTTGACAACTTACTTTTTAAATACTAGGTGGTTAGTAATAATAAAAATGTTTTCGATAGTTATGCTATTAACTGAGCCAATTTGGCATTTTGATTTAATTTAATAAAGGAGTAGCTACCCGGTATTTAATTAGTCGGGGTGTCACACAGGTATTAAGGCGAGGATGATGATGCTGATTATGAAGATGTCGTCTGGGCTCAGTGGTAGCGAAGGCGACGAGCTCCTCATCCCCTAGGATCCCCAAATACGGCAAATTGGGGATGGCCGTAGAGAACAAGACAGGGATATTAGTGAGACCCCTCGAGCTAGTAAAGACGATCATCGTCCCGGGGTACACTAGTTGGAGGGAGGTTCCAAATGAGATCAAGTTAGCTATTTGGGCGGCACTACAGGTAATGTATTATATTTATATTTATATTTATATTTATATGAATATGAATGTTTCAATTTCAATTTCAATTTATATTTATATTTATATTTATTTGAAACTAACATTGTATTTGTTGGACAAGAACAATTCAGCCTAGCCCCAGAACTACACGATTTCGTCTTGGAGCAGTTGAGGGAGAAACACAAGACGTGGAAGAAAAATTTGTGGAGCTAGTACTTTGGGAAGACCCGAGACTCCATTATCCAAATGTGTGACTCCATCCCGCCAAGGGAGCCGATCTCATTGGCACAATGGCAAAATTTCATTGACAATGAGATCGGGGAGTGACAATTGGCATCTCGCCAATTGGGGACGGACGTACACTATTCCGGTCGGACGTCTTAAGCCGAAGTGGAGCATAGGATGATGGTAAGATTTTATTTTTCTATAATTACATAAATATATTATTCTGCATCATTTTACTTTCTCGGGCCGATACTAATTTTGCATTATTTTATTTCAGGGGACGGGGAGTGGCCCTAGGGGTAGGCCATATAGGCTCGATGCTTATGTGGCTATTCGGATGAAGTAGGGGAAGGATAAGGAGGTGTCCCCGATTATCGCATCCAAGATTGTAAGTAAACCGACAATTTACTTTTTGTTAATTACGTTATAATTTTTTTATTTACTTATTTAACTAATTATGTGCTTTTTGTCGTTTCAGGCAAAGCTTAAGGAAGTGCATGAGTCGCAGTCTGATGCCGACAAGGCATATTTATCCATGGACGCACTCAGCCAAGTGCTTGGCGCTGATCGCAAGGGGAGGACAAGTGGGTGAGCTCGCGGGTGGCCAAATCTAGGATCATCAGATTGGAGATGAGAAACACCGAGTTGGCTCGAATGATGGACTCGCATGACGCGAAGCTGTCCCGTTTGGAGGTGATGGTCCAAGATATGTTCTCATTAATGAAGTGTTCATTGGTCGGAAAGCGTAAGGGGAAAGGGAAAGAGAAGGTGGTGGAGGAGGAGGTGGAGAAGGACGAGGACGTGGACATCGCTGCTTCATCGTCGATACGTGCGAACTCTGATGATCCAGTACCCTATTTGGATCCCTTCGACCGACCTATGACGACACTTGGTTGGACGAGCGTGTTTATACAGGACATATTTGATGGCGAATAGATAGGTAGGGGTTGAGGGACCCGAATACCGTCCAGGGTATGTTAGTTCATGAATGTTCGCTTCAAGACATCGAGGCCAAGGTGCTCTTCATGCATGTGATACCCAAAAAGGATAACTCCCCATTATGGTTGACCGAACAATGCGTCACGATGCGTATTCAAGGGTGTATCAATTCGTATATCGTGAGGCCTATCCACCTCCTCAAACCTACCCCAGACATGTAGTGACATTATTTGAATTGAATTGTTTTAAGTTGTTACATTTGAATTATATTTGGATTATATCGTGATGTATATTGTTTTGAATGTATATTTGCATTATCTCTATTTTATTTGGATATTTGATATTTGAACAGGTATAACGTTGCTATAACAGGTACAAATATATTGCTGGGCAGTGGCAGTGGCCATACTTCCCAGCATATTTTTATCAATTCTGCCCAGAATTGTCACGGTCATTGACCATTATAAGTCTGTGACAAAGAAAACTTATCACTGTCAATGACCGTGATAATTTTTTAAAGTTTTCCAAGGGTTTGTCACGATCTTTGACCGTGACAAACCTTGTTAAGGTCAAAGATCGTGACATGATCGTGATAAGTCTAATGAACTTGTCACGATCAATGACCGTGATAAGTCCGTGACAACAAACGTTGTCACCCCCAGACTTGTCACGGTCATTGACCTTGACAAGTTGGGCTTGTTACGGTCAATAACCATGACAATCCGGCAGATTTGATGTAGTGCTTGCAGAATCTAAAGAACTCATTATTGAATATCTTAATACTGAAAAACAGCTAGCTGATCTTTTTACCAAACTATTAGATAACATACGATTTGAGTATCTACGAACAGCTATAGGTATAATACTTCTCACATAATTTCTATCACATTTATCATAACCTCGGTAGTTTCACGCTAATAATTGTTTTCTGAGGTTTTAGGGCATGGACGTCTCTCAAATTACAAAAGAATCCTCCTAACACTAGTTGATGTACGAGACCCTTAACTATGCCCTTGCTTATGATATTGTTTGCAATTGAAATCAATATACATTTTCCAGATTTCTCTATTATTTTTCATCCCATTATATATTTGGGAAAACTTGGGGGATAAGAACTTGAGTGTTTTTACTGCGATTTATATCTATTCCTATTCTAACTCAACTAATATGCCATTCAGTGTTTAATCTTTTATAGGCATTTATTCAGACCCGTTGTATAGCTTGTTCTATTTATTAGGGTACTAGTGTGTATTGTAGTTGAGTGATGTATTTCTTTCATCTTATTTTTTATTCTAGGATAGAATGGGTAGTTAGATCTTTTGTATAGGACAACTAGGATTTTCATTTTTCCCCCACGAGTTTAGAATACTTAATGGAATTTTATCTCTAATATCCAAGGGGGAGATTAAGAACACACTATATATACTTGAGTCTATATATAGCAGTTCCAACTAGTTTGGATATCAAGACAAAGTAGGTTAGTTTTTATGAGTTGCTCTATCTCTCAAAGGTTCAAGCAAGAATGAAGAAATCCAGTCCAAGAAATACTCAAGATCAACATAAAGGGAAGTTAATTCTACCTTATAATGATTATAGGACACCTAAACTGCATATTATTGAGTTCCTATGTGTATACGTTGGTTTAAACACTTTAACTAGATTTATAAATCAAGTTAATTCCTTTATAACATTTTTAAAAGATTTTTTTAATTATTAAAATTTCGTTTTAAAAAGTGTTGGGATTAAAAGTTGGAATTTGCAAAATGTTTTTATTCATTAAAATTTTTGTTGGGTAAGATCTCAAAGCTGAAGAGAATTCAGGGTGGAATATCTTTTACACGTGTTTTTCAGCGTGTAACAACTGAACACGTGTTGGCACCTTAACGGATGATTTTGTGTTTTCTCTAAGACACATACTTTATATGCAATCTCAGCCCTTGGATGAACCTAATCGTTGATCTACATGCATTTGAAATCAATCCATGTGCAACCAATTTTAACCAATCACCGTGAGTTATTCCCACTGCATAAAATGATCTGTTAGATTGGAAGTCAACTAGTCAAGATTGATCCCAGTTGTAGGATTTCCTTTAAGGTTCAAGATCCTTCCTTAGTAAATATATGAACCCCCAAGTCTCAGCCATTTGAGACTTTTGGCCTTCATCCAAATAGAGAGAAATAGAGAGAGTATACAGAAGAGAGAGAAGGGAGAAGGGAGAGGAAAAGAAATAGAGAAGAAACCCTAATCTTCGAAGCTCAACCTCTGAGTGTTTTCCCTTAATCCAAACAGTAAAACCTTCATAGTTTCATACACCAGAAAACCTAAACCTTGAGAGTTATATCCATTTAGGGTTTCTGTGAGTTTGGTATTGGATTTGTTCGACGATTGAAGACCTCATCAAGTCTTAATTTCTCTCATAACTCATCTCTAAGAGAATCTTGAGTTTCACTGTTGAAAATTGAGTTTTTCTAAAAGAGAAAATCACACATTTATATTTTCATTCTCTTTTGGATCTTTTGTTGAAGATCCTTTATGTTTCAAGAGATTTTGAAAAAGAAACTTTCGTATTTCAAGGTCATATCAGCTCTCCTGAACGTTTATGTTTCTTACTTTATATTTCATGATTTGTGAAATAGATGTATACAAATAATAAATAGAAACACATAGGACCTGGGCTAGTTTTAAAAGCAAGGTTGTTTTTCAGATCTTATCTTGAGAAGAAGTTATTTGTGAAAATAAGTTGAATTAGTATTTGCTTGTCATATAGAACCTCTTGATTTATAGGAATTTATCTGTATAAATATATTGAGAGGGTGAGTTGCATAAATTTGCATTTAGTGCACATCACAAACACATTCTTACACACGAACACTTAGTCAAAGTGGTTCTGTTTGAGAAACTTGGAAATTAAAAGAGTTGCTGGAATCAAAAATCAAGGAAAAGGAGATCAATGAAAAGGCAAAGAAGCAACAAGAAAAGACCATTTCTAGTCAGAAAACCTTTGGAGTGGAGTCGATCATGTAGGTATAACTCTGAACTTAGATTTAGGATCTTTGTGTGTTTGCTTAAGTGTTGTAAATGGAATCTTTATTTTAATGGATTTTTGGTTTATGTCATAGAGGGCACCATGGATGTTTCCTTTGATTAAGGGTTTTACCACGTGAACTACCTTTGTTCATTACTTTAAATGTTCTTCATTTCTGTTGTGATTGATACTGCATGTTAGACTTAGTAGATGGTTTTTAATATCTAAAACCAAAGGTAATCAATTACCAAATTTAGACTACATATTCAAACACATCTTGTGTTAATAATCGAAAAGAGTTTTGTCCAAAAAGTTTATTTGGAGTTTACTCAACTTATAACATTTTGTTATTAATCTAGTAAACAGTTTTTTCACATTTTATTTATTATTTATCATTAATTACAATTTGTGGTTTACCTACCGTTTCATAATCGGTACTTATTAATTTAGACTAATGGAGGTCTAAACCAACAAAGTATAAGGGTAATTTTCTGAGCATGTTTTTTTGTGTATACCAAATTTATTTGGGCAAAACTGAGCTGATGCTCATATTCGTCATTTATCGCCAATTTTGTTAAGTTGTAGGGTAATTTTAATCTCAAAGCTTCACTTGAGGTTCCATTACTTCACTTGAAAACATGTTAACTAACTTTAACTTTTCATCATTAAGGGGGATATATGTTTCTTACTAGTGTGGTAGAAAAGCTTATGACTTAACAGTGATTCGCAAGCATTATAAACTATAATTATAATTTAAGTTGATGTAAGTATATGAATAACCTCGTTCCTGTAGGAGATGTTTTTTTGATGTGTTAGATATACATAAAAAATTGAATGAGATCCACACGGGGTCCACTTAAAATGCTAACTAATGTCTTTTTAGCATCCTAATGAATACAAGTAAGATTGCTGGTAAATCTTAAGGCCATTTTTGGGCTAGAGGATTTATTATTAGCCTTTGTGATCTTCTATTGCGTTGTTACAACTTCAATCCAAATGATTTTAGAGCCTTATGTAAAGCAGAGTTACTAGTGTCCTCTTTGGTAATTTTAGTCATACAAACAATAGCCTTTAATGTCTTTATGAAAAGGAATTACATACTTGATTTACAATGATATGAAGTTGTACATCAGAGGATAATTCTACATTCAAGGTAGAGTTTATTTTCCATTTAGTTATGTGATCTGTTATAGTAGGCTTACGTTGTCGAGTAGGCGAATTGGATATTTCGATTGGGATTTATCCCTATTTAATGGTACTTAAGTCTGTAGTATTGTTACCTTCCTTGTTTTCGATTATATGTTTTCGATTATATGTTTCTCGGGCTAGAGTATGGGTTGTCTCGAGTGTCTTATGTCGAACATCGACAAAATCAGTAACTGTGTGTTTGTGTGTCAATATGACCTTTTTACTTCATTACACCTTTTTTGAATTAAATTTATCCCTTATTCTCACATGAAAATTGGCTATTATGGTGACAGATTAAGGGTGATATTTTTTCTATTAAGAAATTACTTATTGATATCACTCGTTGCCTTCAAGTTTGTCCACAACACGACTTGACACGTTTTACTATCCAAGTTCAAATGAGGTTTAATTTGAATGAACACAATTCACAAGTAGCCAAATATTCTCACTCCCTCTAACCAAAAAAAATATTATCTTGTTGTCCAAATATAATAGTACATTATTGTTATTGTTGATACCAAATTTAGTTTGCTGACGTGGATCAATTAAGTGGAGACACGTGTCAATCTACATGGCACTTACAAAAAATTTATGAACAACACCTTGACTTCGAGGAACTCAACCTCCACGACCAACTCAGACACTCCGAGCAACAGGTGCTCTCCGAGGAACTTTATTGTACCAAGCTACTTAGGCGGTCCGAGTTGCATCTTGTACAGAGCATTAATGTCCGGATAGTCAACAAATCAACTACGCATTAAATGCTCATTATTATCATACAGATGTATACACCTATTGGACAGCTATGTATTATCCTTTCACATTTACACCCTGAGGGCTATATAAATACATTGTATCATCCTCATTGTAAGAGGACCCGAAATTTCTTGGTAAAAACCTGTAATCGAGAATTCCCAAGCAGTCAGCAATAACAAAACAGTGGACGTAGGTTATTCCTTTAAAGCTGAACCACTATAAAAATCTTTTATCTTGTTTGTTTTTTATCTGTGATTGATTAATTAGAGATAATATAACTTTTTACATCAACAGATTGGCACCGTCTGTGGGAAATGACTAAAATTCTCATTTTTCACCAAAATAATTTATCACCAATGGCTGATAATCCTGAATCCAATAACCGAAACGCTGGAAACCCCCAGAATCCATCTGCTCCTCCAAATGTCCAAGATCTGGTTGGAATTATGGCCAATTTGGCTCAAGGCCAGACGGGTATGCAAGAGACTATGCAACAACTCATACAAACTATCCAGGGTGGAGCGCCGACCCATTCAGGACAATGAAGTGTTCAAAGAAATACCCGTTTAGTTTGTTCGCATATTAGGCAAAACGATTCATGTCGCACTGAGAAATCTGATGATTTTTCTTATCAACCGGGTCGAACTTCGTCAGTACGAGCCACAGATACTGAAAAACACATCACTCTCTCTCTCCAGAAAGGACTAGTGCATTGGAGAGATTAAGTAGGATCTCTCCTTTTGATTGATTGGGCTCTAGGAAGAATAAAAGTCCTCCTAAGGCTGTGTCGAGAAACTTCCGATGACCATCTGATCTAAGAGAGGGTTTTTCCCAATCAAAACCAGTTGCTCGACAAGATAGATCCCAGGAAGCGACTTCAACACGATCAATTGCTCGAACCAATAGGCCCGGGGAGGGAAAGGATGCATGGAAAGGCTCTATTCAAAGGTTAGAGGATAGACTAGGGGAAATGGTTAAGGCCAAGAATCCTCTACAAAGAACTTTTGTACAAGGGACGCCTTTTATACAGGCAATAGTGGATTTTCCCATAGCATCGAAATTCAAAGCACCTGTTGTGGCCCCTAAATATGATGGAAAAACTGACCCTGTCCTTCATATAGAACAATACCAAGCTGCTGCCGACATCTATGCCGTGTCAGACGAGATGAGATGTAGGGCATTTTTGAGAACTCTTACTGGATCTGCATAAATATGGTACAATAATCTTCCTCGAGGGAAGATTTCAACTTTCTTTTAACTGGCCAACCTCTTCATTGGAAATTTATTTTTTGGAGCAAAACCAGTTAAACGAGTGGCACATTTGTTAAGTGTTAGATAAAAAACAGGTGAGAGCACCAGGGATTACATAACTCGTTTCAATAATGAGAAGATCGAAGTTATTGATTACGAGAAAAAGACAGCAATTACTGCTTTGATGAGTGGACTGTTTCCCAATAAATTGTACTATACTTTGGCCAAAAATACACCCAGAACCATGTCAGAACTAATGGCAAAAGAGGCCAAGATCATGAATGCCGAGGAGGCTATGGCTGCGAAGAAGAACATGGACACCAAAGAGACCAAGGTGGAGGTTGATAAGGCTAAAAAGAAAGAACATAAGAACAATGGTGGTGATAAGAAGTCAAAAGCAAAGCCATCATGGGAAATATTAAAGAAATTTGAAAATTATACTCCTTTGAAAGTAGACATAAACCATGTCCTGGAAGAGATCAAGAACAGCGAGGAACTAAATTGGCCTGAGAAAATGAAGTCAGATCCTGACAAGAGGAATAAGGCCAAATATTACGAGTTCCATAAAGACCATGGTCACACGACCAAAAATTGCATAGCTCTCCAGAATGAAATCGAAGCACTCATCAGACGAGGAAAGCTGACCAAGTATGTTGATCGAAGAAATGAAAGAAAAAGCAACGACCGAGAAAGACAAAGGTCTAGATCTCCTCGTCGAGAAGAAGAAAACAAGAAAAGAGATCATGAAGATGATCCAGAAGATGACCCCGATCTCCCCAAGAGACCGAGACAGCCAGAACGTGAGGTATTTTCAATTCGTTTTGGATCATTTGATTGTTACGTTATTACAGGTGGAGATGCAGGAGGTGGGGACCTTACTGCGGAAAGGAAAGCTTACCTCAATGAAGCTCAAGCTTGTTCATACATTCAGCGAATAAATCTAGCCGAGGATGATCGCCCGAGGAAGGTGAACAAAGAAAAAATGGTCATTGGTTTCTCCAAGAACGACCTCGCAGGTGTACTGTATCCTCATGATGATCCACTGGTGATCAAAGTGAGGATGAAGGAAGTAATAATTTCCAGAGTAATGGTGGATAATGGTAGCTCGGCGGATATCATGTTCTACTCATGCTTCGATAGTTTAAATCTAAAGTTCTCTTAGTTGGAACCTTATCACAGGCCTCTCCTTGGGTTTTCTGGCGAGAAAGTCTTTCCACTTGGGACGATCAAGTTGGATATGTTCATCGGCACATGGCCTGCTTGTCGAACAGAAAGAGTACGTTTCTTTGTGATGGATAAGAATTTCTAGCCAGCTTACAATATCATCATGAGAAGGGTAGGTTTGAAGAAGTTCGAAGCAGTACCATCTACTGTACATTAATGTCTGAAGTTTCCAACCAATTTTGGAGTAGGAGTTGTAAACGGTGACCAAAAAGTTGCTCGGGAATGTTATTACTCATCTGTCGAGCAAGAAGAACTGGAGGAATCTAGGAAAAAGACTATGACCTACCAAGTAGATGAAGGTGCATAGATTGAAACATTGGATCCTAGAGACGAATCGCAGCTCGTGAAAGGTCAAGTGGTGGAAGCTACTGAAAATATCATTTTGGTCGACGACCACCCAGAACGAACAACTCAAATAGGTTCATCGTTAGATGCCTCACTAAAACAAGAATTGATAGTTTTCCTAAAAAGTAGAAAACAAACTTTTGCTTGGAGTCATGAGGATATGCCAAGAATAGATCAAAATTTCTTATGTCACGAGCTCAATGTGAATAAGGAGATCAAGCCAGTGAAGCAGAGATGAAGAGTGTTCATCCCCGAGAAGAACCAAGCCATACAAGAGGAGGTCGAAAAGCTCCAGAAAGATTGCTTTATTGACGATGTCATATATCTAGACTGGTTGGAAAATGTAGTAATGGTGAAGAAGAAAAACAACAAGTGGAGGATGTGTGTAGACTTTACTGATCTTAACAAGGCATGCCCAAAGCATCATTTTCCTTTGCCCCGAATTGATCAATTAGTGGATATTACCTCGGGACACGAGTTGTTGAGCTTGATAGATGCTTATTCTGGTTACAACCAGATTAAAATGAAACCTGAAGACAGGGAGATTACCTCTTTCATTACCCCTAGGGAACTTATTATTATAATGTTATGCCTTTTGGTTTGAAAAATACAGGTGCAACATATCAACGGCTGATGAACAAGGTATTTGCAGAACAAATCAGTTGCAATATGGATTTTTATGTTGATGATATGCTGATGAAGAGCAAGAGAGTTGCTGACCATCTAATTGACTTAGGCCAGACCTTTGATCAACTAGATAAATATCAAATTAAGTTGAATCCCACCAAGTGCATATTCGGAGTACGAGAAGGCATGTTCCTCGGGTATATTGTCAACCAACGAGGAATCGAAGAAAACCCAGAGAAGATCAAGGCTCTATTGGGACTACGATCTCCAACGACGAAGAAGGAAGTACAAAGTCTCACTGGGCGAGTTGTAGCACTTAATAGATTTGTATCACGAGCAACAGATAGATGCCTCCCATTCTTCAAAACACTCCGAAAAATGTTTGAATGGAATGACGAATGCGAGAAGGCTTTTCAAGAATTGAAGAAATATTTGGGAGCACCTACACTGTTATCCAAGCCAGTGATAGGGGAAAGATTGTACTTGTATTTGGCAGTGTCGGAGAATGAAGTTAGCTCGGCATTGATAAGAATGGAGGATGGAGTGAAAAAACTAATCTACTACACTAGCAAAGCCCTCCGAGGAGCAGAGATCAGATATTCAAGACTGGAAAAATTGGCACTAGCATTGATCGAGGCAAGTAGGAGAATGAGGCCGTACTTCCAAGCTCATACCATAGTTGTGTATACTGATATGCCATTGAGGCAAGCTCTTCATAAACCAGAAAAATCAGGGGGATTGATGTACTAGGCAGTAGAACTTGGTGAATATGACATAGTTTATGAGCCTAGATCGTCACTAAAAGGGCAAGCAGTAACAGATTTTATAGCAGAATTTACCTATCCTGATACCTCCGAGGAGCAAAAGATGCATACCGACCAACCTGTGGATGTTACCGAATCATCAAATTTAACCCCCGATCAACTTAAGGCGGTCGGTGAGCAAGAGAAGATGGTCGACGAGCAGTAAGAAGTGCTAGAGGAGGATAAAAGGAAGCAACAAATATTCCACCGAGGAACTCTATTCGATGAAAAATTTGAAGATAAGGTACCTATATGGAATCTATATGTGGATGGCTTATCTTGCACTACAGGCTGTGGGGCAGGGATTATTTTGAACAACCCGGATGAGGTTGATGTGGAGTATGCTCTATGCTTCCAATTCAAAGCTTCTAATAATAAGGCTGAATATGAAGCTATGATTGCAGGTCTTAGTTTGGCAAAAACCATGGGGGCAGAGCAGGTTATTGTATTCAGTGACTCGCAATTGATCGTAAATCAAATGCTGGGAGTATATGCAGCCAAAGGAGAATTAATGATCAGGTATCATGCAAAAGTGATGGAGATTTTATCAAGTCTGATGGCAGTGCAGATAATTAGAATACCAAGATTAGAGAATGCCAGAGCAGATGCCTTAGCTCGGTTAGCTTCAGCTACACGCACCGAGCTACGAAGAACAATCCAAATAGAAGTCTTGGCTAGTCGAAGCATAGATGAAGATCTGATGATGAAATTTATTACCCTTGATTTAGGACCATCTTGGATGGATCCTATCAGGGAATATATTAAAGAAGGGTATTTGCCAACTGATAAACTCGCAGCCAAGAAACTAAAGTTTAAAGTTGCTCGTTATGTGTTGACCAATGGTGTTCTATATAGACGAGGAATTATAGCTGGCTTGCAGAGATGTGTACATCCCACCGAGGTGAAAGGCTTGATCTAAGAAGTCCATGAAGGGTCTTGTGGAGCCCATGTAGCAGGTCGAACACTTCTGCAAAGGCTAATGATGCAGGTATACTATTGGCCTACAATGAGGGTTGATTGCATAGCCTATGCCAAAAAATGTGACAAATGTCAACGCTTCTCCACTATCTGAAGAACTCCCCAAGCATTGTTAACACCAATTACTTCTCCTTGCCCATTTTCCATGTGGGGAGTTTATTTGGTTGGGCCATTTCCAAGGACCAGAGGAAGGTTTAAATATCTCGTCATCATTGTGGATTACTTTACTAAGTGGGTGGAAGCTGAGCCCCTTATTGATATGACATATGAAAAAGTGTATCAATTTATATGGAAGAACATCATTTGTAGATATGGTCTTCCTCTTGCGTTCATCACAGACCATGGAACCCAATTTGACAACGAGGAGTTTGTTGTGTATTGTCATCGGTTGAACATATTAAAAACCCACTCTGCACCAGGCCACCCTCAAAGAAATGGACAAACTGAAGTGACAAACAGAACGCTGCTGAATGGCTTGAAGAAAAGATTAAATGATATAAAGGCAAATTGGATCAACGAGCTACATTCTGTACTATGGGCTTATCATACTACTCCACGAGCCGCCACAGGATAATCTCCATATATACTGGCATTTGGAAGTGAAGCTGTTATACCTGCCAAGATGGGTCTCCCCACGCACAGAGTGCTGAATTTTAACTCTCCTATCAATGAATTGATGAGAAGATTAGATTTGGATATGCTCGAGAAAGTTAGAGAAGAAGCAGCAATCAGAAATGCTTCATACCAGCAACGGACAACTCTGTTCTATAACAAAGGAGTAAATAAATGCGACCTAAAAGAAGGAGACTATGTGCTAAAGAAATTAATTCAAAAGCACAACAAACTGGAAGTTAACTGGCATGGGCCCTATAGAGTAACAGAGGTTGTTCGACCAGGGACGTATAGAATCGAAACCTTGGAAGGAGAGGAGTTTAAGAATGCATGGAACGCAGAGCATCTGTGCAAATATTATCAGTAATTTAATCTCTATGTAATGCAGTTTTCTTCGATATAAATAAAGTTTTGGATATTTCGCGCAATTCTCTCCTTTTGTTGAAAATTTTTCGGAGTATTAGTGCTACACACTACGCTTCAAGCCCAGAAACACCAACTACGGTTGGTTGGGAGGAAAATCCACCCACTATAGTTGGTCGGGAATAAAACATTTCCCAGAAATACCAACTATGGTTGGTTGGGAAGAAAATCCACCAACTATAGTTGGTCAGGAATAAAAAATTTCCCAGAAATACCAACTACGGTTGGTTAGGAGGAAAATCCACCAACTATAGTTGGTCGGGAATAAAAAATTTCCCAGAAATACCAACTACGGGTGGTTGGGAAGAAAATCCACCAACTATAGTTGGTCGGGAACAAAAAATTTCCCAGAAATACCAAATACGATTGGTTGGGAAGAAAATCCACCAACTATAGTTGGTCGGGAATAAAATTTTTCGCAGAAATACCAACTACGGTTGGTTGGGAAGAAAATCCACCTACTATAGTTGGTCGGGAATAAAAAATTTCCCAGAAATACCAACTACGGTTGGTTGGGAAGAAAATCCACCAACTATAGTTGGTCGGGAATAAAAAAATTTCTAGAAATACCAACTACGGTTGGTTGGGACGAAAATCCACCAACTATAGTTGGTCGGGAAAAAAAAATTCTCAAAAATACCAAATACGGTTGGTTGGTAAGAAAATCCACCAACTATAGTTGGTCGAGAATAAAAAACTTCCCAGAAATACCAACTACGGTTGGTTGGGAAGAAAATCTACCAGCTAAGGTTGGTCGGGAACAAAAATTCACCAGCTAAGGTTGGTCGGGAATAAAAATCTGCTAACTAAGGTTGGTCGGGAACAAAAACTACTAACTCCGATTGGTCGGAAACAATTAGTTAAACAAATGAAAGTCATTTCAGGGCTTAAAATTAAAAAGTGATAAATTTCTTGATACTTATGGTATTTTAAAACTACCACCATAGTTGGTCGAGAAATAAAATATCACCAACTCTGCTTGGTCGTCAGATAAATTCAGATAGTCGACAATAAATTTTCCCCAACTAGTTGATCGAAAATTTGAAATAGCACAAAATATATTTATCTTTTCAACAGATATACATGCACATTCATTAGAAAATGTCTTACAAAATATTTCCAAAAACAATGACAATTAAGATTGCAAAGAAAACTAGAAGTTTTTCATTAAATCCAAAACAAAATACATTGAGAATGAAATACATCAAAAATTGTTACATCAAGAATCCTATTCTATTTGTTTCTTACCCTCTGCCTTTGAAACAGGTTCTTCACCAGCGGGAGAATCGTGTAAGGCATAGGGGGAATTGATGAAATTTAGATCTTTAAGCATCCTGACATTCATTACTGAGGGACGATCAAGTAGGTGTTCAGGGCGAGATATCTCGAAATTGGAATGAAGACTGTAGTCACCGAGATACTTTGAATTCAGACATTGAGGAATGGTCCGAGCAGGAATCCAGCTCATATCCAGTTTGAAAGGTGGCACCGACAACTCGAGCAACCCAGGGTCATAGTAATCCCATAAATAGTGACCCTGTTCCAACTGCAGCACACCCAAGGCATTCAGCCATCCTTGCTTGTAACCCTCATTATTTGAATTTTGGATCCGATCATCTAGATGGTAGAGGGCTTCATTATAACCAGCCACCCAGAACTCTCTGGGCTACTTGTGGAATTGATAGGTTAACCTCTCTAGTTGCTCATGGAGGTTCTTCGTTAAAAGTTCTTTACTCTCCAAGACAGAATTTTGTGCAGAGAGCTGCTCGTCCAGATTCAGAATCTTCTTGGACATCTCAGCTAATGCTTGATTCTTCTCCACAACTGGAATGCTTGATTCTCCAAGGCTGCCTGCGTTCTAGCTTTTTTATTAGTAACCTGAGAAGCCCTTGCTTGTCCCTGAGAATCTCTTGCTCGTCCGTAAGTAGAGGTAAAAGGACCAGTTCTCTTCAAGGTATCCAATTCGTCTCTCAGATTGGCATTTTCAACCTCCAAGAAAGAAAAACCTTCATCGTTGACAGGAACCAAGGCTCCCAAGGTAGAGGCTATAGATTTCAGCTGAGATATCTCTCCTCACAAATTATTGTTTTCCTGTTCTTAAAATTTAGCGATCTGCCTATGCTCTTCAACGTCGGTCTTCAAAGTCCTTTCCTTTATATCGTAAGCAATAAACAACTTATCATATCCCTTATCAGCACTTAGTTGCTGATATTTCTTCTCATATCCCTGATGCAGAAGGATAGTAGACTCCTTGTACTGTTGTTAAAGTTCCTCGAGGGTACCCTGGAGATCTTCAATCATCTCATAGTATGACACATTATTAGCAACTGCACGGTCGAGCAGGCATTTCAAATATTTGTAGGCTTCAACTGCTCGCTCTGAAGCATCTGGACCGAGGATATTGACGATTTTAGATTCATTCAAGTCATCATGGCCAGCCTTGAAGTAGTCGTTACATTTTTTCATCAGTTTTTTATCATGGGTTGATAAGAGTTCCATTCTAGCCATAAACTAGTAAATAAAAAAGATAGAAAGAATCAATAAAATGCAGACAGAGCAAGAAGAATAAAAGTAGAGTAAGAAAAAGGGAGCTAAGTTGCACAACCAAAAACTTCAAATTGTATTATATCATAAAAGAAGTACATGGCCCAAAGTGTTGAGGTGTGAACAAGATACCAATGAATTAAAACCCAATCACTTAAACGTGTTCACGTAGTTCACATTTGATTGCAAAACTTTATCAACTAGAATTTAGCCTTTATTTGACATGATAAAGTGAACAAATGAACAAACAAACACAATGCATACAAGCCTAGCATGTTGATGATTCTACAAACCAATAGAGTCATGACATTAAAAGCACAACTAGGATAAACGGACATTATGCAAATCGTTGATGTACCATCCAAACTCCCTCAATAAGCATATATATTATTCTTTTGAATGAATATATCAATTAAACATAGTCCTTGGCAATTATTTTTCTTTTTAATGCCATATTTTCTTTTAGGTCTTTGGACCACGTATTTCTTTTAGGTCCAAACAAGCAGTGGCTTACTTTTCGCAAAGGATAATAAATCCTTTCGGAGCCCTTCCCCATGCACAATTATATATATTAATTTTGTATATCACACAAATCTCACGTGCAATAGATTTTGACATGCACTAGTCCTCCTAGGTTAAAAATATGTAGATGACAAGATTGGTAGGAGAATACCTCACAAAGCTCAAATATGACATGTGACGTTAAGGTTCAAAAAAGCTCGTGCATGTGTGTAAAGGCATATAAAAGTGAATCCATTAAGCAAGTCAAACTTAAGCTACTCCATGTAAGCATGATAAAGAACATTTTAAGGATTAAAATTTTAACCAAAAGGTCTAGTCACATGGAAGAGAAATGAGGATTCAAACACAAACATATTCCACAAAATGTGTGTAAAACCAAAATACACACAAAATAAAATCTTTTTGAGTTTTTTTGAAAATTTTTAACCAAAAATAAAAATATATACTCAAAAGACAAACAAAAATCATTTAATTTTTTCATTAAGCTTAAATTACCAAGAGATAAAACCCAAATGATAAACAAAAATCTTTTTGTATTTTTCATTTAATGCAAACTAAAATGAAGGAAATAGAATACAAAAGATAAACAAGTCATGATTTCTAGCATGAGATATGACATAAAGCAATGACTAGAAAATGACTAAACATGCATACACCTAGAAATGATATATAATATGAAGCCCAAAAAGCTAGAGTATGAAAATAAAACTAACACATTCAACGTTTAAATTTAGCAAGGGTGGTTTCATGTGAAAGCAAATGAGAATCAACAAATCTAATATCTATCGCATCTAAAAATGATTTCCGAACCCATATAGATGTATATTTACAATGATGGGATTTGGAAACTAATGAAATGCTAGACATAGAATTCCTAGGACTTCTCTTAAGATCAAAACAAAATGACCTAAGGTGACATTTCCTACCACAATGCAAGCATGTGAAAACACGTGGAATGATACCTACGATGTGACTTTTTCTAAAGTCCTTGGATAAAGTCGACCCTCTAAAACAAAAAATGTTCTTAGCTTTAGTAACGGAAGTATTTGAACTAGATGAGATAGAACCATTACAACTACTACTCGAGTCATGTAAATCATCTTTCATATTTAAAATTTTGGACTCAAGTAATAAATTAGACTCCTCAATTTTACGGGACTCCTTCTTTAAATTTTCTATAACTCCCACAAGGTTATCACGCTCTCCCTCAATGTGAGCAAACTTGTCCCTAAGAGTCTTTTCTTGATTATCACTCTCTTTCTTGGACATTTCTAAAATATTATAATTGTAATTTATGTCCATGAGCTTTTCACGAAAAATATCTTTTTGAGATAGGGAGATTTGCAAAAACTCAACTTTAGTTTTAAAACAAGAATTTTCATTTTCAAGATTTAATTCTTTTTGCAAATCTCAAATTTAATTCTCTTAAATTTTCATTACACTTATTAAGCTCATTAAATTCCTCTCGAATAGCAAAAACTTCAATATCATTAGAAATGGACAAATTATCATTAAGGCGTCCCATCGAGAGATACAAAAAAATTGAGAGTGGGTAAAAATTGAACCACCTAAAAATGCAAGGAGCACAAAAATTTGTAAAAGACCAGAAATGGATCTTTAACGCAATAAATTAGCGCTCCTGCTCTGATACCAATTTGAAAGCGGTAACTTTTCTCAATCAATGCTCTGATACCACTTGTGGGTGCGCGAGGCCCCCAATTTTTAAATTCTTATTACTACAAGTAGATAATTTCCTTTTAAGTATATGCGGAAGAAAAATATGATGGTTCAGTTAAACAAATTGAAATTTTTTAATTTCTTTTCAAATTAAATTAAACCAAGTGAAATAAGATTAAACACACACACACAATATAAATTTAACTTAAACCAACTTAATTCAATCCAAGTCCTAGAAATTTGCCTAAGTCATATTTTCAATATTTCCAAATTAGGTCAAACCAAATTTTATCAAATTAAATTAAATGACTTGAATTAAATTAACATAAACATGACCCAAATTAATTTAGACCCAAATTAAACATGTAGTGATTAAAACAAATTTTATCTTTTTACCTAAGCATGCGTTCTCGGTGAGTTTTGTAAAAGATAAAATAAACAATTAATCCACTACGCCGCGATGTACGAGGAAAAACCCACAACAGGAAAAAACCTCAGACGGCCCTAGCCTCAAATCCACTAAGTACGGTTTTACAAATACAAGACAGTAAACTTACAACACACGACTTGACTCCGTCCAATCCCCGACGCTTCTTCTTGTATACAACTCTTCCTAGAGAATAACCACGAAGCTCCACCGCGGTCTCGGAATCCACCGATCGGACTTTTTCTGGTCACCGTCACCCAAACAAGGAGCCTTTCTCCAAGTGGGTAAGTAACCGTAAACTTCTTCTTCTTTGTGGGATTTAGAAGAAAACGCAAACTTCTCTTCAAACGGTAGAGATAAAAACCGATGCCAAACTCCAAGAAAAGTATATATATATATATATATGAACTTGGATAAACAAACTATGGGTGTAAACAAAAGTGTTTTAAGGATTTTCTTGAAAGAATTAACACTTTAAACATGAACTTTTTCTACTTTGATTTTTGCTCTCAAACTCTCTCTTGGAGGTTGTAGGATATGAAAAAGTTAATTAGAAAAAGTTAGTTCCCGCACATATTAAGTCTGCCCAAATCGTTAGTGAGAAAAGAAGTGGGAAAGTGGGAAAAAACTGCTCAAACTGCCAAATAAACAGTTCCCGCCAAAACTCGTTCGAACGATATTTTCGTTTAAACAAGCCTTCTAACAAAGTTTCGGTGTGAAATCGTTAGAAATCTTGTTGGAAATCTCGTTCGAACATCATTCGCATTCGAACGACACTTCGAACGACATTCAAGTGGCCAATGTGGGAACTCGTTGGCAAACTCGTTCGAATGACATTCTCGTTTGAACGACAAACTTGTTCGAACGATAATTTCGAATGAACTTCCAGAATGTTTGAATTTTTAATTTTAGCCCAGAAACTTTACTTTAAAGTTTTAATGAAACTTTCTGAAAATAAACAACAGTTAAAACAAAGTACACCCATATAAATATTGTTCCAAAATCATATATATATATATATATATATATATATATATATATATATATATATTCAAAATGCATTCATACCTTCGCAGCAAGGGAACCATGTTGATAACATAGAAATGAGGCACAATAAACTCAGCATTTTGATGAAGCTTTAAACTTGACTGCTACTTCTTCAAATTTAGTATGTCATAGGCTTGAAAGATGGTCAATAACTCTATCCTATAACTCAAACGTTTTTGTCCGGAATTGAGCCAAAACTACAAAGGATACAATTGGAAATTTGTGTCCTTACAGAGATACCTCTTTCATTTCATAATTATTTGACTCAACCCCGATTATGGGGGATGTCTTTAAATATACTCCCTCAATCCTATATAATATTTGCATTAGAAGTCGAATATATTATGAAAAAAAATTCACTTGACAAAATTTTCCACCTAAAGATGGTAAATTTGAAGACTTGCATTTTTATCGTTTTATCGAATATTAACCACTCGTCAAGCTGCTCGTTCACTTCTTGTTATCAGCGATTACATATTGTGACTCCGGATGCTCAGTTCGTTATGGTTATCTCTCACAAAAGATTGAATTTGTTTTTCATCTTTACTGAATTTGATCAGCATTTCAATTTCAAAGTCGATAACCACTGATTGTCGAGGGTCTGGTAAAGTAGCATGGACACAGTGCCAACACTTCCCCTCTTACCAATGGGTATATGTGAGTTATTTCATCTGAATAGATACTTGTATACTAGCTTAGTTAAGTAAGGCATGCCCTAAGCTCACTGATGTGTGATTTTAACCCTTTAATGCCTACTGTGTTATATATTAACAGATCTGGATATTCAATCATTTTAAATGTCAACTTGACGCACTCAGAATTTGGGGTGATGTCATATTTTTTATGGCATAACCTACTGACATTTCTTTGTGGTTGTGAAATTGAAATTCTTAGCCTGAATGATTTTGCTGTTGCTAACCATAATTCTTGGTAAGTTAATCTACGACTACTGTTGGTTGAGCTGACTGCATAAGTCATGAATATATTGATAGTTTATGCTTGAAGGGGAAACAAATTTAACTTCTTTATATTCATATTATTAGCATTAAGCTTATGATTAGATATAAGTATCATATTAATAGTTTATCAATTATTGATATAAGAGGTAGTTGAAGAAATATTTATTTTATTCATTTTTGTACCATTTTAATAGGTGATCCTCATCTCTATTGATATATTAACATATAATGTTTAAGTTTTAGGATAGAAACTAACATCCTGTGATCAAACGTTTTAAGTTTTACTATTGATAAAGTTCAATAATTGAACTGAGGGGGATGCATATGTATCAAATTCCAAAGCAGTTAGGCCACTAGACAAACAGAACAGGGGTCTGCAGAAACTGCCTAGTAAGAGCTTCTTGTCATTCTTGAAGGAATTCAAGTGAAGTGGTGTTAAAGACTCCACAACGATTTTGACATTTTTTGCATCTATCGTATTGTCATTTGGATCTGTAACTGAAGTGGTTATTATTGTCATCCACATGCTTACTCATTTATTAATTTCTCTTCCTATTTCTCATTCTAAAAAAATATATATTAACTAAGGTGTTTTAGTTTGTTGTGTTCTTGATCCCTTATTCATATCAAGGCTAGTTACATAATGAAATTCATATTCGGTGGTTTATGAATAATCACAAGAAAGCTCTGTTTGAAGCTTAGGATAAGGTTAAAGCAGGTAAAAACTTGGTTTCTATCTCTTTTTTTCCCTCCTGTTTTCGGGGCATATTGTAAAATAATTGTGATTTTTTAAGGACTTTTTTCAAATAATTTGCAGTAAACTTCCTTGCTTTCTTCAAAAACGTGCACAAACATTCAAGATCAATAGGCATTATAAGAATGACTTAGGATACCTCCGTGTTTGATTTTGTGGATGATCCTGGCCACTCCTTGGAACCATGGAAGAAAATCACATTGGGAGAAAGAGGTCACTATTTTATCAGTCGTATGTTCTTTACATTGAAAAGATGAATTTTGAGGAGACTGAGAAAATGAACCATCTGGGGGGGGGGGGGGGGGGGGGGGGGGAAGAACCTTGCAGAGCCCATAAATGAGTTATAAGAGTTATTCGAACATTTTCTTCATCGCATGGAGCAATGGAAAAATAAGAGAATTCAGCGACATGGGAGTAAAACTACCAACATGCCTATATGTGTTGAGAGTAATTTTCTAACAATAATGAAGTTTCAGAATGAGATGCGCATATGAGATTTTCTGGTGTTGATACAGTTGTGGTTAAGTTTTAGATACTACGATTATTGTCCAGTCGAAAGCAGAAGATATACACATCATCATCGTCTTATGGATCCCATAATAAAAATAAAAGAGGCCATGCATGCCATTGATCGTTGTCAATGGATATCGAGGCGCCGCATATCATCTAAGTGCTGTGAAGTTTTTTTTTTTTTTTCATTTTGTATTTTGTGCCCCGGATGGGTTGGTTGGATTGTAATTTAAGTTTAATTAAGTTTTATATGTACAAGATATTTGGAATGTCAGAAATATAAATGAAGTATAGTCGATTTTTTCAGACTTTATAAATGTCTACATTAATTTTTTTAGATTTGTTACATATTCATGGCATTTCACCTTATCAATGACATAAAAATACAATGATATTTTTTAAAATATAATAATATTTATAACTGCAAATAGCAGTTACAAATTTGTCATTATGGCTAATTTTGTAAGTGCTATTAGTAGTCACAAATATTTAATTTGTGATTCCTAGCACCTGTCACAAATATTATATTCATAACTGCTGATAACAGTTACACATGAGAAGGGGTCATTGTTGTTATAACCCCCTGGGGGTTATAAGAATTTGTGACTACTGTTAGGAGTTATAATTTATCTTTTGTCACCCCTTAAATTATGAAGGTAAATAGAAGTTACAATGGACATTTGTGACTCCTAACAGCACTCACAAATCACCCATTTTGGTGTAGTTCGTGAAAGGGTATGCCAGGTTTTTCTATGATGCTTATGATCGATGTGTTTACCTTTCTTATGGCTCCTATGTTCCATTGAGTTAGCAAACCGTATCGCAATATTCATTATAGAGTGTAATAGACGATTGAACTAAAGGTACCACTCTTAGATCCATTAAAAAATCCTAATCCATATTTCTTCCTTGGCTGCCTTAGAGGCTACCACATATTCGATTTCCATTATGGAATAAGCAATATATTATTGCTTGGTACTCCTTCAACTAATGGCTCCACCTCCTAGGGTAGACACATATCTTGAAGTAACTTTTTAGAATCTCTATCAGACTGAAAATATGAGTCGGTGTACCCAATAGGTAATATACTCTCTGCCTAGTAAACTAACATATAATATCTTATCCTTTTGAGGTACTTGAGTATATGCTTTACCGCAGTCCATTGTACTTTCCTAGGGTTAGATCGATATCTAATAACCATGTCAATGGCAAAGTAAATATCGGGTCTAATGCCTAGCATAGAATAAATAAGGCTCCAAATGGTTAAAGCATAAGGGATTCCTTTTATCTTCTCTATCTCATCATGTGTCTTAGAACACTGATCCTTGCATAGAGATATTCCACGTCAGAAAAAGATGAACCCTTTCTTGGAATTTTGCATGCTAAACCTGTCAAGTATGGAATCGATTTATGTCGCTTGTGATGAGACCAACATCCAATTCTTAATATCTCGCATGAGCTTGATCCCAAGGATATGACTTGATTCTCTAAAGTCCTTCATATTGAACTAGCTGGACAACCACACTCTAATCGAAGACAACACTCAAAAATTACTTCTAACAAGAAGAATGTCATCTACATATAGAACTAAAAACAACACTTTACTTTTGTTGCACTTCTTGTACACACAATACTCATCCGGACATTGCTCAAAACCAAAAAATTTGATTGCCTAATCAAAATGAATGTTCTAAGTTCTATATGCTTTCTTAAGTCCATAAATGAACGTTTTAAACTTACACAATTTATACTCTTGGCCTTGGGCTATAAAACTATTTGACTAAACCATATAAATTCACTCATCAATATTTCTATTAAGAAATGCAGTGTTGACGTCCTTTTGCCAAATATCGTAATCGAAATGAGCCGTAATGGATAAGAGAATCCGAATGAATTTTATCATAGCTATCCTCAAGAAGGTTTCCTCCTAATCGATGCCATTTTTCTGAGTAAACCCTTTCGTAACCAGTCATTCTTTGAAGGTCTCAACCTTCCCATCCACATCTCTCCTTCTTTTATAGACCCACTTGAATCTTATGGGTCTTATCCATTTGGGTTGATATACAAGATTCCACACTTGATTGGAATATATACATTCCATCTCAAAATTCATAGCATTAAGGCAAAGTTCTACATATTTGTCTTGGATAGCCTCGTTATAGTTACAGGGATTGGCATCGAATTTATCAGTGAAATTGTCATAATACTCTCCCAAAAATATAAACCATTTTGGTTGACGTATAACCCTCCTACTATGATGAGGTAGTTTTTGTGTTGGTGCTATAGTGTCAACATGTTGTGTTGTTCCATTTTGTACCGGTGGTGTTCTCGATTTTGGAGGAGGTTGGGAGCCACATCTTCCACTGGTAGAGTTTGCTTATAATAACTCCTATCAGTTCACGATTGGCATGGCTCCACTTGAGGCTTTGTATGGCAGGCCTTGTCGTTCTCCAACTTGTTAGCTCGAGGTGGGGGATAACAAGTTGCTAGGGCCAGAAGTGATTCAGGAGACCTCCGCGAGGAATGAGATAATCAGGAGTCGTATTCGGGTAGCCCAGGACAGGCAGAAGAGCTACGCCGATGCGAAACGGTTCTTCCGGGAGTTTAATGTGGGAGATGAAGTGTTATTGCGTGTATCTCCTATGAAGGGAGTGATGAGGTTCGGGAAGAAGGGGAAGTTGGCTCTGAGGTACGTGGGACCATTTCCCATCATAGAAAGAATTGGGCCGGTTGCATACAGGTTGGGATTTCCAGAACATTTACATCGCATCCACGATGCATTTCACATCTCGTCGTTGAGACGATATCTTCGGGATGATATGGCCCATACTCACATTGCGATAGATGAGATCAATTTATAGCCTGATAGCTCTTACGAGGAGAGATCGGTGGCTATCCTAGACTATAGTGAGAGGAGATTGAGGTCGAAGATAGTTCCACTTGTGCAGGTCCAGTGGGAGCATCATAATGTGGAGGAATCCACTTGGGAGCGTGAGGCAGATATGCGCGAGAAATATCCAGAGTTGTTTTACCAGGTATGCCATATTTTCCGAATTTCGGGACGAAATTCCGTTATTAGGGGGGGAGTATGTAATACCCCGTATTTTCATGCTATATTAATTTGGGGATTTATTAAATTTAATGTGAGTTAGTTATTTAATAAAAATTCAGAAATTAATTATGTTATAGTTATTAACGTGATGAGAGTTAGTAATTATGGGAAACTTGTTGAATATTACTAATGAGCAAAGTAATATATTATATTGGTTATATTGAATGTCATGAGTGAATTAAATGACGATTTTGGAAATTTAAGTCGGAACGTGCTCGTGTCACGTCGGGACTAATTTTGTTAAATAAAAAGTGAATATTTTATAAGTTACCCGTATGGTCGTTTTGAGTGCGCCAACGCGTCCGGTAGGGTCGAGATAGTCAGAAAAGTGTACCCTGGGGTTTAGTTTGGGTCTCGGGGCGTTTTTAGGCCTAATTGGTACCCCGGGAGGGCAATTTAGTCATTTCACCTTTTTGGGTAATTAGACCCACGAAATTTAGCAACCTATATCATCCATCTAGGTTACTCCTTTAGGGTTAGAATATCCAGAAATCAATTGACGGCCATTAGAGAAGAGAGGAGAGAGCTCCAAGGCAATTCAAGGCCAAAAAGTCATCGGTTTTCACCGCCGCCACCACCACCGCGTAGATCGCGAGACGAGGAACGCAGCCATACCAAAATCAGCCTTGAATCAGAATACCAAAAATCCCAGGCAAGTGTTTAACTTGCTATTTTCATTGGTGCAATCTTCATTTTAGTTTAGGATTGATTTGTGATGAAAACTATGGAAGAAAACCCAATTTATGATAGGAGAATCCATGTAGTATTGATTTATATGTTGATTCTGGAAACCCTTGCCATGTAGAGGAAATAAACCACGAAATTTTGATGATCTTAAGAAAGAAATTCTGGAGAAAGATTTGTTAGAAAACGATTTAAGAAAATTCTAGGGTTCTTGATAATTGGATATAATTTTAGGTTGAAAATCCGTGTTTCATTGATGAATATGTACATGCCTTACGTTAGAATCATCTAGTATATTGTTATAATGTTAGTAGTAGAATTCTGGGATGATTGGAACTTGAAAATATGGATTTGGTGTAATTTTGGTGATGAAACCCGTAACTGCATTCTGCAGAATTTTTCGCAGACCTGCTTGATCGATCGATCGAGCCTAGAGGTTCGATCGATCGATCCCCAAGCTTCGATCGATCGACCCCTCCTGGCATACCCCTAATTCCCTCTTTAAATGAGTTAAATTCAAATTGTCCTAATATAATTCTTGGGCATTCTTGATAAAATGATTTGGGAGACATCGAGGACCAGTAGGGCATATGAATAAATGTTGGGACCTTTAATCTTCAACGAGAATGGTATTTATGGGACATTTACTTTAGGGTTGGTGAATTTATAAATCTAAAGGGTGAGGTGAGTAAGAGAGTTACGTTGGAACCTAATAAGAAAACTTACTGAATTTCAGATTTGTGAGGATATAGTCCACGAGTGTCTGGTAATGAGTGAGAAAACCCTTCGAGTTAAGGTTAGGAATGAAACTTTATACGTAATTCTATAAATGTGAATTTAAGGATAAATGGTATAATTATGGGTGATGAGAAGAACCTATATTAATATGATAAAGTGGTATATTTATATGATTGTGTGTACATATATTATATACTTGTGAAAATCATGCCCACGCTACTTTCTATCCCTGAGGTTACCGCGCTGGGACAAGTCTTATCTCGATGGGACCTTTATGGGGGATATTGACTAGTACCCTAGAAGATAGATATCCTTAGTACAGGCTATCGATGTGATAGTTCAGACGGTCCTAAGAGACGCAGGTATGTGCCATCCTCTTAGAGACTTGGAATCTATGCTTCGCCTCAATATTGTTTGTGTATTTATGTTAATACAATTCGAGAGTGATTCCGATTGTATTCCCCTTAATATGAGTGATATGGGGTTCTGGATAGTAGAGTATGCACGCACCATAGTTTTATGAGGGGTGCTGTTATTTTATATATATTATACGAGTAGTTAATATATATATGAGATTATGAAATTTGAAACTGCCTACTGGGATTTGATAAGTAGGACATGGTTGTTGACTCAAATTATAAATACTTGTTTTGAGAAAGTATAATATATCACTGTAAAACTTTATTGATTTTTATAAAGTTAAAAATAGAGGACTTTGGTTTCAAATTGGAACATCCTTTTTAAAATGGAATCATTGAATTGAAAATCTTACGAGTAATCTAAGATAAGTTAAATCATTTGGGAAGACTAGTGCGGTATATTATAAGATAAACTGTTGGGAAGGTTAGTGCGATAGGTGTGCACATTAGAAGAGAGGTGAGTATTTCTCAAGAGAGTGACGCACTAATATGTTGTTGCATTGGCCTGTATCAATTTAAATACTTGCTAAATGTATTTTAAAATCAAACACACTTTCGGGTTCTGAACCGTTTCTTTTTCTCTCTCTCTCTTGTATATATATGTATATATTTCAGGTGCCCAGCCACAGGGGCGTCTTGCTTAGGATCCCTTGAGAGGAACGTGTTGCAGCTTAGGTGGGAGTTGCAGGTCACTTGCGTAGACGACTTCTTTTATTGACTCCACTTCTAGCATTTTCATTATTGGGCACGTGTCGCCCTTTCCATTATTTTATTGTAATTGGGACATTTGTATTTCAGTTATTTCCAATATTGTTCTATGGGATTTATTCAGTTTGGATTTGTGACTTTAGTTTTCATATGCTGACATTCGATTGACGAATGTATTATATTATTTGGTTTACTGTGATGTGATTCTTAATTGTAGAAATGTTGTTTCTAAATAAATAAATCTTTTTCTTTAATTAAAATTTGGAAAGTATGTATGAAAATGGTTTTGACACTTAGCTTAATTATTTAGGGTGTTAAATTGGAAAAAAAATTATCGACAGTGATGTTGTGAATGAACCAACTGTTTACCTTGATTTAATTTAATAAAGGAGTGATCGCCCGGTATTTAATTAGGCGGGGTGTCACAGGTGGTATCAGAGCATCAGGTTCTAGTGTCCATAGGATCTGTACGGCTTATTTCGCTTTCAGCTTAACGTTATTTCTATAGAGCCCTATTTTTAGGATTATTATATTCCTGCTTTTACGTTAAAGTCTTCAGCTATTTGAGATTTGATGATAACAGTAGACTAATAAACTTGTTCACGTTTCAGATGCCTCCGAGACGTGCTCCGAAAGATAGGCGTGCCCAAGCCGAGCATCCAGTAGCTACGGCACCAGGCACAATGAATGCAAATGATGTAGCCGCCATTGTTGCTCAGGCGGTAAATGCCGTGATAGCGGTGATTCAGCAGGCTCCACCCCAAGTTCAGGCAGTGGCGCCAGTACCAACACAGCTTCCATCCGCATGGGAGAGGGTTTGGGATGCTTTTCAGAAAGCGCATCCCCCTGAGTTTTCTGGTAGCTCCGATATTGTTACAGTTAGCCAATGGAAGAAAGACATCCAGCGGCACCTCCGTATTTATGAGTGCACTAACGTGCAAAAGCAGTTATTGGATTCCTTTAAGCTGGTGGGAGCCGCATTACAGTGGTGGGAGTCCACTACTACTTTAGAGGAGAGTGACACGATCCCTATTTAGTTGTTCTGGGAGCGATTTGACCGCAAGTATTTTCCACCCGCAGGGCAGACTGAGATGAGGCGGAAATTACTAAATCTGAAACAGGAGAACCATACTGTAGCTGAGTATGAGGAGGAGTTCACGAGACTTCTCACTATTGTGACGGATGAGGCACCCACTGAGAGCAAGAAGATTATGTTGTTTGTCGACGGGTTAGCTTGGAGGATCCGTCAGCACCTTATTGGAAATCTATCCCTGAGTACTTTCACTGATGTACTTAATGCAACGTTACTACATTGCCAGGATCACCGCTTCCATCTTTAGGGAAGCAAGAGAGCAGGGGAGTCCAGCCAGCAGGGCAGGACCGGGAGTAATAGTGCCAGTGGGGCACCAACTCATGGACAGACTCGTCAGCACGAGCAGAGTTCCCATCAGGGGGACCCTGCTAAGAGATTTCGTTCAGGTGATTCTAGTCAGGGATTCGGGGGTTTCAGGCAGGTCCATCAGGGCCAGCATAATCAGCAGGGCCAGCAGGGCCAACACCGACCACAGGGACAGTAGCATGACCAACAAGGCCAACAGCGTGCACATCAGGGCCAACAGGGCCAATGGCGTGGAGGTAACGGCCAGCAGGGCCGTGGACAGCAGGGTCGGATGGGGGGTAACTTCAAAGGCTGATGCTTTGGGTGCGATAAACATGGCCAGAGGCGCCAGGATTGCCCAGAGGGCGATAGGGCCCCACAGCAGCAGGGAGCCTGAAATGAGCCGCAGAGACCACTTTTCCCACCTGCCCTCCCAGCTCCAGCCTAGGTGCCAGCCCTACCAGCCATTCCAGCGGATCCATCACAGTAGGGGCAATTACAGTATAGACGTGTCTATAACGTCCACCGGGCCGTAGCTCCACAGGCACCACCCGCGATTGAGGGTATGTTTCCTATCCATGGTACTTTGGGTCGAGTTTTGTTTGATACGGGGGCAACGCATTGTTTTATAGCTACACATTTTGCAAAGTCCTTAGGGTTGCTAGCCACAGCAGAGAGCACCGTGACGTGTGTCGATTCACCACTGGGGAGTGGGTCACTTATTTTCTTTATATGCCGGGGAGTGGGGGTAGAGATTGGTAGCTTGGTATTACCTACAGACATGTTAGTCTTAGACATGCACGAGCATGATGTGATTATTGGTATGGCTTGGCTCGCAGCTTATAGAGCCATGATTGATTGCTTCGGTGGGAGCATTGTTTTTGCCATTCCTGGGGCTAGAGATGTTTGTAGTGGCGATGCCTCACCCAGAGCGAGGTTCGACCGCTCATTTGTATTACATAGAGGAGGATACCTCTAAGGAGGTTGTGATTCCCTTAGATTCGATCCCTGTTGTCAGGGAGTATTCCGATGTGTTTCAGGAGATACCAGGCATATCGCCTAGTCGTGAGATAGACTTTGTCATAGATTTATTGCCAAATATGAGACCTATAGCACGCGCACCGTACCGTATGGCTCCGGTAGAGATGCGAGAGCTACGAGATCAGATAGAGCAGATATTAGGTCAGGGCTTCATTCGTAGGATTACCTCACCTTGGGGCGCTCCAGTCTTGTTTGTGAAGAAGAGAGATGGTTCACTGAGATTGTCTGTGGACTACCGGGAACTGAACAAGGTAACGATACGGAATAAGTATCCGTTGCCTCGAATCGATGATCGGTTTGACCAGTTGAGGGGAGCAACTTTCTTTTCGAAGATAGATCTGAGGTCGGGGTACCATCAGTTATGTATTAGAGTGCAGGATGTTTCAAATACTGCCTTCTTATCGAGATATGGGTCCTATGAGTTCAGGGTAATGCCATTCGGACTCACAAATGCCCTAGCCATTTTCATGGACTTGATGAACCGAGTATTCAGAGAGTTCTTGGATCAGTTCGTTATCATATTCATAGATGACATCTTGATATATTCACACTCCGAGGAGGAGCATGCCGAGCACTTGAGGCAGGTTCTTCAGACCCTACAAGAGCATCAGTTGTATGTTAAGTACGAGAAGTGTGGATTCTAGTTTCGAGAGGTACAGTTCTTGGGCCATGTTGTTTCTGAGCAGGGGATTGCAGTTGACCCGAGCAAAGTGTCAGCGGTGAGGGAGTGGGGACAGCCCACGACACCGATGGAAGTGCGTAGTTTCTTGGGATTAGCCGGATACTACAGGAGATTTATTCGAGGATTCTCCAAAATAGCGGGTCCATTAACGAATCTGACTCCCAAGGGGGTACCATACGTTTGGGATAACGCTTGTCAGTTGGCTTTCGACGAGTTGAAAGACAAGTTTACTTCAGCGTCAGTCCTTGCTTTACCAAAATCGGGTGTGGATTACCTGCTTTACACCGATGTGTCCTTACGGGTACTTGGAGGAGTACTCCAGCAGGAGGAGAAGGCTATAGCTTTTGCTTCCCGCAAGCTTAAGACGCATGAGAAGAATTACCCCACCCACGACCTGGAGTTAGCAGCGGTCGTCTTTGCATTGAGGATTTGGAGGCACTACTTATTGGGTGAGAAATTCCGTTTGTTCACAGACCACAAGTCACTGCAGTACCTGTTCACTCAACGAGAGCTGAATATGCGTCAGCGCAGGTGGTTAGAGTTTGTGAAAGATTATCAGTTCGAAATACAGTATCATCCGGGGAAGGCAAACGTAGTTGTTGATGCGTTGAGCCGTAGACCGGTAGACGATGTAGCGGACATCTGGAAAGCAAAGTGGAAGGAGTTGGATCACCAGGACGCAGTAGCCCGTTCTTTCATATCCATTATGTCAGTCACACCCGAGATTGTTACGAGGGTGATACAGGCACAGACGACAGACCCATTTTTCCAGGAGAAAATTGTGCGACTTTTAGCCGAGGGTGCTGAGTCCTAATCTGTTAGTTCTGATGGAGGTTTGCGGTTTAATGGGAGATTGGTGGTTCCAGAAGGACCAGAGTTACGTCATGAAGTGATGACTCATTCTCATGGGTCCCGATTTGTAGTACATCAGGGAGGCGATAAGATGTACCGGGACATGAGGTGATAATACTGGTGGAGTGGGATGAAGAAGGACATTGCTGAGTTTGTGTCCAAGTGTTCTACCTTCCAACTGGTAAAGGTGGACCACCAGAAACCTTCAGGATTGCTTCAGCCATTGGAAGTACCCGCGTGGAAGTGGGAGAGTATTTCCATGGATTTTATTACAGGGTTGCCTACATCACAACGGGGCCACGATTCTATCTGGGTGATTGTAGACCGTTTGACCAAGGTGGCTCATTTTCTGCCAGTGCGGACAGATTATACTACGGGTCAGTATGCTCAATTGTTCATCACTGAGATTGTCAGATTACATGGGGTGCCCCAGAATATTGTGTCAGATAGGGACAAGATTTTTGTGTCATGCTTCTGGGAAAGCTTTCAGGAGGCTATGGGTACTGAATTGAGGTTGAGTTCGGCTTACCACCCACAGACAGACGGACAAACAGAGCGTACTAATCAGATGTTAGAAGATATGCTACGCATGTGTGTTCTCGATTTTAGAGGAGGTTGGGAGCGACATATTCCACTGGTAGAGTTTTCTTATAATAACTCCTATCAGTTAACGATTGGCATGGCACCATTTGAGGCTTTGTATGGAAGGCCTTGTCGTTCTCCAACTTGTTGGCGCGAGGTGGGGGATAACAAGTTGCTAGGGACAGAAGTGATTCAGGAGACCTCCGCGAGGATTGAGATAATCAGGAGTCGTATTCGGGTAGCCCAGGACAGGCAGAAGAGCTACGCCGATGCGAAACGGTTCTTCCGGGAGTTTAATGTGGGAGATCAAGTGTTATTGCGTGTATCTCCTATGAAGGGAGTGATGAGGTTCGGGAAGAAGGGGAAGTTGGCTCCGAGGTACGTGGGACCATTTCCCATCATAGAAAGAATTGGGCCGATTGCATACAGGTTGGGATTGCCAGAACATTTACATCGCATCCACGATGTATTTCACATCTCGTCGTTGAGACGATATCTTCGGGATGATATGGTCCATACTCACATTGCGATAGATGAGATCGATTTACAGCCTGATAGCTCTTACGAGGAGAGACCGGTGGCTATCCTAGACTATAGTGAGAAGAGAATGAGATCGAAGATAGTTCCACTTGTGCGGGTCCAGTGGGAGCATCATAATGTGGAGGAATCCACTTGGGAGCGCGAGGCAGATATGCGCGAGAAATATCCAGAGTTGTTTTTACCAGGTATGCCTTATTTTCCGAATTTCGGGATGAAATTCCGTTATTAGGGGGGGAAGTATGTAATACCCTGTATTTTCATGCTATATTAATTTGGGGATTTATTAAATTTAATGTGAGTTAGTTATTTAATAAAAATCCAAAAATTAATTATGTTATAATTATTAACGTGACGAGAGTTAGTAATTATGGGAAACTTGTTGAATATTACTAATGAGAAAAGTAATATATTATATTGGTTATACTGAATGTCATGAGTGAATTAAATGACGATTTCGGAAATTTAAGTCGGAACGTGCTCGTGTCACGTCGGGACTAATTTTGTTAAATAAAAAGTGAATATTTTATAAGTTGCCCGTATGGTCATTTTGAGTGCGCCAACACGTCCGGTAGGGTCGAGATAGTCAGAAAAGTGTACCCGGGGGTTTAGTTTGGGTCTCGGGGCGTTTTTAGGCCTAATTGGTACCCCGGGAGGGCAATTTAGTCATTTCACCTTTTTGGGTAATTAGACCCACGAAATTTAGCAACCTATATCAGCCATCTAGGTTAGTCCTTTAGGGTTAGAATATCCAGAAATCAATTGATGGCCATTGGAGAAGAGAGGAGAGAGGAGAGATTGGTGGTTTGGTATTGCCTGCAGACATGTTAGTGTTAGACATGCATGTTCACGATGTGATCATCGGTATGGATTGGCTCGTAGAATATAGGGCCATGATTGATTGCTTCAGCGGGAGAATTGTTTTTGCCATTCCGGGGCAAGAGATGTTTATAGTGGCGATGCCTCGCCCAGAGGGAGGATCGACCGCTCATCTGTATTACATAGAGGAGGATACCTTTAAGGAGGTTGTGATTCCTTTGGATTCGATCCCGGTTGTCAGGGAGTATTCAGATGTGTTTCAGGAGATACCAGGCTTACCACCCAGTCGGGAGATAGACTTCATTATAGATTTGCTACCGGGTACGAGACCTATAGCACGCGCACCGTACCGTATGGCTCCAGCTGAGATGAGAGAGCTACGGGATCAGATAGAGCAGCTGTTGGGATAAGGCTCTATTCGCAGGAGTACCTCACCTTGGGGCACTCCCGTTTTATTTGTGAAGAAGAGGGACGGTTCACTGAGATTGTGTGTGGACTACCGAGAGTTGAATAAGGTCACGATACGGAATAAGTATCCGTTGCCTCGAATCGATGACTTGTTCGACCAGTTGAGAGGAGCTTCTTTCTTCTCGAAGATTGACTTGAGGTCGGGATACCATCAGTTGCATATCAGGGAGGAGGATGTCTCGAAGACCGCATTCTTATCGAGATATGGTTCTTACGAGTTTCGGGTTATGCCTTTCGGCTTGACCAACGCTCCAGCAGTGTTTATGGACTTGATGAACAGAGTGTTCAGGGATTTCCTAGACCAGTTTGTCATCGTCTTCATTGATGATATTCTGGTTTACTCTCAAACAGAGGAGGAGCACGCCGAGCATTTGAGGCAGGTTTTGCAGACACTTCGTCAGAACGAGCTGTATGAAAAATACGAGAAGTGCGGGTTTTGGCTGAAGGAAGTCCAGTTCTTGGGTCATATTATTTCCGACCAGGGAATATCTGTCGATCCGGGGAAGGTATCAGCGGTGAGGGAGTGGGGACAGCCCACGACACCAACGGAGATTCGTAGTTTCTTGGGTTTAGCAGGATACTACAGGAGGTTTATTCGGGGTTTCTCGGAGATAGCAGGTCCTTTGACACATCTTACTCGTAAGGGTGTGCCACATATCTGGAGTGATGCCTGTCAGTTGGCATTCGATGAGTTGAAGGACAAATTGACCTCAGCACCTGTGTTAGCATTGCCGAGACCGGGAGTTGAGTATTTGGTTTACACAGATGCGTCCTTGCAAGGACTGGGAGGTGTATTGCAGCAGGAGAGACAGGCCATAGCTTATGCTTCCCGTAAGCTTAAGCCTCATGAGAAGAATTACCCCACGCATGATTTGGGGTTGGCAGCAGTGGTATTTGCCTTACGGATTTGGAGGCACTATCTGTTGGGGGAGAAGTTTCAGCTGTTCACGGACCACAAGTCACTACAGTATCTGTTCACGCAGAAGGAACTGAATATGCGGCAGCGTAAGTGGCTTGAATTTGTGAAGGACTACCAGTTCGACATCTAGTACCACCCGGGTAAGGCTAACGTGGTAGCAGATGCGTTGAGCCGCAGGCCAGCAGATGAGGTGGCAGAGGTGTGGAAAGCTAAGTGGAAGGAATTGGGACACCAGGATGTAGTGGCCCGATCTTTCATGTCTGTACTGACCGTTACACCGCAGATTATCACGAGGATAGTACGGGCACAGGCTAATGACTCGTTCTGTCAAGAGCAGATAGTTCGATTACTTGCAGAGGGAACCGAGTCCTATACCGTTAGCTCAGACGGGGGATTGCGCTTCAATGGGAGATTGGTAGTTCCGGAAGGGGAAGAATTACGGCACGATGTGATGGTAGAGTCGCACGGCTCACGGTTCGCGGTACATCTCGGAGGGGACAAAATGTACCAAGACATGAGACGGCAATATTGGTGGAGCGGTATGAAGAGAGATATCGCTGAGTTTGTCTCGAAATGCGCCACTTGTCAGCTTGTAAAAGTGGATCATCAGAGACCAGCAGGATTGCTACAGCCGTTGGAGGTTCCGGTATGGATGTGGGAGAGCATATCCATGGATTTTGTCACGGGGTTGCCTACGTCGCAGAGGGGTCACGACTCCGTTTGGGTAATTGTGGACAGGTTGTCCAAGGTCGCTCACTTGTTACCCGTAAGGACTGACTACACTACGGGACAGTATGCCCAGCTCTTCATTTCAGAGATTGTAAGACTTCACGGTGTGCCCCTAAATATCGTGTCTGACAGAGAAAAGATATTTGTCTCGAGGTTTTGGGAGAGTTTCCAGGAGGCAATGGGCACGGAATTGCGGTTGAGTACGGCTTATCATCCGCAGACCGATGGGCAGACAGAGCGCACCAATCAGATGTTGGAGGACATGCTACGCATGTGCATTATTAACTTCGGGGGTGGATGGGAGCAGTATCTTCCACTGGTGGAGTTTGCTTACAACAACTCCTATCAGTTCACGATTGGCATGGCTCCGTTTGAGGCATTGTACAGTAGGCCTTGTCGTTCCCCAGCATGTTGGCTAGAAGTGGGGGACAACAAACTACTTGGGCCGGAAGTGATCCAGGATACTTCGGCAAGGATTGAGTTGATTCGGAGTCGCATTCGGGTAGCTCAAGACAAGCAGAAGAGTTATGCTGATGCGAAGAGGTTTTTCAGGGAGTTCCAAGTGGGGGACCAGGTTTTGCTCAGGGTTTCTCCGATGAAGGGGATTATGCGATTCGGGAAGAAGGGGAAGTTGGCACCGAGGTATGTGGAGCCGTTTCCTATTATTGAGCGGATCGGACCCGTTGCGTATAGACATGGACTACCGGAGCACTTGCATCGGATTCACGACGTGTTCCATATTTCCTCGCTGAGGAAATACCTTAGAGATAATTTGGCTCATTCTCACATTGCTGTGGAGGACATCGATCTCCAGCCGGATAGCTCCTACGAGGAGGGGCCAATTGCTATTTTGGATCGAAGCGAGAGGAAACTGCGGTCAAAGATAGTCCCGTTAGTGCGTGTTCAGTGGCAACATCACAATGTCGAGGAGTCCACATGGGAGCGCGAGGATGAGATGCGCGAACGTTATCCAGAGCTATTTTTAGCAGGTACTTTCTAGTTTCGAATTTTGGGACGAAATTCAGTTATTAGGGGGAAGTATGTAATACCCCGTACTTTTGTCTAGATTTATTTTTGGGATTAATTAATTAAATGCGTATTAATTGGAAATTAATTCGGGTTATAAATACTAATGAAATGCGAATTGGTATTTGATTAGGTGCATATATGATTATATATGTATTTGGTATTATAAAATTTGTCGTGAGATTTATATACGGCATTTTAGAAATTTTGTTGAGACGCGTGGGACCGCCGCGTCACGGTATAATATTTTGTTAATAAAAGTGAATTTAAAATCTATAATCCGTATGGTCGTTTTGAGTGCGCCAACGCGTCCGGAAGGGTCGAGATAGTCAGAAAACACTACCCGGGGGTATAGTTTGGGTCCCGGGGTATTTTTAGGCCATACCGGTAACTTAAAGGGTATTTTGGTAATTTTACATTTTTAGGAATTAAAAGTGACGAAAATTAGAGATGTAAATCTGATGTGGATTAAACCCATTAAGCCCATTAACCAACCCATATTAACCTAGAAGGCTACGTAGGTTGTCATTTAGGTTTTCTAAGTTTCCCCAAATCAAACCCTAGCCACCTTGAGCCACCATTGGAGAAGGAACTTAGAGAGAGAGGAAACTCTGCAGAATCTTCACCAAACCTACACCAAATCAGAAATCAAACCAAGGCAAGTGGTTTAATTATGTTTAATTTCAGCAAATGTTCTTTCCATGTTAGAAAATTCGGATTTATGGTTTGTTCTTGATAAATATGAAAACCCATGTAGATTAGATCATAGAACTTGAGAAATTGTGAAGAGAATTGCATGTAGAATAGTTTGGAGACAATTAATCTGATGTTAATACATGATTGGGTGAAAGAAAAACGATTTAAATTCTGGAATTTGATGTTGATATATATCTAGGGTTCATGTTCTTGATGATATTGGGGAAAAGTATAAAATCTTGGGATTTAATGATGTTTAGGATGCCTTATTGCCTTAAAAGACGTTATTTTATGACCTAAGCATGTTTTAGTATGATTAGAGGACTTAAATCATTGTTAGAACGAACTTTGGAGAAGGATTGAAGTGATAAAAATGGTGAAAAACGAGATGGGAAAAATCTGGGCCGAAACTGGTAGCTCGTTAGAAGCAGCCCCCAGGTCGTTCGAATGAACTCGTTCGAACAAGCTTCTAACGAGTTGACCAGTCGTTACTAACGAGAAGGGATCTCGTTCGATATCTCGTTCGAACGAGTTATCGTTAGAAGGAACAGTTCGTTCGAACGAACTGGGATCTCGTTCGAACAGCCTCGTTCGAACGAGACTTCTAACGAGTTGACAGAAGGATCTCGTTCGAACCTCCTCGTTCGAACGAAACTTCTAACGAGTTGACAGTTTGGTCCTTTTAGAACTGTTTTGACTTTTGGAGTCCCGGAAACTGGTTCAAGGGTAGAGTTAGCATTCCTTTGATGATATAGTGTTAGAATTGGGACTTTTGGGCAATTATGAAGAGTAAATTATATACGAGAGTTGTATTACATGGACGGTTTGGGATGAGACGTGAGTGTCTATTACGACGTGAGAAATTATAGCGCGTATAATCACAAATCGGATTAGTATAAATTATTATAATTATAGTTAGTACGAGAATGCGATACGTACTACGATTAAAATACGGTATTACTAAGATGTGTGTTTACTTAGTATTAGTATATGGATTGTGTGTATGACATACCTACAATACTTGCTATCACGGGAGGTTGCGTTCGCTTAGGACCCTCTAATCCTTGTGTGCCTACGGGGGGGATATAGACTGGTACCTCGATGAACATAGGTCATAGAAAGACTTATTGTGATATTAATAAGTCCGCTGATCATGGGAGCGTAGGTATGTGCGTGACCCATGTGATGGTGACTATCTTCGCCTCCATTATTTGTGATGTTGTTATCGGCAAACTATTCCTGAGAGATTCGGAATATGTAATCCTTATGTACGTGATGTACCGGGATGGATAGCAGAGTATGTGTGCACCATAGCTTAGATTGCGGGGTGCTTGTAACGTATATTTATGTTGTGAATAATATACATTTAATTAATGGAAATCCTCCTGTTAATGTTGTAAAAATATTACGGTATTGTTTCGAGATATATAATGAGTTAACTGATAGTTATATCAATGGCATATTTAGTAACTGAGTTTACGTTAAACCTCTATTTAATTACGAGCATTATATGTTAATAGAACCGCGTAAAAAGGGTAGGAACTATTACAGTCTATCTAGTTATGATGTCACTTAGCTAGTGGTTATATTATTGTAGATGGGTACTTGCGTTAGGAGTGCACAGTTAGACGAGAGGTGAGAATATCATGTGAGTGAACGTCCTAACATGTATTTTGCATTTAATGTTTTAAATGTTTTTAAAGCACTTGCAGGTTTTTAAAATATAACTCCACATTCGGGCTCTGACCAGTTTGCTTTTCAAATCTCTTTTTCTTTGTAAAACCATTTTTAGGTGCCCAGCCACAAGGACACCAAGCATAGGATACTCATTCAGGTGACGAGCTGTAGCTGCTTGTGGAAGCTACAGGATTTGCATGTAGACGCTTCTATCTTTTGGATTCGAGAGTCACCATCTATTAGTTGTAGGGCATGTTGCCCATTTCTTTAGAGACATCTTTTATATTTCAGTTTTCAAACTTTAGCATGTTTTATTTCAGTTTTGGTTATTCATTTCAGTTATGGTATTGTAGTGAGGAGTTTTCCTCCAGACTTTATTTACTCTATTGTGATGGTTATTCATTTTACTTCAGTATGGAATGGTGTTATTTACTTCTTCTTTACATTGTTGCATGTTAATCAGACTTAAATTAATATTTGGCAACTTGCTTTTTAAATACTAGGTGGTTAGTAATAATAAAATGTTTTCGACAGTGATGCTATTAACTGAGCCAACTTGGCATTTTGAATTGATTTTATAAAGGAGTAGCTACCCGGTATTTAATTAGTCGGGGTGTCACACTTGGAAGAGAGGAAATTCTGCAGAAAAACTCCATCAAACCTACACCAAAAATCAGAAATCGAAACAAGGCAAGGACTTTATTCCATTTAATTTCAGAGAATGTCTTTTCCATGTTAGAAATTGAAGAATATCAATTGTTCTTGAAAGATAATGAAAACCCATGTTAATTGAACTTAGAACTTGAAATCTTGAAGAGGATTTGCATGTAGAATGATAGGTAGATGTTCCTACTGATGATATTTATGATTGGGTGAAATTTTAAAACGGATTTTATTGGGTTAATTCATGATTCAAAAAGTTAGGGTTCATGTTTTTGAAATAATTGGGGGAAAAAGTGTAGAGATTTATATTTTGATTGATGTTAGAGAGATTTAATCCTTGAAAACATGTTAGGAGATGACTTGAATATGTTTAGGATGAATTAGAGACCCTAAAACGTTGTTGGGATGAACTTTGGAAGAGATTAGAAGTGATAAAAATGGATGAAAACGAATTGGGGAAAGATCTGGGCCGAAACTGGTCAGTCGTTAGAAGCAATCCCCAGGTCGTTCGAACGAACTCGTTCGAACGAGCTTCTAACGAGTTGACCAGTCGCTGCTAACGAGAAGGGATTTCGTTCGATATTTCGTTCGAACGAGATATCGTTAGAAGGTACAGTTCGTTCAAACGAACTGGAATCTCGTTCGAACGAGACTTCTAACGAGTTGATAGAGGAATCTCGTTCGAACAGTCTCGTTCGAACGAGACTTCTAACGAGTTGACAGTTTGGTCCTTTTTGGACTGTTTTGATTTTTGGAGTTCCGTAAACTTGTTCGAGGAGATAGATAACCTTCCTTTGATGATGTAAGGATAGATTTGTGACCTTTGGGTTATTACGAGGAGTAAATTTATATACGAGAGATTTAATTCAATGAACCATTTGGGTTGAGACGTGAGTGTCTACTACGACGTGAGGATGAATTATGGCGCGTATAATTACAAACCGGAATAGTATAAATTGTGATAATTATAAGTTAGTACGAGAATGCGATATGTACTACGATTAAACTACGGGATTACTAAGACGTGTGTTAACTTAGTATTGGTATATGAATTGTGTGTATGACATACCTACCATACTTGCTATCACGGGAGGTTTGCGTTCGCTTAGGGCCCTCTAATCCTTGTGTTTCCCGGATTTAGATTGGTTACCTTGATGAACATAGGTCATAGAAAGACTTATTGGGATATTAATAAGTCCGCTGATCGTAGGAGCGTAGGTATGTGCGTGACCTATGTGATGTGACTGTGTTTGCCTCCATTATTTGTGATGTTGTTATCTGTGAACTATTCCTGAGAGATTCGGAATATGTAATCCTTATGTACGTGATGTACCGGGATGGATAGCAGAGTATGTGTGCACCACAGCTTAGTTCTCGGGGTGCTTGTATTGTATATTTATGATGTGAATAATATACACTTGATTAATGAGAATCTTCATGTTAATGATGTGAATATAATTACGGTATTGTTTCGAGAAATATAACGAGTTAACTGATAGTTATATATATTGCATATTGAACATCTGAGTTACGTTAAACCCCTACTTAATTACGAACGTATTAATGTTAATAGAACCGAGTAATAAGGGTAGGACCTATGGCAGTCTAGCTAGATATGATGGTACTTAGCTAGTGATTTGTGTCGTTATAGATGGGTACTTACGTTAGGAGTGCACAGTTAAACGAGAGGTGAGAATATCATGTGACTGCACGTCCTAACATGTACTTTGCATTTAATGTTTTAAATGTTTTTAAAGCACTTGCAGGTTTTTAAAATATAACTCCACATTCGGGCTATGACTCGTTTGCTTTTCAAATCTTTTTTCTTTGTAAAACCATTTTAGGTGCCCAGCCACAGGGACACCAAGCATAGGATTCTCATTCAGGTGACGAGCTGTAGCTGTTTGTGGAAGCTACAGGGATTTGCTTGTAGACGCTTCTATCTTTTGGATTCCAGAGTCACTATCTATCTGTTGTAGGGCATGTTGCCCATTTCTATTACAGACATCTTTTACATTACAGTTTTCAGACTTTGATTTGTATTGTTTTAGCATTCGGTTATTTATTTCAGTATGGGATTGTAGTGAGGAGTTTTCCTCCAGACTTTATTTACACTATGTGATGGTTGTTCATTTTACTTCAGTATGGTGAATGGTGTTGTTATTCTTTATTACACTTGTTGCATGTTAATCAGACTTATATTAAAATTTGGCAACTTACTTTTTAAATACTAGGTGGTTAGTAAAATTAAAATGTTTTCAACAGTGATGCTATTAATTGAGCCAACTTGGCATTTTGAATTAATTTAATAAAGGAGTAGCTACCCGGTATTTAATTAGTCGGGGTGTCACAACGTATTGACAGACACTCACCCACACATGATGCTTCGGATGATTACATGAGAGGGTTTTCACATCTTAGGGAGCAAGTAAAATATTTAGTCAAGACTTCACATGACTTGATGGATGGAATAGAAAATGGGCTTGCACGTCCTTGAAAGTCATGAAAAAACATTACATTGTTTCAGACGTTATTGGTGTGAAAATCAAGTTTAACTTTAATTTGTCGACTTGATTAAGATAATGTCATCTAAATTCACATTTTCAACACCTAAGGACAATTTTGAGATTCGTTCGTTAGGAGTACACATATTCATCGTGCACATAAGCTATACGTGACTGCATTGATTTTTCTATTGAATATGTTCACACCCATTCATTCCATTTCCATGATTTGGTTATCTTATTTTAAATTCATCGTGTGTGATTTTTGTAAAATTATTTTTTTGTATGATAATTTGAAAAATCAAAAATAGTTTGTAAAAGCTTTTGGGTTACTCCTTTGCATTGATTTGCTTGTCGTGACAGCTTCATGTTTATTTTTGTTTATTTATTTTTTTGTCTATTTCGATCAAATAAAAAGGGGGAGAACAAATTATGGGGGAGTTTTTGCATTATGGGGGAGATTTGATTATTGTTTGATTTATTCTTATATCATTTCAAATTCGATGCGTCAAGAAGGTATTTGCTTTGTCTCATGTGTGTAGGTACAAAAATTGAAGATCATTATTTTGCACACCCTGATGAGAAAAGCTTAAAGACTTGAAGTTTTTTGAAGTTAAAGATTTTTGAAGAAAAGTTTTAGACATACATGTTTAGTACCTTTTCAGTTTTGGGGTTCATGGGAGGGTATTAGATTTGTATAGACATTGTGATTTGATAATTTGGATATTTTTATTTTGTACCGGCATAGACATAGGGAAAGATTTGTAAGGACATATTTTATAAGTCATGTTTACATTTGGATGTGTTGTATACCACTACAACCGTCGAAGAATTATTCAAGATCATTCAAGCATCAAGACAGATCCGAATATCAAAGTTCTTCAACAAAATAGCCTCCTCGAGATTAATTTGGGTAAGGTTGTGTTTAAGTACCTTAACAATTCACTTAGAGTGTTGGGATAATTTTTCAAAAATATTTTCCAAGTGTAGAAGAGAGTGAAAATGCCCTACGTTAGATAAAGATTCAAATAGATGCGCAAATTCCAATTACAAACTTATTTATTTAGAGTCAATTTATGACTCAAATCAATTCAGCCCTTAAACTCTAATAGCAATGTGCGTGCAGTGTCAAACTAATGTAAGTAAAATATGCGACACAAAGTACAGGAATATCCCCTCAGGGCAAAACCTTTTTATCTCACTATAATTGTAAATCGCAACTTACACGGTTATAATGAAATACAATTTGACACTCGAATACCCACAAGCGTCGGTCGATGTCATCAGCAATAAGTCCACATGCAGCGAACCTACATGAACCGCAGTCCATTCTTCAACCTAGGAACACCGAAGCACTCCCTAATGACACGCAGTCACAAAACTCCGTCGAGACTCACTCCACAATAGCACACAGCCCTCGATTGTAGAGATCTCCCCACAAAGTATGAACAATACCAAACTATGCTTTGGGTTCCACAAAACAACTCATACAAAAGCAATAGGGATTGTGAATTTCAAAACACGAGTTATAAACCCTCAAATGGTTGGAGAATAGTATCAAAACTAATTCAATGAAACCCAGTATTTATCCATACGAAAATCAGAAGCCTGACACCCTTATTTATAATAAAAATCAAGGCGGTGATGTGTCAATAAAAAACTCTGTCGTTCGAACAAAGGATGACGCCATTCGAGTGAAAGTCCATCTCATTGGAATGAGATGTGACGCCGTTTGAACGACAGTCACATATGCAAACAAAACTTAAAACTGTTTACGAGATCATAAAAGGTTTATCCAAAACTTTTAAATAAAAAAACATTGATTAAAAATTCCAAAACCCATTTTAACCAAATCATTTTTCATAAATATAAAAATAATTTATCTTTCATAAATATATCCCAACACTTTTAATGTAACATGTAAATGGAACTTAAATAAATTTTACCAAATTCATCCTTGTTGGACTTGAATATTGAAGTCTTTTTGAAATTCGGCTTCATCTTTATAGATGTACGCTTCTCAATCCTTCGACGACTTGTAACAACTTGTAGCGGTATATGACATAATTAATTGTGACGGACAATGTCCTTACATGGAGTTTTTTCCTCAAAGAATTTTTTTTCTAAGTGTTGAAGCGGAGTATTTTTGGCAAAATAAAAATTTTATTTTTTTGTCTCGTTCGAGCGACAGGATGATCTCATGCGAAGCTGTTAGAGCGACAACTTGCTTCATTCAAGAGACATACCGGTTTCGTTCGAGTGGCGCATCGTCTTAAGTTTTTTACATAAAGCGTGTTAAAGCACTCCATTTTTGTTAAGAAGACCTGACGTTTTAGTTTCTGCAAACACTGCAAATTGGCAGAATCCTTTGTCTTCTTTATTTAGGGTTCAAATCCTTTTGTTTTCAATTCACAAATCATCCCAATCTTTATGTGAATTATTTTAGAACCCAATAACACAATTTTGTGAAGTTTCTCTTGTAGAAAAGATCTCTACTGCTGATCTAGGTGACACTTGAGGAGGTGTTCGACTGACATGACTACGTGTGAAAAGAAGTACTCATGGGTATTCACGGGCTAACTGAATTGCGGTTCTTGTGGAGTTGTAGCAGAATTCCATAGATGATTTAGGTTGCAGCCTATGAAAGTTTGTTGCGATAAATTATTTGTAGATTTCGCTTGTAATCATTGTGATTATATTAGTGAAATAAAAGGTTTTGTCCTTCGGGAATTTTTTCCTTAAATTTTTGTATCAGAAATTCATATTTGTTTGTGTTGGCATGATCCACTACACCTAGATGCATGTTTTAGGGCTGAATTAAATTGGATAAAATATTGACACTAATTAAATAAGGTTAACTTGGAAATTTGTGAATTAGGTTTAATCAAGTATCACACATTCTTTTACATATATTTCTAGCTTTTTATTACTAATTACATAATTCTTCCCATGTGGAGGTTACACATACCCATTAACAAAACAAATTACTGACAATTTATCTTATTTACTTCTTTAAGTCCTTGAGCGGTCCATCTTAACTTATTTGTAGTATCTGATTAACATAATCCACTTGTAAGGTTTGACACATACAAAACTTATAAGCATCTAGAAGGGGTATGAGCAGTCTCTACCGAGACATGGATTCCATCCATAAAAGACTTTCACATACATTAAACACCATGACCCAATCTATCAAGATTATTGATTCAATAATGAATCTCGCTCAATCGATTAACGCAATAAATAACTAGTGCATATGTTTATCAATTATATTCAACTAAAGATCCTTATGTAAAACAAACAATCATGAGGTGTACATTATCTTATAAAATCGGTATGAGGACAATGACCTCATAGCAGTCTCTTTCAATGCAGAAAAAGTGTACTAGCCTAATAAGTTAAAACTATATTATTTCCTATAATCAATATAGACTTACAAAAATATTATGCTACAACTCTATTGAGTGTGTGTCCAGTTCCATCTAAGACTGTGAGCGATAAAACTTATATTCTACAAGAACTGATGATCTGATCCTTTATGTATAACCAGAACACCTACTAAATAGAATAATAGATACCATCAATATATAAAACAATACAAACATAATGTACATACATGATTATCATTTAAATAGAAAATTAATTTTATTTCAACAATAAATGCATAACTAAGACTATTGTATAAAGCGTGATTTTAGTCTACTACTCTAACAGTTTTACCATATTTAGAAGAAACGAACAATGGGTGGGGGAGATTACTATCGACTATGGAGATTATTTAGAGAAAGTGGTTGAAAATAATACATATCAGAGTTGTTTGGGGAAGGTTGAAGTGGAGTGAGAGGTTTTTCTTATTATAGTCCTCATTTTTCCCTTGATTACTAGTTTTTATGAATCACTTCTAAATTAGACATGTGAGTGGATAAAATGTCTTTTGGAAAATAAATGGGACGGATCACTTGTCTTTGATGTTTAAATTCTTCAACCCCATTTTTGTTTGGTTGTTTGAATCTTTTTCTTTCATGTGTTGAAGGCTATGTTATTTTCTATTTTAGTCCCTGCATGGTTGAGACTAGTTTAGTTTTTATTTTTCAGAGTGGAAGATGGTTGAAGTTTTGTTACCTGGTGGTTTTTCTATTCTAGTTCATTTGGACGATCAAATCTAGGGATTGGTTGATGCTCAAAATTAGATATGGGATTCTTTGTGTGGATGGGGTTGATTTTTTTTGTAAGGTTTCTCTAAGATTTCACTAGACAAAAAAATGGCAATTTATCATGATTTTAATATAGTTTTTTTCTCGATTAATGCCAAAACAAGATAAATATCACACTAGTATAGTTTATATCACAGTTTTTTATAAATTGATATTTTTATCACGGTTAATTTTTTAAAAATATGATTATAAAACTAAAATTTACCAATAAATATAAATAATTGTTTAATATCTCAATTTTAAAAAAAGGTTTATTATATAAAGGTTATATATGAACAAAGTTTCCCAAATTAAGTCCTATTCACTTTTTAACCATTAAATAAGTCATATTCCTAACTTTTTGGGACTTTTTTAACAATTATACCCTTTTAAAACCAACCATTCGTAACTTCCTTGGGAAGTTATATAAGTGGTTCAACTTTTTTCATTTTATTTTTAATTTTCAAATGATCATAAATTTTAATTAACAAATCTGTTTTTCACAAAATTACTATTTTTGAAATCTCATCGCCGAAATCTATCAAACAAGATCCATAAAGCCTATAAAACTTCAAAGAAAAAAAATTATGCAAACAATAAACTTTATTGTATGCACCAGAAAATGAAATAGATTTATATCAGTGATATTTTCACAAATAGTGATATTTTTGTGTTAATATTACACAGAGAGTAAAATTTACTGTGTTCTCAAGAAAATTTTACCCATGTATTTATCAAATAAGGTCCACGTAGTACATAATATTTCAATGAAAAAATTACACAAACGGTAATATTTACTATTTACACCTTTAAAATAAAATTAATTAATAGTTGAATAGTCAACATGACTTAATTAAAAAAAATCTCAAAATAGGAACTACATATAATAATACATATTAACTGGGTTGTTACATTTGTTGTTATTATTAAATAATGATACAAACAATATGGTTAAATAAATGGGTCAAATAATCTATAAACACACATATATATTTTTTAGTTTAATCCATATATCGCTCAAACACCCATTTATCCAATATTCTCTTATTTTTATCCAATGCCACACCTATTCGCCCCCAAACCCCATTTATCCAATATTCTCTTATTTTTAAAAGTCAATGCCAGCGACAACCCATATCAGCCTTAGCCAACCCAAACCGAAAAATGAAATAGTTTTATATCCGTGACATTTTCATAAATTCTTGTGAAAACGCCTCATTTTCTTGTGAACACAATAAATTTACTGTATGCACCAGAAAATGAAATAGTTTTATATTTGTGATATTTTCATAAATAGTAACATTTACTGTGTTGAAATAGTTTTATATCTGTGACATTTTCACAAACATTAACATTTACTTTGTTGATATTACACCGATAGTAAAATTTACTGTATTGGCCAATTAATGTATCAACCCATAAATATATATATTGTAAAAAAGGCACCTATTTTTAGTCGCTCAAACGATCATTTATTCAATATTCTCTTATTTTCAAAAGTTCGCGCCACCAGTACTCCCATGCCACCCTTACTCACCCCAAACGGGAGCTCTGATTGACCCAACCCACTTTTTTTTTATATTCTCTTATTTGTAAACCAAATCTCCACCACCACCCACCCCCATTGTCGGAGCTCCAACGACCTTCATTAGAGCTCCGATTTGGAGTGGGTAGGGGTGGCATTGGTGTCATTGACGTGGACCTTAAAAAATAAGAAAATATTAGATAAATGGGGTTTAAATCCACCGTAGCTCCGATTTAGGGTGAGTAGGGTGGCATTGGGTGCCGTTGGCATGGACCTTTAAAATAAGAGTGTGGGGGGCAATTTTATTTTTAGCCCACAAGAACAACCCAACGGGCCCAAGAAATTTAAAGAGTTTCCCGACCTCATATCATGAAAATAAGCTACTAGTATGTGCAGTCAACACCACCCCAAAAACTAAGTCAATCCCCTATAATCTCGTGGAGATATTCAAGGGATTCATGGATTATCATGGGCATCGTGGAGTTACTTAAACAATTGAAATTCTATATTTATAAATTGTAACCCCTGTCCCGGGGCATATGGGCATGTAACCAAGCATATTGAGAGATACTTAATAAAAAAGTAGATCTCTTCGTGCACGTAGGTAAGTCGTCGAACCACATACATAGTTGTGTTGTGCGTGTGAATATCTGCTTTCTTGGTTGATTGTAATTATTCTTCATAAAACATTTTTTGTGATATATTTTGATACCACAATTGGTGCCATCTGTGGGAACGACTGTTATTCCTACGAGAACACTCACTAATTGAAACCCCTTAATGTCTCACCACAGTAGTAACATCCTCAAGCCGACGATGTTCAGGAAGAACCTGCCCCTCCTAGGGTGAGGTCTCAAATTCGCCAACCAAATCCAAGGCTTCACCAGAAATGACAGCCTTCTGAAGAAAGCCGTGGACCACCAAGGTCCACAAAAATTTCCAGGTTGGTCGACGCCTACGAGGCCAAAGTTCAAGAGTAAGAAGAAGCCACTCATCTTCAAGAAGAGGAGAATAATTGCTTAAAAAGGTGACTAGAAATAATGGAGAGGGATCTCCACATAAATACAAGACGGTTCTATGATCGAACTCTTAGTCCTCAGGTGAACGAGTCTCACAGCCGAGGAACGACCCCAGGCGCGACCAAGGGAGAATTAAGAGGAACAGGTCAAAGGATGGTCGATCAGAATGACTACAGCTAGCTCGACAATGTGGGAGTCCTAGTCGACAGAATGATGAAATTAGGAGTTTGGTCCGTAGGGAGATGGATCAGCACCCTGCCCACCGAGGGGCCAGATCCACACGAGAGATATCCAGAAGAGATCTTAACGCCCAGATGAAGTCCCATTTTTTAAGGGAAATAGAAGAAGAAAAGTCGCCCAAGAAGTTCGCAATCCCTAGATTCAAGATCTATGATGGGAAGACTGACCCTACCGATCATGTCTGGCAGTACCGGCAGGCCATGACCCTTTAAAGCCACAACAACATATTGATGTGTCGTATCTTCCCTTCGAGCTTATACAACGTGGCCTAGAAATGGTTCAAGAGATTTCCACATATATATATATATATATATATCAAGAACTTTAAGGCTCTGGCTGAATTATTCACAACTCTCTTTATAATGAGTCACTCCCACCCCAAGCGGATGGATGCACAGCTCATAATGAGGAAAAAGCCACAGGAGAACCTTAAGCAGTATGCCAAGAGGTACTGGGAGATTTATAATGAGATTGAGGACTTCTCGGGGAAGGTTACCATAACTGGGAGATTTTTAATGAGATTGAGGACTGCTCGGGGAACGTTACCGTAGCGTCCTTCAAGATCAATATGTTAAGCATTTTTTTAATGAACCAATTCCTAACTAAGAAAGAGGCTAATTCCATAGATAGCCTAATGGCCCGTATTGAAAAATATGCCAAAGTCGAATATGTAATCCATCTTAATGCATGGGAAAATGGTAACTCGAAGACGAACAAAGGGACATAGAAGAATGATTACCAGAAGAAAAGAAACAAGAATGGGGGCAGAAATGGCACCAAAAACAACAACAAGAATGACCCCTCAAAAGCGTTTGAGGTGGTTAGCACAGTCTTTAAGGAATCGATATACAAAATCCTTGTCAGGATCAAGGAAAAGCCATTTATCAATTGTCCCAAGAAGATGAGAGCAGATCCAACGAAGCGTAATAACGCACTGAGGTATACATTCCATAAAGAGGGTGTTCATAGGACTGAACACTACAAAGCACTCAAATCTCATCTCGAGGAGCTGGCCCAGGCTAATCATTTCAATGAGTTCATAGACAAGAAGGCAGACAAAGTGCAGCCAATGGAGACCAAAATCCAGACAACGTCCTCGAGGACGAGATAGGTCATGAGTTCGTAGTAATTCATAAAGCATCAGACCTCAAGCAAGTACATGGAAATGTTATTCCGATGGAAGTTAAGAGCTTACTATCGTTAAGCAAGCCTTTTAAATAGACCCTGAAAAAACTCATGCCGGGAAGCGTCGACGACCAGAAGATGTTGACTACAGCAAACACATTGTGTTTACTGAAGATGACTTAGTTGGGATGAGAACCCCTTATCATGATGCATTGGTCATCACACTCAGGATATCTAATTGGGACATCGAAAGTTGCGTGTCGTCCAAGGTAGCTCTTTCAAAGTGATGTACCTAGACTTATTCCATGAATTAAAGTTGAATATTGTCGACCTGAAAGAGGCCATTATTCCACTGGTCGGATTTGCAGGAAAGATAACCATGCCACTGGGAAAGATTATCCTACCGATCATGGCAGGAAGTATTTCGAAGATGATTAAGTTTTTGGTAGTAGATATCGAATCCCCCTATCATGCAATTCTGGGTAGGGGTTTGCTATATGCCATGAAGGTCGTTCCATCCTCATATCATCAGAATATCATGTGCATAAAAGTTCGGGGGTGGCCGAGATCCGTACCAAGCTTTGGCTACAAAATGCTTCATCGTAGCTATCAGCCCCAAGCACGAGAAGAAGAAAGATGAGAGGCAAGTTCAGGAGGAATCCCAAGAAGGCGTGTTTCCTTCAAAATAGCAATTACAGTATAGCCGACCACGGGTGGTGAAAACCAGGGTCCCCGCAAATAGGGTCATCGAAGACCTGGAAGAAGTTACAGTTGGATTTAACTTGTGAGGACATTCCTAATCGAAGACTCCCTTATCGACCAAGAAAATAAGAACGTCGCCATCTTCCTCCAGAGCAATATGGATGTTTTCTATTGGTAACCATATGAGCTGCCTGGGATAGATCCCTCAATTGCATGCCATCGAATGTATGTTGATCCAGCTTTCAAATTAGTCACTCAGAAGGCTCGTTGAATAGTCCCAGAAAAGGCGAAGGCAGTAGAGAAAGAGGTAGAAAAATTACTGGATATAGGTTCAATTTGAGAAGTTTAATTACCCAAATGGCTATCCAATCGAGTTGTAGTACCCAAAAGTAACGGAAGCTGGAGAGTATGTATTGACTTTACCGACCTCAATATGGCTTGTCCAAAAGTCAATTTTCCTCTCCCAAAGATCGATCAGTTGGTCGATCCCACTGCAATGCATGAAGGAATGATCTTTCTGTATGCTTACTCCGGATACCACCAAATCCCACTTTATGAGTCAGACCAAGATAAGACCTCCTTCATAACGCCTATTGGGTTATATTGTTATAAAGTCATGTCATTTGACCTAAAAAATACGGGAGCAACTTATCAGCGACTGGTCATCAGTATGTTCAATAAACAAATGAGAGAAACAATGGAAGTATGCATCAATGACATGATCATCAAAATTAAACTCAAGGGCGACCATCTCTCAGACCTGGCAGGAACCTTTGAGATCCTCAGAAAATACCGAATGAAACTTAATGCTAACAAGTGTTCATTCAGTGTCCAATTAGGAAAGTTCCTAGGATACCTGGTCAGCAAAAGAGGTATTGAAGCAAACCCTGAACAGATTGACACCATCAGAAAAGTCCAGCCCCCTCAGACGATTAGAGATGTCTAGAAGATTACAGTCATGCTCGCCGCACTCAACCGCTGCATCCCTAAGTCTTCGAAGCGTTGTCGACCATTCTTTCAACTGTTGAAGAAAGATAAGAGATTGGTATAGAACTATGACTGCTCCAAAGCCCTGAAAGAGCTCAAGTATTACCTCAGTAAGCCACCCTAAATGGCGATCCTAAGTGAAGGTGACCCCTTATATCTCTATCTTGCCATGTTAGACCACGCTATGAGGTTCGTATGAGAGAAGGAAGGAGGCTAACACTTGGTCTATTATGCAATAAAGACGCTCCTAGATGTCGAGCAACATTATTTGCCCCTGGACAAGCTCGCATATGCCTTAGTAATAGCCTCGAGGAAGCTGAAGCAGTACTTTGAGGCTCATTCCATCATCGTGATCACCTCACACTCCCTCAAAGTTGTTCTAAGGAAAGTTTACCACCCTAGTCGACTGTCAAAGTGGTCAGTGGAGCTTGGAAGATTCGATATCCACTTTCAACCAAGAACAAAAATTAAGGGGTAAATTTTATCGCTAAGTTCATGGGGAATCAGCCTGCTGACCAGTTAGAAATTAAGCAACCAGCAAAAAAGAAGTAAAACCCTTCGACTAGACCCTTTAATTGACGGTCCCTCCAACTCTATAAGGGTAGGAGTGGGCATTGTATTGGTAATCCCATAAAATACTATGCTCGAACAAGGGATCAGGCTAGGATTTAAAGCCTCCAATAACGAAGCAGAATATGAAGTGTCACTCGCTGGCCTGCGCAAAGCATAATTGCTAGGGGCAAAGTGTCTTCAGGTACTTGGCGATTCAATCCTAGAGTCCAAGAAGATAAGTGGAGACTTCAGGGCTAAGGATGAGAGGATGGCAGGTTACCTCACTGTTGTAAGGGAACTTATGGACAAGTTTGATAGATTTGATGTTCAGCAGTTCCCCAGGGGGAAAAACAGTCACGCCGACGCCCTAGCAACTCTAAGCTCCGCCATTGACTCTGATATAAGGAGAACCATTCAGATATAATTCCTCACGCAACTATGCATCAGCCAGAAAGTCGTAGAGCAAGTCCTCCACATAGAAAAGGCATCCAGTTGTATGAATCCCATTATAACTTATCTACAGAGTGACACACTGCGAGGCGACAAAAGATCGGTGCACCAGATAAGAGTCAAGGATGCTCACTTTCACTTATCTCCTGAAGGAAAACTCTACAGAAAGTCTTTCACTGGCCCCTACCACTAGTGCGTTCACCGAGAATATGTTGAGAAAGTTCTTAGTGAACTTTATGAAGGAATTTGTGAGAGTCATGCAGGAGGAATATCATTAGCTTTTTGAGCGATCAAGGAAGGAAATTGGTGGCCGTACATGCCGAAGGATGCTGAAGTTTATGTTCGTAAGTGTGAGAAGTTCCAGAAGCACTCCCCTATGGTCCACCAATAAGCTAAGGACCTCAAGTAATTAACCAACCCATGGTGGTTCGCCCAGTGGGGCTTGGATATTGTAGGGCCTCTGTCTACCTTATCTAGAAATCGCAAGTATCTGTTGGTCGGCATTGACTACTTCACCAAATAGGTAGAGGGAGAACCACTCGTAAAAATTTGGGACTCTAATATGACGAGGTTCATATGGAAGAACATCATCACCCGCTTTAGGATTCAAGGGGAGATCATTATTGACAACGGCACGCGGTTAAAAAGTGTATTTTTTCAAGGCTTTTGTAACGGTATGGCATCAAGCACTAATTCATTTCTATAGCATATCCCCAAATAAATGGGCAAGCTGAAGATTCCAATAAGATAATGATCGACGGATAAAATAAACAGATGGAAAGACCCAAATGTGCCTGGGTAGATGACCTACCTCACATTTTATGGGCTTATCATACAAATCCTAGGAGAGCAATGGGAGAAATCCCCTTCGTGCTCGCCTATGGAATGGAGGCAGTCATTCCTCTGGAAGTAGGACTCCCTACTATGAGGACTACCTTGGTCGACCAAGGCCTCAATAATGAAGCATTAATCACTAAACTTGACTTAGATTATGAGTGACAAGAACTGGCACTAGTTAAGTTGGAATCTTACTAACAACAATTAGCCAAATAATACAATAAAAAAATCAATTCGAGGAAATTTCTAGTAGGGGATTACGTCCTAGGGAAAGTCATCGACAGTGTTGTAAGACCATTAGATGGCAAACTGGGACCAAATTAGAAGGGACCTTGTAAGATAATAAGAGACGACTTACAGGGGGCCTATCACTTAGAAAAATTGGAGGGCAGGGAGATACCAAGGGCCTGGAATGCATCCAACCTTAAGAAGTTCTACTTTTAGACTTTTATATCTTTTATTTCTCAGTATCATTAGTTTAGGAAAATTTTCACTTACAAACTAATGTTGCCTTTTATTTATCATTTTAGTTAATGAAGGTCAATTGGCCCATGCATTCTGAACATCTTAGATGTTTAGTGTATCTTGATCAAACTTCAATACGCATCATTTCCAAGAAATATACCCCCCTGAAAACATAACAAAGTTTCGTGATTACAACAAGTTGTCAACTTGCTCCAGTCAAGGAATAAAGCTCCATAGTTGTTGTATTCAAAGGAAAAATATATATAAAGAAAGTTTTACGATTAACCTTCCTCAGGTGTTTGTTGAAAACACAATTGGCCTCTTAAGTTGCTCCGGCAATAATAAAAGCCTACAGGAGATCCTTAGGTAATAAAGCCAACTCAAGGTTGGTCGCCAACTTTGGCTGGTTGAAAACTCCTGTTTGGACGGACGTCCCCTTAACCAGGTACATTCTCGCCATCACCTGAATTAAGCCTAGGAAAGTGTGAGGACACAACCTAAAAGGTAAAGTGGGATGAAATGATATGGAAAAGGCATATTGAACTGGAAAAATGTTCAAACATGAGATAACAAAACTCAATGTCATTTAGTCGGTCAAAAAGCCCAAAATGATTAAAGTTCTTATACTAGCTCATTTATATTATGATCATATTTATCAAGTACTTTATTGGTCAAACAGTAATGACAAGAAATTAATAAATAAAGTTAGTATAGGTTTAGTCATCAAATGCTCAAGACATAAATAATTTATTGTATCTATTATTAAGAATGATATGATTACATTTACATCAGAAGACCAAGATATACTTAAAGACCTACAATGACCCAGCACGATGAGCAAGGTAGTTCTCTACTCGAGCTCTCCGACCATCATCAGGATGAGGAACTAAGTCTTCTTAAAAGCTCTCTGGGCGTGGCTCTAGAAACTGCGCGGGAATAGCATCTATTGGGATCCAACAGTCATCCCTCGAGAAGGGATTTCGCAAAATAGAGGAGATAACAGTCTGATATTTATACCACAGGGCGGATTCCTTAGGAAATTTTAATTCCTTAAGAAGTTCAGTCATCTATGGCAAAAGCAAGTTCTTCGACCTCTTTCAGTCTTACTAGGGCATCTGTCCAACCTTGGTCATAACCATCAGCCCAAACCTGTTGAGGACCCTTTCAAAATAACTGTCTCAATCATGTGACATACTTTTAAAGACAAGGTGCAATCACATAGTCTCAAAGAATGTCTTCTTTCAGCTCGATAATCTTCATCTTGGAAGCTTGATTGTCAGTTTGAGCAACTATAACAGACGATAAGGATCCTCGTAGCACCAAAGGAGGTCCAGATGGAGTGTTTTCTCTTAGACGATCAATTTCTTTTCTTAGAGCATTATTTTATCTTTACAATAACTCCCCTACCTGGTTAATTTCGAACGCATCCAAAAGTTTTGCTTTCAAGGCATCCATCTCCTCTTGCATAGAGGCACCAATTCCCTCAATTTCCTCAAGTCAATCCTTTAACTTGGCGAATACCTTAGATTGATCTTTATAATCCCAGTTTCTCACCCTCAGGGATTTATAAATCCTTATAAAAGCTCAGTGCGCTTGATTGCTTATGTTCGGACCAAGAATTTGGCCTAGTCGGGAGTTAGCAGGAATATAATCATCTAACTTAATGAGATAACCAAACAAGCAACAAAAGTAGAAAGAATCAGTAATTAAACAAAAAGTTTTCTTTTTGTTTAAATCAAAGAGCACGGGCCAGTACAAGTGAAGAAAAAAAGAAAAAAAATACAAGAGATGAACAAAAACAATAGTAGAGCCTAAAATTCCTAGGAGGCCTCAACTTGGTCAGATGTGGATAGGCCTTTCCCTTTGTCAGCGGCTTGGTTGACAATAACTTCACCTTCACTAGCACCTTGGGTAGCTCCTCCAGCTACGATAATGACCCCCTCTAGATTAACCAATGCAGCCCCAACAACAGGAGTGATGGGCTTCATGCCATCCTGAGCATCCAATTGGGCATAAGAAGACTCTTTAATAGGATTGCGACCAAGATGATGCTGGGAGAATAGGGGGAAGTCAGTAGAAACTCCAGCAACAGTCAAGGCTTATTCCCAACCTTTTTTGAAACATGCTCACCGAAGGTAAGTAATATAGCATTCGGTGTCGCCATGCGCTGCATCCCAGCCTTTATTATATCCACTTTCTCATATGGTCGTTGCTTCCTCCTTTAACTTGTCCATTTCCATGACTAACCCCTTATATTCCTCTACCACTGTCAGTTTGTCCGCAACCATAACACCGTAAGCTTCGCGGAGGTTAGATAGTGTTTTAGCAGACTTCTCCATCTCCTTGTCAAAGGTAGCATTCGTGTCAACAAGCGCGAAGTCTTTAGAGATTCATCTAGCTTTGATTTTCTCCTTGATAGCTCAGCTCGACCACGGAGCAACACAGTATAGTCAGAGATAAACTACAAAACATAAAAGACACAGGATAAGCATGAGATATTAGAGGAAAATATAAAACAAAGAAGTATAGAGAAAGGAGTACTTACCAAAGAAAGCACTTGGGGAGACTTGAGGGTTAACTAGTCTCCCCCATGCTCGATGAGTGTCATGAGCACTACTTTCTCCAGCACTAAAGGGGCAAGTTAAGAAGCAGTAACCACCGAAGCTCCCTCAACAGCAACAACAAAAGGCACTATTTTTTAGGCCATTGCCCTTATTTTTTTCTCCTTCTCTCTTTTTCTCTTCTTCTCTCTTTCTCTCTCTCTCCCCCTTCATCTCTTGTTCTATCTTCTTTCCATCCACCTCCTTCTCCTGAGCCACCACCTTTGAACTACTAATAGAGTCTCTGACTTTCTACTTAAGAAACTTTATCCTGTTAGACAACAGATCATCATCATTGTTATCCTGTATAAAGTTTCTTCTCCTCGGAGGGGACATCTCTTCTTCGATGAACTCTTCTTTACTGGACTCTTCCTCACTACTCTTACCTTCACCACGTCCTCCCTCACTTATTTCTACCTAATCCTCTCCCGAGCTATTTTTTTCCTCGTCCTTTACCTCAATGGGTTCAGATGTACCACCAACTTCTTCTCGTGAAACCTCTAGATGAAGGATTGTGTATACTGGATAAGAAATAAATATGGAAGTAGTATTCCTATAATCCAACAAGAATGCTATAGACCAAGGATGTTCCCCTTCAGCAACAGTATCTCTTAACCTCCAAGCTTTCAGAAGTTCAGCAACTCGAATCTCCCGAAGAGTAGGCTCTTGATTCTTAGCTTTCACTATAAAAGAAAAAGAAGGAAATATCACAAGGAATGTACATAGAGGAAGGAAAATAAGAAATAAAATAGAGATGGAGATAATAACAAATGTATTCCTCCCTAAAGGTAGGGATCTGAGGTCCCATGTACCTTATGCCCCTTGATTGGGGAGGATATTTTCATTTCCTGGCAATAAAACCTTCAGACTAATAGTCTTTATAGGAATCGGGTAAATTTACTACCAACACCTTATCAGGACTTCTTACTTTCACGTACAGAAGACCCCACTAGTGAGAGAGAAAGAATAACAATAGCGAATCTCAACTAATACTAAATTGGTTCCATAGAGATGGTTTATCCTATTAACTCCACTAACAACCTTCCACATATTTGGAGAATATTGAACAGGAACTATGTTGACATATTAAAAAAAATGTAAAAACAGAGGATTAGGAGGAAACGTTAAACCCCCTCGTGAAACTAACAGAACATGGATCTAGTAACCATCTTCTAGGTCACGAACATTTATGGGGACTGACGTACACTCTATCTCTACCCAATCAAAAATATTGTAACACTTCCTAAACTCAGGCAAAGACTTATTATCAAACATCGCCATGAGAGAAAACACAAAACCCTAGCTACAGTAGAATATCGATGCACTGAAAAGGAAATTATAAGGAGAAAGCTGGAACTTATGAGACAAGGAGGAGGCTTGGAAAGCTAACGAAAGTCTTTATTTTGAAGAGCAAAAGTAAGTAATGAAGCCTGAGGACACAGTATGCACAAAAATGAATAGAGACTATGAACTGACGGTTGATTTTTTTATAAACCAGTTTCAAACACTCAAATGATGTTTTACACTTCTCGAGAAAAATTTGGCACTTCAATATCTTATAGAAATACAAGCGCACCTATCCTGCTTCAATAAATTATGAGTATGCCACTGACGAGGCTGGATCCTTAGCTACATGTAAAGTCCATCAGCCCAAGCAATGGCCCAAGGATTTTAGGGGAAATTATGGGGGCCAATTTTATTCTTAGCCCACAATAACGGTCGAACTGGCCCAATAAATTTAAAGAGTTGCTCGGCCTCATATCATGGAAATAAGCTACGAGTATGTGAAGTCCATACCGCATCAAAACCAAGTCGATCCCCTATAATCTCGTGGAGATATTCAAGGGATTCATGGATCATCGTGGGCATCGTGGAGTTACTTGAACAATTGAAATTCTACATCTATAAATTTTAACCCCTGGCCCGGGGCATAGGGGCATGTAACCAAGCATATTATGAGATACTTAATAAAACAGTAAACCTCTACATGGACGTAGGCAAGTTGTTGAACCGCGTACATAGTTATGTTGTGTGTGTGAATATCTGCTTTCTTGTTTGATTGTGATTGTTCTTCGTAAAATATCTATTATGATATATTTTGATACCACAAAAAGAATATTGGATAAATGGGTGTTTGAGAGTCAAAATGGGTTAAACTAAAACTAGGCGTCTTTTTATATATATATATATAGGTTTATAGATTATTTGACCCATTTATTTAACCAAATTGTTTATATTACTATTTAATAATAACAACAAATGTGACAACACGGTTATTATATATTATTATTCGTAATTCCTATTTTGATTTTTTTTAATTCAGTCCCGTTGACTATTTAACCATTAATTAATTATATTTTAAAGGTGTACACAGTAAATATTATTGTCTTGTAATTTTTTTATTGAAATATTATGTACTCCGTGGATCTTGTTTGATAAATATATGGGTAAGATTTTCTTGAGAATACCGCAAATTTTACTGTCTCTGTAATCTTAACACAGTAAATGTTATTGTCTGTGAAAATGTCACAAATATAAAGCTATTTCATTTTCTAGTGCATACAGAAAAGTTTACTATCTGTGTATTTTTTTTTTTTTTGAAATTTTTATGCTTCATGGATCTTGTTTGGGGGAGATTTCAAAAATAGTAATTTTGTAAAAAACGGATTTGTCAATCAAAAGTTATGATCATTTGAAAATTAAAAATAGAATGAAAAAAAGAAGTTCATTCACTTATGTAACTTTCCTAATGAAGTTACGGATGGTTGGTTTTAGAAGGGTAAAATTGTGAAGAAAAAAAGTCCCAAAATATTGGGATTACAAGTGTTTAGTCCTACTTTTTTGAATATATGTGCGTTTAACCCCATGTCATTATTTTTTTTGTTCGACCTATATTTTTACACTATTCATTCTCTGCAAAAAGTGACATGAGTGATTAAGGAAGCTTACATGGAAGTTGAGGGAAGTTATGGGTGGTTATGGGACTTAAAATAATTTAAAAAATACATGGGATGGGAGACTATCAAAACTTTAAAATGGGACTAAAACCAAAAAAACAAATTAGGAGTAGGACCTATTTAAAGGTTGAAAATCCAATAAGACTTAGTTAGGGAAACTTTGTTCATACGAGACCTATATACAATAATCCCAAAAAAAATTGATCCCTCTCCTTCTAAAAAACGTTCATTCCCAAAAAAAAATTCCCCCATAACTCCATTTCCTCTCCAACACTCTCTCTCTCATCGAGTTATCTCAAACTCTTCCTCTCCCCTTCTCACCCCCACAAACTTCACCCTCACATTCCCAAACATTGTTATCCAAAATAATTTTTAATTATATTACAAATATCATGAATTTTACAATTACTGAATAATTACAGAATTTAAATGTAATGACACAAAAAGTAGATTGAGGCAAGTGTTAAACATCATGTCCTTAAGACGAATTTTTCCCTGAATTAGTGCTTCTCGGACACAGCGGCAATCGTCTCCCAGGATACAACAATCTTTACTTGCAAAAGTAGCACCCCAATTTGTAAGCCTGTTTGAACCAATTGTTGATAACTCTCATATGAACTCACTGAATATATGGATTGGCTTTAAGAATTTCGTAACATCTAAATGAGACCCCAGGCCACTTATTTATAAAAAAAAAAAAAGTGGCAGTTAAAAACGGTTGGAAATACCAACAGTCAATTGTTGGCAATAACCGAAATTAACTGTGAAAAGGAAAAAATAAATAATAAAAAACGAAATAAAAATTGGACTGGGATGGAAAACAAATAAGAATAACCCACAACAATAATAAAAATTCCAATAAAATTTGGCCCAAAATATTTATACTTTAACCCAGTTAAAGCCCCAATGCCCAAGGCCCATGACCTACGAGCCCAAGCCAGGCCGAGCGGTCGGCGGTGTGGCGCTTGTGGGCTTGGAAGCCAAACTAAGCCCATGTAAGTTCTCCCTCCTTCAAAGAGTTGGGATACCCCAAGGACACCAAGACTTTAATCCAAATTGGGTTATATTTTACTACACCCATTTTACACATTCTTCATATGTGGGACAAGCTTTAACTTAAATACTTTAACAATTTCCTATGTTCCAAGTGAGTACTTTCACCTATAATTTATCATTCAATAATTTATGATTTTTCGTATATGAGTATACCACGTTATACTCCTTGTGGAGGTGAACGAGTTACCATTTAAGTTGTCTCGAAAGACGTGTGGGTCTCATAATAAATTGACCCCAAAGTTGATCAAAATTTGATTTTGTCAACTTAAGTAAAGCCACTATAAACCAATAAATTCTAATAATCCCCCACGTGAATGAAATTTGGTTGGATAGACATAAACGAGTAAGCAGACACTAAGAGAGTTCTATAAAAAAAATCATGTATCAAGAGAGATAGCTTTTGGCTTTGATTCTTCCCTAGTGAGAGACTATCGTATTTACTTAGTGATCAATGGAATGCGATGTCTTGAACTTTTCAGTGTTTTGTATAAATCAAGTCAATAGACTTCACGCAGTAGTTTTCAAACAAAGTTGGTTCTTTTGGTTGTGCTCATTTTGGCCCTGAACAATTCCTGGTTTCATGTATATGAGTCATTAAAAGCTGAGCTTATCCTTACTTTGTTGGCAGCACTGTTTTATTATAGGAATAGGTATGAGTTTGAAACTCATCAGTGCTCTTTTCAAAGAGTCAAACAAGATTCAATTGTCCCTTTGAACCTAGATCTTGGGATCTCCAGTCAGCTAGGTAGGGTTGCCATCAAGATAAATATTTGTTTTGTAAGCTTTAGTCCCATTCCCCTCAATAAATTATTCACATACTCTCTATTTAACCCTTTAGGTAATGGATCCGCTATATTGTCCTTGAACTTAATATAATCAATGAAAATTATTCCATTAGAGAGAAGTTCTTTAACGGTATTATGTCTTCGACTTATATTTCGAGACTTACCATTATACATATAATTCTGTGCTCTGCCAATTACCGATTGACTATCACAATGTATGCAAATTGTAGGCACAGGTTTTGGCCATATTGGAATATCCTCTATAAAATTTTGAAGCCATTTTTGCTTCTTCTCCAGCTTTATCTAAAGCTATAAATCCATAGCAATGCAAGTATGTTTGGAGGATTTCCAACACACCACTTCACTTCTAAGTATAAATATATAACCACTTATGGATTTAGAATCATTTGAATCAAATATCCCATTAGCATCACTGTATCCTGCAAGTACAGTTGTATATCTCGTGTAGTGCATCCATTATTAAGAGTATATCTTAGATATCTAAGAACTCTTTTTTTTTTTTTTTCAAAGAAAGATCCCCAATTTATTGATAGAAAGGTAGAAAAGCCCTACCAAGGCGGCATTACAAGAGATAAAGTGCTAACTTTTAAAAAAAAGGATAAATTACTTTAGGAGCCTAATTGATGGAATGCCTTGTAAGTCCATCCTATAGCAACCAATGGCGGATTTGGGAAGATCCTTAGCTGAAGAGAAGATTTTGTGTTGTTTATCCTCAATTCCATGGTTGGCCAAGCAGTCAGCAACCTTATTTGCCTCTCTCCAACAATGAGTGAAGGAGATGTCCAAATCTAAGTCCTTAATTTCTTTCAGAATGTCCAATAGAGACCAAGGAGGCTTTGGAATGATACCCTTGAGGATGTTGATAATAAATTGAGAGTCAGATTCCACCTGTAATCTACTTAAGTTGAGATCTTTGCAGATTTTGAGACCATTGAGAATAGCAACACATTCAGCTCTTGTGTTTGACATAATCCCTTCAAAGGAAGAAAATGCTGAAACAAATCTTCCACATTGATCTCTGATGATCCCTCCGGAGCCAGCCACACCTGGATTTCATGACATACATTAAACTAACTATGATACGGGAATATTCTAATTGAGATATACCATTTACAGTATTTTTATATAAATGAAGATTTGGGTCAATATGTGTTTTAGCGATGCTATCACTACCTTTATCGAACTTATCGAGTATCTCCTCAATATAATGAGATTGAGACAAACGAGTCCTTCTGATGTTTTAGAAATTTTAATTCCTAATATAACATAGACAATACCCATATCTTTCATATCAAATTTATAGGACAATATTTCTTAGTAGATTTAATAATATCCTTATTATTTCCAATAATAAGCATATCATCTACATAGAAACAAACAATGACATAGTCACATGTAGTGTTTTTAATGTATACACATTTATCATACTCATTTATTTTAAATCCATTTGACATCATTACATTGTCAAATTTCTCATGCCATTGTTTAGGTGCTTGTTTTAATCCGTAAAGGGATTTGACAAGTTTACACACCTTCTTTTCTTTACCTGGAACTTTAAACCCTTCTAGCTATTCCATGGATATCTCTTCATTTAGCTCTCAATTTAAAAAGGCAGTTTTTACATCCATTTGATGTATCTCAAGATTATATAATGTTGCAATGGCTATTAACATTTAAGTGGATGTTATTCTCATAACAGGTGAGTGTCAAAGTAATCCAGTCCTTCCTTTTATCTATAGCCTTTAGCTATAATTCTAGATTTGTATTATCAATTGATCCATCAAATTTTAATTTCCTTGAATATCCACTTGCATCCAAGAGGTTTACATCCTAATAGAAGGTCAACCAGTTCCCACGTATGATTTTGCATGATGGATTCAATTTCACTATTGATAGCTCTTTCCAAAAAGGGGCTTCTGGATTTGACATCGCTTCTACGAAGTTTCTAGGCTCACTTTCTAACATATATGTTAGAAGATTTGGACCAAAAGACTTTGAAGTCTTTGTCCTTTTGCTGCGTCTAGGTTCGAGGTCATCATCTTTCTCAATATATTTATTGATACCAAATTTAGTCTATTGACATGGATCAATAAAGTGAAGACATGTGGCAGTCTACGTAGCAACAACAAACACTTCTGAGGAACTCACATGCTCCGAGGAACCATACTACAATGAGGAACACTGTTTCCCCGAGGAACTCATACGCTCCGAGGAACGAGAACTCTCCGAGGAACTCTTGAGCACCGAGAAGCTTAGGCGGTCCAAGCAACGCAGGCGGTCCGAGTTGCACCTCGAATAAAGCATTAATAGCGGGATAACCAACAGTTTGACTGTTCATTAAATGCTTATCATTCAGACGCATACTCTTAAGGAGCATTGAATGTATCACCCTTTCATATGTACATCACTTAATGTATTACCCTTTCACATTACAACCCCAAGGCTATAAATACATTGTACAATCCTCATTGTAAAGGGACCGAAATTTCTTGAGATAACTTATAATCGAGAATTCCAATACAATCAGCAATACCATAACAGTGGACGTAGGCCATTCTTATAAGGCTGAACCACTTTAAAAATTCTTTGTCTCATTTATTTATCTGTGATTGAATAATTAGATATGATCTAATTTTTTACATCAACAGATTGGCGTCGTCTGTGGGAAACGACTGGTAATATCATTTTTCACCAAAAACAATCCATTACGAATGGGTGACATTCTGAAATCCAGCAATCGAAACGCTGGAACCCCTCCAAATCCATCTGCTCCGCCAAATATTCCAGATCTAGCTGGAATAATGACAAATCTGGCTCAGGGTCAGACCGTCATACAAGAAACAATGCGACAACTCATCCAAACCCTTCATGGAGGTGCACCAACCCATTCAGGACTGCGGAGTATTCAAAGAAACACCCGTGCACCATCCTCACGTACTAGGCGTACCAATTCATATCGAAATGAGGAATCTGAAGATTTTTCTTATCAACCTGGATGAACTTCGTCAGTGCGAGCCATAGATACAGAACAACGTATCACTCTTTCTCCAGAAAGGACTAGTGCATTAGAGACGTTAAGCAGGGTATCACCTTTTGATCGATTAGGACTTGAAGGAGTAGAAGTCCTCCTAAAGTCGTATCGAGGAGTTTTCGACGACCATCAGATTTAAGGGAAGGATCTGCCCAGTCGCGACTAGCTGCTCGTCAAGATAGATCCCATGAGCGACCAGCTGCTCGTCAAGATAGATCTCAGGAAGCCACATCCACGCGATCAGTTGCTCGAACCAACAGGCCCGAGGAAGGAAATGATGCATGGAAAGGCTCTATTCAGAGGCTGGAGGATAGATTAGGGGAAATGGATAAGGCCAAGAACCCTCTATAACGAACCTTTGTTCGACGAACACCTTTTGTTCAGTCAATTATAGATTTTCCAACACCATCAAAGTTCAAAGCACCTGTTGTGACCCCCAAATATGATGGAAAGACTGACCCTGTCCTTCATATAGAACAATAACAAGCTGCAGCCGACATCTATGTTGTCCCAGATGAGATGAGATGCAGGGCATTCTCGGGAACTCTTACCGGATCTGCTCAAATATGGTATAATAATCTTCCTCGGGGTAAGATCTTAACTTTTCTTTAACTGGTCGAGTTATTCATTGGGAATTTCTATTTTGGAGCAAAGCCAGTTAAACGAGTAGCACATTTGTTAAGTGTTAGACAAAAGGTTGGTGAGAGTACCAGAGATTACATAACTCGTTTTAATAACGAGAAACTGGAAGTCATTGATTATGAGGAGAAGACAGCTACTACTACCTTGATGAGTGGACTACTGCCGAACAAGTTGTACTACACTTTGGCCAAAGATCCACCTCAAACCATGTCAGACCTGATGGGAAAAGCGTCCAAAATTATGAATGCCGAGGAGGCTATGGCTGCGAAGAAGAATATGGATGCTAAAGAAACCAAGGTGGAAGGTGATAAAGCTAAGAAGAAAGAGCACAAGAACAATGGTAATGACAAACATTCAAAAACTAGGTCTGTATGGGATGTAATGAAGAAATATGATAATTATACTCCTTTTAAGAAGGATATCAACCATGTTCTAGAAGAAATCAAGAACAACGAGGAACTAAACTGGCCAGAGAAAATGAAGGCAGACCCTGATAAGAGGAATAAGGCGAAGTATTGCGAGTTCCATAAAGATCATGGCCATATGACTAAGAATTTCATAGCTCTTCAAAATGAAATTGAAACACTCATCCGACGAGGAAAGTTGTCAAAGTATGTTGATCAGGGAAATGAAAGAAGAAACAACGACCGAGCAAGAGAGAGGTCTATATCTCCTCGTAGAGGAGAGGAGAACAAGAAAAGAAACCATGAAGTTGATCCAGAAGACGACCCCGATCTTCCCAAGAGACCAAGGCAGCCAGAACGAGAGGTATTTTCAATACGCCTGGGGTCATTTGACTGTAATGTTATAACAGGTGGAGATGCAGGAGGAAGAGATCTTACTGCAGAGAGAAAAGCTTACCTCGGTGAGGCTCAAGCTTGCTGGTACATTCAGCGAATAAATCTAGCTGAAGAGGATCGCCCGAGAAAGGTGAATACAGAGAAATTGGTCATTGGTTTCTTAAAGAATGGCCTTGCAGGTGTTTTATATCCTCATGATGACCCACTGGTGATCAAGATGAGAATGAAGGAAGTAATGATTTCAAGAGTACTGGTAGACAATGGTAGCTCGACAGACATCATGTTCTACTCGTGCTTCGATAGTTTAAATCTAAACCTATCTCAACTGGAGCCTTATCACAGACCCCTCATCGGTTTTTTTGGCGAGAAAGTATTTCCACTTGGGATGATCAAGTTGGATATATTCATTGGTACGTGGCTTGCTTGTCGAACAGAAAGAATACGTTTCTTCGTGATGGATAAGAATGTCCAATCATCATATAATATCATCATGGGAAGAGTAGGATTGAAGAAGTTCGAGGTTGTACCATCTATAGTACATCATTGCCTAAAATTTCCAAAAAATTTTAGAGTAGGAGTTGTGAAAGGCGATCAGAAAGTAGCTCGGGAATGTTAATATTCATCCGCCGAGCAAGAAGAACTGGAACATCAAGGAAAAAGACTACTACCTATCAAGTGGATGAAGGTGCAGAAATTGAAACATTGGATCCTAGAGATGAGTCACAACTCATGAAGGGTCAAGTGGTGGAAGCTACTGAAAACATCATTCAGGACGACGAGCACCCTGAACGTACTACTCAATTAGGTTCGTCATTGGAAGCCTCATTGAAACAGGAATTGATAACTTTCCTTAGAAGCAGAAAACAAACTTTTGCGTGGAGTCATGAAGATATGCTGGGGATAGACCCAAATTTCTTATGTCACGAGCTCAATGTGAATAAGGAGATCAAGCCAGTGAAGCAGAGAAGAAGAGTGTTCAGCCCCGAGAAGAATCAGGCTATACAGGAGGAAGTCGAGAAGCTCCAGAAAGATTGTTTCATTGAAGATGTTAAATATCCAGACTGGTTAGCAAATGTGGTGATGGTAAAAAAGAAGAACAACAAATGGAGGATGTGTGTAGACTTCACCGACCTCAACAAAGCATGCCCAAAGGATCACTTTCCATTGCCCCGAATTGATCAGTTGGTGGATGCTACCTCGGGACACGAGTTGCTGAGCTTCATGGATGCTTATTCTAGTTACAATCAGATCAAAATGAAACCTGAAGACAGGGAAAGTACTTCTTTCATTGCCCCTAGGGGAACTTATTGTTATAATGTTATGCCTTTGGGTTTGAAAAATACAGGTGCGATATATCAGCGACTGATGAACAAGGTTTATGCTGAACAAATCAGTTGCAATATGGAAGTTTATGTTGACGATGTGCTGAAAAAAAGCAAGAAAGTTGTCGACCATCTAGTTGACTTAAGTCAGACTTTTGATCAACTGGATAAATATCAAATGAAGCTGAACCCGACGAAGTGCATATTTGGAGTACGAGAAGGCATGTTTCTCGAATACATCGTCAATCAAAGAGGCATTGAAGCAAATCCTGAAAAGATCAAAGCTCTATTAGGCCTGTGATCTTCAACGACGAAGAAGGAAGTACAGAGTCTCACAGGACGAGTAGCAGCACTCAACTGATTTGTATCACAAGCAACTGACAGATGTCTCCCATTCTTCAAGACACTCCGAAAGACTTTTGAGTGGAATGATGAATGTGAAAAGGCTTTTCAAGACTTGAAGAAATACTTGGGAGAACCTCCACTGTTATCCAGTCCAGTGATGGGAGAAAAATTATACTTGTATCTAGCAGTATCGAAGAATGCAGTTAGCTCAGCGTTGATCAGAGTGGAGAATGGAGTGCAGAAGCCAATTTATTATACGAGTAAGGCCTTTCGAGGAGCAGAAATCAGATATCCAAGGCTGGAAAAGTTAGCATTAGCGTTGATTGAAGAGAGTAGGAGAATGAGGCCATACTTCCAGGCTCATACCATAGTCGTATATACTGATATGCCATTGAGGCAAGCCCTTCATAAACCAGAAAAATCAGGGAGATTGATGTACTGGGCAATAGAGCTCGGTGAATATGATATAGTCTATGAACCCAGATCATTGCTAAAAGGGAAGGCTGTAGCAGATTTTATAGCAGAGTTCACCTACCCTGATACCCCCGAAGAGCAAAAGTTGCTCGCCGATCAACCTGTGGATGTTACAGGATCAACAAAAACAAGCTCAGACCAACTCCGGTTGGTAAAAGGGCAAATGGATGTTACAAGATCATCAAATTCGAGCTCAGACCAATTTCGATTGGTAAAAGAGCAAGGAAAGATGATCGACGAAGAGCAAGAAATATTCGGGGAGGATGAAAGGAAGCAACAAATATTTCATCGAGGAACTCTGACTGATCAGAAATTTGAAGACGAGTTACCTATATAGAGGTGGTATGTAGATGGTTCATCTTGTACTACAGGATGTGGTGCGGGGATAGTTTTGAGCACTCCGGACGAGGTCGACATGGAGTACGCCCTACGTTTCCAATTTAAAGCTTCCAATAATGAAGCTGAGTATGAGGCCATGATTGCAGGTCTTAATTTGGCAAAAATTATGGAGGCGCGGTAAATAATTGTCTTCAGTGATTCTCAATTAATCGAAAATCAAATGTTGGGAATATATGCAGCCAAAGGAGAATTAATGATCAAATACCATGAAAAAGTGATGGAATTGGTATCAGAATTTGCTGCTATTCTGCTGGTCAGAATACCGAGAATGGAGAATGCAAGAGCAGATGCCTTAGCTCGATTAGCATCAGCTACTCGTACCGAGCTACGAAGAACAATCCCAATTGAAGTTTAGCTGGTCGGAGTATAGATGAAGATTTGGCGATGAACTTTATCACCCTTGATTTAGGACCATCTTGGATTGATCCCATCAGGGCATATATTGAGGAGGGAGAATTACCAATTGACAAGCTCGCGGCCAAAAAATTGAAATTTAAAGCTGCTCGATACGTATTAACTAATGGTATTATATATAGACGAGGAATTATGGCAGGTTTGCAAAGATGTGTACATCCCTCCGAGGTGAAAGAATTGATTAAAGAGATCCATAAAGGGTCCTGTGGAGCACATGCAGCAGGTCGGACACTTTTGCAAAGGGTGATGACACAGGGATACTACTGGCCGACGATGAGGGCTGATTGTATAGCCTATGCCAAGAAATGTGACAAGTGCCAACGCTTTTCCTCCATCCGAAGAACTCCACAAGCATTGTTGACACCCATAACTTCCCCTTGGCCATTTGCCATGTGGGGAATTGATTTGGTTGGGCCACTGCCAACGACCCGAGGAAGGTTCAAATACCTCGTCGTCGCAGTGGATTATTTTACTAAGTGGGTAGAAGCTGAGCCACTCATTGATATGACGTACGAGAAGGTGTACCAATTTGTTTGGAAGAATATCATTTGTCGATATGGTCTTCCTCATGCTTTCATCACAGACCATGGAACACAATTTGATAACGAGGAGTTCGCTGCCTATTGTCATCAGTCAAATATTTTGAAGGTCTACTCAGCACCAGGCCATCCTCAAAGCAATGGACAAACTGAAGTGACAAACAAAACACTGCTGAATGGTTTGAAGAAAAGATTGGATGATGCGAAAGCAAACTGGATCAACGAGCTACAATCAGTACTTTGGGCTTACCGAACTACTCCCCGAGTAGCAACAGGAGAATCACCATATATGCTGGCGTTTGGAAATGAAGTTGTTATACCTGCCGAGTTGGGCCTCCCAACACACAGGGTTCTGAACATCAATTCCCCTGTCAGCGACTTAATGAGAAGACTGGATTTAGACATGCTCGAGGAAGTTAGAGAAGAAGCAGCCATTAAAAATGTTGCTTACCAGCAGCGAACAGATTTGTTCTACAACAAAAGGGTGAAGAAGTGCGACCTGAAAGAAGGAGATTATGTGCTGAAGAAAGTCATTCAAAAGCAAAATAAGCTAGAGGCAAACTGGCATGGACCATACCGAGTTACAGAAGTTGTTCGGCCAGGAACTTATCGAATAGCAACTTTAGAAGGCGAGGAGTTTAAGAATGCCTGGAATGCAGAGCATCTGCGCAAATATTATCAGTGATGAATAAAATGAAGATATTCTGCCGAATTCTTTCTTTTTATTGAAAGTTTTTCGGGGAATAGTGCTACACACTACTCGGGGGCAAAACTCGGCAAAGCTCAGGCTACTACTCAAATTTTTTCTCGATTTTGCCAACTAAGGTTGGTAAATGGAGAAACCTATATTCCTCCGGGAAGTAAAGCTACCTATATTCCTTCGGGAAGTAAAGCTACCAATATTCCTCCGGGAAGTAAAGCTACCTATATTCCTCAGGGAAGTAAAGCTACTTGTATTCCTCCGGGAAGAAAAAATTTTGTATTCCTCCGGGAAGAAAAACCTTGTATTCCTACGGGAAGTAAAACCATATGTTCCTCGGGAAATAAAAGTATTCCTAAAAATGCCAACTTATGTCGGTTAGGAAGTAAATATATTCTCGAAAAGGCCAACTTGAGTTGGTTGGAAAGTAAAATTATTTCAAAAAGACTAACTATGACTGGTCGGGGATAAAAATCCACCAACTGTAGTTGGTCGACAAGGAAAATTTATCGACTTTGGTTGGTCAGAATAATTTACGAGAAAAATCTACAAACTATGGTTGGTCAGGGATAAAAGCCCACTAACTATAGTTGGTCGACAAGTATAATTTAACGACATTGGTTGGTTGGAAACATTTTAAACATTTTTTATACTCGTAACTTTATTGCTAAGTTGGTCGAGAAACAAAACTTTAAATGATCGATCAATATTTTTTATACTCGTAACTTTTTAATTATCACTAAGTTGGTCGAGAAACAAAACATCATTTTTACCAAGTGACTACTCGACAATAAGCTAGTCGACAATAAGTTGACCGACAAACTACACAATATTGTTATCTTTTTAACAGATACACATGCACAAATGTAAAATATTTTACAAGACAATAGCAAATAGAAATGAAAGTCTTTCATTAAATCCAAAACAAATTACATTGATAATGAAATAAAAGTTACATTGATATTTAAATGTATACTAACTATTACATCAAAATTCCTACTCTACTGGTTTTTTCCCCTCTGCTTTTGACACAGGTTCCTCGCCAGCAGGCGGATCATTTAAAGCCAGGGGAGAATTTATGAAGTTGAGAGATTGTAGTCACCGAGATATTTGGAAATCAATCTTCGAGGAATGGCCCGAGCAGGGATCCAACTCATGTCCAGTTTAAATGGTGGCATGGGTAAGTCGAGCAGCCCAGGATCATGATAGTCCCACAGGTAATGACCCTGTTCGAGTTGCAGCACACCTAAGGCATTCAACCATCCTTGCTTGTAGCCCTCATTATTGGCATTTTGTATACGATCATCCAAGTGAAAGAGAGCTTCGTTGTATCCAGCCATCCAGAACTCCCTGGGCTGTTTGTGGAATTGATATGTTAATCTATCCAGCTGCTCGTGGAGATTTTTGATGAAGATCTCTTTATTCTCCAAGGTAGACTTCTGCGTGGAAAGTTGTTCTTTCAGGTCCCTGATCTTCTTTGACATTTCAGCCAAAGCCTGGTTCTTTGCCATTAATTGGAAGGCCTGGTTTTCTAAGGCAGACTGAGTCCTCTGTTCCTCGATAGGAATTCGAACTGCTCTTGCTCGTCCCCGAGGAGCTCTTGCTCGACCACGAGAAGATGTATATGGGCAAGACCTCTTCAAGGTCTCCAACTCGTCCCTCAAGTTGGCGTTCTTGACTTCTAAGAACTAAAATCCCTCATCAGTCACTGGGATCAAGGCTTTTGAAGTGGAAGCCGCAGACTTCAACTGTGACAGCTCCCTTTGCAGGTTGTTATTTTCTTGCTCCAGCAACTCGGCTATTTATCTGCATTCCTCTACTTCACCCCTCAGAGTTCTCTCCCTCACCTCGTAGCCAGCAAAACGCTTCTCATACCCCTTGTCAGCATTGAGTTGCAGGTACTTCTTCTCGTACCCCTCATGCAACAGGGTAGTGGATTCTTTGTATTGTAGCTGAAGGTCCTCGAGGGTGCCTTGGAGATCCTCGATCATATCATAATAGGCCACATTATTGGCCACTGCTCGATCAAGTAGACACTTTAGATATTGATATGCTTCAACTGCCTGTTCTAAAGCATCTTGGTCGAGGATGTCGACGACTTGTGTTGCACTCAGGTCTGTGTGACCAGCCTTAAAGTATTCATTACATTATCGCAGCAGCTTTGTATCATGGGTAGATAGTAATTCCATCCTGGCCAGAAACTAGCAAAGAAAGAAAAAGCAACAATCAATAAGAATCAAGACAGAGTGTGAAGAAGAGACAACAGTATGCAAAAGAAAAGTCCAAGTCTTATTATATCATAGTTCAGAGTTACAAGTTCTGGGTTACATTTGATAAAAGAAAAATAAAATGTAAAGATACACCCGAACAACTCTACACCTTTTCCTTATCTCCCAAAACCTTCTCGGGAGGCTGGGACGAGGAAGTAGGTTGCTCGGAAGGAATGGATAGTTGCTCAGGGAGCACTGGCAATTTCTCGGAGGAAGTAACAATTTGCTGAAGTTCCTCGACAGCAGGCTGAATGGATAAGGTATGATCTCCCATCACCATATAAGACTCTTCGGAGGCAGCTTCGTCCTCTTCTAGGTCTTCAGGAGTTGGAGGGGGACCAGGGATGTGTTGCTGAAAGAGCTCAGAATTTTCATCCACTTTCAGCTCTTGTAAAGCAGCAACCCATCCATCCCTGAAGTACTTGAGACTGCCATAGTTCACTTGCGACACCATGGCAGCCAACCCCTTGTTCCACACCTTGTCCAAGCCAACACTGAAAAACTTCTTCACAGCCATTTTCCTTTTCAACTTTTCCGAGGAAAGCTTCTCGGACAGCAGGTCATCAACAACTTTCATTTTTTTCTCAGCCTCCTCCTTCTCCGATTTACCTCCCGAAGTTGAGACAACTCCTCTTCAGCAATCTTGAGCTTATCCTCAAGCTCCCCATTAGTTTTGAGCTTCTCTTCAAGCTCTTTATTCTTCTTCTCTAGACTATTCACTTTTTTCTCCAACTCCTTGGAGACATCAACAGGTCGAGCTTTTTCCTGCTCGGTGGAGGCAAGCTTCTTCTCCCAGACAGCCTTGTCAGTGGCATATTTTTGGCAAAAATCGTCCAAAGACTTGATAGCTTCTTCCAGAGCTCCCTCCACACTGGACGAGGAGCATGAAGCTTTAATTGCTTCATCCTTCTTCAAAATTATATTAAAGCAGCTCGTCAACTGTGAAAGTAAAAAGAAAGCAAGTCAAAAATAGAAATGACAAGGGAAATATGAAAAGTTCAAAGTAAGAAGACTTACAGAAGCAAGGTGGCGAGCAGCTAACGAAGTGACCATGTCCCGGGTAAGGTTTTCTTCAGTACCTTGGACCTCGGGAATGATCTAAGACTTTATCGGGCTCATGGCAGAGCTCGGGGGAACAAAAGTTGGAACACCGGTTCCAGTAACTGGGGGCTGAGTGATGGTGATAGCCAAATTGACCGAGGAGCTCTTCTTCAGCCTCCTCGGGGGAACAGGAACAGATTCAACCAAGGAAGAACCCTTAGTCGGTGATATTACAATCACCTCTCCAGGAGCATCAGACCTGCTTAGAGCCACTACGGGCTTCTCGATAACCTTCACAACAGCAGCCGAGGAAGGTGCATCATTCTTGTTTGTCCCCTCCCCTGGGACATCAACTTTACTTCTTTTTGCCTCTCCAGAACCAGAGGCAGGCTTCTCGAAGAGAGTGGGAGGTCTTCTCTTCTTCATTCTTTCACTCAAAGGGATGTGAGATTCAGGCGAGGAGCTGGTGGAAGCTAGTACTGGCTCTGATTCACTTATTATTGGATGAGCAGTAAAAGAGGTGGTGTAGCTCTTGTATTGCAGCAGATATGAATCCGTCCTCATATGCTCGTCGGCAACAGATTGATGCAGACTCCAGATAAGTTTCAAGTGCTTTATATTAACATCTGCTTCTTTTGGGCACTTTCTTTTGCTATCAACTGCAAATAAATAAACATTGCCACCAGTGACACATTTTATCAAACATAAAGGAAGCATAATTTCAAAATAAATAAAATGAAATAAGAATAACCTATCCCATTGCCATAGGGAGGGCATCTGGGACCCTGATAAACTTCATCTCCTGATAAAGGAGCATGTTGCCAATTTTTTATGACAACCCCGTGCTCAAAATAATCCCTATTGGCATCAGGGAGATTGACTACTAAGGCCCTATTTAACATTCTAGTTTTTAAATAAAAGGTGTTATTACCAACTTCCCATCTATAACAAACATAATCTCAGGAATTCCTATGCGAGTTCCATGGATTTGATTTAATCTATGCACCCCATTAACTATTCTCCATGTGTTGGGAGCTATTCTTGCAGGAACAACGTCAAAGTACTGACAGAATTCCAGACACAATGGATTTGGTGGAAAAGAAAATCCACACTCAGCAATAAAGAGACTGGGGAACCAATGTCCCTCAGCCAAATGAAAATAATCAGAAGGCTCAGAAAGCTCTTCTAAAACAACCCAGGAGGGAATGGAAAAATCAGAGCGAAATTTATCAAGAGATTCAACAGGGTAAACCATGGTGAATAAAGGAAATGAAGAAGAATGAAGAAGATCTTACAAAAAAAGAGTGGAGTTGTTGATAACGAACGATGAAAGGATGAACGCAGAAGAGAGTAGAGGACAATGGAAAACTCGAAAATACAAATTTGAAAAGGTAGAAGACGATGGGAATGTCTGTGAAGTTCAAATACCTTGCCTTGGGAAATGGTAAAGTAATGATTACAAAAAGAAATAATTACGCTACCAGCTACTAGGGAAACAAAAAGGGCGCGATAATTGAAGCGAGAAGAAATGATTACGCTACCGACGGATAAAAGGACAAAAAGTACGCAGAGATCGAGGCGGTTGTGAAAATTCAAAAAGCCTGATTCTACGAATTTGGAAAGAGAAATAAATACAAGGGAAACACTCCTAAAAATCAGGAGAACTATTTAAAGCTATCGTATTCCGAGAAAGAATGTTCCATACTCCTCAAAATTTGAACTATGAAACATTGGGGGCTTCTGTTGATACCAAATTTAGTCTACTGACATGGATCAATAAAGTGAAGACACGTGGCAGTCTACGTAGCAACAGCAAACACTTCCGAGGAACTCACATGCTCCGAGGAACCATACTACAACGAGGAACACTGTTTCAAGTCAATTTGAACCAACCGTCAAGAGCTCTCATATGAACTCACTGAATATATGGATTGACTTTATGAATTTAGTAACATTTAAATGAGACCCCAGGCCACTTATTTATACAAAAATAAGTGGCAGTTAAAAACGGTTGGAAATCCCAACAGTTAACTGTTGCGAATAACCGAAATTAATTGTCAAAAGGAAAAAAATAAAAACTAGAAAATGAAATAAAAACTGGACTGGGTCGGAATACAAATAAGAATAAATCGCAGAAATAATAAAAAGTCCAATAAATTTGGCCCAAAAAGTTTATACTTTAGCAGGCTTAAAGCCCCAAGGCCCACGACCCACGAGCTCAAACCATGACGGGCGGGCGGCGATGTGTGCGCGTGTGGGCTTAGAAGACAAACCAATCCCATGTAAGTTCTCCCTACTTCAAAGAGTTGGAATACCCCAAGGACACCAATCCTTTAATTCAAATTGGGTTATACTATACTATACCAATTTTACACAGTCTTTCTACGTGGGACATGCTTTAACTTAAATACTTCAATTATTTTCCATATTCCAAGTGAGTACTTTGAGCTACAATTTCTCATTCAATAATTTATGATTTTTCATATGTGAGTATACCATGTTATACTCCCTTGAGGAGGTGAACGAGTTACCACTTTGAGTTATCTCGAAAGATGTGTGGGCCCAATAAAAATTAACCCCAAAGTTAAGACCAAAATCTGATTTTGTCAAACTTTAAGTAAACCCAAAACCATAAATTCTAGAAACATAACCCTAGGCACCGCCCCATCGGTTGCAAAATGAACTTGTCGGCCCCAGCCATTATTATCATCGTTGAAATTCATTGGTGAAGGTACATTGAGATTTTTCCCTGAAATTCAAATTTTTCTCCTAAAAAATGTTTCCACTTATGATTCCCCAAATATAGAGAAGGATTGCCCTAAATACGAACAAATATGTAGATTTGTTTATTCAGTTTTTTTAAGTATTCTCTATCTTTTAATCTGAGCATCTCACTTGAAGACTCATTGCATTATTTTAAGGGTCAATTATTAAATAGTCCTTACTATAAATATATATTTTTTAAAAGGACACATATTTTTAGTTTAACCCATTTAGTCCCTCAAGCACTCAATATTCTCTTATTTTTAGAGGTCCGCGCCAGCGGCACTCTCTCTCCAAAATATGTGGCAAAGGACTTTTTGAGGCAAAATAAAAAAGTTTGGACTAAATTCGTATTAAAAAATGTCCGAAGGACTATTTGATATATGTCCCTTATTTTAACTTCAACCTAACTCACCACTTCTCACCTCACTCCATTGTGCAGGTTCTCTCTCTCTCTCTCTCTCTCTCTCTCTCAAGAAACCAAAGGTCTTAATGCCAAATTTAGTAGTGGTGCGCCTAAGTTTGATTACATGATAAAGTATTGCATTTTTTATTATAAATTAAAACTCATTGTTAATTTATTTGTTGTTTTATTTATTCATTGGGACATAATTTTATAAATTCGAGCAATAACTAAGGGAAATGGGATGACTGATAATGTAATTTTAATATAAAAAAATGGATAAGCGTAAATGACCAATAAACGTGGGATGACTAATAATGTAATCTCGTTCGCTTAGAATACTATAGACAATATATGTGATATAATAAGCATGTTGGCTCTTATAATTTGATTTGGGCATGTGAATTTGACTGATAAGTTGGGTTGGATATTATTACAAGCTTATTTTTATGCGTATATATTATTATGTTACATTAGCGGCCTAAATATATTATAAGAGCCAACATGTATAGTATTATGGATAAATTCTCTTTGAAATCAAAGAGAGAACGTACATTGAGATTCCTCTTCCAAGAATAAAATATGTTTCATACAAACTCTTTGTTGGATTTGGTTTTTATGTTTACGCAACCATATGGATACATAATATGCATCATACACCCTTAGTTATGATGTTTACGTAACCATTGGTTCTTATTTTCATCCTACATTCTATTTCATCTCTCTTATGTTTATGCAAACATAAAATTCGTCAAGGTGTAACCTTTGAGTAAAAACATTTTTAGTTGTATAGTTGGTGTATACATGGATTTCGCTCTTGGATATTATATAATTCTAATACTTATCGGGAACAAATGACCAATTAGTTTTAGTATTATAAATACAAAGGAGTCAATAATTACTTATACAATCAACATCATTTACATCATATCCAATTATACAAGTATCATCCACTAGCAATTCAAACTATGAATATTGACTATTCAATGTAACAAGTGACACTCATATGTGAACATGCTTATAATATATGCATTATGTACAAAATTGTTAAGAAAAAATTATATACAGCAAACTAGTATGGCTAGATTACTAGGATGGGAACTATGAGTTTCATAAACCCTTTCCCTTATTTATTAGGTAATCGACATTTTTATAGTTTTTATTAGTATTTGTTTTGTTTAATGTTTTTTTGCCTATAAATGAAAGATTTTTAAATTAGTCGTTATTTGTATACTCTTACCTCTCAATCAACATTCTCATCCACCAGTGAGAGAAAACAAAAAATACAAGTACAAACATTCTAAGTTAGATGCCACTCTTCATCTGGATAATGGTGAGAAAAATCTTACCGCTTATGCATGAGTATCAAAAACCTTTGATGGAACGGTTGTATAATTTAACCAATCCAAATGTACTCTAGTAAAATCTAATTTAAAAATACCATACCTATTATTTCTCTCTGCATGAGGTGATACCTAAATCAAAACATTACCCATAAAAAGAAGGAAAATAATCCCAAATTCTTAGGCAAATTTTATCCTTGTTGATGTTGTGGCAAGGTGGGAAAGGGTCCTGTGTCCCACAAACATCAAGAAGATGCTAAAAAATTCAAGTGCTTTCAATGTTGCAAAAATATTTAACTTCAACTATAGAAGAATATAGAGTGAGAGAACAGTTGTGTTTTATAAGTGGAAGAGGATAGCAAATGTGACAATTATTATTGTTATAGGGAAGTTCTTAAGGTTTACCCTAATGCGTAATAGCCCAACCAAGAATCCAATGAATGGTAAGAGAACAAGACCCAAGAAGGTAAGAAAAAGCTCTTTAGGACGGTGTTTCTCTGAAATCTTAAAGATGTATCTTATCTCTTCTTCAGGTACATATCTCAAATATGGGTTAATTGGTTGTGAATGAGTGGGTTGACTTCTCGGATGGCTTAGGCAGATCCAACGATAACTTCAATGTCTTAGGTAGATCCGAATATGGGTTAAACATGACCTAAAGGTTTTAAGAAAGATTTTTCCATTCCAGCATCTCCAACAGTAAGTTCGATGTTATATCTACCAGATATATAGAAAAACTTATCAACCGACCTGAGAAAATCTAATACTATTTTAAACATCTTCTTAGAGTTCCCCATCACAAAGATATTCTCAACTTTGGTCTTGTGTTTTAACTTGAGAAATGCCTGGTTGGGTTTGAAAGCATCCCCAAGAGTAGTCGACGATTGAAAGGACAAATGTAGATTTTGAAGGTGGTTTGCTAATTAGCCAACAACATTCTCTCCAGGTAAATCTAGATTTTTTGAGATTCTATGCTTTCAATATCGTTGTCACGTATAGCAATTTCTGCACCATCAATATTAACGACTCTTGTGACATATATTGGCACTTTTGTTAGACCTCCAATAGCATAGATTTTCTTATGCTCTACATCATGAAACATAATCTCAAAACCAAAAACACAAGTCCATCATGGAACATAATCTCAAAACCAAAAAAATAACCCCCAACACCGAAACAAATAGGAAAATCATCCCATAAATGGAGGGCATTTCAAGGTTAAACACAGTTCTTAGCCAATAATGAAATCATCCTTAAAATAAGATCTAAAAAATTGCATCGGTTTTATTGATAGAGGAGGTGCACTAGTAAGGGTATTAAGTGTGATTCCTGTAGCATGAGTACTAGATTCAGGATTGCTAAAATCATAGCATCACATTCCATCACTTTTGACTTAGATCCTTAATGGATTGAAAACTCTATCACCACTTCCTATAAGTACATCAACTCCAGGATTATGGTCCTTAATAAGTGTCAAACTTCCTATTGATTAATATAAGCTAAGCAATGAATTTTTATTTTTAGCACAATCTTTAAGTCTTTAAGCAATGCCCATAAAAAAAATTGTTGTTAATAATTCATTATAATAGAATATTAACTCTCAATGCATAGAACGAATCCTTTAAATTTGAAGATGGTGACTTAAGGAAATCCACCACAGATGTGCAAGTGAAAACCTTTACATCATACCTTTTCTTAATGCCAAGACAATTGAATGTTCTTAAACCCTCGTTTGTTTCTTGTAAGTTAGTAAAAGTTCCATCGGTGGGAGTGAAGAAGGTGCCATGCAGCAGATCAGTGAGAACTTGAAATGGGATTAAATAAAGTAACTTCACATATCGATGTTACAAAGGCCTCGTTTGATGCGTCATATAAGGGAGCCGAATAGGATAAGATAAGAACCGGATTGAAAAGGATAGGGATGCGCCAGATAAGACTTATTCCAATATTGCGTTTGAAATAGTTTCCAATAAGAAGACGGGATGGGATATAATAATAAAATCTTATGTTTGTAATGTTCCGAATAGGATTAATTTGTCTCCAGTTTTCTAAAAATACCCGTAATTTTATTTAATAATAAAAAATACAAAAATATATTGTTATCACATATTTTGATTCAATAACATAGTATTTAATTACACGCGGGATATTAACAAAATAATCTTATGAGATGATAATAATGATATGCATATATGTATTTGTATTTATATTTATAATTTGTACAGAGACAACCATTAGCAATCACTCACACACATACAAAAATCATGTACATACAAACAGTTGTCGAAAATAATGAGATGTAAAACTGGTTGTTTTCTATCTTCTCTTTCAATTCAAACAAACCAGTCACTGAAAAATTTCTTGAAGCCACAACTGGGTAATATAAATTTTACCCAAAATAGCCTTCGAAAACATGCAAAAACAAACAAATTGAATTGTACATGGTTTTCAACTAGTCTAGCAGGTGGGTTGACAAAATATAAAAAAAATATTTGTAGCAAAATATTAGTGTTGGGTTAACAACACAACTTTTAACTTGTCTAGTAGGTGGGTTAACATAATATTTGCATCAATTTAAATCAAAATAGTAGTTCATGATAAAGCAACAAACATAAAAAAATAGAAAGAAAAAAAAGGAGGAGGAGGTTACCTATTGTGATGAAATATGTGAATGAAGCGTTGTATGAATGAAAGAGACGGATGACTGTTATCTAATATTTGAGATAACACAAGTTGAGTGAATTTATTTTAACTTAATGAAGGCAGGGTGGTAATTTTCAATCAAATCTTGACACCGAATAATTTTATACCACCTTGAAGGTTGAATTTTTTTATCCCTATGGGATAAGGAGCTCACTTGGATAACTTATACCATCTCATATTCCATCCTAAACTACACCAAAAATTGAATATGATAATTTTATTCAAAATGACTCTCTTATTCGACGCATCAAACGACGCCTAATACTTTAAGCAACAGAAGATATTTCTGGCTATGCGTGGGAAAAAATTGCAAAATTTTGGTACAACATAATTTTTTTGAAAACACTTGAAATTATAGATGTAGGAGATCGTACGACAAAATTTCAATGGCAGGTAGAGTTTGATTTGGTGATGCGCCACCACCGACCTTGTTTTGGACAACTTAAATGCTCTATTATTAGTAAATTACTATATAGGTTTGCTTATATTCTCATACTAGTATGTAGGCCACGCGATGCGTGGCCGAATTTATCAAACTTTTATTTTTTGTTGTTATCGTGTTTTTTTCACAAAATATATTCCACGAATGAAAGGAGATAGAATTTTAAAATAATATTAAAAGTCATATGATTGACATATTTTTTTTTAATTAAAGAAATTTAAGTGTAGGAGTATTGGTAATTGTAACATGTGTATACCAAAGATCAAAACAACCAACCAAAAAATAAAATAACTTTCTATTAAGTGCACTTATTTTCATCATTTACATTTCGTCAAATAGGTTGTGTTCATAATATAAAGATTAGACAACATCTTTAGCTTTAAACCCCAAAAATATAAGTAGGTATATATTAGTTTTACAAACGTGAGTTTTGTAAAAAAACTATATTATTGATAGAAAAAATTATTTGTATCTAAACAAAAATTCAATTAAAAAAAGTGAAATTTTATCACTATTGTTTCTTGTTTTCAAAATTACAATGTGAGAATACCCCCCTCAAATGATATAATGAGTGTCCCCCGGTTAATATGATGAAATTAAAGATTTTTCTATAGTTTGGCAAACAAATCAAATAAACGGAAAAAAAAAAGGAAAAAAACTTACAGTCCAGTAATGGAGCTCACTTTTGTTCCAGCCTCGCGAGTACTTCGCAAAATCATTAAGAGAGTCTTTTCTATAAGTCATCCTTGCAGCCAATACATGAGATGAGTTCCCTCATTCGTTTCCCCTGGAATTCAAAGCAAAAATTCAATTGTTTTTAAAAAAATCCAGCAAGAAATAAACATTGTTTGATATAGTGCACCTAGGTGTTTTTAAAAAAATCTAGCAAGATATAGACATTTATTTGATAAAGTGTACCCGGAGCGAGTGTTGTTTAGACCAACCCACTATTTCAAAACATAATTAACCTAGGTTTTTATCACATTAGGACTTGTGGTCACTTAAATATATAAAAAAATATTTGTTGATATTTTAATTTTTTATATTTTTTTAGTTGCCCTCTTCTCAAACTCATACACATCCGCATATTTGATTTTTTTATTAATAAAAAATCCACACAACCACAAATCATCTTCTCCTATCCAATATAACAGCATAGTCAAGAGAACCAAAACTAACAGAAAAAAATGACAATCTCTTGCTCCTATAAACACCCCACAAACAGGGTTAAACCCAAATGGTAAATTACAAAACAGAATGATAAGATTAAATCCCTTGATTATTTTCATCTATGTCATAACCAAATGTTAATAACAATAAACTCACGAAATGAAAGTTAAGAGGAAATGCACAACAGGTACTACTTGCACAATTACACAATTATGAACTTCACTTAACAACCAAAACATGAAAACCATGGAACAACAAAAGAATCAAAATGGAAATAGGAAGATCAAATTATTACTATTCTCAATGCAATAACCAGGATATTAAAGAAACAAATTGGCAGTGTTGTATCTCTTGCTAATTACATAAGTCATTTAGTATTTATATTAAATAAAAAATCAAAATCTAGGCTTTTGATATTGCAAATACATCAAAATAGATTTTTATATATGTATATGGTAGACTCACTAATTCCGATAGAAGCCCAAGTGTCAAGAGAGGGAGAGAGAACCCCTTTCGACACCATAAAGCAGACCTTGTGATTTTCTTTTTTGTAGAATACGTGTCATTCTTATCTGATCCCTCTCCAATATTTTTTTTATCAAACACAAACAGTGTATTATATGCCATTCTTATCTGTCTCACCGTGGATTTTGACTTTGTGAAGGATGGCATCACCGGAGCATATACACAAACATTTTGTATCCATATAATAAAACACAAACAAAATATGGGTTATACCAATAACAAAAGTTAATCATCAAAATGAAAAAGAAATTGAACCAAATGAGAAAATTAGTTACCTCATTTGTATGATGAAGTAACACGCATCCGGAACATAAAAAGAACTGATTGAAAATCGCTTTATATAGATAGAAGAAATTGAGAAAAGTTAGTGAAGGAGATAAGAGACTAAGAGGAAGAAAAAGGAAGATGAATCTTCAAGTTGCAGTGCAAATGAAGAGGTGTCTTCAAAGTAAAAAATATTAAATAGAAGAGATTCATGAATTTCCATTCGTAAGTCTTGCCAACCAAAAGTCACAGCTCGTAATTGATATTTAAGTTGTTGCCACGTGACAAGCTCACGTTGTTTTGGACTACAATTTTATATAGTTACATAGATATCCCCATTTTTGTCAAAATATAGTCCTTTTTAACATATAGATTCAAAATGTTAAAGGGTCATTTTCAATGTTAGATTGAGGTTAAAATAATGCAAGTGGCGTCATTTTTTGGTACATGTGTCCACTATTTGTTAAGTTGTCACTTCTTTCTGATGGCAATATATATGTATTTTTAACTAATGTTTAAAATTCATCATACGAAGTTAAGAATTATTATCAGGAAGTTCTTTTAATTTGCAAAAATCCTCCTAAATAATATGATATCCTCCTCAACTCCCATATAAAAAGTGCCTCTAGAAGCTTTCAGAACGAGGGCTTCCTCGACGCCGGAAGCAGCGGCAACGACGCTGACTTCGACTTTTTCAGCGCTTATTTACGCCATAACCTACTATGAAAGGTATTGTGATTTCAGACTTTTGAACCTATAAAAACGATACAGTGTTAGGTTGCGTTTGTTCTTTCATCTGAAATATGAACACTGAATCTGAAAAATATGTTTATTTCTATATCTGAATGTACTTCTGAATGAATGTACACTGAATATGAAGTCTGAAATCTAAATCTGAAAAATATGTTTGTTTTTATAATGTACCTCTGAATGAATGTATTTAGACTCATTCAGACTTCAAATTTAGACTTCAGACGTAATTCTACCTCTTAATCATTAAGAGGCAAATATAGCCGTTAGCCTCCTAATCATTTAAAAAAACAAACACTTTTTGGTACCTCTTAACTCTGAATTGTTCAGATTCAGACTTAAGAGGTAAAAACAAACGACACCTTAATAACACTTGGACAGTTTTAGAGGACACCTCATCGTTGTGTGCTTTTGTACCCAATTCAATTTTCACGGTTAACTAGAAAGAAATCTTACCTTAATTAAATATCGATTTTAGTGATTCAACCTTTTTCAAAAGATAAATAAAAATTGTACAGACACTGAGACCATCTGTGTGTTGCTAGATCTTGTGCTGGGGTAATATTCCAACCCCAAGTTGATTCATTCGTTGAGTATCGAAGGTGGGTTAAATGGATAACTCACGAGTGATCATTCTATGATTAAAAATTATATATATCTATAGTGTGTGTCTATAGATAGATAGATAGATAGATAGATAGATAGATAGATAGATAGATAGACAGACTATTGTGTGCCCGTGTCGATGGCATGGTGATAAATTTGTCCCGGGTAAAAAAAAAATATATATATATATATATACGCCCCCCCCCCCCCCCCCCCCCCGGGTCCCATCTTCTTTTTTAAAAAACAAAACCCCTTTTTTTCCTTTTTAAAAGAAGGAAAAAAAATAACTTTTAGCATGATGTTTCATGCATGCATGAAATATATTCATGTTATGTAGCATAAAAAACATGAAATGTCATACTAAAAAAGTTAAAATATCATACATATATTTTTAACATAACATTCCTATCTTATATGATAGATACATATAATGGTCTATTGCAATGTGGTGTTGACACGTGTTAATCTTAAGGTCTGAGTAGTCATGTGGCATTCACAAAATGTGAGAAACAAATGAATCATGAATTTATTTAAACTACTTGGATTTAACTCTATAAAGTTCACTTTTAAATATGGAGGGGGGGGAAAGGAGCATGCTCTAACAATATTAAAGTTTGTGCATCTGGTATATATATAGTTTATTGAAAGCGTATGATTTATATTTTTTTCTTATTCTTTTTGGCAATGAAGAAGTCGAAGAAAAAACAAAGTATCTACTTAATGTTTTTGAGAGAAAGTAAGTATACCCCAAATGAAAATAACTTATTGATATTCATTGAGTGAGGTATTTTTTATGACGTTTAGTATTTTGTGTAGTTAATTTGTTACACGTGCTTTTAGTTAAAAAAGTTGATTGGCCTTTTTGCTCTTTGACAATGCTTATTGTGTTTACATCATCGAGACTTAGTTTCTTCAAATGTTATGGATTAATATCAAATGTAATATAAGATATAGGATGATTAAGATTTTATTCTAGTGTTTTCATATATTCCGTAAAGTTTTAAAACCATAAGTGTATTTCAATTTGTATTTGAGAAGAGAATAGTGCAAGAAATTAAAACTATGGAACCCAACTTTTTCGTATATATTTGTGATTTCTTAAACTTAAACTTAAGATCACATGGAGAACCATTGCTTAAAATTTAACAGCAATGGTTGAATTCAATAACTTTTACAACATTTAGATTTTTTGATATTTTTTATAATGTTTTATTTAGTATCTTCCTCTGTTAACTCTATGCATCGTGATATGGGTTTCGGGTAAGTTTTCACTTTAGGATGATTGTTATTACTATGCGCGTCAATATCTTATCGTGTAGTTGTTTGGTGATGCAGTAGGCAAAGGTTGTTAAAGTAATGCAGCAAATGTGATGGATAAGAACAGTGTGCATTGGTCTAACAAGATGTGTTAGATTCGCTAAATTGTTAAAACATTTTTATTATTTATTATGAATTTATTTAAACTCAATATATTTCTAGCCTTGAATACTAGAGGGATTAATTAATTGCAATTTTATGGTTCTTTCAGTTGTAATAAAGTCTCTTGTGTTAATAAAACTCAAAAGGTTATTTTTTTCATGGGAGCCATTATAAAATTGGGCCACTGAAGTCTAATTACGTATATTATATATCATTCACTTATTCTAGGGTTCAGTTTTGAAATGTAATGTAGACATGTATTATACTAACGATGCTTAGTCAATTTTAGAAACTATTGTTTATACTAAGGGCATCAAAGGTCTCTTGAACAATTTTGTTTATGTCAATCTATTTAATTGTGTTTATTCTGTTGATCTGGAACATGTAATTCTATAAGCCCTTACTCGATTAGTTTGTAGAAGTGGGTATTTCACTTTTTCCTCTCAGAAAAATGTATGTATAAAACTTATATTTGTCATGTTTATGTTTTTTTTAATTAATATTAATTAAACCATTACAGTTCACTACACCAAAAACAACAATTTGTCACACTTTAATATTAAAAATCTGGCAAAACTGTGCCAAATTCTGACACAGTTTGACGCGACCACAAATGTGTATCTAGTGTTCGTGCTGATATAGGCTCAAGTGCAAGCCTATCGCGTTAGTAATAAACCCGGTAAGTTGGGATCGTCTCCACGGGGAAATAGGACGAACGAAGTCGTAACGACGTTGGAAAGATTGAGAACCCTAACTCGACTCTAAAATGAACGAAAAGGTGATTATGGGAGATGGACCAACTATACGCATAAATGATAAGAAAATTACCTACAGAATTTAAAAATAAATTGAAAGCTTTTTGACCGACTTAAGAAAATTAAAAACTGTAGTGAAAAGTGCAAGTGAAGAAAAACGAGTCAGGATACACTCCTCCAACCCTAGTTCATTGATCAATGTTAAAACCTAATTCGAAATTGAAATATCTGAGTAAACCCAGTCTTTAGTACTCCCAAGCATTATATAAATGAGGGATCGTAGCCCGCATCATACATAATCAAGAGACGAGTAAAGCAGTGTCGTCGTAGCTACACGCGCGTTGCACTCTTAAGCATCCCGGCTACCTAGGGCAAACGAGATTAAAAGTCCTACAACGGTTGTGATCACCACACAACACGATTAACTCAGTTATTTAATTCAAAATCAAATTTTACGCACTCATCAAGAACATTGGGTTAGATTCATGCATCCCAACCCTTAGAAAATTAACTGGGCATAAGAAAACAAGAAGAAAGCATGATTTTAATAAAAGAAGACATCTTAACTAGTAACTTAGAATTATGAAGAATGAAATTATTAACTAAACAAATTATGAAAGCAAAAATGGAATGAATTTACTTGAATTGCACAAGCTTGAATCAAATCTAAATGAAAACTAGGGTTTTATTGTTCTCTCTTCAAAACTAAACAAAGAGCTCCTCTAAAACTTATTAGAAGCTCTCCTAATGTCTGGGAGGACATTGAAATATATACACTATGAAAAATATAAGAGTTGGAGTCATGCAAGACTCTAGCTTGAAGAAGATAATCACAAATCTTGAACCCCGGATCGATTAGCCTAAAAATTTCGAATCGGTCTGCTTGATGACCGGATCGATCCCCTTTTTTATTTCGACCCGATCGATCCGGTAAATGCATCCTTATACAGTGTCTTCTGGTGTCCGGATCGATCCTTTTTTTAGGCATTCCGGATCGATTCGGATTTCCTTCTCAATTTCTCTTCATTATCTCTTCAATTTCTCATGATTATCTCACATCTTTGGATCTTCATAAATTCTACTCCGGAACTCGGATTGGAACACAGTTTCTTCCTACGCACGCGTAGACTCGAGATTTTTTACTTTTATTTTGGGTTCTCGTCCAGATTCCTGGTGGAAATTACACTTTTACCCTTTGGGCTTTTCTTCTTTCTTCTCTCTTGCCTCTTCCTGTTTCTTTTTTTCTTTCATATATAAAATACCTACAAAATCAATAAGAAATACACGAAACTCGGGATACTTGTTAGACGAAGCCATTAGCAATGATATGATATAAATCAACTCATTTTCCGAGGAAATAAAAGCCTCTAAATTAAGGGGGAAATTTGGAAGAATTTATGCCTAATCACTGTTTAATGATAATCTGGCACACTTTAAAACAGTGCCAAAATTTGGCACTGTTTAAAAGTGTGCCAAAATTGAGTACACTTCACTAAAATATAAAATACCCTAAAAAATTGCTTTATGCATTTTTTAGTATCCCGCTCAATCTTCCCTCTCATTCCTAAATTTTCCTGCTCCTCTCACTCTATGTTTTGGGTCACATTGTTCCTCAAATCTCTCTCTCTCTCTCTCTCTCTCTAATATCTCTCTGAAATCAATAGGTAAATCTCCGCCTTGTCACTCTCGATCTCGCTCTACATATGCATTTTAGAGGAAAGCTTACATATAGGACTTGAGACACACAGAACACTAATTGTTCTTTAATCATTTAGTTTAGCTTCAAATGAGGGTTTTTTCCTACTGTGGGTTCTTTGTTGCATTTATAGAAAACTAGAGATTTCGATTTATTTTTTATTTTATTTTGCAGATCTAAATAGAAGGTTTCAAATGGAGATTTGCAATACACTAGGTATGTTTATGGACATGAGTTAGGTTGAGTTTTGATTTTATTTGTGTTCCTTAGATAGATGTATCTACAATTTTAATTTATAAGTTGTCTTTAGATAGTTGTAGCTTTATGATTTCCTTATGACACTTTGGTAATTAGTTCTTTTTTATCTCCAATGTACAAATAGTTCTTTTTTATCTCCAATGTGTAATTACTTATTTTGAGAAAAAAATTCTTAGTTTAACATCAACAATTATTTGAGAGCTATTGGCCTCCATTTTCTGCATTTATGAGTTTTTTCTTTCTTTATATTGTGAATACCTATGTTCATGTGTATAAATTTTTATATATTGGAAAATTTCATTTAAGAGCCTTTAGTGTGCTTGGGTATGCTAAATAGGTTATTTAAAGGCTTTACGGTTGAGATTCATGGAATAATGCAATGATTTTTATATACTTAGCAAATAACACAACTGTTTTTGTAATTAATGGTTCGTTTAAGATTTGGAGTTCGTGTTTTACAATATTTGGAGTATGTTGTAGGATTATTCTTGGTACTGTCTATTTTGAAATTGGATGAACAACGTTGTTAGAATGAATTTGAATTTATTGGATTTCTTGGTTGCTTATTGGTAGCTTGATAAAATTTCCACGTGATTTGTATTTTTATGAAATGGTTAAGGAAAGTTTTTTTGGTGTATCTCATATCTCCACGAGTCATATTGCGGTGCTCATAGTGTAAATATAACTAATACGCGTGTGAATTTCAAATAGTACTCCATATTTCACATCACTATTATGTCTGGTATGATCACATTTGGCATTTATTTTACATAATATTTCTTAATGAATTTTGTAATCAAACGTCAAGTTAATATAATTTCCGCATTTGACACGAACGTGACTCAACACTTAATGAATTTTCTATCTAATAATTTCCATATATAGGGAGCTCCTCGAGATATCCCTCAAGGTTTTATGTTATTTTCATAAGATAGCATGTTGTTCATACATGTGAGGACTACAACGGGAATCAAATGTATGAAGCAAAGATCGAAGGATCAAGCCAATATTATGAATATTCAAAGAATCCTTTCGAGTGAAGAGTCTAAATTATCTACAAATAGATATAATAGAAAGGAAAATGAAGGTTCACTGAGAACAAAAAAAGAAAAGAAATTAGCTTAAACTGGTGCTCTAACCACACGTGCGATGTGCAGAACTTCAAAATCAGAGGTAAATTCTCATCTCTTTATGAACGCGGGGGGGTGAAATTTCGATTATTTCTTGGCTGACCTTGATAAGACATGATGAGTTAGGAGGACATTTCATTCCATGTGACAAACCACTTAAGGGCATGCCTATTAGAGCTTAATATGATTGAAGTTGTGTATTTCTTCTTTATTTAATGCACCATACTGTTCTCGTACATTTTTTCTGATTTTTGGCTCCAAGAGATGCATCTAGATCATTTCCTCTTCAATTCGGGTCAAGCCCTAGTTTCATGAACGTAGTGTCGGTAATTTTATACACTTTGACACAATTCAACTATATATACATTTTATACAATGCACACAAATATGTCATGGTAATAGGCCAAGTGTGTAGTGAATAATGCAAAGCTCTGTCTCATTTAATATCCACCGTGTACATACAATGTTTAAGAAAGTATCAAAACATGTGGCTGATATGGATTTACATATGTTGGGGTTTCTCATAATCGCCGAGTGCCAAGATAGTAATTATCCTATTGAAGCTTCTTTCACAATCTCTTGACTCATTAATTTTGATACGCAATACAATATATGATTTTGGCGAGGGGTCACTTGACTCATTTTAGCTCCTTATGAAAGTTCCTCCCATGACTTTTGAATAGTCTCAAGGAAATCTAAATGGCTACACCACATATTCTGAAACATAAACTGACTAGGACTATGATTACTACCAGAATTCAATATCACCAACAAAAAAGAGTGGTATGAGAAATTCTTGTTCAAGTTCCTGATTACAGTTGGAGGGAATTTAGACAACCATTCTTGGTTGATTAGACCCTTATTAAGTCTTTCCCAATTTTTACACTTATCTCTATTATTGAATTAAGAGAATTTAGAGCCTTCATAGCCTGCATCAATTAGCCCCGAATTTGAGATACAAGAGATAAAATCCATAGTTGCTATATGATCTATCACTCTTCCTCCTATCTTTTCTGAACTATCTACTACTGAGTTAAAATCTCTTATCACCAATAGAGGAACTCCAGTAGATTGATTAGAGTTAATAGATATTTTATCCCACAAACTCAACCTTTCAAGTTTACTACATTTAGAATATATCATTGATGCTTGAGGTTAGATAAATTGTTGCTAGTCTTCAATGCAACTCTAGTTACACGTCTGAATATAGGATCTGTCACACAAATTTTTTGAGAAACCTTCTGAATTTTAAACTTTTCTCCTGCCTAAATAATTAAAACTTCGGAACTTAATAGTTCCTGTTATTTTTTCTTCTGCTCCTCCCCAGAATTGCAGATAAGTCTTTTGAGAACAACTGGAATTATTCAATGAATGGAATATGACTTCCTGCGAAATCTTCATTATCTCAAACTGCTAAATTATTTTAAAAAACTTCCTTTATCTATATACGAAAAGTCAGTAGCTCTTGGGAATAAGTTTGAGGTCTTAATTACCCTTGTATCTTCTTCAAGAACAGTCATTAACTTTATCTTATCAATATGATTTTGAATTATGGATGGTTTAACCACCAACTTCTCTAATGCTTGTTTGCCTGACTCCTCCACTAGTTCCTCCTCTTCAACATTGAATTCTCCTTCTTACTCATTGTCTACATGATCATTCCTCGTAACTACTTCTTGGTTTTTCACAAATTATTGACCGACTTATTTAATTATTACCCCTCCATTTACCACTTCACCTCTTTTCACCTCACCTAGAGCCTTTTTACTTCTCAAGTTCTAATTTGCGTGATTATTAAAATAAGGTAGTACTTTATTCCTTGCAATATTCAGGAACATTTTCATACTTTATTCCTTGCCAAAAACCAGTATCTTGACAACCAATCCAAACTCTTCTAGGTCTTGATTCCAAAAGATCATATCCACACAAACCCTTGCTACACTAGGTCTGTTCACATACATAGTTGAAGCGTAGATTTTCAATGGTTTCCTGCAACTTACGCAATAGAATAAAGAGATTTTTTTACGAATAAGTGAATAGGTAATCTAGGAAAATAAATCCAAACTGGATATTTCTCTGAAAGCAACACCAACTTGTCACATTGTGGTTGTGTAATGCTACCATGGATGTCAGTACTTACCTTCTTTTTTCATAACTAATTTTCTTTGACTAGTGATTAGTTGTGCTTAAGAATATGTAATTGTTTATGGGTAGAATGATCTGAATGGAACTTATGGAAGACGTACATTCATTATGCGTTGCATTATTTTAGGATGTAAAGGAATAACAAAAGTTGGACCAATACGAAAGTTGGTGAACATTGGAAAGAATGAGAGTTCACTACATTATGGAAGTAGTGTCATGAATATAAAATGAGCATGATTTTAATTTTATCTTATCTCATAATTTTTTATAAGACTAGTTCTAAAGACGATGTAGTTCTGTGTTCCATATTTTATCTTTGTATATGTATGAATTAAACTAGACTTGATGATACTTACATCTTGAATTACTTTTATGATTCATGTGAAACTGGAAGGATAAAATTAAAGTTGTAGAGGACAAGTAAAAGGCATCAAAGGATCAATGAAAGACTGCCCTTGATCAGTTGATCGAGGCCGAGCAAAAACTTACAAAAGCTGAGTGCAGGGCAAAGGCTTCTGAAGATAAGACTTCCAGTCTGACTAATGACAACATTGCTCTGAAGGCCAAAAGTAAGAAGGACAAAGAAGAGGCTGCCCATAAGGTATGGAAAAATCTTTTACTGTAGTGGCCATCCAAATAGAGTATGCAAAGAAGTTGTCCTTCAAGAAAGGCTGGTCGGAAGCTTTAAAGGAGGTTGGCACCTAGGCAGAATCTGAGTTATTTCAGAGACATGATCCAGGAACTCCTCATAAATTGGAAGAAGACTTTAATGATGATGACGAGGGTTCTGGGGAATCCTCCATAGTGCCTGCAGACAATGACGACCTTCCTCCTGTTGACCAGGACAAGACTAAGGACAAGGAGAAGGTTTATCTCCTTTTAGCCAAATTCTTTTGCTTTTTTCCCTATGTCTTTTTCATTTCTTCTTCTTTTTTCTTTGTAATGTGATCAACTTTTTAACTCTTGTAACCCTTGAATTATCAATGAAATGACATATTTTTTCCCAATCTTTCCAACTTTCTTGTAATGTTGATTGCCTATTAGCTTCATTATTGTTTGTATTTTTTATTTTTCTTGGTTGGGCCCATATACTTATACTTCTAAATTTCTAATTTGATGCCATAAAAAATGTAATAGTTTTCGTTGAATCCGACCTACTGAGGTGGTGTAAAAGTCTTCTTAAGACTGGTCATGTGCCATTAACTAAAGAAGAACTGGTGGGGTTGCTCAGCCCAGAATCGTCCGACGATATGTCCATCTTTATTGTCCTCTGGATAGAGCGGTGGTGAACAACGTTGCTTATTATGAAATGATCGAGAAACTGTAAGAACTTTCTCTGGTGTTGCTCCACTCTGATTACGAGGCTAAATATAAGGCCTTGAGTGAAGGTTGGGGTTCCGATGAGAAAATGCAATATCTTGCTTATGCTCTGAATAAGAAGGAGTTGGTGTTGAATCAAGAAACTGAAAATACCCAAGAAATTGCTGCACTTCTAGAGAAAGAAAATAATGCCTCAAGGACTGAATTGGAGAGTCTAAAGAAGTCAACTAATACTGGGCCAATGAAGGAGTGTCTTTCTTAGAGATGGAGAATGCCAGGCTGAGGAGCTGGAGAACTTAAAGAAGAGGAAAACTAAGTCTAGCCATTCTTCCAGGCAAGCCACGATTGTTCAACCAACTATTAATGAAGAAATAACCACGAAGTCTTTGGCCAACCAAGCTTCCCTACTATAGGAAAAGGATAAGTCTATCAAAAAACTTCAGCACAGGGTGGACCGACTAACTTTCCACTTCCATAAGCAACCCAAGGTTGTTTGGATGGATGGTTATGATGAAGCCTTAACTCACTTGGATAAATACATGGAGTAAGCGAGGTCGGAGGGATATAAATGGACTTGGTTGAACTTGCTCGAACTGCTGAAGATACTTGAAGGCATTGAATTGTGGCATTGGCATGACCCGAGCATGTTGCAATATCAAGATCCACCTTTCAAAATTAATACCAGTTGGATTCCACCTGATGCCATTCCTCAAAGTTTAATTAGAAAATATATTGGGGATTACGGCCTTGAGGGAGAAGAGCAATATGTTCGTCCTCAACATTTATTGGACCTACCAGAATGAGGGATTTTAGATCTACTACTCTACCGAGCTCCCTTAATGATTCTCCTACTGGGATGAGCAAAGCTGAAGGAAAGTATCCAGTAGGATAGGCTTTGTATTTTCCTAATTTTTTATTGTAACGCTAAGTGTTTGGAATAAATGAACTTATTTTTCAATAAGTATGCTTGTGGTATATGTTTATTTTTATTTAAGCTTTATGATTGGTTTTACTCGACTTGCCGATTAGGTAACCTATATTATGATTAATTAATCATCTTGTTGACTAAGTAATCTGCTTAAATGATGAATGCTTGATTCATGGTTGCATCTACTTGTAATGCCTTATATTCGACTAATTCACTTAGATAAAACTGTGGGTAGTTTTGTTGAACTAGGTTTTTGCATTAGTTATCAGTGGCGACCAAGTGTATTAGGAATGCATGGTTATTCATGTGTTTAACTTGGTCGGGTAAAACCTCTTGTGTCAACTTGAAGTTATAAATGAAGTTTTGCTAACTTCTTATTCTTGATTTGTCGAAGACGAAACCATACATGAAGTTTTACAATAATCCCAAATTAAACTTTTTTGAAGTTGGAAAAGTTTGAAATTTTTTTGTAGTTGGAAAACTTTGAACTTGGAAGAATAACATTTCTGAAGTTAAAAAAGTTTTAATTAAAAAGAATTCCAAAGTAAACCTTTGAAGTTAGAGAAATAAGACTTAGAAAAGTTTGATTTAGTGGTGGTATCACACCATACTCCGAAAAACAAAATGTAAAAAGGAAGTATAATTGGTAGAAAATTGCAATTTCATTTAATTGAAAGATCGATTACATCAAAACGAAATTACTGATAATATTTGCAAAGGTGATAGGTGTTCCAAGGATTCTTAAATTCTTCGCTTTTCAATGTTTCTACTCGATATGTTCGTGGTCGGATAACTGCCAAGATACGGTATGGATCGTGCCAATTGGGCTCCAACTTGTTGCTCTTATGGATTACCTTCTTAAGTACCAGATCTTCCTGTTTTAAGTTGGTCGACTTAACCCTCTGATTGTAGAACCTAGAAGTCCTTTGTTGATAAGCATCCATCTGAATTGTAACATCATCTTTGACTTCTTCAACCATGTCCAGATCTAATCGCCTCATGAAATAACTTTTGGGGGAGTCAAAATTCAACACTCTGTGAGTCGGTAGACCTATTTTAGTTGGTACCACTGCTTCAGTGCCAAAAGCGAGCATGTATGGAGTCTCCCTATTATTGTTCTTGGTGTAGTTCTACAAGCCCAAAAGACACTATGTAGCTCATTGATCCAATTTCCTTTAGCATCATCCAAACTCTTTTTCATCCATCGAGAAAAGTTTTATTAGTAATTTATGTCTGACCATTGCATTGTGGATGCCCAGGTGCTGAATGAAGCTTTTGAATTCCATACCGGATGCAATATTTCTCAAACTCATCGTTAGCAAACTGGCTACCATGGTCGGTGATGAAATCATAGGGCATCTCATAACGGCATATGATCTGCTTCCATATAATCTGGAAACCCCTCTGATAAGGTATATATGCCAAAGGTTTAGCCTCTACCCATTTGACGAAGTAATCCACTACTACAACCAAATACTTGAACCTTCTTTGGTACCAAATCTATTACCCAAATAGAAAAGGGCCAGGGAGAAGTAATGGGAGTTAGGGTAGCCCCCGATATTTTATGGATAGTAGCAAACGTTTGGCACTTGTCGCACTTATTGGCGAAATAAACATAATCTGGCTTTATCGTCGTCCAATAGTAGCCATACATGACTATCCTTTGTACTAATGATCTTCCGAGTGAATACGCACCTCATGAGCCTTTATGAACTTCTTTCATCAGATCATTTACTTCAGTTGGGTGAACATAACGAAGTAAAGATATAATGTATCCCCTTCTATACATAACGCCCTTCTCCGAAGCATAACTTGTTGCTTTGTATCTCATCTTCCTAGCTTCTTTCTGATCGGATGGTAGCAAGCCTTTTTCAATGTAATTTTTGGTCGGATCCATCCAAGATGGACCCAATTCTACAGAAATTATATTTATAGCTTCCACATCAATACTCTTATAGATGAGAATTTCGACAAAAATAGTTCGCCTAAGCTCTATTTGAGTTACTGAGGCCAGCCGAGCAAAAGTATCTGCTCGGGCATTATCCACCCTTGGAATCTGGACCATCTTGATCGCAGGAAATAAAAAGAAAACCTCCATAGCCTTATTCAGGTATCTTGCTATTGTTTCTCCTTAAACTCCATATATCTGAAGCATCTGGTAGACAATAAGTTGAGAATCACTATGTGCTATTACTTGCTCATCACTTAGCGATGAAGCTAATTCTAAGCCTGTAATTAACCCTTCGTACTTGGCTTCATTATTGGAGGCTAGAAACTGAAATCTCAACGCATATTCCAAATCTAAATCATCAAGAGTGTTGATAATTAGTCTAGCTCCACTGCCAGTAGCGCGTGAAGATTCGTCTACGAACAGTTTCCAGACTGGGATGTCGTTATTGAAGTTTTCCTCTAATAGCACTCCATGTTTGAATACCTTCTTGCTTTCTTCAGCTAGTCGTCGAGCTCTTTCTTGAGCAGCTGGTGATTCTGATTGGTCGATGATAATCTCTATTTGATTTTGAGCTGAGCTATCTTCCGAAGAAGTCTGCTCGGGATTATTTAACACCTCTGCATATGTGATGTATGCCACCGCTTGCCCTCACTACACCAAAACACTCTTTTAGTAACAGACTATTTTTTGATTACTAATAGTATTATACCGTTACTATTTCTCACAATAAAATACCGTTAGTAATCTACAATAAGTGTTACTAATTTTAATTCAATATTTTAATAGTGATTTTTTTTAGAAAAACGGTATTTTTTCAACTAAAATTTACCCCAAAACTCAAAAAAACCCCGCTCACACCCCCACGAAACCCCCGCTCACACCCTTCTCTCTCAGATCTGACCCAAAATTTCTTCCCCCTTCTCTCTCAGATCTGAGCAAGGCAGGTATTGATCGCTGCCTCCATTTTTTATTCAGTAAGACCCTCTCTCTAGCACAGTTTATCGATTGCTTTCTTTGTTCATCATTTGTTTCTCAAAAGTGTCTAGGAAGATCTGCGTTTTTGGTAATATCTTCTTTATATTATTCGTTTACTATTATTAATTTGTTCATATTGAGTGTTGACTTACTGATATGGTTTATAAATTATGCTTGCTTTTCCATTCACATTTGATTTCTTATCTACTATGTTTAGGATCTGTTCTGATCTGAATCTGTTCATGTTGAGTGTTGACTTACTGATAGGTATATTTGATAACATGTGTGGTTGATTTTGGGTCTTGAAGTGTATATAATTACTTATTTTGGTATTACTTGTAATATTACTTGTTCATAGTTGTATTTAGGAGTTAGTCAGTTGTTGACTTTGTATATGTATTTTAATCTGAATTTAGGTAGTTTGATGAAATATTTGTGCTCAGTACTGAAATTTAAATATGTTGGGTTTTCCAAATATATGTTTGTTTATATGTTTTGGTCTCAGGTATGATAAAACTAATTTAACATGATAAAATATTATAGATCTCAAGTATTGTAGTCAAATTATTTATAATTTTTTAGTATTATTTGAGTGGTTGTTTATCTAAGATTATTGTAGTCTATTATCTTTGTTGGAGGCCTCATAGGTATATTCAGTCACGATTTAATTGTTTTCAATATTTGTTGAAACTATGTCGTGATGCATATATTTGTTCTCATTGGTTGGGTAGTTATGAAGATCTTTTTAGGTCTGACTGTCTCCGCATTTTTCTATCTGCAGTTCTTCCAACCCCCATATCATGCTGAAGGTACTCTTTCTTTAGTCAAATTTCCTTTGCTGTTTGGGACACAACAATGTTTTAATATGATTTCAGAACTCCATATCTATATAAGATCCTGGGACCCCTCGACCCATTCCTAGTTGACTTCGACACCATTTTTAAGTGAGAGTGTCCCAACTCAAAACCTAACTTGCAATGGGTGGATGGGACTCACGATCTTATGTACTTTGATATAAAACTTTGATTCCCAACCTAGTACTTGTATATTATACACAACATCAATATTCTGGTGCAAGGTTTTTAATTTTTCATGTGTAACGTGACTCGAGCCAACTCCATTAGTGAATTTTGTAATTTTGATATGGGTGATTTGTAATTTTGGTGTCTAAGAAAGGAAACTAGTCTAATGGGTACCGTAGCATGTAATTGTGGTCGGGCAGTATTCACATACTTGTAGCAATTATTTTTTTTTAGATTCTTTTATATAGCTATAGTTAATGTTGAGATTAGTTTAATATGAGGTTTGGGACTAAAATGTTTTTCTCCACACATTTTACAAAGTCCAAGTAATCAATAATCATCTTATTCAGTAATTGTGATCAATCCCTAAAGGAATTATCTCCCCTTCGATGTGTCAATTTTTGTATTGTCTCTATGTCTGTAATGTCTCCTTTGATTTTTTAAAAGTTATTTAATCTGAACACAACTGTCAACTCCATTAAACCCTAAAGTTTAAGGTGATGGGTATATGACATGGCGTCGAATGTACAAGTGGTCAATCAATCGATGCCACGTGGCAAGAAAAAATAGTTGCTTAAAAAGTATAATAATTGAGATAGCTGCATTGGTGCTTGATTGTAAGAGATTGTGTTTTGCTTCTTTCATTCATTTAACTCTTCCTTACAACGCATTCATCTCATCATGTTTCGAAAATATCAAAGTCATTTAATGGGATATAGCAAGAGTGAAAGGCAAGTGCAAAGCAATCTTAATCAAAATATGATTTTAATTTCCCATTGACTGAAATGGTTATTCAACTCAACTTCTGCTGATATGTTCTTGTATGATGGGGTCCTTATGCATATTTTCAAGTATTGACGGAGTTACGCGCAAATAGATCAGCTCCTGATGCTCCTCTCAATAGGCAGGCCACAGGGGTTCGAGTTGAAAATCTGCAAGATGAGGGAAACAACAATACGTTCCCGGGGATATCTTTATCTGGCAATTCAAGTTAGACAGCAGAAGATGTAGAATCAGGGAGGAGGTGATTTTGAAATTCTTATTTATTATCAGCCTGAACCGAGGGAATTGCAAAATAGAGCCTAAACTTAAGGGTCAAGTTTGTATTCATACTATGAATATCTTATGGCATTTGGTCTACTGATAGGCATTTGACCTCAAGTTTGTATTCATACTAAACAAATTGTCAAGAAGAAATCTTTATTTCTATAAAGAAAATATTTCTTTTCATGTTAGAATATATCTGTATTGTTCCTGATTCTAACTTGTACAAGTCAAGGAACATTATCATATGAGCAACCCTAATGTTCGGTACTGTCATAACATATGTAGTACTAGTTGGTGTTCATGTTTATTTGACAACATATTCTCTAGATGACATATCAATATATTTTTGCCTATTGAAGCAACTTCCCCTTGTATTTGATCGCTAAAATCACGAGGGTTCAAAGCACTATTGGTATCTAACTTTTTCGAACACTGTTAGCACTTTTTTTCTCATTTGTTTCTCTTTCAAGATTGGATAATAATTGTGGTAAATGCTTTATTGGTAATCCAAATTTTAGTGATTTGCTAACAAAAGCAACCAAATAAACTTAAAAAAAATAAACACTTTTTTGTAGCTCAAGTCTGAATTGTTGACGTTTAGAAAATAAACTAACAACTTTATGTCATTCTCAGCCATTCTTAACATAGGAAAAGAAATCAAAAACTCTCTCCCTCTCTCACGCCGTGGTATGTTGATACAGATCTGTAATTAGTGACTGAATTCAAATAATGATGGAGAAGGAAAATCCTTCGTAGAAGCTATACACACGGATGCGACTATGGGAATTTCCAGATCAATATGTTGATGAGCCCACTGATGGCTCTTCTGGTTCCTGTTTGGAAATCAGTCGGGTGGATGGGTCAATGAATCTTATTGATGACATTCCTCATTGCATCACTCTCCGTGTTCCGAAGATTTGCACTATCTTTGGCATAATTGGGATGCTAAAGGTTTTGGAAGGGTCATATTTAATAGATATAACAGAACGTGAATGCGTTGGATCTTACATGGGGCATCCTATCTTCAAAGTTTCATCCATAAAGATTCTTCCTTGTGATCACTCTCTCAAGAATTCCCCCGCAGAACAGAAAAGGATGGAGACTGAGTTTTCTGGGCTACTAAGTGTGGCAAAGAAGACGTTTAGACTGTATTTTTCATATGATGTTAATATAACACTAAGTGACCAATGCTTGCATGATCTAGGTGATGAATCAAAGCTACTTCCTCTTTGGAGATAGGTAGACCCGCGGTTTCTCTGGAATAACTATATGTTGGAATTTCCAATAGATAATAAGCTTGATCCATACTTGCTTCCAATTGTCCAAGGCAGTTTTCAGAACTTTCAAGCTACCATTGGGAAAGACGTTATTGATGTTACTCTCATGACAAGGATATGCACTCGAAGAACTGGAACTCGTATGTAAAGGAGAGGAGCTAATTCTTATGGTTATGTTGCAAATTTTGTGGAAAGTGAACAAATTTTTCAGTTAAATGGATTTACAACATCATTTGTGCAGGTTCGAGGATCAATTTCGTTATTAAGCGGCATTTTCTGGATCTAAGAAAAAAGTATGGAAATGTTATAGTTGTTGATCTGGTCAATAAGCATGGTGGTGAGGGATACTTATGTGACAAGTATGGCAGTGCGATGCAACATATTACTAGTGATGATGTGAGGTATTTGCACTTTGATTTTCATCGGATTTGTGGCATGTACATTTTGAAGGCCTCTCTTACCTTTACGACCAAATTGAGGATTTCCTCGTAAGAAGTAGGTTTCTTATATTAAATGAAAAAGGAAAGAAAGTTGAGGGGCAACTTGGAGTTGTGAGATCCAATTGTATTGATTGCTTATAACGCACAAATGTCACGCAGAGCATGATTGGTCAAAAAATGTTAGAATTCCAACTTCGGAGGATTGATGTTTTTGATGATGAAGAAACCATTAGCACACATCCAAATTTTAATGACAATTTCAAGATTTTATGGGCTAATCATGGGGATGAGATAAGTATCCAATATTCTGGTACTCCTGCTTTGAAAGGAGATTTTGTCAGATGTGGGCAGCGGACCATCCACAGGATTCTTAAAGATGGTTGGTATTCCCTTATGCGTTATTACCTGAATAATTTTTGTGATGGCACAAAACAGGATGCGATTGATCTACTGCAAGGATATTACATCGTTTCTGTGTCTCGAGATATGACCCCTGTATCTAAAAAAAAGAGGCATTGAGGCTGTAGCTTCTTTTCAACTGGCTTTATCACTTATCGCAACTGGATTCTTTTTCACCACAATGTTATCGAGGAGATTTCAATATGATATTTGGCATATACTCTTTTCCATTATGTGTGCGGGACTGAGTTTGGCTGTAGCGGCCATTGTAAAGGCCAATGGTCGGATTTTCTGTAATCGACCTCGTCTTCACAAACCCCCACTTTGATTCTTTGTTAAGGTTACTTTGACCGGTGTTTAATATTACTCAGTAAATTCATGTTGCAGTTTCCTTCGTCGGAGATTCCCGTTGCACCTTATCAATACCATATTTTCACCGGTTACATTTGTTTCCCTAGTTTGTCGATCATATTTTCACCTTATCAATACCATGCTTTTGGGATGGATATTGCTAGGTCCATGTTTATTTTGTTTTTCATAACTTTTTGCTTAGTGTTCTTCTTTAGTAAAGCTACGTATACCTATACAAAAAATGAATCCAGAATATATGACACCAGTTGGTTGGTGGGTCAAAATCATTGTCATGGCTATGGTGCAACACTACACTGCTAGAACATCATGTCCTATTATCTTTATCTGGGGTTATTGACTTTGCTTATAATCTCCTTAACTTGATATTTGTTACTATAGGTGGACCTTACGGAACAAGTTTTGGCAGCTCTGAGGGAGGAAATCCTGCATCGTATGGCGATAGATACAGGCTTCATCTGGAACGGGTGTTAATAATAATTTAGGTTTTACTTTTCTTTTCCAGTCCTCGCTATATTACGACATGTTACTAATATTAGTAACAGAAATTTACCATTACTAATTCGTAATTTTACCGTTACTATTAGTAACATAATTTTATCGTTACTAATTCTAATTTTTTCTGTTACTATTAGTAACAGAATTTTACCGTTGCTAGCTTCGTGCTCCACGCCTTTTTTCTAATAGAAAAATTGTGTTATTAATATATTTAGTAATGGTAAAATTGTGTTACTAATGGCGTGTTTTGGTGTAGTGCCTTTTACTACAATTCTTGTCTTATAAACAATTTTGTATTCTCCAAGCTCAACTTCCCAAGACATTAACCTTCCTGACTTTTTAGGTTTGTGCAAAGCGTGTCGCTGAGGTAAATCAGTCCACCACAATAGTATGGGCCTGGAAGTATGGTCTCATCCATCTAGAAAATTCAATAAGAGCTAGTGCAAGCTTCTCTAAGCGTGGATATCTGATTTTTGCTCCTCAAAATGCCTTGTTGGTGTAGTATACCGAATTTTTAACTCCTTCCTCTTGTCAGATCAAAGCCGAGCTAACAACTGATTCTGAGACAGCCAAGTATATATATATATATAAATTTTCTCCCATGACTGGTCGGGAGAGGAGTGGAGGAGAGCCCAAGTATTTCTTCAAATCCTAAAAATCTTTATCGCATTTATCATTCCACTCAAAAGTATTTTTAAGCAATTTAAAGAATGTGAGACATTTATCTGTTGCTCGAAAAACAAAATGATTTAGAGCTGCTACTCTTCCAACCAGTTTTTGCACATCTTTCTTCCTGGTCAGGGACTGCATCTCCATTAAAGACTTTATTTTTTCTGGATTGGCTTAAATTCCCCTTTGATTCACAATGTATCCTAAGAATATTCCTTCTTGTACCCCAAGTACATTTGGTTGGGTTCAGCTTCAATTGGTGTTTCTCCAACTGATCAAATGTTTGGACCAAATCTACAATATGGTTACCAGCAACATTGCTCTTGGTGAGTATGGTATCCACATATACTTCCATATTCTTGCTAATCTGGTCTTCAAATACTTTATTTACTAGCCTATGATATGTTTCTCCAACATTTTTTAGCCCAAAGGGCATAACGTTGTACCAGTATGTTCCACATGTAGTGATAAAGGACGTGCTCTCCTTATCTTCTGACTTCATTTTAATCTGGTTGTAACTAGAATAAGCGTTTATGAAGCTAAATAGCTCGTGACCTGCAGTTTCATCTACCAATTGATCGATCCTTGGTAAAGGAAAATGATCCTTTGGGCATGATTTGTCGAGGTCAGTGAAGTCTATACACATGCGCCATTTGTTGTTCTTCCTTTTTACCATCACCACATTGGCCAACCAGATCGGACATTTGACATCTTTAATAAATTGTGCTTTTTGTAACTTTTTCATTTACTCTTGGATTTCCATATTCTTCTCGGGACTGAAAACTTTGCTTTTCTGTTTTATCGGCTTAGAGTCCTTGTAAATGTTGACATCGTGGCATATGAAATTAGGATCAATATCTGGCATATACTCATGGCTTCAGGCGAACACATTCTTCCTCTCTCTAAGGAATGTAATTAATTACTGTTTAAGGGAATTTGTTAATCTTGAACCGATTTGAGTGGTCCTTTTTGACTTCTCATCATCAAACACAATAGTTTATGTCTCTTCCATAACCTATCCCCTTATCAAATCTTCCTCTTTTCAACAATACAAAATGTCAATATGATAAGTAGTAGTGCCCTTATGTCTTTCCTATTGGTCGGCCGAAGTATAGTAGCATTCTCTAGCTTCCATTTGGTTGCCATTCACTACCTCGACTCCATAATTGGTAGAAAACTTCATGCACTGATGCACAGTAGATGGTACTGCCTCTAATTGCTTCATTCCCACTCGGCCGGGAATTATATTATAAGTTAAAGGGATGTTTTGTCTAGTACAAAGAAATGAATCCTTTCTTTTCTGCTTAATGTCCAAGTGCCGACCAACACATCCAGCTTAATTATTCCCAAGGGATACACCGTTTCTCTCGAGAACCCTATGAGAGCCATGTGATAAGGTTCTAGCTTACTGTCCCTCAGCCCTAGGTTGTGGAAACAGTTGTAGAATACAACATCCGCAGAACTCTCATTGTCGAGCAGTATTCTTACTACTCTACCATTGTGAACCCTTGTAAGTGATGACTATTGGATCATCATGAGGATTGAGTACTCCGCTCAAATCATTCTTGGAGAAAGCTAATCATCAATCTGTCCTTGTTGACTTTTCTAAGTCGACCATCAGTGCACTCGGACATGTCAATATGTCTTATAATATGACAAGCATTGGCCTCATTCAGATAAGCTTTTCTCTCGACAAGCTCATCCTCTCCACCAGTGTCTCCTCCTGTAATGAAGTGACAGCCAAAGGAGATCATCCCTACCTCCACTTCAGGTTCATCAGGTTTCTTCGATAGGTCAGGATCATCCACATAATTATTGCGTGCCTTTTTCGTTTCATCTTTTCCTCAGCCAGGTGACTTAGATCTTCTTCTAATATCTCAACTATCATTCTGATCAATGAATTTCGTTAATTTTTTCGTCGAATATGATTCTCCACTTCATTCTTTAGGGCAATGCAACTGTCAGTAGTGTGCCCATGATCTTTGTGAAAATCGTAATACTTGGACTTATCTCTCCTATTTGGAGGTGACTTTAATTTTCCAAGCCAATTTAGGTCTTTACTACCCCCTCATTTCCTTCAATATGTGATGGAGACCCTTGGTGAGAGGAGTATATTCATCGTACTTCTTGATCCTGTCAACCTTCTTGTCTTTCTGATCTTTTTTTATCGGAGTCTTCTGATTTTTTATTTTCACTTCTAGAGTTTCCTTAGCAGACATAGCTTCATCGGCGTTCATAATCTTCCCAGCCTTAGCCATCAACTCTATCATTGTTTTGGGAGGATTCTTTGCAAGAGCATACTAAAGATCATTGGCAAGTAATATACTCATCAGTGTTGCAATGATTATCTTCTCTTCATAATCTACCACCTATAGTTTCTCAGTATTAAAGCGGGTGATGTACTCCTGAGTAGTTTCACAAGGTTTTTGACGCACGGTCAATAGATGGGTAACACTCTTGATCGACTTAGCCCCAAAACATAAATTATCATTAAATAGTTCGGCTAACTGATTGAAACTGGAAATTTTACCTCTGGAGAGATTGTTGTACCATATTTGGGCTAGACTTGTGATAGAACTGGAGAAAGCTCTGCACCTCATTTTGTCGGGGAAATAATAGATATCAACAACAGCCTGATATTGTTCAATATGGAGGACTGGCTCAGTCTAATAATCATATTTAGGAGTAACAACTGGTGGCTCGAATTTGGAAGGCGTGGGGTAGTCCACACTAGCCTGGATAAAATAGGATCCCTTAACAAAACTTATTTGCAAAGGATTATTAGTTTTAGCCATTTCTTCCAGCCTATCTTCTAGGCGTTGCATAGATCCTTTCCAGAAATGTCCCTATGGTTTAGGCTTGGCTGAAGCAACTTTTATGGATTTACTATATATCTGCGTTGAACACTCTTCCTAAGAAGTCTGCTCGGCGCGCACAGAGTCTCTCATGTAGGGATGGCATTTTTTTTCGAAAATTCGAGTCCCCGCGGATACCCAACCCTATCGGGTAGGATATGGGGATTAGGTTTCAGGGATCGAGGCGGGTTCAGGGAGTTAAAAAAATTCCCAAAAATTTTCAGATCGATTTCAAGTATAGCCTCGGGTCTCCACGGGGATACCGGAATTATTAATATATAATAAAATATATATGTTTATATGATAATAAATATATAAGATATAGCTAATAGAGTAACCCCAACCTAACAACCCACACCACACAACCTACGTTGCGCCTCCCTCCCATGAACTCCCTCATCTCCTTCCCACGTCGGCAACCTGCCTGCGCCTCACACGACGGTGACCTACCTTGTACCTCTTTCTTGAACGCTCTCTCTTTGAAACGAACAAATGAACCACCGGATGATCGATGGTGGTACTGGTGCTGAGGAGTAAATGGTGGTTTTGAAGCACAAATGATTCAGATGAAATCGACGGTTTCCAACAAAACACTCGCTCAGATTCAGATCAAACCTCTCAAATTCACAAGGTAAGCATAGATCTGAAGTTCTGTTAATTTATATATGCGTGTTTATATATGTATATACGTGTAGTTTTGTGTAGGTGTACGTATATGTATAAATCTATTAAAATTTATATATGCAGAATTTTAGTTCTGTTGTTCTACACATTTTATTTACCGATTACTTGTTAATGTTGTTTTCCATTCCCCAATGGACCTGTTTTTTTAATCTTTAGTTGATCTTTTGGGATATTTATCTGAATAACTAATTACAGAAACAATGATTTGTTTCTAATATTCTGTTGAAGAATTAAGTTAAAGAAAATTTGGTTATGTTCCATACTGACTTTTAAACTTTCTCATTTATGTTGTTTTTGGTTGAATGACATATTGTAATGTGGTCTAGCAGGATAGTGTTGGCAAATTAGGAGGTGTTTTTTGAGCTGTGTGGATTTGAACTTTGAAGCTACTAATTTGAAGTTTGGTGCAATAGATTTTATTATTTTAAGTTCAAATTGAGTTTTTGATGGAATGGATTTCACTAATTTAAGCTTCATTTAAACGTTGATGTAATGGACACTTTATAGACTATTGCAATTCCATTATGTAATTATGTTGTTTCAAATTTGTAATTTTAATTATTTGTTATTTATAGTTTTTTCTACCCCGCAGGAAAACCGATACCCATTTTAAACGGGAACGGGGATCCCCAAACCCGTTATAATGGGGAACGGGGCGGGGACGGGGAATAATATTTGTAACAGGGACGGGGATAGGGATGCTTTCTCCGACCCCGAACCGACCCATTGCCATCCCTACTCTCATGCTGGCCCTAGATCTCACAGATCCTTCTCTGCACTCGCGAGGACGATCTTGCTCTGTTATGACCTCTAGTTGCTCAGGGGCCCAAACGATCAAAAGCAGATTCCTTACTTAGTCATTCTAACACATTCGATCGCTCGTTGGAAAAAGATCAGCCATCGAAGTAATCCATTGACCGGAATGACAATGTTTCTGTAATACCCCGTAATTTTATTGATTTTTTATTTAAGGGATTAATTGAATTAAATGAGAATTAATTGGGAATTAATCCGGATATAAATACTAGCGAGATGTGAGTTGGTATTTGATACGATGTTAAAAATTGAGTATTTCTGAGTATTGAAAATATTAAAATTTTCACGAGGCATAAATACGACAATTTGAAAAACTTAGTTGGGACGCGCGTGTCAGTCGCGCCAGGAACAAAATTATTTAAATTAAAAAGTGAATTATATTTTTATCAACCAAATGGTCATTTTGAGTGTGCCAATGTGTCCGAAAGGGTCGAAATAGTCGAAAAACACTAGCCAGGGGTTTAGTTTGGGTCCCGAGGCATTTTTAGGCCAAACCGACAACCTAGAAGGGTATTTTGGTAATTTTAAAAATTAAGGGATTAAAATCCACGAATTTTAGAAGTTAATTATATATTATTTGGAAATCCACTAAGGCCATTATCAGCCAAAAGTGAGAGAGTGGGCTACGGAAGTTTTGAGAGAAGTTAGAAGAGAGGCTAGAGAACCTATACCAAACCATCCCCCATCATCACAATTGGAAAGGATTTGTGACCGGAAAGAAGAGAAAAAGCCAACCTTGAAACATTGACAACAATCTGAAGAACGAATCTAAGGCAAGTGATTTAATATTTTTAGTTCATTGAATATTTCTTCCATGTTTAGTGTAGGAATTGTTTTGTCTTGAAAGTTTTGAGGAAAACCCTAATGAAATTGTTATAGAAACTCTAAAGTTGGGTTAGGGATTGCATGTAGAATGATTATGGACGAATTTGGTATTCAAAACTTAACTTTGAGGATTTAAAAACGGATTTATGATGGGTAATTAGGCACAATAAAATTATGGGTTCATGTTCATAGGGTTTGGGGTAAAATTTGGGGATTACCATTAATTGCATGTTGATTAGGAGGATTTGACCCCAAAAATATGTTAAGAAGCAACCTAAGAGAACTTAGAGTAGTTTAAGAACATTAAAATATTATTGGGATGACCTTAGGATGAATTTAGCAAAGAGGAATTGAAGAAAAACGAGTTGGGAAATTTCTGGGCGTGTTCTGCCATCTCGTTAGAAGACCTGCCCAGGTCGTTCGAACGACCTCGTTCGAACGACCTCGTTCGAACGAGCTTCCAACGAGATGATAGTATCCCTTCTAAAGAGTTCGTTCGTAGACTTCGTGCGAACGACCCTCGTTCGAACAACCTCGTTCGAACGAGATTTCTAACGAGTTAACAGAATGGCCTTTTTAGGCCTGATTTTGTTTCAAACTCCCATTAGACTTATTTAATTGAGTGATAAACTTCCCTTGTTGACCAGTGTGTATAGTTGTGAGAGTTGAGAATGTTGAGGATTAAAACTTAGAATTTAGTAGTAAACCGGATGACATCTATGGGTTAGGATATATAGTAACTAAAATTTCGACGTGAGGAGAGTTGATAACTTTAATGTATATAAATCGGGGACTTGTAAACGTGTAACATTAAATGACGGTATAGGGATGAGAAATATACCTCTATTAATATTATGGGATACCTAAGATGTGTGAATGCTTGGTATATGTAGTTATTGTGTATAACATACCTACCATACTTGCTATCATGGGAGGTCGGCGTTCGATCAGGGCCATCTAATCTTTGTGTGCCTACGGGGGGAATTTAGATTGGTACCTCGAGGACATAGGTCAGAGAAGGGATTATTGAGAAGTTAATAAGTCTGCTGATCATGGCAGCGTAGGTATGTGCGTGACCCATGTGATGTGAACTATGTTTGCCTCCATTGTGTGTATTTGTTACTTGTCGAAACGAATTCCTGAGAAATTCAGAATACGTGGTCCTTATGAACGTGATGTACCGGGATTCGATAGCAGAGTATGTGTGCACCGCAGCTTAGTCTCGGGGTGCCAGTATTTTGTATTTATGATGAGAAAAATATACTATTAATTGAAATGAGCTGTCATGTATAAATGTAAGTAAATAATAGCAACATTTTTGTAGAGTTAAAAATGGAAAACCCCTAGTGATGAGTATTACAAATTTTGAGAACTAAGAAGAAAAGTACAACTCTCTGTTTAAATTAAGATGTCGGGAATTGAATCAGAAATCGTATAGTAATGTTAGATTGTGTATTGGACTAGTTAGATATGGAAATCACTAGAATGGGTACGGGAACGATAGGAGTACATACTTAGTTGAGAGGTGAGGAACTCATGTGAGTGCACGCACTATCATGTATTTTATATTCACTGTTTAATGGTATTAAACACTTGTTGTATCTTAAACTGTTTTCACAATCAGGCTCTGACCCGTTTGCTTTCAAATCTATTTTCTTGTAAAAACCTTTTAGATGCCCAGCCACAAGGACACCAAGCGTAGGAGTTCCATTGCAGTGACGTGCTGTAGCTGCTGTGGAAGTTACAGACCTCGATAGTAGACCCCTCCACTCTCTACCTTGACTCTATCTTACTTATCTTTAGGGCGTGTCGCCCCTTTTCTTTTAGAGACATCTTACTCAGTTTTATTTTCAGATTTTGGGTTGTAACTAATTAGTAATTCAAACTTTGTATTTGGTTGTAATCAGCACTTAAATTATTAGATGAGTATTCCTCCAGATTTATTGTCATTTCATTATTATTCTATTGTGACTGTGTTGTGGTTGTGTTACTAATATTTCATAATTTAAATGGATTGTATGTTAATCGAATTTAATTAAAATTGACAACTCACTTTTTAAATATTAGGTGGCTAGTAATTATTAAAATGTTTTCGACAGTGATGCTATGAACTGAACCAACTTGGCATTTTGTATTAATTTGAATAAAGGAGTAGCCACCCGTTATTTAATTAGTCAGGGTGTCACAGTTTCTCCAGAACGATATGATCTATCACGAGAGGACTTGGAGTGATGACTTCTCTCATTCCTGGCTGACGAATGTGGCATATCCCGCCAGGAAGGTTCATTGTTAGATTTATCGTGCAATGTGCGAGACAGTTGCTTAACTGACTCTTGCATGGCTTTTTGTCCCCTAGCCAAGTTGAGCAAAACTCCCTGGAGATGTATCACGCTAGGGGAAGCAGATGGATCTGAGTTATTACCTGCAACCACCAGGCTGCTTTCAGGATCAGTGGCCATTCTGAAGATAATGAACAAAAGAAATAAAAAGGAGTAAAGAACGATGACAAGTTGTCGTTCTCAAAGACCGCATCAATCTGTTAATGTCTAAAAATGGATTGGATCCAAATTTATAATCACAGATAAATAATTACAAGTAAGTTAAACACACAAGAGGCAAGATTTTTAAAGTGATTCAGCTATAAGAAAAGTCTACGTCCACTATTAGTATTATTTCAGGTGGTTACAATAACTCAGTATGGTGTGCTTGTGCTTGTGCGTAGGGGTGTTCGCGGTCCGGTCCGATCCGGTTTTTAACGAATTTAAGGACCGGACCGATTATACCGGTCCTAAAAATAAATGGACCAAGACCGGACCGATTAAACCGATTTTCCGGGCTTAGTCGGTCCGGTTTTTTATATGGTCGGTCCGGTCAAACTCGCCGGTCCTAATCTTATTGAAATAATCTTTTTTAAAACTGCTCAAATATCATAAAAACTGCCCAAATTTTATTATAAAAAACTGCTCAAATATCATAAAAACTGCCCAAATTTATCCAAAAAAATTCCCAAATTTTATCATAAAAACTGCCCAAATTTTATCCAAAAACTGCTCAAATTTTACTATAAAAACTGCTCAAAATTTATCCAAAAAACTGCTCATATCTTATTATAAAAACTGCCCAAATTTTACCTTAAAATCTGTCCAAACTTATCCAAAATAATAACATAATGTTCAATTTTAGCATAAATAAAAACTGTCCAAAGATGCCCAAATTGGCAAATAATACAATCACATCAAGCTGTCATAAACTGTCCAAATTTGGACATATAAACTGTCCAAATAACACCAAATAAAGCTGTCCAAATTTAACCGCAAGGTTGTCCATAATAATACAAATTAATAATGCGCTAATAGAATGTCTAAATTAATAAATATTAGCCGAAGTAACCGCAACATCCAAAATAATGCAACCATCCATAATGCTGCCCAAAACAATCTCCTCTATAAACCTGAAAATGATCATAAATAATTTTAGAATAGATAGAAAAATAGTCCAAATAAAATGCAACCATGAATATAAAAAAAACAAATTATTCACTTTACCTCAATAATACGAACGAAGTCATTCATTGTCAATCCACAATTGTTGATGTTCCCAACAAATTTGTAAAAATAATATGTTAATGATTTAAAAAATAAATTATACCTGATAACTTAATAATTTAAAATTATGATATATGTTAGTTACCTCCATCCAATTACTCAAGTTGTTCCACCTCATCCATGGCATCTCTAAGGCTAATTGATTTTGATGAAGACTTGAGCCAATTTTGGGTACAAACAAGCGCTTCCACCGTGTTGGGGGAAAGTGAACTACGACATGGGTCAAGGACACGACCCCCCGTGCTAAATGCCGACTCGGAGGCCACGGTTGACACCGGAATTGCCAATACATCCCTTGCCACACGAGAAAGAACTTGGTATCTAAATGAATTACTCTTCCACCACATTAATACAGTAAAGCTTTTATTGGTTGCATCGTCATTAGTCTCAATCAAGTACTTCTCCACCTCCGACTTACTACGCCCTAAACTATCTCCAGACTCTAAATGTTTTTTAAATTGGGTAGCTAAAAAAGTATGCCCATCGACATCATCATCTCCACCATCAACTACTAATTTAACGACGTCACATGGTGATGCATTTTGTGATGAACCATTTTGCACATTATTATCACCATACCACTCATACAAACGCACAAGTACATTTTTTGCTCTCCGTGTCATCTCTTTTGCCACACTACTTTCATACATGCTATCAAACCAATATGAAACATACCCCAATTTATATCTAGGGTCAAGGATGACCGCAACAAGTAACAACAAGTTTATCTTTTCAATATTCCAATATTTGTCCATTTTCTTAACCATGTTATCCGCCATCGAAGATATGTGATAATCCCCACTTCTTTTCAATTGGCTCAAATTGTTTTGTATTATAACAAGCTCATTGAAAAACAAATTTGAAGTAACAAATAATGAACCCGAAAATCTCAAAGTTGCATTGTAAAATATCTTCAAAAATTTCACAAGTGCCCTCACTTTCTCCCAATCAACACTCAAAGGAGGCCCTAAGATAGTCCTCCCGCCCCTAACCCTCCCCCTCACTTCATCATCCTCTTGGATTTCAAATTCTCCATTAAAGTAAGAAGCATAATTTTTGTCCTCCTCCCCTAACCTTTCAAAAGCTTTCTCAAATTTTTCGGCTACATCTAGCATTAAATAGGTGGAGTTCCACCTAGTTTGAACATCCAAACACAACATACCCTTACTCTCAATTTTCTCTTTCTCTACACACATTTTGAACATTAACAACCTAGAAGGGGAGGACCTCACATACCTCACCGCGTTGCGCACTTTAACAACCGACTCATCCATTTCTTTTAACCCATCACCCACAATTAGGTTTAAGATATGAGCACAACATCGCATATGCAAATACTCATGTTCTAAAATAGTACCTTTCCAAGATTTGGTTTTCCTTTGCAAATATTTAATGGTACCATTATTAGAACTAGCATTGTCAACGGTTATGGTGAAAATGGTATCAATCCCCCATTCCACTAACAATGATTCAATAACCTTCCCTAGCATCTCCCCCTTATGACTTCGGACTTGACAAAAGTTTAAAATCTTTTTTTGTAACTTCCATTCATCATCAATATAATGAGTCGTGAGGCACATGTAATTGATATTTTGAATAGAAGTCCATGTGTCCGTTGTGATGCATATTCTTTTGCCCTTCAAATCCCTTTGTAACTTTATTTTCTCATTCAAATATATTGTTAAGCAATCTCTTGCAACCGTAATACGACTTGGGATTTTTGTAAATTTCGGTTGCACAATTCTCATAAATTGTCGAAATCCTTCGCCCTCAACAAACCGAAAAGGCAATTCATCAATGATTAACATCTTAGCAAGAGCATCACGACAAGCTTCTAAACTAAAACCAATTGCTACAAGACTAGGACACTCCCCATCTTCTTTTTTAAATGACAAATTTTTTTGTTTCTCATCACACCTTCCCGGAAATTTCTTACACTTGTTGATGTGGGCCAACATATTTTTAGTTCCATTTTTATTTGGATCACAAGCATATGTTAAGGGACAATAATTACATTTTGCCCTACGTTTGTTTGGATCACAACCTTGAATTTCGGTAAAATGCTCCCAAGCATTCGATTTTCGTTTCGAACATTAACTTCTGGATTTATAGGGGGTTTAGGAGGGACATTTGTACCTTGCATTACAGCTTGGGTAGAGGAAAGCCCACCTTCATTTTCATCCATTTGGGCGGCCATTATCTACAAAATATACCATATAAATTTAAACAAGTTAATACCATATGAATAATTATCATATGAATTTAAGCAAGTTTCAAAGAATAAAAACAAAACAGTTTTTTTGTAACAAACAGTTTTTAAAAACAGTTTTTTTATAGCAAACAAACAATTACAGATTTTTATAACAAACATTTTTATAACAAACTTTTTTATAACAAACATTTTTATGACAAACAATTTTATAACAAACTTTCAAAGAATAAAAACAACACAGTTCCAAAACTGATACTCAACATACAAATTTGGGCTTCAACAGCATAAACCTAAATGACAAAAGGTGAACAAATTTGAATGTAAAACACTAGACAAATAAAAAAACACATATAAGCTGTAATTCTCTCACCTAAGAAAATAAATTTTCAAGCCGATCCAACGCAGAAAATGATCACCACGCCGATCCAACGCAGAAAATTTTCAAGCCGATCCAACGCAGAAAATATAAGCTGTGTTAGAAATAGATCGTTGGGGTCAAGATTGGCTGACAGAGTACAAATCTTGTTGGTAGTCTACGCCGATCCAACGCAGAAAATATAAGCTGTGACCAGCCCAGCAGTTTTTTCTTCACCTGTATTAAGCGTGAACTGAAATCACATAAGCCATACAGCGCAGGGGAGAGGGAAGCGGCGCAGCGCAGGGGAGAGAGGGAAGCCGCGCAGCGCAGCGCAGGGTAGAGAGGGGAGAGGGTTGTCGGCGCAGGGGAGAGGGTTGTCGGGGCAGGGGAGAGGGGAGAGGGGAGGTGTCGTCGGCGCAGGGGAGAGGGTTGTCCGCCGCCGGCTTTGCCAAGAAAGAGAGAGAAGAGGGTTAGAGAGAAGTGTTGTGCAGCCAGCTTGTGCTTGTGTGCGTGTGTTGTTTGATTAGGTTAGGGTTTCTTTTACTTGCTTCTTTCTTTTGTTTGGACCATCATACCCCTCATTTCCCCTAATAACTTAACTCAATGCATATAATATATGTATAAATATAATTAAATGCATATATATTAGAGTAACCGGTCCGGGTCGGTCCAGACCGGATATTTATTAAGGGAGACCGAGGACCGGACCGGTTAGACCGGTCTGGAAAAAAAAAAACCAGGACCGGACCGATTAAAAAAAAACGAAAAAATTATGCCGGTCCGGTTCGGTCCGTCGGTCCATTCGGTTTTCTGAACACCCCTACTTGTGCGTGATTGAATCGTCCACTGTTATTATTATTTCAGGTGGTTACAATAATGTATTTATATTAGCTGGGAACCCAAGAGATGGAATGTCTTTATATTTTCAAGTACTTACATCTGTATACAATAAATGAGACTCTTGATATTCAGTGTTGATCGTCATTCCACCCGAATAACCTTTGTTATTCCTGATGGTTCACTTTCTAGGAGCTAGTCAGCATGCCAGCCGATCAGGTGTCTCTGAAGCCAACCAAGATAACTGAATGTCCACATAGGAGAACAGGTATCTACATTTCATTGATCTACATAAGAGAGCAAGTTTTACATACAACACCTGTACAGGTTGCACCCCTAGGTGCCCAACACCACATGGAGTTCTCAAATTTTGGTTATGTTGCAAGTCAAAATGGTTCCAATGCTAGGAGATTGTAGTAGGATAGCATACTAGTAAAACTTAGCGTCACTTCTCATAAACAATTAACAGTATAACCCATTTATTACTCCAAATATTAATCAAGGTTCATCATATGACCAAAAGCTGCAGGTGTAAGCACTTCACAGTAAAGAGATACAGAGATACAGTAGAAATAAATACAGAAAGGACATCAACAGGACTCCCAATCATAGCGATCAAAGAGGAAAAAATGTTCCATCTTATAGCTCAAGCATTGCCGCATTATTAGGAATTCTTCAATGTTGACACAAGCCCTCGGAACTGTTAAGTATCTTCCCTCTTCAAAGCTCATTGAGGTGATCATCATTTTTACACCACGGGCACTAAATAAGATAAGTTGCAAAAACTTTCTGGAAAGGAGCTGAGAAAAATAAGCCAAATTTCACTGAAATGAATCACAAGTACAATAATATACACAACACACGCAAAAAAAAAAAAAAAAAATTAAAAAAAAAAAGAGACAAGGCACGTGTATATGGAAGAAAGTGAAAAGCAAAAATCAAATTTCACTGAAAATACCCATTAGCCAGCATTTATGTGGCAGAAATTCCTTTATAGCCTTCTTTTTCAAGAACCTTTGCAATGGAGATATCTCCAGTCTTCACAATTCTTCCATCATCCTTGAAGAAAACGTAGATACTCATGAATAAAATAGTTCCAAAATCGTTATTTAACAACAAGATACCTAATATAGTAAATCTAATACATAATTACACACATTCAACATGTACACATTTTTTTTTCTTTTTTTTGGCCAAAATTAGTAAATGTAGTAACAAATTTATGCCATACACCAGAAACATGAGACAAAGCACTGCTTGCTTCTCGCATTTTAAATTCGAAGTTGAACACTACCCATTTCCCACGGGGTTTACCGAGATACAGACAACTCGAGCAACCAATCCCTCAACTAAGTTTGCGAAGTTGCCTTTGCGCAAAAAGGCTTGATATTGAATATTTGTGAGGCCAGAACATTACATGTTAAAAGAGAACCCAACTAAAACAGCAGATTACCTCCTTTCACACGTAAATGTGAATTTTCTGATTCAAAATACATACAATTAGTGAATTGCTTACCATAATATGGATATAGGCGGGTTTTATGAAATCCAGAAGTCGTTGATAATGAGTAATCATCAAAACAGAATTCCTGGAAGTCAACAGCCCATTTACTGCTTTTGCTACATCTTGAAGTGCATCAACATCTAAACCAGAATCGATTTCGTCCAATATAGCCAAGTCTGCCCCCAGAACCTTTAATAAACAAGATCAAAGTCAAATATAAAAGGCACATTCATTTAGTACTATACATATCCAAAGGCACCATAATAACAGTACACATATAACTTGTCTCTCTCTCAGCGTGCGCGCGCGCACGTGTGTGTGTGTGTGTGAGAGAGAGAGAGAGAGAGATGAAAGAATTACTGGGAGAAAACGGAAATAAGTTACCACTTGTGAAACTCTATTTACACAGTTAATGTAACATTTAACATATCAAATGAGAATGAATGATCTTTCCCAAATAGATCCATCTATATAATCATGTAAAGAAAGGCCTGTGAAAAGTTTCAACACTCTTTCCCCAACCTAAAAGTCTAAAAAAAATAGAGTTTCAATCTATCAGACTAGACTATTTAATCATATTAAATCAACAAAATAAAATACTCATACACTTCAGCCTGTAAAAATACCATGCTGTAGATTAAAAACAGGGTAAACTAAATCCACCCCCTGTGCTATTTTGGGTATGTGGATCGCCTCCTTGTACTACCTATAGTTTAGATCTGTTTCACTTAACACATCGTGTTAACATAGTGTTTTAAAAAGAGCAAAATATCTTCATATAAAAGGGCAAACCCAGTGCACAAGGCTCCCGCCACTGCGGGGTACTGGGGGGGGGGGGCTGGATGTACGCAGCCTTACCCCTGCTTGCGCAGAGAGGCTGTTTACGTGAATCGAACCCGTGACCTCAGTTCACAGCGGGGGCCATGGTTCAAAGTATCGGCCGAGTTGACTCGGTATCGGCCGAGCATGGTTCAAAGTCTCGGTATCGGTTCCGGTATCGGCCACTCGATTTTCAACTCGGTCGCGGTATCGGTCACGGTATCAGGCGATACGCAAAGATACACTATTTAGAGAGAGCGAAAAATTCCGAAAAAAATTTAGAAAATTTAAAAAAAATACAATTAACAATGTGGACCAATCAGATAAGTTTAAAACTATCCTTTAATATGCATAACATTGTACAATTGATCATATTGACGTGCTACGAACTTGCAAGATTCAATGTCTTATAATAAATTAATATTTTTTTTTCACAAGAAATACAAATATTATGTTTTTACAAAGAAAAACAGATGTTACATTTTTAGTAAGAGGATAAATTTTTTTTACAAAGAGGATACAAGTATTATATTCTTAGTATTATTTTTAGTTAGAGGATACAAATGTGTTTTTTAAGTATGTTATAGGATAGAAATGTTTCTTTTTTAGTATTGATATTTTTTTACAAAGATGATACAAATAGTGGTTTTGACAAAACACTACATTTTTTTACAATCGTTTTTTACAAAAAGGATGCAGATGTTATTTTCTTACAAAAAAAGATGCAAATGTTATTTTTTTTTTTGTTGTTGGGTTGCAAATGTTTTTTAATAAATTGATGTAAATGTTGTTTTTTTACAAAGAGGAAGCATATATTTTTTTATATTTGTGTTGCGAATGTTATTTTTACATAAAGGATGCAAATATTATTTTTACAAATGTTTAGAGGATACAAATATTATTTTTACAATAATTACAGTTATATATTTGTTTGTAAAAGAATAGCATTTACGTTTATTTTTATAAATAATAACATATTAAAATATAACATTGGGAACATTATTATAAAAAATAATAACAAATAACATTTGGATCATTTGCATTCTTTAAAAAAAAATGGCACGTATACAACGCACTAAATTAAACCCACAGGATGACCAAATAACCCACACACACAGGCACAACACACTAAATTAAAAAAACAATTAGCATTTCGTAATCCCCCCCAAAAAACCACGCTTACCAACACAACACTGGAGGGAGAGGGAGAGAGAGAGAGAGAGAGAGAGAGAGAGATTGATTCTTAGTAACTTATATCATCTCGGCCGATATATCACCGATATGAGTCGATACTATTGTGATATCGCCGATATGGGCCGATTCCATCGCTGCGATATCGCCGATATGAGCCGATTCCATCGCGATATCGCCGATATGGGCCGATTCTATTGCGATATCGTCGATACGGGCCGATTATATCGCTATATCATCGATATTACCGAGAAATTACCAATATAGGGTCGATTCACGTCAATAATTGAAAACTCAACTCGTAACTCGGAATCGGATCGGTATGCACCGATACCTAGTCAACTCGGTCGTATCGTCGCGGTATCGGCCTTGACTTTGAACCATGCGGCCGAGTCAACTCGGAATCGGAGGGCACCGATCCGATACCGAGAGACGTTTTAAAAAAAATACTGAATCGGCCGAGACAGCCGCGATATCGCCCGAGACAACCGATTCCGAGACGCCTCGCCGCGATATCGGCCGAGACAGCCGCGATATCGGCCGAGACAACTGATTCAAACGATATTGTCATATTTTGTTTTATTTTTTGATAGAACTTTTGTCTTTTACCATATTTCTTCTTTGTTGAAAATATATTGTAACATTTACAGAATGGTATTACTTTTTCAAAAGTATTAACATTAATTTTTTAAAACATAAAACTCTTTTTTTTTAAATAACTCTACTAAAAAAAATATATACATCTTTTAAAAAGTAGTACTCTTTTTAAAAAAAAATGACTACTAAAACTCTTTTTTCAAAGAAATGTTATTTTTTTACAAAAAATATTCAAATCTTTTACAAAAAATATATAATGTACATTTATGTTTGTAAAAAATGTACATTTCTGTACAAATATTATTTTGTACGTTTTTTGTAAAAATGTAAAAAAATGTACATATTTGTACATATTTGTAAAAAAAGTGTACATATTTGTAAAAAAATATATATTTTTGTTAAAAAAAATGTACATTTTTGTAAAAATGTCCTTTTGTACATTTTTGTAAAAATGTACATTTTTGAAAATTTTTGTAAAAAATGTTCTTTTGTACGTTTTTATAAAAATGTAAAAAACAATATACATATTTGTTAAAAAAATGTACATTTTTGTAAAAATGTTCATTTGTACGTTTTTGTAAAAATGTAAAAAAATGTACATTTTTGTAACAATGTTCTTTTGTACGTTTTTGTAAAAATGTAAAAAAATATACATTGTTGTTAAAACAAAATGTATATTTTTGTTTTTCAATATTATTATTGGTTTACTATGTAATATTGAATCTGACAACTCTGTCGCGTTTCAGTATAACCAATTCTACAATGCAATGCATATTGAATGATGGGTTTGAATGTATCTCATTGGTCCACATTGTTAATCTTATTTTTTTAAAATTTTCTATATTTTTTCCGGAATTTTTTGCGCTCTCTAAATAGCGTATCTTTGCGTATCGCCCGATACCGCGAACGATACCGCGACCGAGTTGAAAATTGGGTGTCCGATACCGAGACTTTGAACCATGGCGGGAGCAACCTACTAAATTACCACTAAACACCCACTAAATTACCACTAAACACAACAAAGAAACCCCAATATTCTTGCCCAACTTTCTACAAGTCTGGCATCTCTCCTCTATCTATCACCTCCTAGCCAATTACCAAACCCTAATCACCAAACACATTTATTAACGAGCCACCATTCCTCCGCCTCTCTGGACTTCCTTCCCTCTTCTCTCTCTCACCTCCTGAGCCACTGTCGTCGTATAGCCTCTGTCCCACTGCACCATGCTCGCGACTGAAGGCTAAACACGCGGCGATCTGTGTATACTACGAAATCGTGTTTATATATATTGATAAACACACACGACTTTTATGTATATATAAGTATCTGCATACAAATTTTTGTCGGTATACATTTACTTACATATATGGTTGCAATTTCATTTCAGATTTGGCACATAGATCAGAAGAAAGAATTGATTGTATTTAACTAGGTTGTATTGTTTTTTTCTTATTAGAAAAAATGGATATAAATTTAGTATATTTTCAAATAGTTTTAGAAGTATCATGTCATTGCTTAAGTCACAAAATGATGATACCACTTTATAGGTTAGCTTGGCTACTATGTATTTGGGGGGCTTTATAAATACAATGTAATTTCTCCTTTTCATACTGAACTGGTGACAATATGAATTAGAAGAGGGGTTGAATGAGTTAAATTCTTCTTTTGAGGTGAATGAAGAATATTGAGGATACTTTCGTCATTTTATAGTATTTTTGTTATTTTCTTTTATTTTGATAAGGCATTGTATTTTTTTTTGTTTAGTATTTAGAGATGGGAAGGACAAGTGGCATCTAGGGGCACAATTGTAATTAGTTCAATAGCTTAGAGAGCAAGCTACTTCCCACTAATAAATACCGCATTTGTAATCATTTGAGGTATTCTATATTTTGGAGAGTTTATTGACTAAAGGTTGAGACATGTGATATCTTATTCTTATTTCCAAGGTTTTAAAAAACGCAGAACGTGATCGAGGCGTGGAGGCCAAGCCTTAAACCTTAGAAACCTAGGCGGACCTTAGGTGTAAAAAAGCGTGAAAAGGCGTTTAGGCCTTTTTAATATATTTTAATATTTTTTAACTATAACAAGACTATTAAAATACTAAAATTATACATATCATAAAAATATGTCTAAAATTTAGCAAATTAAAATGCTATTTGATTATTTTGGACAAGATAATGGTCCGGTTGCTAAAAAAATTCTTTAAAAGGCGATATCGTTTCACTAAAGCATTGTTGTTTTTAGAAAAAAGTACGCCTCGAGAGTTTTACCAAGAATAGGGCGTAAAAACTTAAGGCGGGGAGTTTCTCCCAAGCCTCAAGCCTAGGCGTGCCTAGACGGAGCCTAAGCGGGTTTTTTAGAACACTGTTTATTTCCCATTTGGTGTCATTTACGTCAATTGGTATCAGAGCCTCGATGGTTCTACCCATTGTTGTTGTAAAAAAACACAAAAAAATCGTAAACAACGACAAATGGATTTTAAGAGGAGATATGCTCCCCTGGAAACTCATTATGATCGAATCATGGGGGTCTTAGATCACTTCTTGGCGTGACATGAAAATCTTGAGGCTAGCCTCTCTTCCACCACCACCCAAAACCCTAACCCTAACTCAAAAAACCCTAACCCTAGCCACCAAAGCACCTCTACCCACACCTCTGCAACCAATTACACTCTTCTACCCTCGAACAAAAATGTTATTCTACAAACCCTAGCCCACAGCCTTAAAGAACAGAGGAATCCGGCCAACAGCCCCGGGTGACGAATTCCAAGCCAATCGTGATTAGGGGTGGACAACGGAACCTGCCAACCCGAAGAATCGAACCAAACCGCCAAGTTTAGTTTGGTTTTTAGATACCATTGGGTTGGTTCTGGTTCCTAAACTTAAAAAAACGATCGTATTGGGTTGGTTCTTGGTTTTATACCTAACCCAACCCAACCTAAACCGAGAACCAAACCGATGTGGAACCAATATAAACCGAACCTAAACCTACCCTATATAAATCGATGTTTAAATCTCATATATTGTACATAAATCTGAAACTATTTGTTGATTTTAGAGTATTTGAGATTTATGTGTTTAAATCTAAAATCTTATGTGATTTGTGCGTTGAAGTCTCATATTATGTGTCTAAATTTGTTAGGAATAATTATGTGTTAACTTTAAACTTAGAAGTAGTAGCATATTTAAACATTAGTAAACACATTATTTTTGGTAAGTTTTGTGATATGTTGCTTTATATTTTACTATTTTAGTTTTTTGAAATAAATAGAACCATAAAGAAATCCGAAACAACCCAAACAAAAAATAAACCGAAAAACGAACCAAATCAAATCATGGTTGGTTTGGTTTGGATTGGTTCCATAACATGATTGGTTTGGGAACCCCTAGCCGTGATGGCGATCCACCGATGTGTAACCCCAAGCGATCGACGACTGCTACAAACCCTGTCGGTGGGCAGAATGTGACGGAACGGGAAGATACAGGTGATGCCGAACCTGTTGGAGATTCCGATGTTGACAGGCGCGTTGTCCGCCGCCCGAAAGGGATGGGATCCATCCGGAATCGGATCAGAACTCCTGCCGTAACAGTCACCCATACGACCCATGCGGGTCTGCCTCCGATCATGCCCATTCTGACCCAATTGTAGGCCGACGATCCAATTTTAGGGGATCAAGTCACTATCGATCCCCGAACAACTCAAGATTCACCAAACTTCAAGAAATTTCTACCGAGATTCAATAACCTGTGTTTTTTTACTCCGACACATCCAAGATCTACTCGGAAGTATCCAAGAACCATTCTCCCACAAATTCAATCCAATTTCAACCCATTTCGACCCAAATCCATCCTATGCTAGCCAATCTACCTTCTGCCCTAGGTGGAACCTTCTAACAAATTCAAGAACTAGGGTTTGGCAACCCAAACTTGGTTTTTGACTCGAGTGGAAGCTATTTTTAATGATTGACATGAGAGGCAAAAGGAAGATGATGAAACTTGAAGCAAGAATTGAAGAATGGCTTCTTCCTCCCAATTTTTCAAAAATTACTTTTGGCCCCACAAGTTTTTGCCTTTATTCTGCACATTTTGGGAATTTTTGCATTCAACTCCAATTTTGAAAGCTCGAGGACGAGTTTTTTCGAAGATGGGGAGAATTATGTGAATGAAGAATATTGAGGATATTTTCATAATTTTTAGGATTTTATAGTATTTTTGTTATTTTCTTTAGTTTTCATAAGGCATTGTACTTTCTTTTGTTTAGTATTTAGAGGTGGGAAGGACAAGTGGCACCTAGGGGCATAATTGTAATTAGTTCAATAGCTTAGAAGCAAGCTACTTCCCACCTATAAATACCCCATTTTTAGCCTCTTTTGAGGTATTTTATATTTTGTAGTGTATTGATTGAGGGTTGAGACATGTGATATCTTCTTCTTATTTCCCATTTGGCGTCATTTATTTCATCTTTAGTCATTTTTTGTTATTTAGTTTAAACGTTTCCTCGAGTCACATCAAAGTGGAATCAATGTCGTTTCTTTGGGAGACACGTCATGGATGATAACGAATAAGACTTGGTTGGTACAACCCTAAAGATCCCTCAATTATCATTTGTGTCACTGCCCTCTTAGTGACAACCTTCGTCTCTAGTGTAGCTCAACCATCACCGCTCCTGAAGACAATAAATTGAGCGGCGATGAAGACAGCTATGAAGAAGCTGATGCAGGAGCATATTTTTCTCTACCATTTAGGCGATTCTGTCAATGAGGCTCTTTTGACAGATCCCTGACCCCCTCCGTCCCCAACAATTCAAACGTTGAGGCAGCATCAGTAATCGCCTTCGCTGGTTTACCCTGATCTTTTCTGATGTTGTCCAGAATGGTGTCGTCACATACTCTTCACGAGCCACGGCGAGCACCGCCGCCTCAGATCCGGTTGTCACCGATGTGTTCGAATCAGTGTTTTAAATAGCTCGCTATCGCGAACGCAATAGCGCGCTATTGCCTTTTGCGACGGGAAAAGACAACGCAAATGGGTCTGCTAATTGGAATGCTGCTGCTGCGTCCGCTATTGGGCGCAATTTCGCGCGATTTAGCGCAAAAGTGCGCAAACCTACGCTATAGCCGCGCGATGCATGTTTTTTTTAAACCCTCTTGCTTAACAAAACAGCGTCGTTTTGGTAAGTACAGAGGTTAAAAAAAACGCAGACACTTCCTTATTCAGTTTTGACAGCCCCGATCTAACAGAAAAACCTTCCTTATTATAGTTTTAACAGCCCCAACTTAACAAAACTCTTCCTCAATCATTTTTAACAACCCCGATCTTGAAATCCAAAAAAAAACTCATTAACAGTGCTCCGGACTCTTCCACAGTTTGGCAGCCCCGATCCAACTTTTGGTAAGAATTTACACAATTCTTTTTTTTATTTTTTATGTTTAACAATTTTTGAAAAACCTCATTTGGTGTTACTTTATTTTTGAAACTTCATGCCTTTGAGATTTTTGGAACAATATGGTCCTATTTTTGTATTTTATTTGGAATGTTGTAGCACTTTATGGCTTTATGACTATATTTGAAATGATTTGGAGTGATTGTTTGAGCTTATTTATTTATTTATATTTGTTACATGTTTTCAAATTAAAAATCTGGAATGCATGAATTGCTTGCGCGATACGCGACGCTATTTGCACGATGCAATTTCGGAACCAAAACGCGACACATTGCGCGACCACGATTTAAAACATTGGTTCGAATCTCCCACTCACAGAATTAACCTCCTCGATGGACTCGAAGCCAAGAAGACAAAAAGGACTAGGGCTCCTGCAGTAGCACTGGCAAACCCAGCCCATATTACGGATCAACCCATCTTATGCCCATCATGGGCTGATTTGGGACCAAGAATTTTTAAAAGCGGGCTGAAATGGGAAGAGATGCAGGTTTAGATGGGTCTTTAAAAGTGGGTTTGAGCATTTAAGAGTCTAAACCTCTCTCTCTCTCTCTCTCTCAAATTCGGCCCGCCCATTTTTTACTCGAACCTAAATTCGGCCCATCCATTCCCACCCATACCCGCCTAAATGCCAGTGCTACTCAGCAGCATCACTTGAAAGAATCACGGGTCATGGCTGAGAGTGGGTCGAAGATGGAAGGCGAGGAGGGCACAACACAAGTCACAACCCATGTCGCCATCATTGGAAACCTCCCAAAACCTTTGCCAATGTCGGTGAATCTCAGCTCATGCTTAGGGGTGAGCCTCAATGCAAGGATGAGGGGCTAGTTGATACCACCAATTCGCGGGCGAGGTCCTCCGCGAATTGCTGCAATACGACTTAAGTTTATGGACTGTAATCTACTGAACTGCAACCCCTCGAATCTATCCTACTTGGCGAAAGAAATAGAATCTCCCTTGGAAACCAGGTTGCAGCATTTGTAACTGACAACTGTGTTGGTCATACTCATGTGCCTAAGGAAGTATGGGCCGTGGGTGGATCAACGGTCTTGTCTAGTACCGGCAGTTGGCCAGGTATGGTATTCTGTCAGTTTTGGGACGGACTCAAAACTGTATACGGAACGGATCCGGATCAGGCTGACTTTTATTTTTTACCAGTATCAATTGAGTCAGATGGTTTGCCCCGATTTAATTATTTGGAAAAAAACTCTGAATCTGTGCATATTCAGACTGTAGCAAAAGGGGCAGAAAAAAATCAAAATGCCAAAAATCATAAAACCTTTGTACCACAAATTTTACTAATAGTAGAACCACAATTAAAACCCAATCCATGAGTCAACTCAGCCAGATGATTTACCCCGATTTAATTATTTGGAAAAAAACTCTGAATCTGTGCATATTCAGACTGTAGCAAAAGGGGCAGAAAAAAATCATAATGCCAAAAATCATAAAACCTTTGTACCACAAATTTTACTAATAGCAGAACCAAAATTAAAACCCAATCCATGAGTCAACTACACTGGAATTCATCAAATCTATAAATCATTTCTGAAACCAATTTTAATTAAAGAGAAGAGTATATATACAAATTACAAACACGTAAATGCACATACATATAGAAACAAACTAACTTGGGCTCGGCAGCCTTGCCAAGCTCCAAGCAGGGTTTAGAAAGAGGAGGGAGGAACGATAAGGGTTTCAAGAGAGAGATGGAGAGAAGTGAAGCTTTGAGGGAGGGAGAGAGAGGGAAGGGTAGTGAAGTTGGGACGCATTTTAGAGTTGAGAGAGATACTCTTGCTATGGGCTGGAAAAGATGTTTTGACATGGGTAACCCACTTTCAGAATTTGAGTGAACCTGTTCTCAGCCCGCTTTAAGCCTGCACATAGATTGCTGGGTTCAATATCATCCCGTAATGGGTGAATTTGGACAGCTCACTAAATATGGGCCAGAATTGCCAGGTCTAGTCTTGTGCCATTACAATTGGGACCATCGTTTGGTTTTGCACTGAGAAAAATCTGGACTTGAACATACTACAATTTGATTTTCTGGGTGTCGAGAATTTTAGGTTTCTCCCACATATTCAATTAGTTGAAATTTTAATTTTCCGAAGAAGAAATTTGGGGAAAAAATTATTTTGGGTCTCAAATAAGAGGGCCCTAAATATTCACACAAACTGTTTATTTGGCACGGGCTTCTACAATATTCCTTGAAAGCTTGAGGTTTGAGTTTCTTCAAGGGATGGGAGAATGATGTTTGTGCGAAACAATTGACACATAAATCAAAAGAGAGAATTAGAAGTATGATGGCATTACTTTCGTCATAGAATGATGATGTCACTCTAACTTGTCCACCAAGTCTTTGGGACTCAATAAATACATTGCAATTTTGCATTTTGTATTGGATACATAACAATATGAATGAGAATGTTGGAATGAGTTAAACTCTTCTCTAGTTGTAATGTGAGTTTAAACGTCTCAGTGAGTCGCATCCAATTTGTACTGATTTTTTTTTTTTTGGAGTAAATTACACCAAACCCTCCTCAACTATCCCGGGTATACGGGTCACCTCCTCAATTAAAATACCCGACAAACTCTCCTCCTAAACTATCAACCCGTTACAAATAAGTCCAAAAACTGAGTTCCCCCATTTTTTAGTCTAAATGGACAAAAATAACCTTGAAAAAAAATGTAAAAAAACAAATCAAAACCATCAGCAACACCTAAGCTCCCAACACCATGGCAAACTCCCACCACCTCCCAAACCCTCTCTCTCTCTCTCTTCAAACTCTTTCCCTTCCTTCTCCCCAACACTCTCAAATCAAAACCCAATAGCAACGCCTAAACTCCTAACACCATCGCAAACTCCCAACACATCAGCCACCACCTCCAAACCCCTGTTGTGTTTTTGGATCCTGTCACAATCAGATCTGGACAAATCCGGCGCCTAGATGTTGCTGTGAGGCTACTGGGCCATAGGTAGGTGCCGACGTGGTCACTTAGGGTTTTCAGCAACTGGGGGGATTTTGGGGTTGAGGTGAATCCGGTGGCGGTTTCTCTTTTATGCGATGAGGTGAATGTGTTTGTTTGGGACTGAGACTGAAGGATTTTGGGATTGGCCCTGATTGAGAATGGGTAGGGGGTAGTTACGGGTTTGCTGTCCACAGGGGTGGGGTAGCAGGTTGGAGCAGGTGGGACTTAGCAGGTTGGCGGTTGGGGTTTGCAAAGGGTGTGTGCATGATGGGTTGCAAAGGTTGTGTGGTGGGAGGGGCAGTGGAGTTGGTGTTGGTGGGTGAAGGGGGAGGAGTGGGTGGTGGAGGGGAAGGTGTGGGGTTTGTTTTAATTTTAGGGTTTGTGTTTTGGTTGAAATGGGTGCGTGGAGAGAGAGAAGGTGAGTTTTTTTTTACGTAAACTACACGTCAATGCCTAAAAGAAACAAACCAACCCTAACTTTTATAGAGAGACTCAAAAGATGTCTTATATTCAAGAATTGAAGAATGAGTACAAAATGGGAATATAAGAGCTATTTATATGAGAGATATTACTTGCTAATCAAGTAATTGCTAAAATGACTAAAGGACCAACTAAAAAAAATAAAAGAATGCCTTATTAGTCCCAAACATGCTTGGAAACTAATTAAGGAAAGAAAAGGCCTAAAAAGAACTAAAAATAGAAAATACAATAAAATTAAAGGATGATAAAATGGATTCCCATCATTTTTTCTTTCTTTTTTTGTTTTAGTTTTGGGATTTTTAATTTTGGTTGAGGGGTATTTTTGTCTATTTAGATTGAAAAAAGAGGGAATCCGATTTTTGAATTTATTTGTAACGGATTGATAATTTAGGGAGTAAGTTTGTCGGGTATTTAATTGAGGGGGGTGACTCGTAAATCAGAGATAGTTGAGAGGGGTTTGGTGTAATTTACCCATTTTTTTATAATCAATTTGCCCTGATTTTGTTTTTAATTTCAATGGTAATATGATTTGAATTTGGGAGGATGAAAGTTGGTGTTGGTGATAGTTTTGGGTGCTGGTAATCTGTCTCTTAAATCTCGATTTGCAGAGGCAAGAAACAGATTCAGGTTTTGGTGTCCTTTATCCTTTTTTTCCCAACTGGTGATGGTGTGGTGGAGGCATAGTTATCAAATCGTGAATCGAATCATGAATCGGAAACCCTATGAATCGTGAACCGTGAATCGAATCACAAGAATTGTAAAAATGTAAAATATGTAGGAAATAATATATAAATGCAAAGAGAACACATTACGAATATGTAATAAAACATATTATGACCTAAAACCAATTATATGACACGATTTCATTGAAATATAACTAACAAAATGAACTTTCATGTCCAAATTATGACCAAATTTTAACCATACGACTACCTACAATGTCCAATTTTAAACACAACAGTATATTATACAATATAATAACACAAACAAAGATTAAACATAATACTATAAAAATACGTTATAATAACAATACCATATAATATAACTTATCAATCCTTACACAAGATTTGTTGGTTTCAATCGAACGCAAAGCTACCTCCCTCTCTCGATCAGCTTCAAGCAGGTTAGAAGGGAAGAAAAAAGTGATCGCAACATGAAATAGAGGAAATTGCAGCTTCGAACAGGTTAGAAGAAGAAAAGTAATCGCAGTTTGGGTTTCGTTCTACTACGTGTGTCAGTCACTCTCTCTTTCTCAAAGCGTAACTTAAGTTTGTACTAACTTTTTATTATTATTTTAATAATAAAGCATTTTTAGGGTTATTTTAAAAGGAACAAAAAACGAGCATGAGCTTTAAGTCGGTTGAAAATACCCAACATCCTCCTCGAAACATGAATTGCACCTAAATCGTGAAGGTCCGATTCACGATTCAGCCCCCGAATCGACCGATTTAGCCCGATATTTGAAACTGCTCCGATTATATTCCCGATTCGTATCGATTGGTATGTGAATCGGATCGGTACGAATCGAATCGCGAATCGTAAGATTCTGACAACTATGGGTGGAGGTGATTAAAATAATTTGTGTTAATTTATCAATTATTTAATATATAAGTATGGTAATTACATTAGTTTGTAATTTATAAAAAAATTTAAGAAAATACTATTTTAGTCATTAATTAATAATATTTAACAGTAAGTCACATGACCTAATTCTGTTATAACTGGATGCAAGCCTTATGGATTTGGGGTATGGTAAAATGGGGCCAAAGCCAAACTATAGGAGGGAATTTCGTCGGGTAAAAAATCACAAGGTTGACCCACATACCTGCAATACCATAAGGGGGTTTAATATAATTTACCCTTAAAAATATGAATTTATCATTGTCCAAGTCAATTTGCTCATATCCGACCCATCTTTACCCACTCTTCTAGCACAATTAACTTTCTACACTATAGAGTTAGTCAAATTTGTAGCATATTTTCTGTGACTTTCCATAAGCAATGGAAACATTACAATACCAAGCATCTATCATCTTTCTTTTCTTAATCACACATCCTGTTACCACATAACTGAATAGATTTATGTTTGATAAGAAGACAACATATCTTCCCAGAGAAATAGCTAGGCTCGCAGGCACAACCGTCTGTTCTAAAGAGGGGAAAGCTCAAATGCAGAGATGAATCAAAAAAGAAATCTTCATTGATTCTACCTCCTATTTTTTTATGAAGAGAATGAGTAGGTCAAATTGGGCGGCCCCTGCTCCAGAACGTTCTTTCACCATTTGGGGTGTTAAATTGCCTTCTAATATATCACCCGTCTCTACCTACAATTCCTTCTGGATAGCTACCCCTACATCTGAACTGAATTCTTTCTTGAAATTTGTAGCATCATTCAAGTAGATACAGATTGAAACCATAGAGACATGCATGTCATGTACATTCAAAACTAAGTATACCATTGTTTGCTGTCCCATATAAATTATTCTGACTGAATATGAAATTGATGAAATAACAGATTCATTACTCGCTGGCTCTGTTCTAAAAGGCCCGCCTAGGCTTGAGGCTTGAGAGAAACGCATCGCGTACGCCTTACACCTTATTCTTGGTAAAATGCTTTAGGTACACTTTTTTTTTTAAAAACAAAGGATTAGTTGACAAATATTGGTTCTGGAGCATGAATATGAGAAAGATGACCACCAAACATATGGATATATTTTCAAAATTCAAGGTATGTACTATTTTATTATATTACTAGCCCTGGAATAATTAAAATAATAAAAAAAGGAAAAACTCCTTTTTACGCCTAGGCGCGCCTAGGCTCCTAAGGCTTGAGGCTTGACCTCTACGCCTCGCGCCTTTTAGAACCTTGCCGTCATGACAAAAGAAAACACATAGTGATGTCAAATACGTACCGCGAGTTGTAAGATCTCATTCCGCTTCTTTTCACCACCACTAAATCCTTCATTAACATTTCTATTTAGGAAGTCTATCTTTATATTCACAAGTTCGAGCTTGGGCATGATGTAGCTATAGAACTGCAAGCACGGAAAAATATCAGTGAATCAATAAACTTAATGAAGCACCAAATTTCTGCCAAAAAATTTAAATTCTAAAAATATCACGTGTTTACCAAAAAAAAAAGGGACCAAGCATGGCAGGTTTTCATATAAAACTAGCAGTTTTTGTAGCTGTCATACATTATGTATCAAAACCAAATATTATCGTGACTTCCTTTGAGAACTGATACTATAAACACAATGATATACATAAGGGAGACGAGAAATACTATCTAACTACACTATGCTCCACCACAGTGTCGCTCATGTCATAGCAAAAACAAATGTCACGAACTTTATCTAGAGGTACCATGGCATGTCACCTATAAGAAGCAACAGAATTCTAAAATTATCATGATTCAACATTGAGAAATAAATTAAGTTGAGTAGTGACACTGTAAATTTAAATTAGTAAGTAACCAAACAAATAGAGAAGAACAATTCCAGTCTTGCAATTTGGTCGCTATTTCACCGTTTTCTGTCTCTCTGCCGTCTGTCTTCTTTTGTTTCCCCCCTTTTATGTCATGTCAGCTCACCTGACAGTTACATCAAGTCCACAAGAGCTATAGCATCCCTACCAGAGAGAGAGAGAGAGAGAGAGAGAGAGACAGAATGAGAGAGGATGCGGGAGAGCAAGTCCGCTACAATTAGGAGTTAAATACAATCGGAACAGACGTCAGAGATTTTTCCTTACTTTAAACAAGGTGCTAAATACTTCCACTTCAGTAGAGACACATCCAACTTATATCGTACAAAACTTAAGCAAACTCTTATTCCCTAAATCAACCAATCTCTTACTGGTTTGAAACATAAAACCGAATAACATCCCCACTACAGATATGAATACTTGAAACCACTGCACAACATGTTCCCCTCTCTTGGATTATATGATACATTACTTTCAGAGTGGCTAACTACACAAGGGTAAGCCAGGGGCGCGTAGTGTTGAATGTTTTTTACACCGTAGGCTTGTCATTATTTTCTTGTAATCACTTTTATCCCTTTTTTTCTCACTTGTATTTCTAGTTTGATACAAAGTATGACACATAGTAGGTGTTGAAATATTAAAGTTGCAACAGTATGGACCTTAAGCGGATCAAGCTCCTCGAGACCAAGTTTTCTTCTTCGAGCATTGTAGGCCATTTGCAAAAAATCAATATTGCTAACTCCAGGAATCTCAACTGGGGACTGAAAGCTCATAAAAAGGCCAGCAACAGATCTTTCCTCTGGTGCCATCTCAAGCAAGTTCTCTCCTTTAAACACCACACTCCCTCCTGTTATCTCATAATCTTGATGCCCAACCAAAACCTACAACAATCAAATTCTCACAAAGAGCTTCGAACAAGACAGGGTTTCAGTTTCACATGAAAATAAAACACTAACCTTGGCAAAAGTGCTCTTTCCAGAACCATTTTTACCCATTATAGCATGAACCTAGTCAAAAAATAAGAACATTAAAGGTACACGATTGTATTAAAAATAAAAATAAAAACAGAAAAATATGAGATAATTAAAGACCTCTCCTTGGCGGATGGTGAGGTTAACGCCCTTGAGAATCTGCTGTTTGGATTCAGAGATAACGGCGGTGAGGTCTTTAACCTCCAATAGAATCTGGGGAGAATCACCGGTGTCGGAAATGGATGGGGATTCGACGGCGAGGGTGGCATTTAAATTGAAACTGAGCCGGGGATATGAGCGAATTTGGGGATAACCGAGACGGGGAGAGAGTGTGAATAAAAGGGAATTGTTATTATTATTAGATGTTGGGTTTCTCAAGGAAAAAAGAGCGTGAGGCTTAGGAGGAGTTGTACAAAAACAAGAATGGAAAACAGCCATTGATATTGATATTGAAAGAAGGGGAGGATTGGACAGCAGTTAGTTTGCAGTGACAATATATCAAAGTAACTATTACGACCCGCGTGCACCGCAAGGGATAATACAAACTAACTAAAATCTCAGCAACCAAAGTAACAAAGACGGCTATCAGATTTGGTTGACTGCTAATACCCAAAAATGCAAATTTATTCAAGTTAATACTTTCCAAATTATTATTAGATTTGAGTGACTAATTGACCAATTGGTTGTCCAACTAGATAAAAAATAGAAATAGAAATAGAAATGAAAAACTAGATAAAAAATAAAATATTTTCTTTTTACTTTAATATATTATTAATTTATCGATTTGAGACTTTAACCAAAATGAATCAGCTTCTTAAACTTAAGTACATTTGTCATCGTTAAATAAAAATTATTGCCAATAAAAGTGATCTTTAGACACATTTAACGACAGAAAATGTATATAAGTCTAATAAACTGATTCATTTGAATTAAAGGCAAAAATAAAAATAAAATGAGTAATGTGTTCAAGTATAAAAATATGAAATAAAACTAAAAGAAAGTGAATTTTGTTTGGAAAAATAAAGAAAAATACAAAATTGTTAAGAAAATTAGAACACAAGGATAACTTTAGAGATAAGAAGAGTTTCTCATTAATTGGTGTATCAATAATGAGGGGTCATTTATTATTTATAGTATAAGTTGGTAGAGTCCTAATACGAGTGGGCATCTACTTAAATAGGATAAATACAAATATTTATAACACTCTCCCTTTGATGAAAATCATTTCCACCATTCAATGATTATTGCGTCATTAAAATCTTACTAAGGAAAATTCATTGAGAAAACATAAGTGAAGGAAAAAGATCACAACTTTTGTGATCATTGAGTCGTTGTTAGACGTGTTTTATACTGCTTCGTTAAAATCTTTACTAGAAAAATCTAGTGGGACAAAACCTAGTTAAAAAAAAGAGTGCAGCGCACAAATGTCTCAAATAACATGTTCACGTATCCTCCCCCTGATAAGATGCTCCCCTTGATTGATATGTTCAATTTCACTGTTGGTGGAGTAGACGCATTCCAAATTCATACAAAAACTTTTGAAATGCCGCCTTTGGTAATGACTTTGTGAAAATATCAGCTAGGTTGTCACTTCAACGATCTTGCATAACTTCAATTTCATTTTTTCTTTTGAAGCTCGTGAATGAAGAAAAACTTTAATGAAATTTGATTGGTTTTGTTTCCTTTGATGAATCCTTCTTTAATTTGTGTTACATATGATGCATTCTCTTCATAAGTGATACTTGGAACGCCTGTAATGGAAGGCAATTGACAAGAACTATGAATATGCTGAATTAAATATCTCAGCCATACACATTCACAGCTAGCTTTATGAAGGGCTAAAATTTTAGAGCGGTTGGTGAAATTACTCAACGAAGTTTTTAACAAAGTTAAAGGTATGGTTAATAGTCCGAAGAAACTCTTTGAAGAAACTATTTTTGCTTATGAAATAATTTCACACAATATGTGTAAAAGTGAAAACTATATGAACATGAAAGCCTAAAGAATCTTGGTAACACAAGTTTTTAAAGATATTTAGTTATCCTAGTGAACCTTTTAGATAGAAAGTATCATGCAACAGTTAAAAGTCATTCACAGTAGTTTATACACACAATTTTTTATGTGATAAAACTCCAAAGTCTGGAAAAATTTCCACGGCGACCTCTACACCACAAAACAAAATCTATTAAGAATGGAATAAGGTTACAAGTTACAAGCATGAAATCACATAATCAAAAGTGAAAAAATATACCTAATATGCCCAGAGCTACACCCCCCTTTGGGTACTTCTTCTCTGACCCAACAGCTATTTGAACCTCCTCTCCTTTAGTTTTTCTTTACATCGACTCCGAATTGGGTCTCTCCAAAAAAAATACTTTCTAAATCGTGAAGTGTGTGAAATTTGATCATGATGTGTGTTTCTGAGAACTTATATGAACATGCAAGAACACACCCACACTTGTACAAATAGTCCTACAAATTATACAGGACATTCGAAATGCTTTGATCTAAAACTTCAAATATCAGCTAAGTCGAGAAATTTAGATCTGGTTAGATCTTTAAAAAGTATATATAAAAATGATTTATATATACAAAATAAATTTCACAAAAGGTAAAATCAGTTTTAAAAATAAAATCAGATCTAAACCAAAGAATATAGTTTTCTGATATTTATAGTTTTAAACCTCACACGTTTGTGGATCTAAAAATTATTTTGAAAACTTTACAAAAATCCAACAAACAGAGGGTATTTCTAACAAGATATCAATAAATCAACGTATATAGAAATAGATCTAACTATATAGTGTGTGCAAATATTTCACACGAGTTAAATCTTTGATTTTACAAACAAAAATCAAGTCCCTAACTATTGTGAAGGTTGTTTTACAGGAGAAACTAGATCTAGAGGAGTTTTGTTTGAAAACACAATTGAATCTTTCAAAACTCAACTCTCGTTTTTAAAAACCCTAAAAAATTTCAAACACTGAAACTCTTGTTTTCAAAAAGGGTTTTGGGAGAAAAACATACGAAGGATTAACCTTCTAATTTTTTTAAATAATTTTTCTCTCTTGTTTTTCTCTATCCATCCTCTCTCTCTCTCTCTCTCTCTCTCTCTCTCTCTCTCTCTCTCTCTCCCCCCCTCTCCCACTCACTTTTTCTTACTTCTCTCTTTAAATTGTTAAAATCTCTGAAACAATGAATATGAAGTACGTTTATATAGGGAGGCAGGAACGTTCTGGAATTGAGGGTTGAAATGAACGTTTGTGATTGATTCTATCGGTTTCATCTCAATCTAACAGTTCAAAATAAGGCGTATTATGTAAGCTTTATCAGCTAATAACGGTTATAGGTAATGTCTTCCTATTGGTCCAAAATGGTTTTCACAAGGATTAATCAATAACGGATTTAGGCCATATATAAAAATGGATCAACGGTGTACAACAAGCATCAGGTATATGTGTGCAAAGAAACACATTTCTAGCGAGTAAGGAATTGACATGGGGCATACAAGTGTTTAGCGTTAACACAGTGCCAAATGTGTGTTATTAAACCTAATTAATAGTTTTGGTAATTATAATCACCTTCCCAAAAAATTTAAAAATAATTTTAATACCTTAATAAAATATTTTAAAAATTGATTTTAAATTCCAAAAATTATTTTAAACATTTGTAAAAATTCTAGAAAATTATTGTAACACATAAAATGCAAGTATATGCAAATGTATCCTTAAGTGTATCATTTTTATACCTTTGGAGACCATGTGAATTGTCAGTTGATGTAGATGTCCATCTTGAATTTTAAAGTACCTTCTGTTGCAGATTATGCTCAAGGAGGGGGGAGGGGATTGAGTTTAGCAAATTTTTAGTCAAATTGAAATATCAGAAAAATACTTAATTAACAACACCCGAACAATTTTCCAATTAATAAATCTTAAATGCAGCCAATAAATTTAGACAAGCTAAAATGCATATTTTAACATTCCACAAATATTAAATTAATTTTCGTATTTAATATAAATTAATAAACTGAAATTAATTAATTAATTCGAAAATATTTTAACCTTAAAATAAATTTATCAATTTTCAAAATTAATTTATTTACAAATTTATGAGATAAATATAAATTAAAGAAAGAACAAATAAATAAGTAAATGAAGTGCGAAAAAATAAATAACACCAAATTTTAATGTGGTTAGGCCAAAATTTGACCTACATTCACGCGCCTAGAGCAGCTCCTGTCCCCTTGCACTTCACTATCCCTGATCCACTATACAGTAGGATCAAACCACCATGTACATCCGTTTACAAGCTGAAATCGAGCTTCAAACACCGTGGTCCAATTTGCTGGTAGGAACCAATCACCGGTACAACAACCAAAGCTTCAAACAAATCTGAATTTTTTTGGTTTAATGTAGAATAATGAAACTCTCCAAAAATACAATTTATATTCTGAATTTTTTCTTCTTCAATGAGACTTAAATAAATGATGTTGATGTAGGCTCAAGTCTTCTTCTTCAATGATTGAGCAGATTGTAAAATTAATTGCTCTTTTGAATGATGTAGTAGCTGAAAAATAAATTTAAAATGCTCTCAATAAATTCTAAAGTATTGCTCATTATCTCATTATTGTGTTGTGTCTTCAATGCAGCTCTCTAAATCCTTAAGTAACAACTTCAAAAACTAGTTGCTAGACGCATGCTATGGAGCATTAAATGCCCTTGATTTTCTGAGATGAAGTTGGCTAAAAAATGATCTCTGATTTTTCATTTGGCTTCTTAATAAAAATATGGCCGTTAAGACCTGATACTAACATCCTCAAAAATATAGAACTAAAATATGTTATGTAAGAGCCTTAAAACAGTTCCTGCAAAATGTGTTAGTCCAAGAGAGAGAGAAGGAGCAAAACAACCTGATATATAAGATAAAGTGAGAAAGATACAGAATTTAGTAAATGAATTTTTAAACCTTTAACCCATATCATTTGAAAATTGTAGTGACCAAGGTGAGATTTTAAAAGTAGCTAACTCGTCAAATAGTATTCTCACGGATATACTTTTTCTTACGAATAAAAATATATGGCTGATAATTTAGTGTCCAGCCAATATATACTTCTTTTATACTCAAGTTGTTGAAATAAAACTAATCAACCCTTTCACATGTATTTACTCGTCTAGACGGATGGGATTGATTAAAAATAATAACTGAAGGGACAAGTCTTTAGACCAAGACTGTTAACCACTACTCAATGAAGTAAATTCGGGAGTGGTGCTCAAAGATAAAACAACATATATATTTCAGTTTGTGTGTTGTAGTTGTAACAACTATAAAACATAGGAAATGAGTTGACAAAGATATATCGTGAAGGTCAAGGCCAACACATAACTCCCTATACAGATAATTAAATAGCCCATAACCAATACAGTTTACATATGTGTAGTCATTTAAATGTCCAAGGCATGTAGATGTCTGTCAAATAGAAGGGTTGTCGTGTGGCACAATATTTAATTCAAGACTGGCAAAAAAGATAAAAAATAACTTTTACCATAATCAACTTACTCAAGCAGTACAAAGACTGTCCAAAAAGATGTATATATGACATATATATGATATGGTAGATATGTTTATATTATATATGTAAATGGTTTTAAAAAATTGTATATATATAATATAAAATAAGTAATGCATAACAGTTAAAAACGTTATGGCTTTGAATTTCACAAAGGTAGATAAGGTTTAAGATTTCATCAACAAATCATTTCGAACAAGATAAAAAATGTTTAAACTTTCAAGAGTTGTTAATAGGTTTACACGCATACACAGTAAGAGTATTATATAAAATAATATATATTGTATGAAGTCTTGAAAAGAAAGCTTGGCGTGGGGCCTAAAAATTTCAAGGTTGTATTTAACAAGCACTGTATATGACAAGTTGTCCATAATTTTAGGTCTGACTGGAAGTAACCGGAGTGTCAAGATGAAGGTGGATTCGTCCTTGAGAGTAGGAGCCGTGTAAATGGTACGACCCTGTATACATATAAGAGATATAAGAAGTGGTAATTTATATAAATATATAATATGTAACAAATCGTATGTGTGTGTGTGTGTGTGTGTGTGTGTGTATTACAATAAAAATTATAAAGCGCATGGTTGACTGAAAAAAGGGGCCCGTTTGAAACTTTAATAAATATATAAACAAAAATTTTATCCTTGAGAAAATATGGGAACAATTCTTCATGATATGGTGGGGCCCGAGACAAATAGGGACAAGTTAGCTATCAAAGGTTGATGGGAAAGATAGAGGTTCAAGGAGGTCTTAGTAAGAGCAGGTAAATATTGCCCATAAATACTAAGTTGGGCTCATTTTTTTACTTACTTACTTCCATGTCAACAAATAAAATTATTCAATTTAGTTTTGACACTCCAACAAATGGGTGTAAGTTATGAGGAACGGTCTATTATTTATATATATATATATATATATATATATATATATATATATATATATATTTTACTTTACTAACTTACACACGCTGCCATACATAAACCCAACCTAAATCTATCCTCTCTCACTCTATATACGACTGTCATTAAACCTAAGAGTTCGTAACCTAAGTTAACCCAATCGAATCACATATGTCTCTCCTCCGGCAGAGGCAATGTTAATTCCGGCAGAGGCTGTGTTAATTCCACCTCTAGCAGGTCCAAACCGGTTAATTTTCTCATGGTTTATCAAGTTGTTTGTCTTGAAAAATTCTTACTGTTTATCTTGAACGATTCTTGATGCTTGTCTTGAACGATTCTTCGATTGATACAGAGTATGAGCATTTGTCTCCTAAAGAAGAGAACAACAATGGTGCTCATCTTATTACATGTACTTGTATGTTCATTGTACTTGGGTATTAAGTTGTATTAACCTGTTTCCAAGCATGTGTGTTCATGTACTTGGGTATTAACATGTATGTTCATTGTACTGGTTTTGCATAATGATACAATAGCTTGTAATGCATCGTATTGGGTTCTCATCTTTGTACAGGTATTTGAAGTTTTGTTGATGAACTGCCAATTGTATTTTGCTTATTTATATTATCCTTATTTGCTATTATTTTGCAGAATGATACACTCATGTGATTTTGCTCTGTTTTTTCTTATTTTTCAAAGGCCCCACTTAAGGACACGTGATTTTGCCTACTTATGCAGATTATGCAGGAGTTGTTTTTATGAGTTGCCTACTTATGATACATTTTCTCTAGATATTTGAGTTATCATGAGTTATTTTTTTTTATGCAGTTTTTGCCTACTTATTCAGAGAACATATAAGATTTACAGTGATATTAAATTATTTGCTTCAGTAAAATTAAATTATATAGATTTACGTGCTGTTTTTAAATAAAAAAAATGTGTTGTTTAATTTGGGTTTGGACCGAACATGGATCGAGACCGAACACGGACAACTTGAAAACCGAATAGGACCGAGAGCGATTATTCCGGTCCGATCTCGATCCATAATTTTCTAGGACCGATTGATGCGATTCGGTCCCAAAAATACCTCAAAATCGGACCGAACCGAACCGTGAACACCCCTACTGACAGATGTTTGATACATTCCAGACTTGAAGAATAATCTTATCTCACTGAGAACCTTTGATGCTATAGGTTATTCGGTTATCATCAAAGGTGGTTCGAGGAGCACTTGTAACCCTAAATGGTACCCGAAAAGGAAATTTGTATATATATATATATATATATATATATATATATATATATATATATATATATATAAACGGTCCGGTCCGGTCCAGACCCGCATTTTAAGACCCAAGACCGAGATCGGACCGATTTATTCGGTTCTTTGTAATTTTCGACTGCATTGAGACCACATTCATAAAAAAATGCAAATGTAGGCTCGGTTCAGTTCGGTTATTTCGATCCATTCGGGTTAATGCACACCCCTACCTGTCAGTACTCTGATTTATCCATCATATAACTTCAATCGAATCTAGCCTATCCTTTTTATTTTACAGGCATGGTCATTGCCCATAAAAAAATCCTTCGTCAATCTCTTGAAAGCTTGAAAACTAGTCCCTATTGGGACACATGTGATAGGAACACCCTGAATTAAGAATCCACTCCTCAGAATGGTAGGCTAATGATGAAGCAGTTAAAACAAACTCCAGGTCATCTTCTTCATTTTGTGCAACATTCATATTTGGTACCTTTTTCTTATTCCTGTTCGGACAATATTTCTTCCAAATCTTCTTTTAATGACAATAGGCACATTCGTATTTCACAATTGTCGTCTGTTAAATGATTTTTCCCTTGACTTTGAGCAGAATTCCCCTCCTCGTCCTCTGTTGCACGTCCTCCCTCTTACTTTCAGAGCTTCTGATGGTGAGGGATCTCAATGGACCTGAAAATCCTTCTTTCATACCTCGTTATTCATCAAAGCATTGGAAAAATTGTTAATTTTTATCTCATCTTCTTAATACAGTAAAGTAGCAGTCAAGTGATCATACGAATTAGGCAATGAATTTAGCAATAACAGTGCATTATCCTTATCAGTAATTTCAACCTATGAATTTTGCAAATTGGCTAGAATTTTATTGAAACCGTCTAAATGAGTATTCATATATGTACCCTACTTAAATTGGAAGCGAAAAAAGTTTCTTCTGAAGATATAGCATGTTTTCTACACTTTTCGTTATGTACTTGTCCCCTAGCTTCTTCCAAAGACTTGCCATAGTCTCCTTCATGATAAAATTGTGACACCCCGACTAATTAAATACCGGGTGGCTACTCCTTTATTAAATCAATACAAAATACCAAGTTGGTCCAGTTAATAGCATCACTGTCGAAAACATTTTTAATGATTACTAACCACCTAGTATTTAAAAAGTGAGTTGTCAAATTTTGAATTAAATCTGATTAACATGCAATAAATGAAATATAGAAACGTAACACAACCATTCACGATAAAGTCCAACTATAGTGAATCAACAAATAAAGATGAGTCTAGAGGAAATACTCCTCACAACAATCCCAATATGAAAAAAATAAAACAAGTCTGCATCCTGAATTAATTACAAACCAAAAGTCTGAATAACTGAACGAAATGAAATGTCTCTAAAAGAAATGGGCGACATGCCCTACAACTGATGAAATCTGAATATAGAGTCAAGGCAAATGAAGCGTCTACTAGCAAGGCCCTGTAACTTCGACAACAGCTACAGCTCGTCACCTGACTGGAAATACTATGCATGGTGTCCTTGTGGCTGGGCACCTAAAAATGTTTTTACAAAAAAAAAAGTAGATTTGCAAGCAAACGGGTCAGAGCCCGAAAGTGGAGAGTATTTTAAAAACAGCAAGTGCTTTAATAACAGTTAAAACAATGAATGCAAAATACATGTTAGGACGTGCTCTCACATGAAATACTCACCTCTCGTCTAACTGTGCACTCCTAACGTTCATGTACCCATTCATGTGTTATCTATCTCTAACTAGACCGTCATAAGTTCTAACCCAACTACTGGATTCACAATATGAATTCCCGATGTTATCACTTAAATAGATAACTTTACTTGAACTCGGATTCTCAATTATTAGCATTTCCGTTTACAGGAGGTTATCCCCTTATTTATCTTCTCAAGGAGTTATTATAAATTATTCTCATAATTAAACATAAAAATTCCTTTTCATTTAACCGTATATTATTCACATCATAAATATACAATATAAGCACCCCGAGACTAAGCTGTGGTGCACACATACTCTGCTATCCATCCCGGTACATCACGTACATAAGGATTACATATTTCGAATCTCTCAGGAATTGTTAGAATAAGCACAACACACAAAAATGGAGGCGAATATAATTCAACATATCCATGGGTCACGTACATACCTACGCTCCATAGTCAGCTGACTTAATAACTCACAATTAAGTCATTCCCTTGAAATATGTCCTCTAAGTACCAAACTAAATTCGGGCACACAAGGATTAGAAGGCCCTAAGCGAACGTAAACCTCCCGTGATAGCAAGTATGATAGGTATGTCATACACAAAAATCATATACTAAGCATTCACACATCTTAGATGTCTCATTGTTAATAAAGGTACATTCTACATCCTTATACCATTATTCCAATTTTATACATTTTAAGTCTTCCGATAATATAAAATGTAGACTGTCGACACATCTCACGTCATAGTTTATTGTACTTAAAACCTATCTCAAAGGGATTATTAAGTTTCCTATTTTTCCCACATATAACATCATTATCCTTAAGGTCCTTACTTCTGCCCCAAACCTCATTTCATCAATTTATTCAAATTTATTCTTTTAACCCTAATATTATCTCACTCATCGAGTTTCCTTAGCTCTTAGAATAATTACTCAAATTGAATTCTAATTAAGGTCCAAACTTTATAACCATACCTACTGGTCTTCCTTAAGTCTAAGGATATTCATAAAGTCTCCAATAATATTTTCCAAGGGTTTAACACCATTAAAATTTAACTAGGAAAGTTTTACTCTTTATGGGAAGGTCGATCGATCGACCTTGAACTTCGATCGATCGATGGTGGTCGATCGATCGACTGATGAATATCGATCGATCGATCACACCAGGTAGGCTACGGACTGCTTCGTTTTGCAGTCCTCAAAACGTCCCAAAACTCCATTAATAAGCATGAAACTCTAAGATAACGTTATAATATCATCATACAACCATCCTACAACATTGTTAACGTTCTAAAACTAATAATTCATCCTCCAAGGGCTTTGTTTGGATCAAAACTTCATCAAGAATCCCAGTTTTCTATTTCTTTCAAGAACATTAATAAACTTCTTCTTAAATCCGTTTTTAGATCATCAAGGGTTATATTTTGAATTCATAATTCGTCCAGAATGTTTCTACATGCAATACCTAACATAGTTCATAGTTTTAATCTTCAAATTCATGGGTCTATATCAATCTTCCAAGATAAATTCGATAATTTCCCTAAACATAGAAAAGCATAACATTGAATCAATTGTAATTAAATCACTTGCCTCTAATCTTCCTCTGACTTTGATGTTGAATCTTGAAGGTTGAATTGTTCTCTCTCTTTCTGCAAAATTCTCTTTTCTCTCTCTCTCTCTACAAGTTCTTCTCTAAAGATGATGACAATGGAGGTTTTTAGAGGTTGCCTTAGGAACTTCTTTCTATTTTTTCCAATAACTCCCGTAGCCCATTAAGTCAATTAGTGTAGTTAGTGGGTTTAGTGGATAAATAATAAGTCAGATTTTATTTCTAATTTTCGTGGGTTTTAATTCCCAAATTTTCGAAATTACCAAAATGCCCTTTTTAGTTACCGGTATGACCCAAAAATGCCCCGGGACCCAAACTTAACCCCCGGCTAGTATTTTCTGACTATTTCGACCCTCCGGACACGTTGGGGCACTCAAAATGACCACACGGTTAATGAAAATAAAATTCACTTTTTAATTAAATAATTACTTTCCTGACGCGACTGTCGCACGCGTCTCAACAAAATTTCTCAAATTGCCGTATATCAATCTTACGACTAATTCAATATTTCCAATATTCATATATTGCCATATATACATATTATAATCAAATACCAACTCACATCTCGTTAGTATTTTATCCGGATTAATTCTCAATTAATTCACATTTAATTTAATTAATCCCATAAATAAATATCCATAAAAGTACGGGGTATTACAAAAATACTTTTGGTCCTTGGCTAAGCATAATCGAATTGTACCGCAAGCTTGGCGGTTTATGAATTTTCAATCTTCCTCTGAAATATCCTTGGGCTTGGAATCCAAGGCAATATGTGATCCTTCTCTGAATAATAGATCCAAAACTTCGCAATGCCACATGCCGAAATTATTTGTACCATCAAATTTTTCAACATCAAACTTTGCATTTGACATAGAACTTCTTTTCCAAGAGCTACTCGTGGTTACCAGAATTTATAGTTCAATTGAATTAGAAGAAGTTTCACCTTCCATTGTTCCTTAGACTCCACCCAAAACAGAATCGATGCCTGAAAAATGCCTCAAAACACTGTTATATATCTTTCTTATGTCAATAAAGCAACTTAAGAGTGGAATCAATAGGAACGGAGGGCACGGTTGCATCCATAACGGTAACATAGCTAGAAAAGGGTTTGACTCGATCGAAAATGGGTCCGGAACGGACTGAGTTGGCAAAAAATAGACTTTTGGGCTGAGTTGACTCGGGGGGAATATTTCATATAAGTTAACAAAATATTCTAACGAAATATTCCTCTGCCATTTGATGATATCAGTAACTCGATCAACGGTTTGGTCAAACAGGTTTGTAGCTCGATCAACAATTCGATCAAACAGCTTGGTGGCTTGGTCAGCGGCTCAAGCAAACAATTTGGTGGCTCGGTTGATGGCTCGATCAAACAGCTTGGTTAACAGCTCAGCGACTTAGCTAATTTTCAACCTTTGGAAAAAAAATACAAAGATTGTTTTTACTTTTCTTTAGAAGGAAAATTTGGGAGCTTGGGGCTCCGTTTGGTCTCTGGTTTATTTCGTTGGACTCGTATTGACGATACGCTCATCCTTCTATGTTCAATTTAAATTTTTGAAGATTTTAACTTCTGGGTTAAAATAGAACAGAACTCCAACAGTCTAGCTATGACACCGATTGTTTTTGCCGAGTAACAATCCAAAAATCAAACCCACACTTAATCACACACAATAATAAGAGATTTACTTGATTCAGAAATTTGCCATGTCTAAAGGGACAGTGGAATTGAATTATCATAAGAGGAAAATTACAAAACACTCTTGCTCACATAATTCTCTCTAAAAAAAGTTTTTGTATGCTTTTGTTTCTTTCTTATTTTTTGTTATATTTTGCTCTTAATACATATGGCATTATTTATATATAAGTAAGACAAATAATGGCCATATAAATGACTTTGTTATTTTTCATCGAGGGGAAATCTTGTGAAAAAATAGTCCACCCAATGGGTGGAATCTTGTCACAAACCAAATACTCTATTAAATGGTGGAGTCTTGTCACAAACCAACAATAACTTGGCACAATGAACAAGAATTGTGTATCTTGACTTCTTCCTCTGGCTTAGCTGAAGTTCTCCATCTCAAACTTCAACAACTATTACAAAATTAATTGGTAGCATATTTTTGAACCTTTATACATAAACAATTACTTCATGAATGCTTAAATAAAAGACTAAAAACATGTGAAGAAAACACTTCAGACTATTCAATCTACAAGGTACTACATCGAATTTCATTAAAATCTAACCACATAGTTTAAAATTACATCATTTGCAGTTGCACTAAAAAGAGAGAACCTTATACATGACGAAACTATGATTTTTACTTAAATTTAAAGAAGTAGTCATAATCATATGTGGTCTATGTAAACAATAAAATTAAACACAAATGAATATCAAGAAAAAGAGATATTATATAAATGACATGCGGGTAATTTGATTCGTCAATTAGTAGTTCCTATTTGTTAAGAGTGAATCTTCTCGTGTTAGTTGAAAAATCAAATCAATAACACTCATTTTATGCATCAATCTTTTGTAACCTTTAATGTGTTAGCATTATTCAGTGACATAATAATACAAACTTGGCATAGACAAAGGTCGATCTATTGCGAACACCCATTTACCAATCCTATTGTGCAAAATAGGACTTGTCAACATATATTTGATTAAATCAAACTTCAAAATGACATATACTGCTCTAGACAATAAATCAAACTTCGAAATGCCAATTATATCGGTATATGCCATTTCGAAGTTTGATTTAATCAAATATATGTTGACAAATCCTTTTTTGCGCAAAAGGATTGGTAAATGGGTATTCGCAATAGGATTGATACATAAAATGAGATTTTATGTACAAAGTTCGCAAAAGGATTGGTAAATGGGTGTTCGTAATAGGATTGATACATAATAGTATAAATATATGTTGACAAGTCTTATTTTGCGCAATAGGATTGGTAAATGTGTTCCTTGAAAGCTTTGGAGCTAATGACATTTCAAATAAGTCTATAGTCACAAAGGATATTACTTGTTTATCAAAGCTCAAACGAGGCTAACGAAGTCCCAAATACAATAAAAATAAGAACTAGCTAGCCGCTTAAATCCACATTATGTATAAATATATAGAGAATTGAGGTAAATGTCATGTTCCTTCCTATATTTGGATTTTTAGGACAATGCTTTTCAAGTTTATAAATCTAGGCCCCGTGGTACAATAACATTTATTTGTATGGTCCCTTTAGAGTTAGGAGTTCATTTTTTTGGTCCGTGCCAGCGGCATCATTTTTCACCATTTTTCATGGTGTTTTTAATATAGAGACTAAATTTATAAAATTATGTGGAATGTCCTATTTTTATACACTTTGAGAATTATGAGGTCCTTTCCTCAAACCCCCATAAATATATACACATACAACTTATAAAATCTCTAGAACTAACCATCACTATTCCGGCCATGGTTGATGACAGTCGAGCCATTTTCTCAGTGCTTGACAATACCAAGACCCAACTCTACCATTTCAAGACCATCATTATTACTGGTACGGGCTTCTTCACAGACCCTTATGGTACGTACTGGGGATGGTTTCCCTTCTTCCCTATGATGAATTAGAACGAATTGTGTACTGAGAACAAGTGAGGTTGATTGAGGAACCTTTGACCTCCAAACCAACACAAGTGTTAAAGATAATTGATGATAACAGATAAATCTATTCTTCACCTTAATTGACTTATATAGCCAATTGATTACAATAGCATCTAACGTGCTACAACAACCAAATCAAGAAAATAGGAAAACAGTTACAGGAACTGAACTCCAATAAAATAGGAAAATATCCCTTAATACTAGTTCTAACTTAACAGCTTAGACTAGACTTATTCAATAACTATGACTCTCAACAATAAGCAGTAAATGTTAGGCACGTAACAACTCCCTCCTCCTTAAAAAATAGCCTTGTCCTAAAGGCTATGGTCAAGAAACTGTTTTTGCATTGCGGACAAATTCTCCTAAGTAGCTTCAGCCGGTGAAAGTCCTTGCCAGTGTATGAGAATTTCTTCCGATGACGACGATCTAGAACTGCTTGAGGTTTGAGATATTAAGTTTCTGCATCATTTTCTATAACGGGAAGCTCAGCTTGAATATGATACTTTTCACTAATTTTTTTCTTCAACAACGAGACATGGAACACTGGATGAATTCGCGACTCGGTTGGCAATTCCAATTTATAAGACACTGCTCCTATTTTTTTGAGAATCTTGAATGGACCATAATACTTAGGAGATAGCTTGAGATTCTTCCGCATCGAAATTGAAGTTTGTCGATATGGTTGGAGTTTCAAATAAACCCAGTCGCCAACTTCAAATTCCCTTTCTCTGTAATGTCTGTCATACAGCTTCTTCATACAATCTTGTGCCTCCTGAAGTTTGGCCTTCAAGTCTATGAGAACCTGATCTCTTCTCAATAATTGTTGATCTACGAATTCCACATTAGTCATACCCGAGACGTAAGATAGTGGGGGTCTTCCATAAATAACTTAAAATGGAGTTTTTTAATGGCGGAATGCCAGCTAAAATTGTAACAATACTCTGCCTAAGATAGCCATTTACTCCATTCCTTAGGTTGTGAACTTGTAAAACATCGTAAATACATCTCTACAGTATGATTCACCACTTCGTTTTAACCATCTGTTTGAGGATGGTAGGCTAAGCTATAGTTAAAATTAGTACCATTCATCTTGAATAACTCGGACCCAAATAAGCTTGTGAATATAGGATCACGATCACAAATAATTGTTCTTGGCATCCCATGCGACTTGAAAATATTATCGAAGAAAATTTATGCAATACCCATAGCCGTATATGGATGCGATATGGGAATAAAATGTACCTGCTTCGATAATCTATCAATAACTACAAAAATAGTAGTTTTCCCTTTTGACAAAGGTAGACCATCTATGAAATCCATTGATATGTCTTCCCATGTCCGGCCCTGGCCATGTGCCAAATGGGCAATGACACAGAGCGCATTTTAGAGTGTGCACCTATGTATGTATAATATAGGGGTCCAAAAATATTTTATGTATATTAAAAATGTTAATTTTTTAAATAAGTTTAATTTTTAAGGGAGCCTCTCATGACCTTAGGCGTAGTGGGCTTAGGCTAGTGCCTCATAGGTGCAACCTTGTCCGGATCGACGGTAACCCCCATATCTGAAATTACATGGCCCAAGTAGTGGACTTCTCTTTGACCAAATTGACACTTTTCTTTCTTAACATATAACTTGTGAGACCTTAGTACAACTAGTGTGGTTCTCAAATGCTGGAGATGTTCACTCCAAGATCTACTGTATAAAGAATATCATCAAATAAGACTAAGATAAATTTTCGCAAGTATTCTTGAAATACCTCATTAATTAAAGCTTGGAATGCCGATGGAGCATTGGAAAGACCGAACGGCATTACTAGAAACTCGTAATGGCCATGATGAGTCCGGAAAGCAGTCTTGTCAATATCCTCCGACATCACTCGAATTTGATGATACCCACTTCGTAAGTCAAACTTGGAGAATATTTTAGCCCCATTTAATTCGTCTAATAACTCATTAATAACTAGAATTATAGACTTGTCTTTAATCGTAATCTTATTAAGAGCATAGTAATCAATGCACATACGCCATGATCCATCATGTTTTTTTTAACTAAGATAACGGGTGATGAGTAGGGACTATTGATGGGTCTTATCACACCTGTCGAGAGCAGGTCAACCACCAATCTTTGGATTTCAGCCTTTTGATAGTGTGGATAGCGATAAGGTTTAACACACACTGGCCCATTCCCTGCTGCCAACAGAATTTTATGGTCGTGAACCCTTAGTGGTGGTAAACCAATTGGCTTTTCAAATACATCTTAAAATTATGCCAGGAGCTGTTTCAGTTATGGAGGTTGGTAGCCATCCACAAAATTAGAAGGTTGAGCCCCAAGGAAGAATAGTTGGAACAAGACCCCCTTGTTACATTTTCTTGCTTCACGAATGAATTTTGAATCCCCAACCAGTTGATCATCGGTATAAAATTCTCTTTATAAAACCATCTCTGCATCTGCCACCTTGAACTTCATTTGTAACTTAACAACGTCCCACAAGATAGGATTAAGTGTACGAAGCCATTGTGTGCCCAAAACAATATCATATCCTTATAATGGAATCAAATAGAAATCTACAAGAACATGTATTCCTTATAAAATCAATTTTACATTCGTGCACTTACCTTGATTAGATAGTCGCTCTCCTAATGCAACCATAACTTCGAATTACCCTCCTTTCATAGGTTTTAGGCCCACCTTTTTAGCAAGATTTTCACTTATAAAGTTATAGGTGCTTCTCGAGTCCACCAAAATAGTGGTTTGTATGCGCCCAATGCTCCCCTTTATCCTCATTATTTCTGATGCTCGTGAACCAGACATAACATGCAAAGAAATTGCAGGCATCTCGTCTAATGCTTTATGACCATTTGCTTCTACATCCATTGCAACATCGCCATCCTCTTCCATATTATAAACTTCGAGTAAGAATAACTTTTTGTAACGATGACCAGGAGCAAACTTTTCGTTACAGTTATAGCATAGTCCCTTCACGCGTCGCTCTTACATTTCAGCTGGTGATAATCGTCTGATCGGGAGAGGTGAGATGATGGTCGTTGTATCTTTATTTGTCGGGAATACCTTCTTCGAATCAGGTGTTGACACAATATGTCGTTACGCAGCATTATGGGCCTCGTAAAGGCGAGCCAACCCAATTGTAGATGACAAAGATGCAAGACATCCAGATAATACATCATCTTTGATGGAATCTTTCAACCCACTAATAAAATAGCTAACTTGACGATTTTGAGGAAGGTATTCGACTTTAGCTAATAGCTTCTCAAAATGAGTCTAATAGGCACGTACCGAACTATTTTATTGGATTTTGGTTAACTCCTCGAAGAAATCTTAAAATTTAGTAGTGCCATACCGATGGTCTAAGCCATCATGAAACTCTTACCTACCCCCTTTTTTTGCTTAAGTAATTGAAGCCATAACTGAGCGTCCCCTTCCAAATGAAAGGATGCAAGATCCACACGATCTTCTTTCGGCATGTGATTGAACTCAAAGAATTGTTCAACCCTACAGAATCAGTTTGTGGTGTCCTCTTCACCATTGAATCAAGGAAAATCGAGTTTCACGAACCTTGGTGCATGTTGCGATCCCTGTTGATGTGTTCCAAGAGCGTTTCCAAGTCGCCTATTAGGATTTTTGAGTGGCGCCATCGAGTTTTCTCCTTCCTGATCATGATGAAGATTGGATACTAATGATACGACACAAATATTGCGTATTTCAGCTGTTAACCTACGCGTTATTAGCCCCCTCGGGTATCTTAATCCCTATATTTATGCTTGTTAATCAGACAACCTTGAATTTCTATGTTAACATGTTTTGCAGGGGTTAATTGGACTTTTGTAGGTATTTAGGTACTAAGTATGGAGTTTGGACGCATTTCGCTCAAGTTTCGTACGCAATCGCACGTTCAAGGGCAATTTAATAATTTCACAGCTTAGTCACCTAACCCAACATCTGCATGGAATTTTTAGCTCTCCTCGCAAGCTTCGCGTGGCCGCGAATGGTGAACGAATCCGATCCCTAACGAAGAAGTTACGACATTTTTAGCGGAAGAGAAAACCAACTACACCAAAACAGCAAGCAGCTTGAAGCAGACTTGCTTGATCGATCGATCGATCCTTCATTTTTCATTCTTCGAGCTGAGACAGTGGGCTCATATCTCAATCATCGATCGATTGATCGGTCCCCTGTTTCCAACTGACATTTTGCCCTTTTCTTTTCTTTTTCCTTTATTTTTTTATTTCTTTTCCAACTTACTATATAAGAGAACCTTTGTTCTCTTTTGTAAATATCTTACATTTCACATTAGTTTAGGGTTTGTATGGAGATTTGCCCTACTCCACCACTTTGGGTGTTTTTCCCACTTTGATATACGTAAGCTTATTAATTTAAGTTGTCTTTCCTTATTCTCTTGCGTTCTTTACTTGATTCCATTAATTTCGTGCTTTGTTAATTAGCTGCAGTTAATTTGTTTTTTGATTAATTAGTTTATTAATTTTTTAATTAGTTTTATTTATGTCTTGCCGTTAGATAAATAGGGTCAGGGTTGTGTTCCGCCATTTACGGATTTGGACCTCGAAAGTTAGGTTTTGTGTAAAATTGCATTTAATTGAAACCTCGCGTATTAAAGTCGGATTATTATGCGTTTAACTTTATTTGTCACGCAACGTTAGTGTTTATAGAGATATTCCAAATTTAATCCGCGTGTCACCATTTTTCGTTAAATGTTTAATCTCGCAACTTTGGATTGAATTCCTTATTGTGTGATGTTTATGCTTAATTGAAAATGCTCGATTAAATTGCTTTCGAGCTTTAACTCTAATTAGTATTTGTTTCGATCCGTGTGGTAGAATACGATCCCGATCCTCGCTTTACTTTTGTGTAGCGTAAATTATTCTTTTCTTTTATCACCATTCCCAACCATCACCTTTTCTTTAATTTATTTTACACTTTTATTCCAGAAGTAATTAAAGCAATTAAAATCTAAAATTCAATCACTTCCTGTGGATTTCTTACGATACGCGACTTACCACCGTGCTTGCTTGTCAAGTGTAGTTGTAGTTTAGGTTTTTGCATCGCGGCGACGAAACACACAACGATTGTGTCCTCACACGAACACACTTTTACCGCTCGATCAAAATGGCGTCGCTGTCATTTTGATTAAGCGGCGCCATTTTGATTAAGCGTAAAAAGTAGCGTCGCGTCAAAACGCTAAGCGTTGAATTCGTTTCACCACGTTAATACAAAAACCAAAATTACGACTGCACTTGCGATATAAGTATAGCAGTAAGTCGGGTATCGAGAATTCACAGGGAATGTCGTACAGATTTTAATCGATTTATTATTTCAAGAATAAAAGTGTAAAAGGTGATATGGTGTTATGGTGAAAAAGAAAAAATTAAGAAGCTAAAACTAAACACTATTTAATAAAATGAGAGTTGGTATCGCGTACCCTCCATGGGCTAAACAACTAATAATTAGAATTTTTGGTTCGAAAACATTTAACCTAGCATTTTTAGTTAATTATAAACATCACGCATGAAGAAATTTAATCCAAAAATGCGAGATAAAACATTTACTCAAAAATGGTCACACGCGTCTTAAAATTGAATTATTTCTATAAACACTAACGTTGCATGACAAATAAAGTTAAACGCATAATAATCCGACTTTAATACGCGAGGTTTCAATTAAATGCAATTTTGCACAAAACCTAACTTTCGAGGTCCAAACCCGTAAATGGCGAAACACAACCCTGACCCTATTTATCTAAGGGCAAGACATAAATGAAACTAATTAACAAAGCAATAAACTAATTAAGAAATAAATAAATTAACTACAACTAATTAACAAAGCATGAAATTAATGGAAGCAAGTAAAGAAAGCAAGAGAATAAGGAAAGACAACTTAAATTAATAAGCTTACATACATCAAAGTGGGCAAAACACCCAAAGTGGTGGAGTAGGGAAAAGCTCCATACAAACCCTAAACTAATGAGAAATGTAAGATATTTACAAAAGAGAACAAAGGTTCTCTTATATAGTAAGTTGGAAAAGAAATAGAAAAATAAAGGAAAAAGAAAAGAAAAGGGCAAAATATCAGCTGGAAACAGGGGATCGATAGATCGACCCTTTGATCAATCGATCGATGATTCAGCTATGATCCCACTGTCTTAGCTCGAAGAATGAAAACTGAAGGATCGATCGATCGATCCCTTTGATCGATCGATCGATCAAGCAGGTCTTCTTCAAGCTACTTACTGTTTTGGTGTAGTTGGTTTTCTCTTCCGCTACAAATATCATAACTTCTTCGTTAGGGATCGAATTTGCGCACCGTTCATGGCCACGCGAAGCTTGCGAGGAGAGATACAACTTCCGTGTAGATGTTGGGCCAGGTTCCTAAGCTATAAAATTACTAAATTGCCCTTGAATATGTGATTGCGTACGGATGTTGAGCAAAATGCATCCGAGCTCCATACTTAGTACCTAAATACCTACAAAAGCCCAATTAACCCCTGCAAAACATGTTAACATAGAAATCCGAGGTTGTCTAGTTTACGAGCATAAATATAGGGATTAAGATACCCGAGGGGGCTAATAACGCAAAGGTTAACGGGTGAAATACGCAATATTTACGTCGTATCAACTGGTGAGTTGATGCGCGTGTTGAATTTCACAGCGAGTTCATTAAGTTTCTCCAGAATTTATTGTTGTCCCGCACTGGGATAATTTACATCATTCTCCAGCTTCTCCACTAGAGAATCCATCCCAGTGCTTTGATACCACTGTGGTACGTACTGGGGGTGGTTTCCCTTCTTCCCTATTGTGAATTAGAAGGAATTGCATACTGTTGATTGAGGAACCTTTGACGGCCAAACCAACACAAGTGTTGAAGATAATTTATGATAACATATAACTTTATTCTTCACCTTAATTGATTTATATAGCCAATTGATTACAATAGCATCTAACGTACTGCAACAACCATGCAACAACCAAAGCAAGAAAATAGGAAAAACAGTTACATGAACTGAACTCCAACAAAATAGGAAAATATCCCTTAATACTAGTCCTAACTTAACAGCTTAGACTAGACTTATTCAAAAACTATGACTCTTAACAATAAGCACTAAATTTTAGGCATGTAACACCTTATGATCTCTTCTGTATCAGTGCCATCACAAAGCTCATAGGTTGAATCTACTACAACGACCCATCACTCCCAAATCCTGGGAGCCTTGCACCACATGTCAACAACGCCATCACCAGTGTTGCATTATGCGGGACCCTCGCGGGCCAGCTCTTCTTTGGATGGCTCGGAGACAAACTTGGCCGAAAGAAGGTTTATGGGTTCACCCTGATCAGTTGCGCAATCGCATCGGGCCTTTCGTCCGGGTCTATGGCCCAGAGTGTGATCACGAGCCTTTATTTTTTCTGGTTCTGGCTAGGGTTTGGTATCGGCGGGGACTACCCATTATCGGCCATGATCATGTCGGAGTATGCAAATCGAAAAACCAAAGGGGTATTTATTGCTGCCATTTTCGCAATGCAAGGGGTGGGGATTTTAGTCGCAGGTTGTAGCCATGACTGTTTCTAGGGCATTTATAGATACTTTCTCAGCTCCTGAGTTTCAATTTGGTCCATTCTTATCTTCTCAGCCAGAAGGGGATTTCGTTTGGAGAACTTTGATGTGATCCCCGCAGCTCTAACGTACTATTGGCGGTTAAAAATGTGCTAAACTGCGAGGGACACCACGTTAGTTGAGGGAGACCACAAGAAGGCTGTTGCTGATATGGCCAAAGTACTTGAAAATGATATGCCTGTTAAATAATCAAGTTCTAAGCTTTCGGTGAGCTCCAAATCAGACACCTTTTTGTGGATTATTTTCATATGAGTTGATAAGAGGGCATGGGCTTCATCTTATTGGGACATCTAGCACCTGGTTGTTACTGGATATTGCCTTTTACAGCATCCAACTCACTCAAAAAGATGTTTATCCTGCAATAGGGCTAATATCCCAAGGCACAAGGATGAATGCGATAGAGGAAGTTTTCAATCTCAACAGAGCAATGTTGGTAGTTGCACTCGTTGTAACGGTGTCGGGCTACTGGTTCACTGTTTTCCTCATCGATAGACTTGGACGGTTCATAATCCATCTCGATAGGTTCCTCCTATTTTGCATTTTCATGGCAGTGGTTGTATTTTAATACGAGGATTTTAGAGGTACGACGTGTCATGGGAATTCAAAGTATGCCTTTTGCAACTTGCAAGGGTAAGCCCACTTTATTTGTCGTCTTCTATGGGTTGACATTTTTCTTTGCAAACTTTAGGCCCAACAGTACAGTGTTCATTGTTCCGGCAGAGCTTTTCCCTACTAGATTTCGATCAACTTGCCACGGCATATCAGTAGCTGTGGGAAAGCAGGGGCGATAATTGTGGCATTTGTGGTGCGGAACTATACTCGAGAGGCAAAGGGCATAAAATGGGCAATAATAGCAGTTTCTATGGTGAATTTGATTGGCTTCTTCTTCATTTTCTTATTGCTGAAAACAAAAGGGCGGTCGCTTGAGGAAATTTCGGAGGAGGATAAGGATTTTGGTGGGTGTGGGGATGAAGCCAAGGATAATGGGTTGGAAGGTGGTGGAAATGGAAAGGCACATAAAGTTGAAATGTTGACCAGTAATGATATGGTATAATTACCAGATATTTATTCCTAGTCGCAAGGATTGGAAGTAATAATTGTTAAAGGACAATCTTGAAATACATTTTTCATAATCCTTCAGATTTTACCTTTTGAATAAAAGAGAAAAATGTTTTACTTCTTTCAATACTGACAAGCCCGTTGTCTAGGATGGGTATCATATGTACATTCTAAGTTTGATGTCCTCTTTATGTAAAGCTTTGCAAGTTAATATATAGTTCATAATCCGATTGAAACAATCTGTCCCAAACCAGTCATAAATCATGTTAAGATCATATTCAAAATAAATTGAAGTGTACAAGATATGTCATGTAAATGAATACTAGTAACCCTACTTTAAGCCACTTTGACGGACGAACTTTTACTCTCCCACCTATCTAAAAGTTTCCCCTCTCTTCCAAACTCTTTACTCTCTATCTAAAAATCATCATATCCTCTCAGTATCTACATTTCGTCTCCCTCTTGCTGCAACTTTCCATTTGTATTCGTAACTATGATAATACGAAATCGAATGTGGATCTCATTCGATAAATCCATTCAAGTAAAGATATGAGGCGCTAAATTGAAATTAGATGTGCATAAATATTTGTTAATCTATGTATGTATATTTGTGGATATGTCTGTGTTTGAATATCTGTTTACATATGCATGTACTAATGTGGGTAAGATTTTCTATCTTAATACATATTCAACAAAGGGTGGTGATGTGACAGATATCATCTCTTATCATGAGTTCTTATCATGAATTCAATAGTCTACCATAAATTCTCCACTCACACAATACTACAAATTCACATAGCAAGACAAAAATATGAAGATATTGCACATGGAAGTCACTAGTGCCTTTAATTGTTCTTTTGTTTGCCCATCAATTTCCTTATTTTATCTATATGTTATCTGTTTATTTTGGGGTGGTTTTTTCCATTAAAAATTCTTTTGGTTATGGGTTCGATTGGATACTTGGATTGGGGATATAACTCTCCATGGTAGAATTTTATTGAAGTAAATCACCTATACAATAGATGTGATATCACCCCAAGTTCCTTATACTTCGCATGACTTTAGGAGAATATAGACATTTGCAATTTTTGGTTTAAAACCTCTGAACCTATATCGCAAAAGGTAAATTATCATGTTCCTCCTTTTAATAGATTTTATTGTCGAACTAGATTATGATTTAGTCTTTTGAAATAATATATATATATATATATATATATATATATATATATATATATATATATATATATATATATATATATATATATATATATATATGAAGTAATGTTAGTTGTGTGGTTGTCATTCATAAGGCATTTCTATGAAGAAAAGTTTGATGTAAGGGACTGAAAATCATGTTTTTGAACCGTGTTTTGTCTTGACACTAAACCACATGACAAACACAATTTATGCATGAACATGACATTATCCTGAATTGCATTTTTTACCAAACTCGAAAATGACCTTATTAGATAACGAAACATCTAACATGATTCATAATTTTACACCCAATTAAACATGATAACACATGGCGTGAGTAAAACTTAAATGACACAACACGATAACATTAGTCACAATTTTGACAGGAAAATAACATGATAACATTAGTAAACAAATATCAACACAAACATGGCACCGCCAGTAAGATGTATAGGCTCACCAACATGCAATTAGGGTGTTTGATGTGAATTTTTTAAGTTATTAAAGAGACACATGATAACTAATCTCTATTTATTATGCATTTATCGACCTCAAATCAATTTATTCATTAATTTCTTTCATATTGTTGACTATTTAAATCATTTGCGTACATTGTGTTAGTAGTTGATTTTTAGTCATTATTTTTCTTTCTGCAATTGTTTACAAGGGAAACTTCAATAACAAGGTTAGAGAAGTTTAGCAATACTGATTTTAATTGTTGGTCTACTTCACTTAAAACCATTGTTTTACTTAATCTTGAGTTTTGTATTTATTTTCTGTGCAATTTTTTTTCCAATTTCTGCAACTTTCCATTCAAATGAGAATGCCACATCTCCCTTCTATTCTGCTTATAATGTAGTATAAGCTTTGATCTTTATATTTACTTTGTGGATTGTCAATTTAATACAAATTTTGATTTATATAAAACCATATTTTCGCTCTAAATCCGTAAAACTATAAAGACTTCCTTCCCATTTTCATCTATATACAATATGTCAGTATTTTCCCTGCCAAGACGCTTGCTGAAGAGGTAGCAACAAAAATATAAAGAGTTATACTATGATGGCTTAATCCATTTAATCTCTATACCCTATCTTTCACTCCTAGTACACTCAACCACTGTCATGCTGATTTGAAGGCAAAATTCATTCACAAAGCAAAGAAAAAAAAGTGGCCCATGCAGGTCTCGAACTTGTTATGTCAGTATTTTCCCTGCCAAGACTCTTGCTGAAGAGGTAGCAACAAAAATATAAAGAGTTATACTATGATGGCTTAATCCATTTAATCTCTATACCGTATCTTTCACTCCTAGTACACTCAACCACTGTCATGCTGATTTGAAGGCAAAATTCATTCACAAAGCAAAGAAAAAAAAGTGGCCCATGCAGGTCTCGAACCTGTGACCGTCGCTTTATTAGCACGACGCTCTAACCAACTGAGCTAATAGGCCAATTGATAGTGAGTATAGTTTTAATATTCTAACTAATAAATAATGCCTCCAACTGTGATATAAAATGTATAAAATATTAAATGTTGTAAGACATTCAAAAAACCTTTATTTCATATGGAATACAAGTAGATATTCACTATTTTATACATTTTATAATGATCTCCTTTAGATGTACATTATTTCTACCATTTAATGATTGTTGACTCATTAAAATCTTACTAAGGAAAAACACATTGAGAAAAAAAAATCAAAGTGAAGAAAAAAGAGTTCAACTTTCGTGATTATTCACTACAAGAAAAAGTATTTTTAACAACGCTTTTTAAAACGTTTGATGGATGTGTGTCGTAAATAGTATACGAAGACGACGCCCTAGATGTAAATGTCGTCAATAATTTCTTAAAGAAAGTTTCATGACACACAAATTAGAAAAGTCATAAAAAATATTTATGACGACATTTATTAGTTGTCGTGTTAGCATTAACGACATTTTATTTATAATTAGTCGTGATACTTATTTCCACGATAAGATTAACTATGGTGAAAATATTTTTAATGACTCAATTTAAGGAGCCGTGTAAAGCTAAAGCTAAATAATGGGGAGAGTTTTCACACGGTACCCAACACCATCCCCCACTCTTCTACTCAATCCCTTTTTTCTCTTAATCACTCCATTAATCATGTACACGGTTCTTTACCTACCTCTCCCTCTCTCTCGTCTAAAAGCAGAATCTCTTGCCCAAAGAATTCTCACAGCTAAATACTAGATCATATACATGATGGAAAGAACTTTTTGGTGTGATTGTCGTTGTTGTAAAATCTCTTCAATAAAAAATCTTCACAAACCTATAAAAGTAGACAAAACTAGAGTATAATGGTAAGTGAGGTATCAATCCAAATCTAAGGTGTGAACATGCTAAAAATGAGAGGATAATGAATATAATTCGCTTGATTATTCTTTAGACTTTTGGGTTTTTCTAATTTTTTTAATGTTTTTCAAATATTAAAACACTTTTTAGGTGAAATGTGAAGTAACACTAAACTAAAATGAGAGATGAAATTAACAAACTAACAAGTGTGCTAAATAAGAACTAAGTAATAAGAATGAGATGAAATTAAATTTGAGAGATATTCAAGGAATGAAACTTAGCCTCCACTTTATCAATTAAATGTGTTAATTATTCTAGTTTACTAATTTTCCAAATATTAATTTATTTTATCAATTGATTCTCATCATTTGACTAAACAAACTACACTACACCAAAAATAGGAATCTGGCACGGTTTAAAACTGTGCCAGAATCAGGGGTTCCAAAATGACATTTTTTTTCTGGCATGGCTCAAAAGTGTGCCAGATTTGACCAAACAGGAACACTTCTTGAACACTTTTAAACCGTGCCAGAATTTGATATTTCTGGCACACTCTTGGCATAGTTTTTAACTGTGCCAGATTCAGCATAGTTTAAAAAAAAATTGGCACACTTTTAAACCGTGTCAGAATTTGATATTTCTGGCACACTTTTGGCACAGTTTTTAACTATGTCAGATTCAACACAGTTTAAAAAAATTTGGTACAATTCAAAACCGTGCCAAAATATGATACACTTTTACCACGGTTTTGAACTGTGCCAAATTTTTTATAAAAAGAAAAAAAATTAATTATTTGAAAGCACAAAATTCACAAATTAATAATATTGCGCATTGTTAATAAACTAATGTACATACAAACTTCAAAATATTACAAGTCTTTAATAGTTCACAGACCCAAAAAAAATTGGGCAGAATTTCCTCTATTTTTTGGACATTCCAAAACCTGCTAATATAAAACCTGCCTAACATAAAGCCCGCACGGTCACAAAATATAACAATTAACTTACAAAAGCCCGCACAACCATAAAAATCAACAATAAAACAACAAAAGATCGCACGGTCATGACACAAAAAATGGAATCATGAATAAACTCCTTGTTGTAAACCATAAAGTTCTCTGTGTGTTCCACGTGAATAAATACCAACGATAAACTGTTATCCTGCAAAAAAAAAAAAAATAGGATACAAAAAAGATACGATATTAGTAACCCACTAATTTACAAAAAAAAATTTACTTAGACTAAAAAATTACATATATGTGTGGAAATTATCGTCATATTCTCAAACCGGGAGACCCGGACTATGCCGCCAGTTCCTACAAGTTACATTGGTCCCGTGCGAGGTGTTCGTGCCTCCTATGGGGTCGTTTGGGGGCTGGTTTGGGTTTTCACCCTTTAACGGCTTGTTTTTAAGTCTAAGTGTGATTTTTGCAAAATATCGTCATATTCTCAAACCGGGAGACCCGGGACTATGCGACCAGTTCCTACAAGTTACACTGGTCCCGTGCGAGGTGTTCGTGCCTCCTACGGGGTCGTTTGGGGGCTGGTTTGGGTTTTCACCCTTTAACGGCTTGTTTTTAAGTCTACGTGTGATTTTTGCAAATTATCGTCATATTCTCAAACTGGGAGACCCGGGATACGCAACTAGTTCCTACAAGTTACATTGGTCCCGTGCAAGGTGTTCGTGCCTCCTACGGGGTCATTTGCGGGCTGGTTTGGGTTTTCACCCTTTTAACAACTTGTTTTTAAGTCTAAGTGCGATTTTTACAAATTATCGTCATATTCTCAAACCGAGAGACTCGGGACTACGCGTCCAGTTCCTATATGTTACATTGGTCCCGTGTGAGGCGTTCGTGCCTCCTACGGGGTCGTTTGGGGGCTAGTTTGGGTTTTTACCCTTTAACGGCTTATTTTCAAGTCTAAGTGTGATTTTGGCAAATTATCGTCATATTCTCAAACCGGAAGACCCGGGACTACGCGACCAGTTCCTACAAGTTACATTGGTCACGTACGAGGTGTCCGTGCCTCCTACGGGGTCGTTTGCGGCCTGATTTGGGTTTTCACCCTTTAATGACTTGTTTTTAAGTCTAAGTGTGATTTTTGGAAATTATCATCATATTCTAAAATCGGGAGACCCGGGACTACGCGGTCAGTTCCTACAAGTTACATTGGTCCTGTGCGAGGTGTTCGTACCTCCTACGGGGCTGGTTTGGGTTTTCACCCTTTAACGACTTATTTTTAAGTCTACCGAGACTACGCGGCCAGCTCCTACAAGTTACATTGGTCCCGTACGAGGTGTTCCTGCCTCCTACGGGGTCGTTTGTGGGCTGGTTTGGGTTTTCACCCTTTAATGGCTTGTGTTTTAAGTCTAAGTGTGATTTTTTCAAATTATCGTCATATTCTCAAACCAGGAAACCCGGACTATGCCGCCAGTTCCTACAAGTTACATTGGTCCCGTGCGAGGTGTTCGTGCCTCCTACGGGGTCGCTTGGGGGCTGGTTTGGGTTTTCACCTTTTAACGGTTTGTTTTTAAGTCTAAGTGTGATTTTTACAAATTATTGTCATATTCTCAAACCGGGAGATCCGGGACTATGCGGCCAGTTCCTACAAGTTACACTGGTCCGGTGCGAGGTGTTCGTACCTCCTACGGGGTCGTTTGGGAGCTGGTTTGGGTTTTCACCCTTTAACGGCTTGTTTTTAAGTCTACGTGTGATTTTTGCAAATTATCGTCATATTCTCAAACTGGGAAACTCGGGACTACGTGGCCAGTTCCTACAAGTTACATTAGTCCCGTGCGAGGTGTTCGTGCCTCCTACGGGGTCATTTGCGGGCTGGTTTGGGTTTTCACTCTTTAATGGCTTGTTTTCATGTCTAAGTGTGATTTTTGTAAATTACCGTCACATTCTCAAATCGGGAGACCCGGGTCTACGCGGCCAGTTCCTACAAGTTCCATTGGTCCCGTGCAAGTGTTCGTGTCTCCTACGGGGTCGTTTGGGGGTTGGTTTGAGTTTTCACCCTTTAATGGCTTGTTTTTAAGTCTAAGTGTGATTTTTGCAAGTTATTGTCATATTCTCAAACCGGGAGACCCGGGACTATACGGTCAGTTCCTACAAGTTACATTGGTCCCGTATGAGGTGTTCGTGCTTCCTACGAGGTTGTTTGGGGGATGGTTTGGGTTTTCACCCTTTAACGGCTTATTTTTAAGTCTAAGTGTCATTTTTGCAAATTATCGTCATGGAATCAAATTGGGAGACTCGGACTACGCGGTCAGTTCCTACAAGTTACATTGGTCCCGTGCGAGGTGTTCGTGCCTCTTACGGGGCCGTTTGGGGGTTGCTTAGGATTTTCACCCTCAAACGGCTTGTTTTCAAGCCTAATCTACGTATGACTTTCTATATAGTTTGTTTCAACTTATGTTCAATAATTATTAATTAAGTTAAGCTGATATTTTCTTTTTCCATTATATGTTCGAAACTATCTGTTTATTTTTATACCTATCTTTGATATAACACACACACACACACACACACACACACACACACACACACACACACATATATATATATAAGGCTGCCTTATATATTGTATACCCCTGTTTCGTTCAGTATCCCGGAAGCCAGCGAATTGGATGGTCCACCCTCAAACGACTTGTTTTTCCAGGTAACAGATGAATAATACAGAACCTGCCTAAATAATACATATAAGTATATATGTATAATAGAAAGAGTAATAACTATTATTTCTTAACCATAGACCATGGGAAGAATGATATGATCCTAGAGTGAGTGAGCAATTGAGTTACATATACTAAAACTTATGAAGCTAGGACATGGGGTGTTTAAATCAATTTTTAAAAAAGTTAGGATCGAATAATTCAAAAACCATATACATAAAGGGTATTTCAGACTGGATTAAAAAACAATGACCAACTTGAAAAATGGCACAAATAAAATAGGTCGGGATCTGGCAACGCTCCTCGGACCCCAATTGGAATGACGAGGCTCCACACGACCCTCATTGGTTTAAGCACCATCCACACCTCAAAGACAAATTCAGGCCAGTTCCTACTATCCATATCACAACAATTTATGGACAGGTGAGCCAACTGTTTGGCCTGGATAAATGGCCAGTTTCCAGCAGCAGGATCAAGGAGTCTTTTCAAATCTCCCTTATCTAATGCATCTTTCACTTCCTTTATTATCCCTAGGGTTGGTCTTCTAGTCAACAATCTCAATATTAGAAGTCCAAATGAGTATACATCCGACTTTGGAGTAAGGTCTCCCGTGGCGAGAAACTTAGAGTCCATGTACACAAAAGTGCCCTTCGGATCAATTCTGCAACACAGTGCCGTGTTATTACTTGAAAACTCATCCAGAGGAAGTATGCGACTGAGTTCAAAGTCACTGAGTATGCTCACTGAGTTGGCATTGAGGATAACATTATCTGGTTTTGGGCCCCGTTGTATTATGCTATGAGGGCTGCACAAATGAAGGAAAATTAGAACACAACACATATCTGTGGCAATACGAATTCGAGTTTTCCAGGATAGTGGGGGAGTGTTGTCCTTACAGTCGAGACGATCTTTGAGGTTTCCATTGGGAAGATGCTCATATATTAGAGTCCAAACTTCTAGGCAGGCTCCTATAAGAGTGACAAGATTAGGATGCCTTCACTTACTCAAAATATCGACCTGACGAAAAAGAGAAACAATAAAGATTCAGATACTTGTCTATTTCAATTGGGAAAGATACAAAAATTGATATCACCCAAATGTGTTGATAAAATATGTTAAGCATGATATGAAGAGAATCTATCAGCAATTTCTTCAAAGAAAATTACAAGAAATGATATTAACAAATGGACATTACAATTTTTAGAATACAACTGAAGAATCTATCAACAATTTTAGCATCCAAAGAAAATTTCTTAAAATTATATGCTCAGTTTTTTTCCAGTGTGCCACCTCTAAATAAAGTTTCAATTTGCCTAGTTGTGTCGAAGATTCATAAAGTTTCAATTATCAGCCGTTGGATATCGTTCGATGGCATATGCCTCTTCATAAGACTGCAGTTTTGGAAAATATAATTCATAACATCACCACAAAAAAAGTTGTATAAACAGAATACAAATTATGAAAAATGTCTATTTAACACATTTGGTCTGGAAAAAAGATTACATATCTCTCAACACCAAAAGCAACTGACGTGTTAGTAATTATAGACAAAATTTTTCTTGATATTTCTCAACCATCAAAAGAAAATTATATAAAAGAGTCATTTGATTTTTCAAGAAAAAATTGAATTTTGAAGAGAATTTTTTCATTATTTTTGTCCACATGGAATACCTTCTCTATCACTCAGCTAACAACATTACCAAATTACAAAAAATTGAACTTTGATACAACACAACACTCATTTTAAACATCCTACATAAAGAAGCAGCAGCAGCTGCTGCCTAATAGCAGCTTTTCCAGCTTTTTTTTGGGACTCCATCTCTCATTGCAATCAAAACACACATGAGAAACAAAACTGAATATTAACAAAATGTGTTAAGATGCCCAAAAATATGGAGAATTGGGCATCTAATAGCATATGGTAAAATCTGAAGCAAATAGATAAGATATTACAGAAGGTACAAAGTGGCAATATGATAAAAAAAACATGTGGAGAAATATTATATAACTAAAGATATCATGGAATCCAATGAGTTGAATCATACGCAAATTCATTTCTTAAATTTCAAAAACTCTATACGTGAATTGACGAATTTGACGTTCCAGGAAGTGAAAAACACAAAACTCTATACTTGTATTTTGGATGAAATAGTAATAGAGCATACGTTTTATCTATAAAGCAAGAACGAAGACCAACCAATAATATATTAACCGACCTCTCTCTGTAGAGCCTCATCCAGCTCTTGCTTATCATCCGGAGTGATGTCTTTAGCATACAACTGATCCAAACAATTCTGAATCCTGAAAAAGATAAAAGTCAGAAAGAAAGTATCATTAGAATTGCTGGTAAAGGAAAATAATCATAACCTCTTTTCTAGATGGAATTGTGAAGTAATGAAAAGTTCCAAGTGGGACATTTAGATAACACAAATGCAAATAAATCAACAGAGAATATATAAAAGAAAGGGAGTCTTTCTTTCAGATAGATATACAGAGAACGAGCGAGAGAGGCCTGAATTTTTTTCTATGCAAAATATGGACATTTTTCTGCGAATTTAGTGGAGTTTAAATTCCATGCAGAGATCTTCTCCGTCATTATGGAGAGAAATAAATGCAATAATTTAGTGGGTGAAATGCAAATTCAATTAATATGCACAGTCGTTGATATGTATCATTTGTATTTCACCCATTAAATGATTGGAATTGGTGGATATGATCTACTTAAACTTGAGTCATATTCATCAAGTTTCTTCATAAAATTAAACTATGTACTCCCCAAAAGGGGAGTTATGTAAGTATCTTAAAATAAGTACGCCTACGATAATAAGAGGGCTTTTATACTAGGATCTTTAGCAAATTGTAGAAGATAAACCTTCCATGCTTATGAAGTAAAGATCTACTGGTCTTCTTTAGTTGTCGCAGATTGTAGGGGACTTCTTTAGTTGCACCACCAGCCTCTTAAGGGTCTCTTCAATATCTGATTTCGTTGTCGTATAGGCCTCTTCGGCCAAATTACCCTTTTTCAACTTAATCCTTCTTCTGTAAGCTATCTGAATCTCTTCTGCCAAGTTGGTCAAGTTAAGAATGTGGGAGAAGGACTTGAAAACTACAATAGAATCTCTGGGATCCAAACTTATTAGCACTTTTCCAAATTTCCTCCAATTTATTGGGGTCAATCTTCCCTTCATACTCAGCTGATAGCTCGTAACAATCTTGAACCTAATCCATGCACACACAAATAAAAAATAAAAATAAAGAGAAAGTTAAGCTCTATGAAGCATGGCAATGGATATGGGACACATAAACAAGACACAAAACAAGTCAACACGAAAATCGTACGAAAATTCTATTATGATGGACAGTTCCTTCTAAGCTCTGTTTGTTATTGCAACAGAAGTGTTTAATAGAGTTATTGATACTTTGATGTATCAGGAAGACGTTAAAAAGTTTTCCATGCCCCCTAAGAGCCCTATCATTAGTTGCCTCTCCTTTGTAGATGATATTCTGATTTGTAGAGGAGTCGATAAATTATGGTCATAATAGTAACTAAGCACACATACATATCACCCGTGTTTCCAAGTTATATTAACTATTTAAGACAATAATTTTTTCATCACACATTCATTGCATCACGAGTTGTCTAAATTATGGAAAGGATCTATGAACGAAAGGGAAATGATACCATTCCTTTGCTGCCACACATAGATATCAGTTCATGGCAGAATTGGTTGACCATATCTGGCCTTGCCCACCGTACCACCCTTGGTCATTTTCTGGATGGTCACAAATAAAAAATAGGTCATATTTCAGTATTACAACTACACAACACAAGTAACACAACTGAACATATTTTTTCCTCTTTTTAATTCCATATAACAAACACAAACAAATGAATTCTCACAAGTCCATGTAATCATCTCAAATAAAAATGATATGCAGGAATACTTTATCAATCATATCTTATGGAAACTATATAATGATTATGATCTATACACATCGGAACATAATACCAATACTCATAAATAGTCTCAAGCATATTACTCTCACGTTCTCCATACAATTTGGACATTACGCACAGCAGCTATGAGCAACACACTGGGCATCTCCCCTGCAATAAGAGGCAAATTCGTATAGAATTATAGAGAAATTAAGAAAAACTATCAAACTGCATTCCTAAAACAAAACCTATTTCAATTTATTATACCCCAAAACCTAATTTCAATATATTATTAACAGTAGACAAAACATACATACAGATAATCAAATCATCCAAACCCCAATTCATTTAACCCAAATCAACCACACCCTAAATCCCAAGCAATACATAGACATTTACATTTTTCAATTAAGAGTCTCGCTTTAATCTTCTCATTCCGATTTAATTGATTCGTGAGTTTGTTGAAGGTTACGTGAGAAGAAGAAGATGGTTGTGGTGATAGAATCCAAAAGAAACCTCAGGCGTGAGTAGAACTAGGTTAGATACTGAATCACATACACACTATCATGTTTACCCAACACAGTCAGATTTTCTTCATAAAATACCCACCCCGTGTGATTTGATGATGATTGAACCAGAATCTTAAACATTTACCTAAATAAAAAATGGAATCCACTATAAAATTCCAAAAGTATGTATAACCGGTGATACATTTCTAAATATGATACACACACACACACAATATATATATATATATATATATATATATATATATATATATATATATATATATATATATATATATATATGAATCGTATCTCTAAACGAAATTCAATCGGCATACCCACATGTCAATCCAAGCTAACCCCATTTACAACACAACTTCCCAATTTGTAGTAAACAAGGGGCACATTCTTCTGACGCATATATAATTAGTTTGGATTTTGTTCTACTTATTGGTACGAAGAGAATTATTCATAAGGCTTATGTGTAAAGCAATAAAACATATCACCCTGGAATTACTTTTTTGAACCTTAAACCCCACCGGCACCAAAATGTAACTCTTATCAATCCGACTAGAAACCCTAATTGAAACCCAAATAAAACCATAAATAATCTTGAGAGAAACCCTAATTTAAACCAAAATTAACCCAAGTCGAAACCCTCATTACTACCCCCTCAAATATTTCATATTACAATCACATAAATAAAATGGAACCCTTCGATTCACACACCCTTTAAATCATGAACATATTAGACCTTAAATCATGAACCTCATACAAAACGTAAACAAAAATTTACCTAAAACCATTATTCAGATCGAACACACACACACACACACATACACATACACATACATATATATATATATATATATATATATATATAGAGAGAGAGAGAGAGAGAGAGAGAGAGATCGAACCTAGTTTAGGTCGGGTAGAGAGATATAATGCGCAGTGGAGAAGCTGTGACGAAAAATTTCCGGCGAGAGAGAGTGTGGGAAGAGAAAAGGAGAAGAGAGGGTAGCGGGAATGGGTTATTAGGCACTAAACAATTTGGAGAAATATTATTTTTTTAGGATATTTATATTTTAATTAAGTGTGCTCAATTTTGGCACACTTTTAAACGATGCCAAATTTTGGCACGGTTTTAAAGTATGCCAGATTGTCATTAAACCGTACCAGAATTTGGCACAGTTTTAAGCTGTGCTAGAATTTTAATATCAATGTGTGCCAAATTGATGTTTTTGGTGTAGTGCTAATATAAAATTAGTTAATCCAATTTTCATCCCCACAACTCAAATGAAGAATTTATTTAGAAAAATTATATAAATCACTCGCTAGAGTAGATTCATATAATAAATCATAAATCCAACAAAAATTTAATGTATGAGTATAATAAAATATAATATATTCTAATTAGTGGGTCATTCTATCTCTAGTTTGAATCCAAAAATTAAGAGTATATTAAATTTTAATCCTTTCTCAAGGACAGTTTACCATTTCTCAATGCATAAACTCATGTAGGAATGAAAAGAACATTAACTAAATGAAACAAAGTAAACTAGATTAATTAATACATTCAATTGAATATATGGGGATTTATTTCACTCCTTGAATGGAGTGATTAGCCAACCATAGTCATAATTCACTTAATAACAATCTAATAAAAGTTACTAAATGAAATTAAAAATATAGAGAGAAGAAATTCAAACCAAAATGTAGGAGAAAATAAATTGCACTTGCATTAAATCCAAGCTTCTCTCAATTATATACAAACACTAACAAAATTGAAGTACAATTTAATTCTCCTCTCTACAATACTTTTTTTTTCTCTAGAATTCCCTATTTTTGTAACATAGTCTTTCTCTCTCTAGAAGTCTCTATTCTCTAGTCTTCCCCCTCTTCCTTTTTTATGGAGTGAGGTCTTCTTTTTATAGTGGCTTATGGATCTAAAGGGGTATTTTTGGGAATGGGCTTGAGTGTGCATGGAAATGGTGAGAGGAGTGTGAGGTCATGTGAGTGAGGGGATTGAAATATAATAAATCAAATTTAGTTAAGGGTTATTTTTGAAAATGGTTTAAAGTTGGTAGTTGGGGGGCATTTTGGGTAAAAGGGGATAAGTGGGTTTATTAGGCACATGTAGGAGATATGTTTGGCTTGATTTTATTTGTTATTTGGCTTTGTATTGGGATTTTGGCAGGTGATATCATGTTTGGATAAGTGGGCCAAATGGATATTGGGAAAATGGGTTGGAGGGCATCCGGGTATGCCAAGTTCAGGTGGTTATGGGTTCAGGTTCAGGTGAGGTGGGTTGCGAGCTACTGGCCAGAGGCTGCATGTCAGCAGGTCGAAATTGGGTTGGTTGGCGGCTTGGTGTTGGCAGGTATGGGTTGGAACGAAGGTAGGAGCGGGTCGCCAACGGGTTAAGGTGCAGGAGGGGCAGAGGTATTGGGCTGCTGGGCACCGGGGTTTGGGTTATATGTGTTTGGGTGTTGGGTTGCGCTGGGGTTCGCAAGTAGTCATGGGTTAAGGATATCTCGCCGGCGTTTGGTTCGGTTTTGGAGGTGGGGGGTGCCGGATTTGGGTGGCTGGCCGGATTCTGAGTTTTGGTAGCTTGGGATCGTGGGTTCATTTAGGATTTTTTGGTATTTGATAGAAAGAACTTTTCGGTATATTTTTTTTTTCGTTGCTTGAAAAGCTCTTCTAATCAAAATCCTCAAATACATACAAAATATAACAATCTCAAGTGTAGAGGTTAGTAAGGGTATCAATCCACATCAAGGGGGTAAGCTAGAGATAAACTCAAATGTAATTCAATTTTATTTTCTTTTTGGAATTTTTCTTTTCTATTTTTTTTAGCTTTTCAAATATTAAAACAATTTTGTGAGGTGAGGTGTGATATAACACTAAATTAAATGGAAGATCAAATTACAAACTAAAAAGTGACTAAAATGAAAACAAAGTCTAACACTAAAATATGAGACAAATGAGGCAAATTAATTGTGAGAACAATCAAGGAGTGAGATTACACCACAAATTTTAGCTATTCTAACTAATTAATTTAATTAATTGAATTCTCCCAAATTAAAATCAAAATTACAAATCAACTCTCGTTGCAAATGTAATTTTAATAGCAACCTTTTAAAAAATTAAGTTTAACACCCCACAACTTTAGAAAATAGATCTACACTCCTTTTAATTAATCACCGCTAGGATCGATCAATTAAAATTTATGTAAATCTTAGAAAATAAATTTAGAGTTGAAATTCAAGTAATAATACCCCACTTAAGAAATCCCTATATCTAGTTCGAATCTAAAATGGGTATTATAACTAGAATTTCGATTTTCTCTCGAAAATCATTTACCCTCTCTCGAGGCGTAAATTTAAGGGTGAGGGATCAAAATTAATATTCAAAGGGAATTTTCAATTAACCAAACTAATTAAATTAAAATAACATCAAATAACGGTTCACCCCACCCCTTGAAAGGGGATTTAGCCTAACATAATACAAAACATGATAATCAAATAATCAATAGGCATTTAATATAAAAGAGAAAAGAGAAGAACAATCAAACCAATCTCTTGAATTTAATTGACTCCAATCCTCCAATCCTCCAATTTGAAGTATACAACCCTCTTAATTGAGCATCCAAGTAGTTTGCAATAATACCTACTCAATTAAATCTCATACAAAATTTCTCCTCACAAATCTCTAAAAATAATAAAACTAAAACTATTTACAAAAAGGTGTTTATCCTAATTTATTTTCTACACTAAACTATCTCTAACTCTCTCTAGAATTCTCTTCCTCTATTTCATGACAAGTCTTCAAATGAGGACTTCCATCCTTATATAGTAGGCACATGGAGCATGGGGTTAGTTAAGAGGAGAGAGAAAGGGGGTTATGAGAGGTAGGAGATAGTGAATAGTAAAAGGAGGTGTGTGTGTGTGAGGGTGTATGGGGAAAAGGTGTGGGTGAGGGTGTATTTGGGTGTGAGGGTTTTTGTATGTGTGTGTGTGTTTAATTTGGACACCTAAAAATATAATACTAACTAATTAAAAATTAAAATCTAAAAATAAAATCCTAATAAAAAAATAAAATAAAAACTCTATTAAAAATGAAAGTAAAAAGAAATAAAAATAAATCTAATAAAACTAAAACCAAAATCCTAAATAAATGTAAAATCAAATAAAACTAAAAAAATAAATGAAATCCAAAAAAAAAAATCTAATCCTAATAAAAATTAATAAAAATAAAGATAAAATAATAAAAGTAAAATAAAATAAAAAAAATAGAAAATAAAATCTAGAAAATAATAAATAAATCTAAAATAAATCCTAAAAATAAAAATGACTCAAACTAAAAATCTAAAAAATACGAAAGGGAACAAATCAAACACACACGACTCGGTTTAGGGTAGGCTTGGGTTACGGGATTGGTAATTAGCTTCATAATCTATACAATTGCCTTGAAATACGCATTTGGACACCGCAACGTGCATTCGACCTACAAAATACACAATAAAGTGCATAAGACCCATATTGCCGAGAATTAACAACTAAAATGCATCTATTCGGGGTATAAAATGTATAGTTTTGAGTGCTTATCAATACAATCACACCTAATTCCCTTGCAAATCATGTAACAATTTATCTTTCTCTCTCCACCCCTTACTCTCTCTATATATGTATGTATATACTGAACCTTATATCGATTGCAGTCAAACCCTATTCCTAGTAAGAAAATAAAGTAATGCGTCTCGAGCCTCTCCGATATATCTTTTTCTCCTGTATTGGAGAGTAGTTAGAATTTACATTGCCTTTTGTCTTCTCACATTATTTGTTTACTTAAGTTTCTACACAAAACATTCATTAGTCCAAGATATTTTCACATCATATATCAACGTATAATGCATGAAATTTAGGGAAAATCTAATGTGCATGATCCAATTCCTATTTTGATTCATTAGGCCATCTCCACAAGTAAATCCATTACCCTAAATTTTACTCAAATTAGAAATTATGAAAAGGTAATGCATGTGCATATAATTACTCACCCTGAAACTCCAACTAGGGTCGCGTACATTTATGGCCGAGTTAGAAATGGGTTGGTGTGTGAAGAGGGTGACATAGCTTCCAATTCTGAAGTTCCAACTCCATTTAATATATAAACTATGCCCGACAAGAAAAAAATATCGAATAAAACATATTATTTTGATTTTAACAATTAACAGGCGTGGAGATAAAGAAAAAAAATGAAGTTAACAAATATACGAATTTGATAATTTTATTCTAGAATGATAGAGTGAAGAAAAGATATAAAGTGAAAATTATATATTTTTTCGTTCACATTAATTGGTATAAAGAGACAATTTAGTTGGTTTCATTACCCTCTGTAGCAAATGTTCTGAAAATAGGGTTTAGAGAATCATAAAGAAATCTTTTTAACGAGCCCATGCCAACTTGCAAAATATAATCATGTATAATTTTGTCCTACTCCTGACCCACTAATTAAAAATATTTGAATTAGGCGAAATGGTTTGGTGAAAGGTGGGGAGTTGAGAATTGCGAGATCTACCCCAAACTATAATTTCGAATGTTAATTGTGTTTACTTTCTATGTAAACTTTTTTATAGTACTCCAAGTTTTCTTACCGGTGTAATATTTATATGCTAGAACAACCTTTGCTGTTGAAGAACAAATCGTCACCTAACAACAATCGTTGTGGCCCAACATCTGTTTGTATTGCAACAAGCAGTGTCTTATGGTCGTACTCTCTTTGGTAATCCATTTATGCTATTACTAGATGTGCCCACGTGCTTTGCACGTGTGGGTAAATCCAAATATTCAATTGGATTAGCTGAATAAATGAATAAGAAGCTGTGAATTTAAAAATTATTCATATAAAGCATAAAAACTATAACAAATTATGTACAAGTAATGAAGTAAATGAAATCAATGTGTAAAACAATGAAGCTATAATCACATAATAAGATATGAAATCTCATGAAATAGTAAAAATCAATGTCAATGAATCCGAGTTATTTAAAATGTAAAATGCAAAGGAAGAGACAAATTGTTTATGGAAGAACTAAGATAATAACAAAGTGTAATGATAAAATATTAAAATATAATCGTCAAATATTAGGGGTGGCAATTCGGGTTAGTCGTGTCATTTTCAGGTCGCATTGATTTTTATTTTAGTATATGTTTTGGGCACTCCTAAATCTATACAAGCTAATCGGGTCATGTTCGGGTCATTTCGGGTTATTATCGTAAACGGGTTATCGGATCAAAAATTGCCAGCTCTATCAAATATGTTGCTTTTGACATTTGTTAGAATTCGATGTATCTTATTCATCTTCAATTTTATGAGCGACAAAATGTGCAGGCTTTCGATTAGGTACTCTAAGCAATTTTCCTTTAATGTAGAATCTGTTAATTTTGCCAATGCACGTATATAACTTTCAAATATAGTCCGAGTGCACAATCCCCTGTGGAATAAATTAACATAAAAAAAATAAGTATATGAAATTAGTATAGAACGTTTGAAATGTATGCTTGAATTTTAAGTTTTAATAAGAATGATATTACCCTTTCTTTAGAAACGATGAAAGTTTGAATGTTGTAGGCAATGAAAGACTATGTTTCCTTGAACAGTGTGACTATTGCTCTTTCGTCGTCATCTTGAACCATTAATTGAAGTAAGTACCTTGTGTTTGGTTGAACAATGAGTCAATATCCAATAATGGTAATATAGCGTGCCCAAATTATGAACAACAAAAATTGAGCTTATAGATATTTGTTAAAAACGTAAGACAAACTTACCTGAAAAGTTGGAACAGTGAAGTTGTAAACGTATGTTAAGGTCTAATCCTAAGATTAAAAAGTATATTTTTTAAGATTTCATATTTTTTTTAAAACAATAAATTTTAAAACATATTATTTTATAAAACTATATATATATATATATATATATATATAAAGAAAAAGACACATTTTTTTTTAATAAAAACTGTAATTTTTTTAATAAAAAAACTCTTGTGTATAAAAGCCGTATTACTAAAAAACTTAATTTTTAAAACAAACTGTATTGTTAAAATTTGTATTCATAAAAAATACAATTTAAAAATGCATTTATAAAAATACTGTTTTTTATAAATAAATAAAATACTATTTTTTTTATAAAAACAATTTTTTTTTAATTGTTTTTTATATAAAAAAGTAACATTTTTTAAAAATACAATTTTTTTCTATATATTTTTGTTTTTTTCTTTACATATTTTTAAGAATACAATTTTTTCTTATAAGAAATGAAGTTTTTAATTAAAAAATAAGGCTTTTATAAACAATATAATTTTCATAAAAAAATTATACCATTAAAGAGGAAATCATCTCTTTTTATGTATAAGAGAGAGAGATAGAGGTGTATTTTCAGAGATGCAGAGATCATGAAACCCCAGAAAACAATTAATATGAAATCTAAAGAGCTCCATCCGTGTTTTTTTACAATTATACTCTCTCGAGTTAATAATAAGGATTAAATGTCATAATTTTAAATAAGAACATAGTTAGATGAACCAGATTCTCTCCATACGTGTCTTTTTACTGTAAAAATGAAAAAAATACAATGGTCGGTTTTAAATAAGAACATAGTCAGATGAACCAGATTCTCTCCATACGTGTCTTTTTACTGTAAAAATGAAAAAAATACGATGGTCGGTAATACTGACAAAGGGAGTATACACACAAAGAAATAAATAAAGATAATGCAGATGAACCGGAGTCTTGATTAAAAATCGAATAACGTCTTCACCCGTGTAAATTTCGTACCAAATATGTTCCAAGTGGATTCCTGTTCAGGTATTATTTAAAAAGTATCAAGATCAAAATCCTTATTTTAATAGTCTCAGGATCAAAATTCAACATACTAAATTACAGTCTCAAGTTTTAAAAACTCAATAAATTGTTAAAACATCCATTTTCAAACAGTTTTTGTTCTTAAAACTGTTAAAACATATGCACATGAATTAAACATATATACATCACTACACCAATTATATAATGTAAACTAATAAAAAAAGAAGATAAATTAATGTGTTCAAATTTGGGCGCTTTAAACAGGTTATTATGTAACATGAAACATATTAATCTCTAAAATAAAATAAACAACGTGATAAACAGATCTACACAAAATGATCACAAATTTAAATGTAAATTCGAACCTCATATTTGAGTTACCTTCCACAATGGCATATATGTTTGGGATGGTTTAGTGTTGCTAAGATTATTTCTACTCCACCTGCTTTTTTTTTTTATTAGTTAGAGGATGGTTTAGTAAGAGAGATGAGATATTTTGAGAAGTGGGTTTCACTTGGGAAGTCTTCATAGCAAAAATTGGGTTTTTTCGTGTATTGGGTTGGAAGTTGTGCATAGGAGATCGTGGTCAGTGTACAAATTAAAGTGCAATGTATGTGGGTGGGATTAAAATGCAATGTATAATATATTCTTAAATGAAAGAGACAGATATAAGGGTATTGATGAATTTTTAAATTGTATGAGGGTAAAATAGTCTTTATATCATTAAATAGAAACTCTCCTCTTTTAAAGTAGTAGAGATATTTTAATTTTTATTACTTCCATGAAATTTAGCAAACATAATATTTTATTATTTAATATGGAATTGAAAATAAAAAACATGTGTATAGGATGGCACCATAACACAGAGATTGAAAATATTGACAAATAATATATATTCTGTGTAGATTTTGAAACAATGAATTCAAGTCATAACACATCAATTGATCACTATAAAACTTTTAAATTAAAACCACTTAGAAAAATTTATAATTGATTGAAGTATATAATGCTACCAAGTGCCAACATATATTCATACTAGCACCTATACCGTATAAAGGTAGGTGATAATACAAGACCACAATAGTGGTAAAAAAATGTATTAAGAAGGTGAACAAAGAACACTGATAGCAACACCTCACCATTCCACTAATGAATATACGAAGTCAGCAATTGCCTTAGAAACGATAAAGAGGCATTCACATGTACGTTGATTTGGGGTTGAATGATGATAGAGGCAGGAAATTTAGGCGTTCTTCTTGAGAGTGAGAAATAAGAATTGTAAAAGAACCATTTTTTTCGTATTCATTAAGTACGAGTTGTTGTCCTTGTTGAATTTTTAGGCCGAGTTTGAGGGGACATAATGGGTTTCAACTTCAGCTTGAAGATTTTATTCTTGGTGTTGCGGAGAGTGGGTATAGGAGAAGATGGGGGATATATTAGGGAATTTGTTAATCCGTTCACAACATAAAGACGAAGAGCCACAACATACCCCAAAAAATAGAATATCTCTAACAAATTTAGAAGACTAACATATATATCAAATAAATTGGAGTATATAAAATACAAGTGTATGAGTGTCTGTTATATTTTTTGCGTTGCCATGGTCTATTTATTTTTGTATAAACAAATATATACTTGATTTAGTTTTGTTACAAAACCTTAGCTATAAAAATAGAGCAATGACGAGGAGGGCTAACCACGAGCATCCCCTCGTCCCAAAGCCCAAGTCACATTGAATAAAACAGGGACGAGGAGGGCTTGTTACGAGAAGCCTCTTAACAAGGCCACAGATAAATGGCTTGGACAAGGAGGGCCCAACACGAGCAGCCCCTCATTGCAATACTAAAGCCACAGATAAAGGACTTAGACTAGGATGACCCATCACGAGCAACCCCTCGTCCCCAAACTAAAGCCATAGAAAAAGGAAAAGACAAGGGGACTCATTGCGAGCAACCCCTTCTGCCCTAATTCACATATTACAAAAATGGAGGAAAGGCGAGGAGGTCCACCTAGAGTCGTCCCTCTTCCCCAAATTACTTACTCCATAATGACACAAGGCGGGGAGGTCCACCTAGAGTGGCCTCCTCCTCAAGATTTTTTATGTAGAAAATAACAAAGTACTAATACTTATTTTCTTATACAAGTAGCCTAGTTGAGCAGACAGGCCTCAAAAGGCCAGTTAGGATCTCCTGGGAGTTTTGTCTTGGTGGTTGAGTAACAAGATTTATTGTGTAAGCTCAATCACTTAGCACTTTAAGATAGATAGAATACTAGTAGAGAGACCCTAGGAGTTCGTCAAATCCCTACACAACTCACACTTAGTCACATTTGAGGTAAGGAGCCAAGGGGATGCTCACAAGAAATGAAGTTTTGTAGAAAATGATTTTAGAAAGGGTGGTCCTCGAGGCCACTCTCAAGTTTATAAAATTTCTAAAATAAGTTACCGTTTAAAATATATTTACCAAATTAGATATTTTGTCTCCATTAGGAGACATATTTTCATTTTGACTTTGGTTCACACCAGGTGTCGTTTGTCAGAGGGGACAGGTGGCTGCAAACCTAGTTGGGATAAAAGGTATATTGTAGACCTTATCCCTCTAAGTTTTCCTTCTTATATTTGGCACCCAAAAAAGGACCAAACCAACCCTAGTATTCACCTATAAATAGGATCCTTAGTGAGGTCAAATCACATATTAGAAACTCAAGTTAAGCCATTACTCTTTTAAAATCACACCAGACCATCTAGTACTTTCTCCCTACTCTCTCTCTCTCTAAGTGTTGAGTGCCTATTTCTTCACTCATATCATTACAACCATCATTATCATGAGATTTTATTCTTAAAGTTACTATTATTATTTGTGACGTTCATCTTTTTGCAGGGAGTGGTTATACTCTTAACTTCATTCTTACCAGATAGGGAAGTTTCTACCAGGTGCCGCTTCTAAAACTTCTTGAAGACGTTGGAGCTAGAGTCCGTTGAGGTGGGTCACACCTCACCCATTCCAGTTTCTTACCAACCCCTGTCACATTACCCTCCTACATTTGGCGACTCTTCTGGGGAGGTATCCTCACTTGCACGAACAAATAAGGTTTTAACATTTATAAGCAACTGATTTTTAAAGACATTCCACCTAGGAATGGAGCTCAGGGTGATCAGACCACCCTAAAGGAGGTGGTAGTGATCGTAGCTAGAGTACTTGCTCCTCAAGGTGGGCATGCTAGTACAATAACATCAGCTCCATTAACAAGTATGAATCTAATGAGCATATTTTTTGAGTTTCTAAAACCAAATAATGTGGATTTGGCAAGCTTGAGCCAAAGTTGTGTAATACCAACAACAACCCTCTTTGGAGGGGCAACCATTGCAGCAACAACAACAATAAATGTGGATCTACCACGAAAGGTGGTGCCAAAGCAAGTTGTGATACCGTTGAGTTTACCAGCAGTAAAGAATGTGAGTTTGGAGGAATCTTCCTCCAAGGTCGTTACCATAGAGGAAGTGAAGAAGCTACCCTTCTCTTTTCAGATGGAAACTTTTCATCTATATGAAGAGTTACAGGATCCCTACCTGGAAAGCGTGAATGAGAAGCCATACCTAGAGGGGTATGTTCTACCAAAATTATCAAGTTCAACGGAAAAGGAGTAAATCTAAGGTAGCATATGAAAAGATTTATTGAGTACCTAAGCTTGCATGGGAATGAAAAAAGTCTGAAGTTGTCCAAAACTCTCACGGGGAAGGCCTATACGTGGTACTCCCACTTGGTTCCCAACAACATCCCCAAATGGGAGGAAATACATAGTAAGTTCCTTAAAAAAACTCATAACAGGGGATGAGTTCACGTTGAGAGACCTGTCTCAGCAAGTGTAGAAACCCGGTGAAGAGCTGATGAAATAAATTAAGCATTTGTATGAGAGGACACTAGATGTTAATGAGGATGTGGTGGAGGCAAGGCTGCTGCAAATATGTGTTAACAGGATCTTGGAAGAATATAAGATCCACTTGGTCAATGAGACCAGATATGGGACTTTTAGAGAGTTCACTAGGGTTGCCAGTAATATATCCATAATAATCAAGCCTAGGTCCTCAAATTGGGGATGCAGGTGCCTTTGACTAGTGGAAGATTTCAAGTCTTGAGGATACAAGAAGTTAATTATGTAGACAAAGGTTCAAAGGGCGAGAAAGGAGGCCCTGGATTCAAAGGCAATAACAACACAAGGAAGTTTGGAGATGATATCCTAACGCCTATGCCTTATAGTGTGGAAGCAATGGACTTACACGAAGGGGTAGTAGTTCACACTCATTCAAATGGGAAAATACCAACAACATCAGACAAAGCTAATGCCAAGTATTATGAGTTGCATCAGAGCGTGCAACACGCCACCAAAGACTGTTACATCCTACAGAGGATCATTGGTGAACAGGTGGCCAGTGGTACTTTGCAAATACCTCTTATAGATATTAATGAGAACCCACTTTTAACGCATCATTATGGCACGACCAATATAGTTGTAGCATATGATGAAGCAGTAGCCAGAGACCTGATAGATTGGGAAGGTAGTGAGAAGATACATGAAGAGCTGGAAGGACTGAAACTTAATAATAAATAGAAAACTAATAAGGAGAGGAGGAGTGAGTAATGGTTTTTCAATCATAATTAAGAAGAGGATAAATGTGAGGGGGTTGAGTAAGTGAATCCCCCATATTGCAAAGTAGATGTCATCCTCATTTGGATGAAGGAGGAACATCTGAGGTAGAATATGCTTATAATGCTCAAACTTATGAGGTAGACTTGGACTTTGAGTGCAAAGCCATAACCAGATATGAGTAATGTATGACACCAAGAAAGTCATCACAAGGAAGGTTTTTAGAAGTAGTGCAACACTATGGGGACCCATCGCTAAACTGGTAGGGGCCCATTAGGCAATTGATTAAAATATACACTTCTAAAGTGGTCTTCTCTAAGGCAGGTAGGCAAGTGCTATATTTTCGCAACCACCCGCTCTATATGACAAATGATTAATGGAATTTTTTTTCCTAGGGCATTGATGGATAGAGGAACATCCATCAACATCATGCCAATCAACACATTATATGAGATGGGGAACTCTCAAGAAAAGATAGTGCCTGATATACCCATATTTACCCCCTGACTGCCGGGATCAAGGCAACCCCTTCAGACGACCCTCCGAGGGGCCGACCCCTCATTTGGCTCCATATGACCCCTCCTGGACTCGGCCTTCAGTAGGACCGGACGACCCTCCGAGGGGCCGACCCCTCATTTGGCTCCATATGACCCCTCCTGGACTCGGCCTTCAGTAGGACCGGACGACCCTCCGAGGGGCCGACCCTTCAACAGGACCCGGACGACCCTCCGAGGAGCCGACCCTTCAGCAGGCTCCGGACGACCCTCCGAGGGGCCGACCCTTCAGCAGGCCCCGGACGACCCATCGAGGGGCCGACAGTACGAGGCTTAAATTGGACCATACTCACTACCAGGGGGAACTTTGCCCTCGGCCTCATATCATAGGCCGAGGGTGACATCATCTCAGCGCGTGGTTTGGGAGACGCGTGGAACAGTGCGCGTGAGGCTCATATGACACGTGGAAGACCGTTACAACCGAATCACCCCCTCACGTGAGGGAATATTATGTCATCATTTGGCATCTACAGGTGTCAATAGGGGATTGGCTAGATCATTATTCACATGCACCTTGCTTACCTGGGGGGTACACTACACCCCCCAAGACCTATATATACTTGTCACCCCTAACCCTACAGGGGATCGATCCATGAACAGTAGCCCTAGCTAAAACTCTGCTTGTACACAAACAGTGGAGAGAGAGAGAGGGTTATGTGCATTGTATCCAAGGCCATTAGTGCCCATACTTAGTGGATCACACACTCACAGTGGATGTAGGCCAAATTGGCTGAACCACTATACATCATTGTCTTATTTCCTCTTATACTCATCCCCTTCTATACACTTATACATCTCTATGGCTGCCATGGTTACCACTGTTTGAGCTCACTATCACTTATCTGGTGGTGCTGAATCTCAGCATCATCAGTTTGGCGCCGTCTGTGGGAACGAGAAGACATCTCTTCCTTTGAACAGCTTGACCTCACTGGGCACTCTGGTGGTGAACCAACACTCCCCCTGAGAGGAGGTGTTTCACCATTGAAAGAGACCTACTAAGGTTCCCAAGCTAACCAGTATTTTCTTCAGTTCAGCTCTTCATAGCTCAAACACATGGCACCTGAGATGCCACCGCCACCACTTCCCCCGCCGGATGATGGGGGAAGACCCAGTTCCAGTCAGCCACCACCTCAGTCTGAGATGGCTGATGTGGCAGCAGCCCTAAAGTCTCTGGCAGCCAGCCAGCGGATGATGCAGGAGCAGTTTACAGCTCTAAGTCAGAATATACTGAGACCACCAGGGGTCTCACCTGAGATGATTACTCCGGCAGCAGCTCCAGGACATCATGAGGCCAGGGGACCACCCCAGGCACCACATAAAGACCTGCCACCCCCTCAGCGTCGTAGGGATGTTGCTGACCCCCGGCGTTTACGCCTGGGGAGGCAAGGAAACCCTTGCCCCGAGGACAGGTATGATGATCTGGAGGAAGAAGAGGCTCCAGTAGAATGCTGGGAGCCATATGAGGTCTCCAACAATACAGTACGACCCCTCCAGGACAGTAGAGGAAAGTGCGGGAGACCAAACCCTGATGATCGCCCAAGAGGCTCTGCTTTTGACCGCCTGAGCAGGGGGTCGGCCTTCGAGAAGCTGGGCCCAGTGAATGACCTGCGAGACAAGTTGTCCAAGTCAAGAAGCGCAGCGAGATCTAGGAAAGAAGCAGAAGGCCGACCCCAAAGACGGGATGACGGCCAAAGGGAAGTAAATAGCCGACACAGGCCTGCCGTAGCGGAGCCCTCCATCCACCTCCGAGAGGCAGCAGGGGATAACATCGGCCAGGCCGACCCTGTGAGGCCCTGGAATGACTCAATCCAGAGGTTAGAGGATAAGATTGGCGACATACTGAAGAGCCGGGACCCTCTTCAGAGGGGATACACCATAGGCTCACCCTTTGTGGCAAAGATAGTCAACTTCCCCACGCCATCAAAGTTCAGGCCTCCTGTGGTCACCCCAAGATACGATGGGAGCACCAACCCTGTCCACCACGTGGAGATGTATCAATCCGCAGCAGACATATACTCTATCTCAGATGAGATGAGATGTCGTGCCTTCTCTGGTACCTTGACAGGGGCTGCGCATGTCTGGTACACATCCCTTCCAAAAAATTCTATTGGAAGCTTTAAGTAGTTGGCAGACCTGTTCATCCATAATTTCTGCTTTGGGGTGAGGCCACAGAAGAAGACCACACACCTGCTCTATGTTAAGCAGGGAAAGCACGAGACTCTGAGAGACTACATAGCCAGATTCAATAAAGAAAAGCTGGAGGTGGAAGACTATGAGGAGAGCATAGCTATGACAGCCCTGATTGGAGGGCTCCAGAAGGGGAAGCTATTATGGAAGCTTGCCGAAGACCCTCCGAGGACGATGGCTGAGCTGTTGTCAACAGCAGGGAAGGTGATGAACGCCGAAGAGGCGATGGCCGCAAAACATGAAGACGAAAAAGGAGGTGCAAGTGGGAATAAATACCCCAAGAAGAACAAAGAGGGGAAGAAGAGGACCATGGATGATAAGTTCGCGGGGTACACCCCTCTGACGGTCAGCTGTGAACAGATCCTCAATGAGATAAAGAGTGACCGGACACTGAAGTGGCCTGAGAAGCTGAGGGCAGCCCCCGGCAAGAGAAATAGGAACCTGTGGTGTGAATTTCACCAAGATCACGGCCACGTAACAGACAAATGCTTTGCTCTGAAAGATGAGATTGAGAAGATGCTGAAGGAAGGGAAGCTCAGAAAGTACGTCGACAAAGCCGACTTCAAGAGGGGCCGAGGGGACGACCCCAGAAAGAAGCGAGTCGACGCCTGCAGAGAAGGTCCTCAAAAAAGAGGGGACGACCCCTCTGATGATGAGGACGACCCTGACCTCCCGCCGAGAGACGACCAAGGCCCTGTCAAGAGGCTCAATATGATCTCGCTCGGGGTGGGAATGATCTCCGGGGGACTTGCAGGAGGAGGGTCTGAGGTCGCCGACAGGAAGGCCCATGTCGCTGAGGCTAAGGCAGTGACGAAGACGGTGCACTCGACCTCCCTAGAGGTCAAGTTAGAAAAAAGGAAGAAGGTTGATATGGACACTTTGGTTGTGGGATTTTCAAGAATGGACTTCAAGGGCCTATTGGCCCCGCATGATGACCCTATCGTCATCACCACCAGGGTGCACGGGTGCGAAGTGCCGAGGATCCTGGTGGATGGGGGCTCATCCGCAGATGTGATGTTCTGGCCATGCTTCAAGGCCTTGGGCCTCAGTCGTGCCAGACTTGTCCCCTACCATCATCCATTGATTGGGTTCAGTGGGGAGAAGGTTCACCCCCTAGGAATATATGAGGCTGATGTCAGGATGGGGGACGAGTGGCCGAGATGGCTCACTAAGAGGGTCAGTTTCTTTGTGCTGGATGAGCATGTGTTTTCGGCATACAACATCATACTGGGACGTTTGGCCCTCAAGGGGTTTGAAGCTGTGCCGTCCACGGTCCACCAGATGGTTAAGTTCCCTACCCCTTATGGGGTGGGGGAAGTTCAGGGAGACCAGACGACAGCGAGAGAGTGCTACTACAACTCCGCTGAAGAAAGGGAGGCACACAAGAGGGCTACAGCCACTTACAACATTGATACCCTAGACCCCAGGGACGAGACGAAGCTCAAAAAAGGAGAGGCCGCTGAGGAGGTAGAACCCATCACCCTCGATGAGGATGACCCGGGAAAAACCGTCCAAGTTGGCAAATCTCTGAAGCCCAGTATCAAGGAAGACCTCATCAAACTGTTGAGGAGAAGGCGAAGCGTCTTCGCGTGGAGTCATGTAGATATGCCAGGGATCGACCCTGAAATCATGTGCCACAAACTCAATGTGGTAGAGGGAGTGAAGCCGGTAAAGCAGAAGAGGAGGATTTACTCTAGAGAAAAGTATGAGGTCATCAGGGATGAGGTTAAAAAATTAGAAGACGCTGAATTTATCAGAGAGGTCATCTACCCTGAGTGGCTGTCCAATGCAGTCATCGTCCCAAAGGCCAACGGCAAGTGGAGAATGTGCGTGGACTTCACAGACCTCAACAAGCATTGTCCCAAAGACAGCTTCCCTCTCCCCCGCATCGACCAGATGGTAGACGCTACCGCAGGCCATGAGCTCATGAGTTTCATGGATGCCTACTCAGGGTATAACCAGATTTTCATGAACCCTGAGGACTCGGAGAGGACCGCCTTCATCACTGACAAGGGGACATACTGTTACAGGGTCATGCCCTTTGGCCTAAAAAATGCGGGGGCAACGTACCAGCGCCTCGTAAACAAAATGTTTGAAGACCAAATTGGTAAGTCTATGGAGGTTTACGTAGATGACATGCTGACTAAGAGTCTGAAGGCAGAGGATCATGTAGCAGACCTAGAAAGGACCTTTAATACAATGGACAAATACAAAATGAAGCTCAATCCGGCCAAGTGTGTCTTCGGGGTCGGAGCGGGGAAGTTCTTGGGGTTCATTGTCAATCAAAGAGGCATCGAGGCCAATCCTGAAAAGATAAAGGCCCTTATTGAGATGAAGACCCCCAAGTCCATTAAAGACGTTCAGAGGCTCACAGGGAGAGTGGCTGCCTTGAACAGATTTGTGTCAAGGGCTACAGACAGGTGTCTACCATTCTTCAAGATCCTCAGGAAAGCTTTTGAATGGAGCGAAGAGTGTGATGAGGCTTTCAAGCAGCTGAAATCATACTTAGGGTCTCCCTTGCTGCTGTCACGACCCGTGCAGGGTGAACGACTGTACGTGTACCTTGCTGTCTCAGAATCCGCTATCAGTGCAGCAATCGTAAGAGACGAAGATGGGATACAAAAGCCCGTATATTTCAACAGCAAGGCACTCCAGGGGGCAGAGCAGAGATACCCGAGGATGGAGAAGTTGGCCTATGCCTTGATTCATGCCTCAAGGAAGATGAAACCGTACTTCCAGTCCCATACTATGGTCATCCTTACTGACTCTCCTCTTAGGCAGGTCCTACACAAGCCTGAAAAATCAGGAAGGCTAATGACCTGGGCTATAGAGCTGGGGGAGTTTGACATTGTGTATCAGCCTAAGACAGCCATTAAGGGGCAAGCCTTGGCAGACTTCGTGGCTGAGTTCACATGGGAAGAAGATGAGGCCGAGGGTGAGACCCTCGGGAAGGCAGATACAGAAGACAGACCCGCAGACACACCTGCAGAAATGGCTGAGACGAGCACCGCTAGAAGGAAAGTGACTGAAAACGAAGAGGGAAGATACATCTTTAGACAGGGGTCCCTCTCTGAGGGAAATTTTTCTGAAAGAAAGACTCCGTGGAGCCTCTTCGTTGACGGGTCCTCCTGTGATAGCGGAAGTGGTGCTGGACTGATACTATCAGCACCCGATGGCACAGACGTCGAGTACGCCCTGAGGTTCAATTTCAAAGCCTCCAACAATGAGGCTGAGTATGAGGCCTTGATAGCTGGCCTCTCCTTAGCCAAATCCCTTAGTGTCAGCCAAATTTTGGTTCACAGTGATTCAAGGCTGGTGGTGAATCAGATACTAGGAGCCTATGAGGCCAAAGACGAGAGGATGGCTAGGTATCTTGATAAGGTGAGGTCATTGCTGAAAAACTTCAAAGAAGTGAAATTCAAGAGGATACCTAGGCTCGACAATGGCCGTGCTGACGCCCTTGCAAGGTTGGCCTCAGCTACTAGGACAGACATAAGGAGGACAGTCCCGGTAGAAATTTTGCTTCGACCAACTATTGAAGACAACGAGGGAACACTTGGCATTTGCATGAATGTTTCTCAAGAACCTTCATGGATGGACCCCCTGATCAGATACATTAGAGGGGGAGAGATGCCAGAAGCAAGCCAAGAGAGGAAGAAGCTGAGATACAGGGCTGCAAAGTTCGCCGTCATCGGAGACACGCTGTACAAAAAGGGGTTTCTGCTCCCCTTACTTAGGTGTGTGCATCCCTCAGAGGTCCCTTCCATTTTGCAAGACGTGCATGAAGGGTCGTGCTCAAGCCATATTGGGGGTAGATCCTTGGCAAAGAGGGTGATCACCCAAGGCTACTGGTGGCCGACCTTGGGGAAAGATGCTGCCGCATATGTTAAAAAGTGTGATAAATGCCAAAGATTTGCTACTATCCCTCATCAACCTCACCAGCCTCTCACCTCCATTGCATCCCCATGGCCGTTCGCAATATGGGGGATTGATCTGATAGGACCCTTACCGAGAGCAGTCAATAACTATCGGTTCCTCATCGTAGCAATTGACTACTTTTCAAAATGGGTAGAGGCCGAGCCGATGGTCACGATCACGTAGCAGAAGACCTTCCAGTTCATCTGGAAGAATGTGATATGCAGATATGGTCTACCCAACACCCTCATCTCGGATAACGGGACCCAGTTCAAAAATGCCTCTTTACAGAAGTACTGTGAGAGGGTAAGTATCAAACATTTTTTCTCCACCCCAGGCCGACCTCAGGCCAATGGGCAAACCGAAGTTACGAACAGGACAATCCTAGATGGGATTAAGAAGAGGCTTGAGGAGGCAAAAGGAAGATGGGTCGAGGAGTTATATGCAGTATTGTGGGCATACAGGACGACAGTAAGGACCCCTACCGGGGAGACCCCATTCATGTTAGCTTATGGATCAGAAGCAGTCATCCCCACCGAAGTGGAGTTTCCTACTCATAGGGTCCAAATGTATGACCCCCAGGGGAATATGGAAGAGAGAAGACTTGACCTAGACCTGATTGAGGAAAGAAGGGAGGATGCTGAGATAAGGCAAGCTTCCTACCAACAGAGGACCGCAAAGTTTTACAACCAAAGGGTGAAACAGAGGCCTATCGCAGTGGGAGACTTGGTTCTTAAAAAGACTTGGCAGAAACCCAACAAGCTCCATCCTAATTGGCATGGCCCATATAGGGTCATCGATGAAGTTGTCCCAGGGACCTACAGGCTAGAAAACTTAGAGGGGGAACCTTTTTCAAACCCCTGGAATGCAGATCATTTGAAGAAATACTATCAGTAGTGTTGTAAGGTCTTGAAAGGCCATAATTGTAATTGGGGTTGCTCCAACAGAACACTTGGAAAATTAATGAGAAATATCAGTGTTTCCTTCATCCTATTGTCAGTCCTAGCATGCATGAGAAGTTGAACCCTCGGCTATAATGGGAACCAGTGGAGGGGACGACCCCTCCACTCTCCTCAAAAAAGATGAGGGAAGACTAGATTAAAATCCATTAATTTGGTTAGTTGAACCCTCGGCTATAATGGGGACCAGTGGAGGGGACGACCCCTCCACTCTCCTCAAAAAAGACGAGGGAAGACTAGATTAAAATCCATTAATTTGGTTAGTTGAACCCTCGGCTATAATGGGGACCAGTGGAGGGGACGACCCCTCCACTCTCCTCAAAAAAGACGAGGGAAGACTAGATTAAAATCCATTAATTTGGTTAGTTGAACCCTCGGCTATAATGGGGACCAGTGGAGGGGACGACCCCTCCACTCTCCTCAAAAAAGACGAGGGAAGACTAGATTAAAATCCATTAATTTGGTTAGTTGAACCCTCGGCTATAATGGGGACCAGTGGAGGGGACGACCCCTCCACTCTCCTCAAAAAAGACGAGGGAAGACTAGATTAAAATCCATTAATTTGGTTAGTTGAACCCTCGGCTATAATGGGGACCAGTGGAGGGGACGACCCCTCCACTCTCCTCAAAAAAGACGAGGGAAGACTAAATTAAAATCCATTAATTTGGTTAGTTGAACCCTCGGCTATAATGGGGACCAGTGGAGGGGACGACCCCTCCACTCTCCTCAAAAAAGACGAGGGAAGACTAAATTAAAATCCATTAATTTGGTTAGTTGAACCCTCGGCTATAATGGGGACCAGTGGAGGGGACGACCCCTCCACTCTCCTCAAAAAAGACGAGGGAAGACTATATTAAAATCCATTAATTTGGTTAGTTGATCCCTCGGCTATAATGGGGACCGGTGGAGGGGACGACCCCTCCACTCTCCTCAAAAAAGACGAGGGAAGACTAAATTAAAATCCATTAATTAGGTTAGTTGATCCCTCGGCTATAATGGGGACCAGTGGAGGGGACGACCCCTCCACTCCCCTCAAAAAGACGAGGGTGGACTTGATTTAAAACACCATAATTTGGTGGTAAACACCCTCGGCTATAAAGAGGGCAAATGGGAGAGACGACCCCATTTACCCTCAAAATGACGAGGGAGGAGTTGGTAATATTGTTAATTTCTAAGCATCACAAAGCAAAGACAGGAATAGAAGACAGTGATTATATTACAAATAAGGGAAATGTTTGATCAATAAAAATACAAAAAAATGTTACAAGAAGAGGGTGTGGGCCACAGACAGCCACCCTATTGAGCACACTCAGAGGGCACATCGATTACAGGGGTCTCATCTACGACCACTAGAGGCTGATCCTCAGATGTGCCGGTACCCTCAACGTGGACTTGGGATTCAACCTGTGCCAAGGCCTCAGCAATTAAGGGGTCATCTAGCTGGACGGCTTCAAGGGAGGGGCGGATAGTCGTCACTGCATCAGCAAATTTTAGGACGACCCACCGACAGGCCGTCCTAATTCCCCTCTCAAGATACTCAAGGCCGAAGCCTTGAAACTCGTCTGAAACCTTATAGGCCTCAACAGCATCGGCCCCGGCCTTCCTTACTGCACCCTCAAGCTCGGTCTTGAAGTGAGCCCCCAGGTTATTCAAGGCCGCATCCTTGTCTTTAATAAGGTCGTCCTTGGCCTTCAGGTCTGCCTCATGCTGCGTCTGTAGCTCATTCAAGACCCTGGTATGCTCAACCCTCATACCCTCCAGCTCAGCCCTTGCAGTACCCAGCTCAGCCTTTGCAGCATCCAGTTCAGTCTGCAGAAGAGCCTCCTGCTTAATGGCCCTGTCAGCCTCTTGAAATTTCAGCTGATTCTCGGCCATCCATTTTGTAGCCGACGCCCAAGCACAAATAGACTGCACAAGAACAAGCAAACATTAAGAGGCCGAGGGAACAGATTGACAAAAAATTAACTGAGGAAGTACGGTAGAAACAAATACCTGGGCCATGGTATGAAGACCGTAATCATACACCTTGGCAGGGGGCATCTTCGACAAAAAGTCGTAGTCAGAGGCCGAAGGGGCAGAAAACATGGAGACCTTGGCCGCCCTTAAGTTGGCTATGAGGGAAGAAGGGTCAGACCTCAAGGATGCTAAATTTTGAGACCAAAATGCCCCCATGCTGGAGGCAGACCCCTCAGACACTTCTGCCCTCGCCCTCGTCCGTGCATCAGGACGAGAGCCCTCAGGAGCTTCAGGCTGCTTCCTTTTCCGACTATCCACGGTCGGCTCTACCGGCCTCGGCCCCTCGGCCGTTGACTTCCTCTGGGCTTGCTGAGGTTCCTTCCCCTTCTTCTTGCCAAGACCGGACAACAAGCTGGGGGCAGTCATCTCCCACAATTGGTCAGAAATGTTAGCAGGACGACCTGAAAAGAAGGAAATACGTCAGAAAGATACAGAGGCAAAGAGGGAACACTTAGAAGGAATCATAATGCGAAAATGGAAAAACACTCACATAATTCTGTCAAAGGGCCGACCCTCAGGCCAGCTTCTTTGAGGTGATGAGGGGTCATTAGATCTTCAAATTTTGGAAGTCCACCCTCTTTCCCCTGGTCCCTCAGATAGTCAACAATTACCCTCTCTTCCTGACTTAATCCAGGGTCAGACCGTGCCCTCATGGAAGGTTTGGACCATACCTGGGAAACCCTCGGACTATCTTCAAGAGGATCAACCCCAGAGGGGAACTCCCAGTCCCCAGAGATGAAGAAATACCTCTTCTTCCAGTCATGATTTGAGGTCTGGGCTACATGAAGGATCTTCTTGTCAGACTTCCTGGCCCCTAAGTGGTAGTAACCAGGCTGCTTGGACGATGAGGTAATGTTATAACAACCTATGAATAAGTCTGCTGAGGGCTCATCTGTGAAGACACTCTTCCAAAGAGATATATAGCCAAGAATTGCCCTCCAAGAGTTGGGGGGGAGCTGAGAGGGGGAAACCCCAAGGGCAGACAGGATCTCAACAATGGTAGGATGCAGAGGGAACCTAACACCTACCCTGAGCATCTGCTCGTAAATAGCAACCTCCCCCTCGTCTCCCTGATAAACTCGCTCATCGGGGTTGGGAACCCTCATAGTCACAGAGGACTTTATGCCGAACTGATGCCTCCACAGCAAGAGGTCACGATCCTTCACAGTGGAAACATAAGCAGAGGCGTGAGAAGTGTCAATGGGATCATCATCAGAGTCCTCAGCATAACCCTCAGCCTCCTGTCTCTCGTCCTCTTCACCTCTTGGGGGCGAACCGTGAAAAGTCATTTGAAATGCATGGGGGGATAGGGCCGTCACAGGGACAGCCTCAGAGGGTCCCACACCCTCGGCCTGATGGTCCTGGGCGTCCTCAGACGACCCCCTCCTTCCAGAGGGACCAGCACCTGCAGGTGAAGACGCACGCTCGTCCATACCACCCTCAAACGTCTGACTGTCGGATGGACGATAGGACGACCCTTGTGGCTCAGAGGGCAGAATTTTCTTCAAGGGGAGGGGAAAGATGGGTCGTACCCAAATGGGGTCGTCCCGTCGTCTCCTCTCCTCCTCTTCCTCTATGCGCCTGATCTCTATGAAGAACTTCTCCCTCAAGAATGGAAACTCGTCTGCTAAATCGTAAAGCCTCCTAAGCATTAAGGGGGAGACCTAACACTTGAGATGATTTTACTAATCTAACCACAAACAAACTCCAATTGACCAACCTATGACTTTTGGATTTAAAACTGGGAATATAAAAGGTTTGCTCAAGAACACTCAAGAACAGTCGAAGTCGTTCGCCGGAAAAGATGCCAGAAAAATGCGAGAAAAACCAGAAAAATGCTAAAAGGGGTTCGACCCCAACACACAAAGGAAATGGAAGAGCTAGAGGAGAGTTCAGGCAAAGAAGAGTACCTGGAAACAAGAGCAACGGCTGAGTGAAGAGCGATGGAGAAATCAGCGAAGAAACGGCTATGGAGTTAGCTGGAATTGTAGAGAGAGAAAGTAAGGGCGCGAAGATGAAGAAGAAGCTAGAAGGGGAAAAGGATTTGAAAATCCTTTTAATATCTTTGCTAATTAAGGGGGCTCACTTCCCAAAGCAAAACACAGCCCACGAGGAGGATATCATTAGGGCACAAAGCCCCAAGCCTAGTACAGCCGCCTTACCTAGGGAACTGGAGATGACAGTGGGCAACCGCCCAAGTGTCACCTCAGGTTGACAGGCATCCCTCATCTCACTGACCATACATCCGCCTCAAAGACAACACTATCCCTCAGCCATCTCAACAACATCAATGGCTAAGGGCTGGGGGGTGATTGATATACCCATATTTACCCCCTGACTGCCGGGATCAAGGCAACCCCTTCAGACGACCCTCCGAGGGGCCGACCCCTCATTTGGCTCCATATGACCCCTCCTGGACTCGGCCTTCAGTAGGACCGGACGACCCTCCGAGGGGCCGACCCCTCATTTGGCTCCATATGACCCCTCCTGGACTCGGCCTTCAGTAGGACCGGACGACCCTCCGAGGGGCCGACCCTTCAACAGGACCCGGACGACCCTCCGAGGAGCCGACCCTTCAGCAGGCTCCGGACGACCCTCCGAGGGGCCGACCCTTCAGCAGGCCCCGGACGACCCATCGAGGGGCCGACAGTACGAGGCTTAAATTGGACCATACTCACTACCAGGGGGAACTTTGCCCTCGGCCTCATATCATAGGCCGAGGGTGACATCATCTCAGCGCGTGGTTTGGGAGACGCGTGGAACAGTGCGCGTGAGGCTCATATGACACGTGGAAGACCGTTACAACCGAATCACCCCCTCACGTGAGGGAATATTATGTCATCATTTGGCATCTACAGGTGTCAATAGGGGATTGGCTAGATCATTATTCACATGCACCTTGCTTACCTGGGGGGTACACTACACCCCCCAAGACCTATATATACTTGTCACCCCTAACCCTACAGGGGATCGATCCATGAACAGTAGCCCTAGCTAAAACTCTGCTTGTACACAAACAGTGGAGAGAGAGAGAGGGTTATGTGCATTGTATCCAAGGCCATTAGTGCCCATACTTAGTGGATCACACACTCACAGTGGATGTAGGCCAAATTGGCTGAACCACTATACATCATTGTCTTATTTCCTCTTATACTCATCCCCTTCTATACACTTATACATCTCTATGGCTGCCATGGTTACCACTGTTTGAGCTCACTATCACTTATCTGGTGGTGCTGAATCTCAGCATCATCAGTGCCCGTGCCGTTTATGATTTCGAAATTTGATAGCATGGGCATGTAATCGCTTAGATTCAAGAATGTGGGTATCAAGCTGGGGAAATTCACTTTCGACATTGAGTTTCATGTAATAAATGAAAAATAAGTTACCAGTTGCTCATAGGATGAGTGCGGATATATGCACACTCATGGCATAATGCCTTCCATATACCATCGCTGTGCTAACATTAATATTCGAGGCACTGAAATTATAATCAAAATAACATAAAAATCAATTTTTATTCAGGAGGCCCACCTGGTTGATGCAACATTCTATTTCGAGCTTGATGAGGAGATAAATAACTTAGCTAGAAAGTTATAGGGAATGCAAGTGGTGTCAGTAAGGCCTAATCAAGAACGTCTGTTCATAATTATTTGGGAGTGAGAGTGATTCCCCAAATGGCAAAAGGAAAAATTAAGGTAGAGGAGGTAGTCAGACTCCCTTAAAAATTTAAGAAGGTGGTACTTTCAGATGATAAATTCATATACCATTTATAACAGTCTCTGCGGGCGACGTTCTGGGATGAGAGCGTCGACCCGGTCATGAGAGTGTTTTACAATGGACGAATCCCATATTATCGAACATATTGAGGATCCAGAAGAAGCCCCTGAGTGTATGCAAGATGGACCGAAGGTTGCAAGAGCTGGAGGAAATTAATCTAGGAATAGAAGGGCGTGAGAGTAGACCCATTCTAATTTCCAAATGTTTGAACTCAAAGTAGAAGGAGGATCTTATCAGCCTGCTCAAGGAATTCACTGATGTGTTTGCTTGGAAATACATAGAGATGCCGGGGATAGACCCAAAAGTGAGCTCCCATAAACTAAATGTTCTTCCCAATGCTTTCCCAGTTAGACAAGCAACCCGTACATACAAGGCTGAGCTAGGCCTTAAGATAAAAGTATAAGTGGAGAAATTATTAGCGGCAGGGTTCATCAAACCCATTTAGCACCCTGTGTGGCTCTCTAGCATTGTGCCAGTGGCGAAGAAGGATAAAATCCAAATCCGAATTTGTGTGGACTTTGGCTACTTAAACTAGGTGTGTCCTTAGAATGAGTTTCCTTTGCTAAGTATAGAAAACTTAGTTGATGCTATCGCAAGTCATGAAATATATAGTTTCATGGATGGCATGCCCGCTATAATCAGATCAAGATGGATTCAACGGATGTAGAGAAGACTTCCTTTCACACACCATTGGGAAACTTTTATTACACAGTCATGCCATTTGGGTTGAAGAATGCTGATGCCACCTACCAGAGGACCATGATGGCCATCTTCCATGATTTGTTTAATAATATATTGGAATTCTATGTGTATGACCTAGTGGTGAAATCAAATAAAGAAAGCAAGCATATCCATGACCTCAGGCGAGTGTTTGAAAGATGAAGTAGGTACAAAATGAGAATGATCTCCTCGAAGTGTGCCTTTGGGGTCACTGCAGGAATTTTTTTGGATTTTTAGTAATTCGGCACGGGGTTCAGGTCGATGATGAAAAGAAGAAGGCCATTTTGATGATGCCACCACCAAAGAGTCAGCAGCAACTCAAGTGCTTCTTAAAAAAGGTGTCATACCTAAGAAGATTTATACCCGCACTAACGGAGGTAACCCACCCGTTCTCACCGCTACTGAAGGAAAAAGTAAAGTGGATTTGGGGAGAAGAGCAGAAGAATGCTGTGAGAAAATTAAGGAAATTTTAGACTATTCGTCCACGATGATACCGCCGGAGGTCGGGCCACCACTATTGCTTTACCTCGCTTCAATAGAAATATTTATAAGAGCACGCTTGTCCAAGAGAAGGAAGGGGTAGAGAGGCCAATGTACTACTTATTAAGGGTGATTTCAGGCAAAAAATTTAGATATACCAATGTTTAGAGGAACTGCCTTACTTTGGTCTTCGTGGCCCAAAAGTTGAGACACTACTTACTAGCCTTTACTGTTTATACTGTCACTAAGTGTGACCTTATCAAGTACCTCTTGTCACTGTTAGTATTGGTAGGGCAAGAAGCAAAGTGGTTCTTAATTCTATTAGAATATGATTTGAAATGTATGGTGATAAAAGCCATCAAAAGTCAAGCAGTAGCAGATCTGTTGGCCCACTTACCAAGCCAAAATTATGAGCCTCCCATTACCTAGAGAAAATTTTGAAGCATGTTTGGCAGAAGATAGGGAGGAGTTGAGCACAAGGAATAGGGGTGAAGGTATTATCCTCTTAAATGATAAGGATAAGGTCACTCTCCCCATCAAGTTAGATTTCAAGTGCTCGAATAGTGAGGTTGAGTACGAGAATCTCATTCTGGGATTGCTGGAGGTGCTACAAAGAGGCATCAAAGTGCTATGTATATAAGGGGACTTTAACTTTGTCTTGAAGCAAGTTAATGGGGAGTTCGCTCTCAAGCATGCCAACCTATCACCATATAGGTCCATCATCTAGATGTTATTAGGACAGTTCCTAGAAGTACCATTGAGAGACATGCACGAATAATGAGTAGGGAGACGCGCTAGCTATGATAGCCCAGAAATTAGACATGAATGAGTCGGAAGCAACTATCACAGTACGATGGAGAATAGTGCCTACCACAGTGAGGTCTCTATTTCCAATTGATGAGCCGGAAGACTAGAGGTACTTATTTGTGAAGCAACTAGAAATAAGAGAAGGAAGAATAAAAATGTTAAAGCTAGATAACTACCACCTGATGTAGGGAACACTTTATTATAGGAGCTCGAGGGGTTGTTATCAAGATGTGTAGGAGAAGAGGAAGCTAGAGAGAGGTTGATAACAATGCATGAGTAGCATTGCGTGGATACTGATATCCCTCTTTAGCGTTGGATGTAGCGCGGGGGGGGGGGGGGGGGGGGGTACTACTGGCCCACCATGAGCATGGAGGCTATTCGTTTGCATCAGGGCTGTCTAAAGTGCCAAACCAAATTTTACCATCCAACATAAGCTAACTTTGTAGAAACATTTGAAGATTGGAGGCAACCATACATAGCCTATTTGAAAGATGATGAGTTGCCAATGGAGAGACAATATGAGATTTATCTCTGAAAGAGTGTGGCCCACTTCTATCTAGTAGAAGGGGAGCTTTACATGAAGGTCTACAATGAGAAAGCATTGAAGTGTGTAGCTAAAGAGGATGTGGAGAGAGTACTGAAGGAAGCTCATGATCCCTCCCAAATTGGAGGTGCCAAACTATACGATCAACTAATGACACTAGGGTACTACTGGCCAACCATGGAGGCTGACTCCATTGGTTATGCAAAGAAGTGTAGATCTTGCCAAGTACATGGAAACATGGTATATTCCCCTTAGGTTAGTCTATAAAGCTTAGCAACTCCTTATCCCTTTCACACATGGGCATTTGATTTGGTGGGAAATATCAACCTAGCCTCTCGTGGCAAAGCTTTCATTATCGTGGCTACAGAACTGTATACCAATTAGGAAGAGGCCATTCCTCTAAGAAGAGTAACCGTATATATGCAGTTTTGGTATACCTAAGGTGATCTGCACAGACAATGGGAAATAATTCATATGCAAGGAGATGGAACTTCTCACTGACAAGTATAAGATTGTTTACAATAGCTCAACTATCTCCTACCCAAAGGGAAATGGCCAAGCAGAGGCCACAAATAAAACTTTGATTAAGCTACTAAAGAAGATGCTTGAGAACATGCCGGGGGCATGGGATGAGAAGTTACCCTGGTACCATGGTCTTATTTCACTTTAAAGAGAAATTCAACCAGGTTTACTCCATTCTCACTTGTGTATGAAACCGAAGTTGTCCTACCGGTGGAGTTGGCAATACTCTCAGCTAAGGTCGCTCTAAGCAATGACTCATCCCCGACTCGTAAAATGTGCAACTAGAGGCACTGGATGAGCATAGAGATAAGGTAAACGAGATACTTAAACTCTACACCCAACAGCTGTCTAGATCTTATGAAAACATAGTCAAGCCCATGGATTTTGAAGTAGGAGACTTAGTCCTTCATGGGTCTGCAGCATGTCGGTGTGAAAGTTCAAACCCAATTGGGAGGGCCCCTTTATAATAGGGGTAGGCACGTTAGGGTACTGCCAGATCTCAAAGACGGAGAGTGACTGTCTTTAATCCATCAATTACAAATGGTTGAAGAGGTATTATGCCTAGTCTTTTTTTAAATTCATTTCTTTGGAAAAGTTTGAGCGGCCTGCCCTAAAAGTAGAAAGTTTTTTTTATAAAGCTTATAGAACAATGAATTCTTGAAAACACTACCCATTATGAAAGGAATGAATAACAAATATTTTTTATCATTGCATTGCGATTCTTATTTTGTTCATTTACTTGTTATATGAGGTAGATGCACCGAAATATTTTGCTGCTAAAAATAATTATAATAATAATAAAATAGAAAAACTCTCTACTAGGCTAGAAAAGGGTCCATAACAAAAGAAACTTTCCTCATTATACTAGCGGGTACATCCATCCCAAGAGAAAATTATATTGATCAAAGTTCCTATAGACATAACAGATGAAAAAATTTCATGCCACTAGATCAGTAGGAGGTTGTTCTCCTAGTAATAATAATAAAAAATGACATTTTTTTATTAATGCACAACATATTTATAACCTAGAGAATAAGTTCTAGCCTCTGTTTTTAAGATTTTTTATTTAGTTTTCGATATTATCCTTTTACTTGACCAATTCTCAGAAAATGTATACAAAGGGGTCTACCTCCCTCTCTAAAATCATTTTTTATAAGTAAAAAGGTTCTTAAGAAAGTTTAGAATAAGGACCCCATAGACCAGGGGCAGTTTTTGATAAGAAAATAGTCATTTTTTTACATTTGTGAATTATATGCAGAGTTTGAGGGAAGGAGAAGGGCTAACCCCTTCTCATAGTTGTCCCCTGAAAAAATGAATGTACATAATAAATTGCCCTACAGACACATGGGGCCACACTAAAAAGTATAACTTACCCATATTTATGAAAGTACCCCACAATATACGGGGCAGTGCAAATAGACCAAGTGCTCATAGAAAGTTAGAACATGCCATAGTTAACAGACATCAAAATACAAAAAGAAGCAAAGAATAAACAACATAATAAAAGCCAACACAGGTTTTTTCATTAATAAATCAATTGCTCTGTACAAGCGAAGAAAAGAAGAAAATAAAAAATGAGGCCTGCAAAACAAGACTAATTACTCACTAGACAAAATAAAAACAAGTCTTGCCATGAACGTATGTCGGCATAGGAAGGACATGTCTCCTCAATAAGATGCTCTTCTAGTGTGACAATCCTATCCTCATCTTTCGCATTACTAACCTCCAACTTGGTTTGGAGTGATTGAATCCGACCCCTGATCCAAACAGCCTCATCCGGACGCCACTGAACTCAGGGCTGCCTAGATGTGTGAAGCTTCACCATCTTCTTAAAAGGAGCACTGAGTAAATGGCTAACGATATTGTCAAGCCAGTCCAGTTGAAAATGATAGCAAAGATAAATATCATGAAGAGCATGGAGGATCAACGTAACTCTCATACTGGTCATGTCAATAGGAGAGGCCCGCAGATTGAAGACCGTGAGGTTTTCAATGTTGAACATACTCTGAGACGTGAAGGTCTCTGGATGGTGCTTCAGGACCATCTCCATCACCTCCCGCTCAGTAGGTCAAAATCTCAAAGGCATCTCTAAGCACCATAGTGCACTCATAAAAGTACCTGGAGCCTTTACCTTTGTATCATCATAGCTTATTTTTTGAGATTCAAGCTCTGAAAGAGGAAGAGAGGAATCCTCATTGAAGCCAGCATCACCAGTAGCCTCAAAGCTCTGCTTTGCCTCACAAGTTGCCTCAGCAGGCTCACTGACTGGATCTTGCAAAAAGGATAAATAAAAATAGATAAATCACAAAGAAATAAAGAATGTATAGGTGGTGGATATTCCTATTCAAATCGAAACAAAGGTTACAAAGCCTTACCCCATAACCCAAAGGGGTGAAAATGATGCCGCCAAATCGAGGAGGCACCATGTGACTCTGAACATCATCCTAACAAAAGATAGGCAATAATTAATATTTCTTTTAAAAAAAAAGAGAAATAAAAAATACTAACTTTAACATACAAAAGTAAACTAGGTATGACAGTCTGATACTTGGGGTATGCACAGTACAACACTCATAAGATGTCTCGCAGGACTAGGGACGATAGCCTCACTAACTTAAAAAAGGGAAATAGGGCTACGAGGGTGAGCCTTCTTGTATAGTAAAAGCAAAAAGTAAGGGGAAATAGAAAGGAGATTAAGGTATGGTAGTACAATACCTCTCTCGCAGCGACTTCCCCTGGATGTTCCACAGTCTTTGGAATAACTGCGACGCTAAGCTAGAAATAAGAAAATAGGTTACTACTAACAAACACTTGCACAGAAAATGCAAGTCCCAAAGTTCTAAGTAGACCAAGTATTTACCTGGGAGCTCTCCTCTGGACACCAACCGGAGATCCTGAAGTGGTGGGAACAAGAGCAAAACTAACCTGCGAAATGACAAAGCAGGGAGGTGTCAATAAACTCTTGCACAGGTAGTGCAAGTGAATAAAAGAGAAATACATAGTGTTGTACGTACCAGAACAGTCTCCTCCAGGATACTAGCTAAAGCCTTTGCCAGCACATGAGCTAGAACAGTGCTAACCTCAGAACCCAAATATAGACCCTGCAGATAAAGGGACCACTGCTACAGATATGTTAGAAAACATTTTAAAATTCTCATATATATATATATATATATATATATATATATATATATATATATATATATATATATATATATATATATATAGAGAGAGAGAGAGAGAGAGAGAGAGAGAGAGGAAAAAATGACAAGTATAACAAATGAGGGTGTAAAAATTAGCGTACCACTAAAGTCACTCCTGCAGAGATAGGATCAGGCCCCTTAGAATAGGGGACTTCAGCTGCACTGTTCTGTGGGAAAGAGATAATGGAAAATGTATAAGTACAAAGAGGGCATAGAAACAACTACTCTTATGTAAGAAAAGTTTGATACCTGTGTTTCCACCTCTGTAAAAATCGAATGAGGACCTACAGGTGGTACTGGGAGAGCTGTCTATGTAGCCTTCATCACAGGAACCATGGATGAAGAAGTCTCACTAGCACCGACCTATAAATAGAAGAAGAATATAAGTTCTGACAAGTTGTCCACAATAGCGAAAAAATATAGAGAGATAGAGCAAGGTCAAGTTATAATAAATATCGGTAGAGGTACTATGATGATGTCTTTGATAGAGATGGTAGTATAAGAAGCCTCCATAATTGCAGGGGCTTTCGAAGGAGGAACCAAAGAAGTGACTAGTGAGGCATTATCACTGACTAACTAAAATAAGAATAAATAGGAATAAGACATGAGAATGAAGTCCCAATAATAAAGTAAAATGAGTCAAGAGATGAAAGATTGAAAATAGGTGTACCTGAGTTCCTTATTTGGAAGAAGGATTAAAAATGATTGGCAAAGTAGTTACAGCAGAAGAAGTGGCCTAATCATCATAAAGTTGTTAAGAAGCAAGCACATATAAACAAAGAAGTTGAGCCTAACAGGAAAAAGCAATACCTGGGAGGAAGTGATACCTTGTGTAACAGGCTCACTTGAGGCAATAGTGAAAATCAATTGAGAAGGTATGGGCTGGATGCGAGGCTTATTATCCATAGGCACGAAAACTCAAGAAATAAGAATCCTTCCGGAGGGTGACAAACCTGGGGCAGTGACTCCTGTAAGTTGTGCCATTCCTCCAGTAGAAGAAGAGCTACGTGAGGATAATCCTTGCAAAGAAGTAAGACAACGACAATCCAATTATATATAGAAAATACCAAAGAATAGAGAAAGACAATAGAAATGCTAAACTCAAATTACCTGAGACAACCCTACAGAAGAACCACCCACTATAGTTGAGGTGGAAAGTGGGGAAGTTTGGCTAGGAGGAATGGTCACCCGTGAAGAAACCAAAGAAGAAAGACCTAAAAAATATGTGTAAAAAAATGACAAGTCGAAGAAAAAGAAAAGAATGGATGATTACATGGATAGAAGAGGACGACACTATGGAGGCCCTCATAGCAGTGGGAAAAAAAAACATAACTGCAAAAGAAAAAAGAGAATGAATTATATTAGTAAAAGAGGGAAGAAGGAGAATAAAATTTGAATAGGGAGGAAGTGACAAAACTCTCTAGCCGGACTCAAGGAGAAGACCAATATGGAATTCCTCACCCTAGGAAAAGTTCCCTGGGCAAGAGGAGGAGGCGAATGATCACTCATCGCAATGGAAACACCTTACAAATGCTAAACAGATAAAAATGATTTAAATATGAACTATGCAAGTTTAATCAGATAATAAGTGATGCAAAAAAAGTCGAGAGAAAAGAATTACAGCAGTCGTGCGGGTAGTCTGCCTATACGGAAGATGTCCAGTGGTGGGACTGCTAGAGGATGGAGAATCTATCATAATGTCCTCACTAGAAGACTCTCTCAAAATAAGCAATAAAGAAGAAGCATCAGGGTGATGATCATCATATGGGTTAATGGTACTCATCTTGTTTGAAGAACTATTATTATCATAGGAAGGAGTGCTTCTATAATCGATTAGTTACTCTTTAAATGATAGAGAAGGGGAACTAACAAGTGAAACCCCATGAAAGCCAATTTCACTAAGTAAAGAGGAGTAAGGTATATTACCTTCACGAACAGGAATAGAAGTAGAAGGAGGATCCTCAGAAGATAATCCCAAGGATTTATAGACCGGCTCATGAACAGTTCGGTATATCTCCTCCACACTTAAGTCATCAGTATTAGATCCCTGGTCTTCTGCAAAGATGGAGCAACAACCTCAACAGTGGACTTCTTCTTCTTGCTCGCCCTAGTCCATATTAGTGGGGAGTAGGGGGCGGTAATGGTAATAGTATCAACAGAGGGAGAATTAGTGGTTGGTATGAAGTTAAAAACATCCACATCAGAATGCTTCCTTTTAGAAGAAGCAGGGGATTTCGCCTTGCCCTTCCCTTTAGACTTAGTAGGTTGGTTCTTAGGTTGTTTATGGTAGATGGATTAATCGAGCAGAGGTCTCACAAAGACTGGGTGACCTACTCTAGAGGGTCTTGGAGATGGTGTTATGGTGCCATAACATCTTCTGGGTCCTTTTACCCAAGTACTTGTCATTATAGGGAGCTTGGTGGAGATGGTCTCATGGGGGACATCCTTCACATAATTTTGGATAAAAAGGACATGCCTTTGCCAGAGGATAAACCATGAATGGGAAAAAGAAGGTAGGTAATCTTGAGAAGGAATAAATATACCCCCCCCCCCCCCAGATGGCTAACTCTATGAACCACCCCCTCAAAAGTAAAGTTAGCAAAAGCCTCAAGATGTAGCTCGAAATGGGAGGTGCTCGAAATATAGGAGGGCAAGTGAACACCTTGGTCATAACCAAATTGCCTCCTCACCCTCTCAGAATGGTAGAACTCCTCACCCTGGACTAGATCATTCAAAGAAGGTAAAGTGATTGGGAAAAGCATAATAACTAAATCAATGTGGGGGCAAGGAAAATAGATTCAGCATCACCAGGGCAATAAAGATAGCTCTAGTGGATGAGAAGGATAGCCAAGTAAAAATGCCACCCACCGTCTTGCAGTAAGGCCTGAAGTAGAACTCATTAATATTATTTATCAAAGGCCCTAGGGAGGCCTTAAAGACCTTCTTCTACCACCTCGAAGCATGAGCAACATTACTGTGACAAGCTCTCACCTCTGGGGAAAAGTTGGGAAATCTATAAAAAAGAAATGACATAAGGATAAAGGTGTTGGTGAAGTCAATGGCATCATGGCGCCCGTAAGAATGCTCAACATCTATATGAGCCCGATCTAACCAAGTGTAAAGGGACCCCCAATGTTAGAGCTGTGAGGGGGATTTCCCTCTCTCGAGCAAGTCTCATAGCTAGCTTAAAAAGAAACTTGCGGCAAGGGGAGTCATCTGGCCTCCCTATAAATAAGAAACTACTAAGAAAGGTAACAAAAAAAGCTGCCAAGTGTGAGGGGGAGTTAATTTATGGGCCTTCTTGACTCCTTAAAGCCCTGCTCGAGCTCCCACCCTTGGGAAGCTTCTCAAATTTCTTGAACCAATATCTTTGCCAATTGGTGAAGGAATGCTTGGTAACACTAGTTTTATTAATAGCAATATACTTAGAGCATTCACCTAGGGCTGAGTGTAGCTCTCACACTATCCTCTCCTCAACCCCATCCTCGAAACCATTAGTAAGCACATGTCCTCCTAAGTAGAGCACGACGAGGAGCTTATAGATATCTTTCATGGTTATAGTAAACTCACCCCAGTCGTTAACAAAAGTGTGTGAGTCTCTACTCCAACGGGAATCTAATAAAGTAAGGGTGTTGGCATAGTTGGAAATAGAGCAAGACTTCAAACTGTTGATAGTAGTTAGAAGACCCAACACCTAGATAACATCATTATGCTAGGGTGTGGCCAAGACATAATCCACCCAAAGGTCCTTCTCGTCTGGGGCACCTCCACTAACCTTGACCTCAATATTGGAATGGGGAAAGTCGTCCCAATCTGCTCTCACTCTAAGAATAGAATCAGGTAACACAATAGGAAGGTTAGAGGACTCACTTAGACCCACACAGGGTTGCTTATTTATCTTCTCCACAAACTCCTACTCGAAATTAGCGAGGGAGGACATGAAGCTATCTTCAACGCCAAAATAGGGGGCAAGACAATAGAGGCCAAATTACCTCTTAGAGCGAGCGTCCAAGTATTCCTTCTGTGATTTGGAATAGGTGAAAGACGAGGGACTCCCTTAGCAGTGATTACAGAAGATGAACCGCCCAAAGTGGCGGTGGCAGAATTCATAATGGTAGAGGTGGTGGTGGCTTCGGTGGCTAAAATTGTTGAGATAGTAACGAAAATAGGCACCATACATAGTCGAAATAGGGTTTACAGAGGAAGAAGAAGACATTTTTGGTGCTCATAGAGGAAGAAGACGACGGTTAGAGGTGATCGTAATGGAGGTTTTGGTTTTTCTCTATCTCTAAAAAAGCCCAATTTAAATGAAATGAAGAAGTGAAAGAGAAGAGGGTTTATATTTGCCTTTTAGACCCTATTAAGCCCACATGCTTCTGTCAATAAAAAAGGAGCAAATCATTCCCCAAATAATGGGATGTGTGTTCTATTTTCGATACGTGTCACCTCGATACCCTCAATATGGGCTTATGTGATAGAGCTATTTACTGCCAATAGTGCCATGATGAGATTGAAATAAACTTTTTGTATTAAAAAAATTGAATCATTCCGTACAAAACCCTTTGGTCTACTCAAGAAAAGTTTTTTATATGATGGGACTAATGTAGAGGGGAGTTCATCCATTTAAACAGAACAATGGCGAGCAGGACTATATGAAGGGGGTATCTCTACCAAAAATTATCAAAAAAATTTTTAGAGCAAGGAGGCCTAGTCCCAAGTTAGGAAGATAAAGAAAGAAGGCAATAGCAAGGAGGACTTATCGTGAGCAACCCATCCAAATGATGTTAAAGCTAAAATTAAAGGTCAGCTAGACGAGGAGGGGATCACCATAATGGGCCCCTTGTTACAAAACTTTAGCTACCTAAATAGAGCAAAGACGAGGAGGGATCACCACGAGCAGCCTATTGTCCCAAAGCCCAAGTCACATTGAATAAAATAGGAACGATAAGGGTTTGCCACGAGAACCCCTCATCCTAAGAACAAGGCCATAGACAATTAGCTTGGGCAAGGAGGGCCCATCATGAGCAACCTCTCGTCCTAAGACTAAAACCATATATAAAGGAATTAGACGAGGATGACCCATCAAGAGAAGCCCCTCGTCCCAAGAATAAAGCCACAAAAAAGGCCAAGACAAGGGGACTCATTGCGATCAGCCCTTTCTTCCCTAATTCACATATTACATAAATGGAGGAAAGGTGAGGAGGTCCACATAAATTCTTCCCTCTACCCCAAATGACTTACCATAGAAATGACACAAGGTGAGGAGGTCTACCGAGAGTGGCCTCCTCCTCAAGATTTGTTACTTAAAAAATAACAAAGTACTAATATTTATTTTCTTGTATGGGTATCCTAGTTGAGAAGGCAAGGCGCAAAAAGGACAGTTGGGATCTCCTGGGAGTTTTAGGTTAGTGGCTAAGGAATAATGCTTGTTAAGAAAGTTCAACCACTTATCACTTTAAGGAAGATATAATACTAGTAGAGATACCATAGGAGTCCGAGTTTCTCAAGTCTTTACACAGCTCACACTTAGTCACAACTGAGGTGAGTCACCAAGGGGTTTCTCAGAAGAAATGAACATTTTTATAAAATGATTTTAGAGAGGGTGGTCTGCGAGGCCACTCTCAAGTTTACAAAGTTTGTATAATAAGTTACCGTTTAAACAGATCTTTACCAAATCAGACATTTTGTCTCAATTAGGAGACATATTTTCTTTTGACTTTGGTGCACACCAAGTTTTGTTTGTCAGAAGAGACAGGAGACTGCAAACCTAATAGTGATAAAAGGTATATTGCAGAACTTATCCCTATAATATTTTCCTCTTATTTTTGGTGCCCAAAAAGGCCTAAACTAGCTCTAGTATTCACCTATAAATAGGACCATTAGTGAGGTCAAATCACATATCAAAAACTCAAGTTAAGCCATTACTCTGTCAAAATCATGCCAAATCACCTAGTATTCTCTCTGTGCTCTCTCTAAGTGTTGAGTGCATGTTTCTTCACTCCCACCATTACGTCCATCATTCTCAGGAGATTTTATTCTCAAGTTACTACTATTGTTTGTGAAGTTCATCTTTTTACAGGGAACGGTTTTGGTCTTGACTCCATTCTTACCAGAAAGGTAAGGTTCTATTAGGTGCTACTTTTATAACTTCTTAAAGACCTTGGAGGTAGAGTCTGTTGATGTGGGTCCTGCCTCACCCGTTCTAGTTTCTTACCAGAACCCTATCACACTACCCTCCTACACTTACCCAAAAATATTTTTACTTTATCTTCTTTGTGCAAAATTGTGTTACTATAGTGTAACAGACTAGAAGCTAACAGGTGACTACTTATAGATGTAAAATAAATGGCTGAGATTCCAAAGGTTTTATCTCATAATGTTTATAATAAGTTTAATAGCCTTTAGAGGCACTTTATTTAGAACGAGAATATTTATCCAAAAAATTATATCAATTCACTTTTTTCATTTCCCAAACATACTGAGGAGTACCAAGATAGAGTAAATAGATTTGTTAAATTTGCTAAATAAAACTTCAAGAAATCTTGCTATGTTCATATCTCCATGCAAAGAATGTAAAAACCTTTGTCAGAAAGATTAGTAGACACTCTTTGAACTCTTGGTCATTCATGGATCTGATCCTATGTATAATACGTGGGTCCTTCATAGGGATAATTAAGATACTTTTGTATGTCCCTATGATGTTAAAATGCCAGATATACAAAGGATGAACAATGATACTGATTTCCAAGATGTTGGAGGTGTAGAAGATAGTTTTGAAAAAGGGGATGGACATTTTGAAGAAAATTTAAAATATTTCGAGAGTCCTTAACATCCTCAGTGTACAAAGTATACAAAGATGTCTGCAATTACATCATTGTACAAACATAGATGGAATATCTGATAAAGATTTTAATGAACTTCTTAAAATTATTTAGGATATGTCTCTAGCAGATAACAGTCTTCCCAAATTTTTGTATACAATAAAAAAGATTTTAAAAGAATTTGATCTTTGGTATGATAAGATTGATGCATGCATTGATGATTATTTTTTATTTAGGAAGGAGTTTGAGCGTATAGATGCATGCCCCAGATGTGGCCCCTCACGATGGACAGTGGATGAATAAACTAAGAAGTTCAAGAAAGGAGTACCCATAAAAATTCTAAGGAATTTCCCAATACAAGATTTCAACGAATGTTTAGGTCATCTGACAACGCATAACAACTAAATTGGCACTCAACTCATCAAGTCAATATGGTAAGATGTGACAACTATTTGATTCATTATCATGAGAAATAATTAACAAAAAGTGGTCTGACTTCGCATTTGACTCAATAAATCTTAGGCTTGGACTTGTAGCTGATGGATTTAATCCTTTAAATAATTTTAGCATGACCTATAATTGTTGGCCTGTAGTGCTTATCGTGTATAATTTGTCCTTGTGGATATCCATGTCGAAGGAAACTTTAATTTTGAGTTATACATGGGTCAAAATGACTCAAAATGATATAAACGTATATCTCCAACAACTTATAGATGACCTACTTGAGCTTTGGAATAATGGGAATGAGATGTATGATGTATAAAGTCAATCTACTTTCAATTTGAAAGCCATTTTGATGTGGACTATAAATGAATTTCTAGCATATGGTAATTTAGTAGAATGTACCACGAAGGAGGAATCTGCATGCCCTATTCGTGGTCCTGACACGTCCTCACAATGTTGCCAAACAATAATAAAACGGTGTATATGGGTCATAAACCCTTTCTTCCAGTGAACCATTCATAGAGAGAAAATAAAAAGAATTGGTTTGATGGTGTTCAAGAAATGAGGAGGCCACCAAAACATTTAAATATTGAGGTCATTTTAGATTCTTTGAAGGGGGTGGTAAATGACTTCGATAAAAGGGAAAAAATTAAGAGGAAAAACTGCTTCTGGAAGAAGAAGTCAATTTTTTAATTACCATATTTCCATATAAGTATATCTTAACTCATAATTTTTTGAGTCACAAACTTCATGATAATATTTTATGACTTAATATGGTGTATTTAATTTATGTATTATCCTCCCCACTTCTCTATTTAGGCATTGAACCTGGGCCACGATTTGGATGTGATGCACATTGAGAAGATTATATATGAGAGTCTTATTGCAACATTATTAAATTTTAAGGGAAAATCAAAGGGCAACTTGAATTCCTTTAGGGACTTGAAAGAGTTAAGGATTAGAAAAGAGTTGCATCCTCAGCTAGAAGGTAATAAATATTACATATCATCAATACCTTACACCCTTTCAAAAAAATAGAAAAAGGTGGTTTGTCAAAGGTTATTTGATTTGAAGTTACCCGATGGTTATAATATTAGTCATTGTGTTCAATTGGAAGAATATAAGTTACTAGGATTAAGGTCTCATAATTATCACGTTCTAGCAAAATAATTATTGTTAGTAGCTATAAAAGGACTATTGCCAAAGGGTTTAAGGCAAGTGATTTTTTGCCTGTGCTCATTTTTAAATAGATTATGTCAAAGAGTGATCGATAAAAGTAGAATGAAAAAATTAGAGGAAGACATCGTGGAGATAATATGCATCGTGGAGATAATATGCACGTTGGAATAAAAACACCTTTATTAAGGGACATATTCTCAATTATTAAAAAATTATAGTAGTGTGTAAACTCACTTGTAGTTTGAATCACATAATGTCAATTCATTGGCAAACCATAACTCAAAATACATTTATTTCCCCTATTTTTGGAAAGAAACAAAATTATAATTTATAAGACCATCTCCAACCAATTAGAATTATGATCATATGCATAAAGTTATATCAGTTGATTAAAATTGAGATCTTATTTGATACTTACTGTGTGGGTTTTGAGAACACACAAAATCAGGTACATTCTCCTTTGTAAGTCCTTTGCTCTTGCTGTTACTTCATTACAACCTTTCACCTATTTTTATATATTTATCTTTTATGCATCCATTATTCAATGAAAGATTTATAGATTATGTATGGATCACTTTCATTCTTTTCTCTCTTTTTGGTATCAGTTTTGTATATTGTTTTTTCGTATTAGTTTAGTTTCATCTTTGTTGCCTTTGTTTAGTTTTAGTTTAGTTCCTTATAGCTCTTACATTAAATTCCTTACCCAATTGTCTCACATCTATTTTCCCTAAGAAGTTTGTTCAACTTCTTATTCTTGTTTCCATTATTTTTATTGTTATACTCCGTATTAGATTGGATATATGTAAAATACAAGCAATATGGAAGACTAGATCCTTATGTTTTTGTCTTTTAAAAAAGCTACCTGTTATTTCATCTCTTTAGTACTATGGCCATGAAAGCTCATGTGATCATTTGGTAAGACATAAAGCTCCTCTGAAATCAAATAGAAAATTTCTAGTATATTTTATTTATGTACTCTCACTATATACACCCCTTCATTATTTGAGATTCAGTAACACATCTAAAATTTACCGCAAAAGCACCAAACGAAGTTTCAAGCCTCGAACCCCTGCCATGTGCATCATCAATCACATACCTTACCAATGGAACTAAAAGGCCTCGGTGTTAGAATAGTAAAAATCTACATATATGAACCATTACTTTCACTCACCCAGGCGATGTGGGATGTAGATCTATGGCCCCCAAATCAACCATGGACCAATTTTGTTACAATCCACCCCCTTTAGGGAGCCCAACATCCCCATTGGGAAGAAATCAACCATCACCCAACATGTTGACACACTTATTTTTCTGGGTACTGGATATGATACCATTCGGTAACACCCCACTCTTCGATCACCAATATTATCCCCACCTTAACCACCGCACCCAGCGGTATGGGGTTTTATTAGCTCTATATCCACAAATTGGTGTTAGTGGGTTCGAACCCCTGATATGTGAATCATCAATCACATGCCTTACCAATGGATATGTAAGGCCTCGGTGTTAGAAGAGTGCAAATCTACATATATGAACCATTATTTTCTCTCACCCAGGCGATATGGGATGTAACTCTATGGCTACCAAATCAACCATAACCTAGTCTTTTACAATCCACTCCCTTTTTTCTAATGGCTAAACAACCTTTTTGACACTCTGTTTTGTATTTGATTTATTTCTCCCCTTTAATTTACAGGTCAAATAATTTGATCAATATATTTTTAGTTTATTACTACATTAGTATATACATATGCTTAACCATCTTATATTACCACCAACTTCATAGTATATATACATATATTTTTGCATAACTTTATATTTACATGTTATCTTGGTTTTGAGTTTTGTTCATGTAAATATCATAGTAAGACAAGTCAGATAATCAATGAAGAATTGCATTATTATCGAACATATAATCGCGATTGGTATTTAGCATCGGTACAACAATGTAGGAAAAGGTAGTTTTTAGGTTATGGAGTACAACAAGTAGCACATAAGCTTACAACTAGTGTTTTTAATTTTACCCTCTTTCTGTGTTGTTACCTACCAATCTATCACAGTAGCATATAATCTTACGAAGTGAACAAAGTCAATATACCATACAATGGATTAAATACACCACACATCAAATGATTAGTTCAGGACTAAATTGGAAAATGAGGTAAAGCAAGGTTAAATCTAAATCCAATCAGGTAAAATTTGTTTCCAATAGAATATCCTAAGGTTTTATCATTTAACAAATTGTGGGTGATTGGGAAGGAGACAACTTGTTGGCTAATGATCATAATTTTTGGTAATTTTATTATATAGTATTAGGGATAATAATTTTAGTGGTTTATTTTCCTATTCATGGTTTTATCTTTATATATCATATGATATGTGTCCTTACTTGGTGATATGTTATCTTCTTACTTACATTTTATTCACACAATATAAGGGGATGAAAAATTACGGTTCTCATACAAATATTGACTTAATGTATATTTTGTTTATCTGTACTTGTATACTACCCCTACCCCCTCGCCCCACTCCCCCCACCACAGGAATGAATTCTCGAGTTTCCCACTTGTGTGTAGTAGAGTGTGCAAAAACTTTTCAATGTTATAGTTTTTATAAGAGTCTACTTTTATTTTTTAATATTAGATATGGGTAACGCTATAACAACACTCTTGATTTATACTTTCTTTATGACACTGTAGCAAAAATACAATCTTGATGAATGTCGAAAGAAATTTGTTTTAATCCAAAGGGGCAAAATTGTGGAAGGATTTCAAATAAAAACTATCAACACAAATATTAGTAGAATCTCAAGGGTAAAATATGACACGCCGTCTTATCCTACTCAAAGATCAATTGTCACCTTATTTTAAACTAAGTGAAATTTATTTTAGTTTTACACGCATTTTCTTTTATCGAGGAACTCCTAGTCCACTTTTAGTATTTACTAAGTTTGCATTTGATCTAGACTATCTTAACACACACACACACACACACACACAGATATATATATATATATATATATATAGAAAGAGAGAGAGAGGCTCCTGTGCACACCAAAGTTTTTACACCAAGTTTGCACACCATTTTTTTAAAATAGCGAAAAAAATATTTTTGCACTCATTTTTTTTGTGATATTTAAACATTTCAAGGGATCGATATAAAAAAATAAGCTAAATTATTTTTTTGCTATTTTAAAAAATTGGTCAAACTTTCGAAGTTTTTAAAGCACTTTAAAAGTTGCGAAATTTTGATCGATTTTTTTAAAATAGCAAAAAATATGTTTTTGAGCTGATTATTTTTATATTGGTCCCTTGAAATGTTTAAATATCACACACAAAAAAATTCAAAATTGTTTTTTAATATTTTAAAAAAATTGGTCTGCACCAGCAAGTGTGAAAACTTAGTGTGCACATGAGTCTGCCTATATATATATATGTGTGTGTGTGATAAGTAATAAGTGATAAGCATAAAGAAGCTAGGGAAAAACAAATTTATCCACACACTACTAGTCACAGAGGTTATGTGAGACTTAAGGAGAACATGGTAATTTTTTATCCTTCGAGCTTTTAACTTCATTGCTATCTTTTTTTCAATAATTTTCTATATTCATAATTTGTCTTTTGGTTATTCGTAGAAATCTGATGATCCAAAGAAAGTCATACATCGTATTCATGTTCGGATAATGGGACATAAAAGCAATAATGGAAATCCTGGTAATCAAGCTGTTGATGAAGCGATAGTAATGATAAAAAAAATCATTAAGACTCGACATGAATTGTATTTTTAAATAGTGATATGTTATTGTAGTACTTTTGATACACTAAGATTAAAAAAATTCCATCCGATGAAGAAATGTTCTTGGTCCTGAATGTCCTGGTCATGTTCATGGTCTTGGATTTGGGATGACGCCTATGTAGGTAGATAAAGCATTACAAAGCAATGCAAGTATAATGACTCTTGAGAATAAAATTTAACAGCTTTTCGAACGAAAGGCACACATGGAGAGTCTAATGACACAATGAAACATCCCAATTGAGGTAGATTATTAAATTAACCACTAATTAATCCTTTTTTACGTCATGCAATATTAACACATCCTACTTTCATAGGGTCAACATGGAAGTTATGAAGATAGCATGGATGACAATTCACCTATACCGCAAGTTGTTGACAATAAATTATCTTTGGTCTGAATTTTTTTTTACTCGGGTACATTAATGATTGATAATTTTTGTAAGGATACAAGTCTCCGATTGATTCTTAATGTAACGTTGGCTCAATTTCAGACAAAAACATTTGAGTCATAGGGTAGTGTTCAAGTGTTTCCATCCAAGCCTATGACATGCTAGTTGAAGACGTAGCGGTCAAGATTATAAAGCTTCATCATATGATGGGTTTAGTGTGCCTCGTTTCTATGTCAACAACATTGTTCCAATTATCCTAAGGTATAAATGCATTATATATATATATATATATATATATATATAGGAGCTGGAAAATTTATTGGGTGTAATCTATAATTTTTATAAAATAATTTTAACGACTTTGATTTACTCAGAAAATATTTTTTAGAACTTTTCATAAAAAGCTTTGGACTTAAAAAGGAATATTTTATTTTCTGATATGTTCGAACGAACTATAATCTCGATCAAACGAGATTCCAATGTTGTTCGAACGAATTGGCCTCTCGTTCGAACGAGATTGCTAGGTCGTTCGAACGAGATTTCTAACAAGATTATTTTTTATGCCCTGGAACCTTGTTAGTAAAGTCGTTCGAACGAAAAGTCATTCGAACGAAAAAGTCGTTCGAACGACTATAGCGGGAACAGTTTTTTGGCGGTGTTTTTGCAGTTTTCTTCATGTTCCCACTAATTTTTCCCCACTACTTTTTGACAGAATTATCAAGTGCAGGAACCAACCTTTTCCAAGCAACTTTTTCATATTCCTCCATCTCCTAGAGAGAGTTTTAGAGAGCTTCAATTCCAAATGAAAAGGTGTAATACCCCGTAATTTTATTGATTTTATTTAAGGGATTAATTGAATTAAATGAGAATTAATTGGAAATTAATCCGGGTATAAATACTAGCAAGATGTGAGTTGGTATTTGATTATGATGTTAAAATTGAAAATATTAAAATTCTAGCGAGGCAGAAATACAACAATTTAAAATTTTAGTCGGGACGCGCGTGTCAGTCGCGTCAGGAACAAAATTATTTAAATTAAAAAGTGAATTATATTTTATCAACCGAATGGTCATTTTGAGTGCGCCAACGTGTCCGGTAGGGTCGAAATAGTCAGAAAACACTAGCCGGGAGTTTAGTTTGGGTCCCGGGGCATTTTTAGGCCAAACCGGCAACCTAGAATGGTATTTTGGTAATTTTAAAAACATGGGACTTAAAAGCCACGAATTTTAGGGTTAAATAAAATATTACTAATGAACCCACTAAGTCCATTATCAGCATTAGGTGTGTTAGAGGGCTACGGGAGTTAAAGGGAGAGATTGAAGAGGTTCCAAAAGAAACCTCCAACCACCATCACCATTCTTGGGAGAATTTTGTAGAGAAAGGGGAGAAATCAGCCTTCATTCACCAACATCAATTCAGAAGAAACAAATATAAGGCAAGTGATTTGATATTTTTAAGTGCATTAAATATTTCTTCCATGTTTAGTGTAAGAGCTATTTTGTCTTGAAAGTTTTGAGGAAAACTAATGAAATTGTTGGAGAAACTCTAAATTTGGGATAGGATTTGCATGTAGAATGACTATGGACGAATTTAATATTCGAAGACGTAAATATGATGATTTAAAAATGGATTTATGATGAGTAATTGAGCACAATAAAATTATGGGTTCATGTTCATAGGGTTTGGGATAAATTTTGGGGATGAATGATAATTACATATTGTTTAGGAGGATTTGACCCCCAAAATATATTAAGAAACGACCTAAGAGGGGTTAGAGAAGTTTAAGAACATTAAAATGCTATTGGGATGACCTTAGGATGAGTTTAGAGAAGAGAAAAATTGAGAAAAACGAAGTGAAGAATTTTTGGGCACAAACTGCCATCTCGTTAGAAGACCTGCCCAGGTCGTTCGAACGACCTCGTTCAAACGAGACTTCTAACGAGATGACAGTACCCCTTCTAACGAGTTGGTAGTTCATTCGAAGCCATTCATTCAAACGACCTCGTTCGAACGAGATTTCTAATGAGTTGACAGAATGCCTTTTGAGGCCTTGTTTTATTTCGAACCTTCAAAAGACTTGTATAATTGAGTGTAATACTTCCCTTGTTGATTTGTGGATATAGTTATGAGATTTAGAAGTACGTTAAGGATTAAAACTTGGAGTTTTTTAGTAATCCGAATGATTTTTATGGGTTATGATATTAATGTCTAAATACTTCAACGTGAGGAGAGTTGATAACTTTAATGTATATAATTCGGGGACTTGTAAATGTATAACATGAAATGACGGTATAAGAATGAGATATATACCTCTATTAATATTATGAAATATCGAAGATGTGTGAATGCTTGGTATATGTAGTTAGTTGTGTATAACATACCTACCATACTTGCTATCACGGGAGGTCGGCGTTCGATCAGGGCCATCTAGTCTTTGTGTGCCTACGGGGGGATTTAGATTGGTACCTTGAGGACATAGGTCAGAGAAGGACTTATTGAGAAGTTAATAAGTCTGCTGATCATGGGAGCGTAGGTATGTGCGTGACCCATGTGATGTAAACTATGTTCGCCTCCATTTTGTGTGATTGTTATCTATTGAAAACGATTCCTGAGAGATTCGGAATATGTGGTCCTTATGTACTTGATGTACCGGGATTGGATAGCAGAGTATGTGTGCACCGCAACTTAGACTCGAGGTGCTAGTATTGTATATTTATGATGAGAATAATATACTGCTAATTGAAAAGAATTGCCATGATAATATAAGTGTGAAAAATAGTAACATTTTAGTAGAGTTAAAAAAATGGAAATCGCTCGTGATTAGCATTACTAATATTAGGAACTAAGAAGAAAAGTAAAACTCTCTGTTTAAATTAAGGTGCCGGATAATAAATCGTGAATCGTATAGTAATGTTAGATTGTGTATTGGACTTATTAGATATGAGAATATCTAGAACGGGTACGGGTACGATAGGAGTGCACAATTAGTTGAGAGGTTAGGAACTCAAGTGAGTGCACTCACTATCATGTACTTTATATTCACTGTTTAATTATATTAAACCACTTGCTGTATTTTAAACTGTTTTCACAATCGGGATCTGACCTGTTTCCTTTCAAATCTATTTTGTAAAAACCTTTTTAGGTGCCCATCCACAAGGACACCATGTATAGGAGTTCTATTCCCGCAACGTGCTATAGCTGCTGTGGAAGTTACAGGACCTCAATAGTAGACGCCTTCACTATATATCTTGACTCTATTTCAGACTCATTCATCTGTAGGGAGAGTCACCCCTTTCCTTTCAGAGACATCTTATTTACTCAGTTTTTATTTTATATTTTGGTTTGTAATTATATTAAGGATTCAGACTTGTATTTGTTCGTTTTAGTATTTGATTTGTTGTGAGGTGTATTCCTCCAGATTTAGTTTATTACATTGTTATTTATTTGCAACTGTGATGTGGTTGTGGTATCAGTATTTTATAATTTAAATGGATTGTATGTTAATCGGATTTAATTAAAATTGACAACTCACTTCTTAAATATTAGGTGGCTAGTAATTATAAAAATGTTTTCAACAGTGATGCTATGAACTGAACCAACTTGACATTTTGAATTAATTTGAATAAAGGCGTAGCTACACGGTATTTAATTATTCGGGGTGTCACAGGTGGTATCAGAGCATCGGGTTCTAGTGTCCTTAGGATCTGTACGGCTGGTTATGTTTCCGCTGAGCTTTCTTTGACGTAGATCCCTATATTTTAGGACTGTTGTATTCTTTTGTGTATGCTTCGCTCTTCAGCTATTTTGAGATAATAACTGTGAACTTATAAGACTTTACTCTCATTTCAGATGCCTCCACGACGTGCACAGCGAGTTCCGAGGGATTCTCAGCCCGAGCCACAGCCTGCACCAGTTCTAGCACCATGAATGCCGCAGAGGTTGCTGTTACAGTAGCCAAGCGATAAATGCCGCCCTCGTCGTTGTGCAGCAGGCGCCACCTCAGGAGCCTGTAGCCGCGCCAGTTCAGGCTCATGCATTCCCGTCTTCTTGGGAACGCGTTCGTAATGCTTTTCAGAAAGCACACCCTCTGGAGTTTGTAGGTAGCTCCGACGTTGTTGTGTCGAGTCAGTGGAGGAAGGATATTCAAAGGCACTTTAGGATGTACGAGTGCACGGATGTTCAGAAGCAGATACTAGCTACTTTCAAGCTAGTAGGATCAATGTTGCAGTGGTGGGAGTCCATTACCACTACGGAGGAGAGATATGCCCTTTCCATACAGGAGTTCTGGGTGCGGTTCGACCGCAAATATTTTCCATCAGCTGTTCACACTGAAATGAGGAGGAAGTTAATGAACCTCAAGCAGGAGGGGAAGACTGTGGCCGAGTACGAGGCCGAATTCACTAATCTCTTGAACATTGTTCCCGATGAGATTTCGACTGAGGAGAAGAAGATTCAGAAGTTTATGGACTGATTGACTTGGAGGATCCGACAGCACTTGTTGGGAAATCTCTCGTTGGCCACTTACTCTGATGTGGTTAATGCAGCACTGTTTCACTCCCAGGATCACCGCTTTCACATGTCTGAGAGTAAGAGATCAGGAGAGTCCATCCTTCAGGGCAGGACAGGGGGAAATGGTGCCAGCGGGGCACAATCTGCTCAGGGTCAGCACAGGTAGGGTGATCAGGGTTCCCAACAGGGGGATCATAAGAGATTAAGATCTGGGGGTTTCAGGAATGGTCAGGGAGGTTTCAGACATGGCCATCAGGGTCAGAACGACAATCAGGGCCTGCAGGGCTAGAATGGTCAGCAGCAACAGTTTCAGCAGGGCCAGTATGGTCAAGGTAGGAATGGTAACGGCCATCAGGGCCGTGGGCAGCAGGGACAACGAGGAGGAAACTTCCCGGGGAAGTGTTTCATTTGTGGTAAGATTGGTCACAAATGCCAGGATTGTCCTGATAGGGGCAGGGCCCCACCGCAGCAGCAACAGCAAGGTGCTCGACACGAGCCACAGAGGCTTATGTTTCCCGTCGCCCTCCCAGCACCACCACAGATGGCAGCATTACCACCCATCCCAGCGGTCCCAGTACAGCATGGACAACTTCAGTATGGGAGAGTGTATCAGTTCCAGCATACCGCAGTCCCACAGGATCCACCTGCTATTGAGGGTATGTTCTCTATTCAGGGGACTATGGGGCGTATTTTATTTGATACGGGGGCCACACATTATTTCATTGCCACAAGATTTGCACGCACTATTGGGTTATTAGACACTGCAGAGAGCATGATTACTTGTGTAGATTCACCGTTGAGTAGGAGTTCCGTGATTTCCCTCATTTGTAGAGGTGTGGGTATAGAGATAGGGAGATTTACTTTACCCGCTGATATGCTAGTATTAGAGATAACTGAGTGTGATGCGACAGTTGGTATGGATTGGCTAGTTGCGTATCGGGCCATGATTGATTATTTCTGTAGGAGTATTATATTTGCCATTTCCGGGTAGGAGATGTTTTTAGTGGCGATGCCTTGCCCTAAGGGAGGATCGTCCACTCATTTTTACTATATAGAGGAGGAGACCTCTAAGGAAGTGGTGATGCCACTTGATTCGATTTCAGTCGTTAGAGAGTTCACTGATGTATTTCAGGATATACCTGGATTACCTCCTAGTAGAGAGATAGATTTTGTTATTTATTTGACGCCAGGCACTCGGCCCATTGCCCGCGCACCTTACCATATGGCTCCAGCAGAGATGAGAGAGCTAAGGGACCAGATAGAGCAGTTGTTGGGTCAGGGGTTTATTCGGAGGAGTACTTCGCCGTGGGGTGCCCCTGTGTTGTTTGTAAAGAAGAGGGATGGATCGTTGAGATTGTGTGTAGATTACCGGGAGTTGAATAAAGTCACGATACGAAATAAGTATTCGTTGCCCCGAATCGATGACTTATTTGACCAGTTGAGAGGGGCTTGCTTCTTCTCAAAGATTGATTTGCGATCGGGATACCATCAGATGCGTATCAGGGAACAGGACGTCTCGAAGACTGCTTTCTTGATGAGGTATGGTTCCTATGAGTTTCGGGTAATGCCTTTTGGCTTGACCAATGCTCCGGCCGTGTTTATGGACTTGATGAATAGGGTGTTCAAAGAGTTCCTAGACCAATTTGTCATCGTCTTTATTAATGACATCCTGGTTTACTCCCAGACAGAAGAGGAGCACGCCGAGCATTTGAGGCAATGACGCGACTGAAAATGTGTCTCAGAAATGCGTTCACTCTAGGCTCAAGTGTAAGACTGTCACTCAAGTAATAATTCGACAAGTTGGGTATCGATCCTCAGAAAAAAAGGACAACGAAGTTGTGATAACGGGAAAGACGGAGGAATCCTAACCTTGACTCTAAAAATAAAGGGAAAATGATTTGATTTTAGGAATGATTATAACTAAATGCAAATATGAAATTATAAAAAAAATGCAACTACACTAACTTACCTAAATTATGAATGAAGGATGATTTGACACTTTTTGTTTTAAATGATGAGAAGAATAGGACGGGAATACAATCATCCAACCTCAGTGTAGTGCGGATATAATACTAATCTTAAATTTATCTGATTGATTTGACCCAGAATTTAGTACTCCCAAGCATTACGTATACGAGGTTCAATCCCGCGTCACACTTAATCTGAGGATGAGTAAATCGATATCGCGATAGTAGCATTCGAATTGAAATCTAAATCATCATGAGTACCCGGAGGCAAACGAGATATAAAGATCTACAATCGTTGTGCAACTACGCAATACGATCAAGGTCAATCATTAAATTCAGTGAATTAATTTTATACACACGCACTAACGCATCAGACTGGGTTCATGCATCCCGACCTTGGGAAATCTAGCCTAACATGTTGAAAAGGACGGAAACAAGGATTAATGTGCAGGAACTCATAGTTACTCTAAGAAAAATAATAATTAGATGCAGAAAAGAATTGGAATTAACAATTAATCACTAATATTATCCAAGCACTAAGTGAAATAATGAAAGAAACATATACTCACAGAAATCACTGAATAAATTCTTCAATCCTTAAAATAAATCTGAAAATGTTAACTAAGCTAGGGTTTCTGAAAAAGAAGAGGTAAAACCTACTAATTCTTCGTGTCCATAACAATACTAAATCGGGTCTTTTATACCCTACAACAATATCAGAAGTCAGCTGCACACTAGGAGTCTTTTTAGGAAGAAAATATTTTCAGATCTCGAAGACCGGACCGGTCCGCCCCCAAGGCGGATCGGTTCTTTTTATTTTGGGGCGGGCCTGTCCGGGGGTGGACCGATTCTTTTTATTTTTGCCTCCTTCGGTTTGCATGCAATCCGGGGTCCTCTGGAGTTTGGCAAGGCGGACCGATCCGGGGTAGGGGCGGACCGGTCCGACTATTTGACTTTCTGGCTCCTCTTTGACTGTTCATAACTTTTGTTCCGGGATTCCGATTGGGGTGTCGTTTCTTCCTTTGTGCTCGTGAATGAGATGTCTTCGACTTCTCTTTAGGTACCTCATCCGAATTCCGTGTAAAAATTACGCTTTTGCCCTTGAGACATTTCCTTCTTGCTTTCTTGATTCTACCGATTTCCTTCTTTCGTTTCTTGACATCAAATACCTGCAAAATCACTACAAAATACCAGAAACTCGGTGTACTCATTAGGATCAGTCAGTAACACAGTTATGAGATGAATCCAACTCAATTACGTTGTTTGAGGTGCTAAAAGTAGCTAAATCAAGGGATAAATTGGGAAGAATTTAAGCCTAATCAAACCCCCCCTAACTTAGAACTTTGCGCGTCCCGAGCAATGTAAAAGAATCCTAGAGTGGCTCAACTCTTTAAAAATCATTTTATTGGGATAAAATACCTTTTTCGCGGGTAAGCGATTGCATTTAGCGTATGCAATAAACCGTTAAACCCCTAGGTTACCCTAGTAGGATGAGTGTTGTCTCGTGAGGGTTTGTGGAGAATATACCCACAAAGTTCGACTCAAAGAGAATTCAAAATATGCAAAAATTGTGCAATTCAAACTTTTCCAGAAAATAGTCATCATCAAGTCATATTTACAAGTCTCAAACCGTGGTGTGTGTGTGCGTAGCCAGAAATATAACTGCTAATTTCCACCGATTGATCATTACGTTACTTCTCCGAAAATTCGTTTTGATTTCAATTTCTCACGGAATGCTCTCACAAATGAATCTCTCGGATTATGGCTATTCTCTTGGTATGCGTGATATAAAGAGTAAATGTAATGGAAGCAAAATCATGCATACGGTTAGAAAGACGGAAATTTTGTAGTGAAAGGACCTCATCAAAGGATTACAATTTTAAAAATGGGAACATTGCTTTTATTTCGCGCACTTAATCTCCTTTATTATCTTTTGGTGTATTAGCTCTCCACGCGGTAACCAACTTCGCAATTTAGACTCGGTTAGGACTTTTTCGGGTTTTGAGGTATATGGGGTAAAATGATAATTGTCGGGAAGGTTAGAATTGGAAAAGTCATTAATGATGTCCCCTTGTGCTTTTTCCGGGCTATTGCTCAGTTTTTTTTTTATTATTTTTGTTGAGCATATTTATTTATTTCTTGCCCCTTTTTATGCACTTTCCGGACTTAAATTCTGAATTTTCTCATTTTTCACAATTTCGGCTATTTGGGTTTTTCGGGTTATCAAATGAAAGGGACAAATTTTTAGCTCAAATTGGGTTACAAAAGGGGTAATTTTTTGCTACTTTTTCTGGCCAATATTTTTGGGTGACAAATGAGGGCCTACTTCATAGTCCAAAATACCAATTGCGTTACCATATGCGCTTTGAGATGAATTCAAGTTTAGAGATCAATTTGACACATTTTTTTTTTCAAAGTAATATTACACACATTTTTCAAAATCGATCAAAATGAAATTATTGAGATCCTTGACAACTTTTTAGGCGCTGAAAAGAACTTTGAGTTAACAATTAACTCGGATTGATTTAAAAACTCGTAAAAAGTGATAGGCTCGAATCTCACCGGGTTTGTTAATCTCCACACTTATTCGTTAAGTCGTCAATTTTTGCTCAATTTCCATCTTTGGTCAATTTTGGCTTTGTGTACGTTGAATTTTACAACTTGAGACTTCAATTCGACTTTTAATGATATTTTTAAAAATTTTGAATTCCAATTTTTATTTATTTTGAACAAAAATATTTTTGGGTTTTTCAAAATTTTATGATTTTTTTTTTTGGAAATTTTTGGGCATTTTGGAAAATTTGTGAAGTTTTAGAAATACGCACTTGTGACCCCCCCTAACTTAGACTTTTGCATTGTCCTCAAGCAAAAAGGACCAAAATCTAAATCAAAGCGAATAAAAAGTGCGGAAAAATAAAACAAACAAATAGATAAAATGCAGTTTTTATTACAACAAGACTGTGTTACATGTGCAGGGGAAAGCATACAACTGTGAACAGGGAAAAATAAGAAAAAAGCTGCCAACACCATATAAAGCTTCACCGGGGTGGGGGATGGGAGGAGTCGGGCGCGTTGGGGTCATAGGGGTTCTGGTAGTAGGAAGGTAGTGGCTCATTAGGATCCCCTATGCGCCGATAGATGTCCGCTTGGAAGCGGAGAACGATGCTCATGTCGCGCTCGTAGTTGGTCTGAAAGGTGTTGAAGTTGGTCTCAAGCGCCAACATACGCGCGGATAGGTCCGTACCCTCCCACTCGAAATCTGGGTCGTCCTCCTCATCCTCCGACTCTTCGTCCGGACCGAGATCCCCCATCTCAACGTCCTCACCAGCTGCCCCTACGTCCTCACCAGCTGCCCCCACGTCCTCACCATCCGCGTATAAGGTACGACCCAAATGGATGGAAGTTTGGGGGTCGAAGAGATGATATGTGAGGGTAGCTTGCTGAGGCCGCATGGAAGAGTCATTGGACGTTTGCAATAGTTTAGCGCACACAATCTGAAATGTAAGACGCGCCTTCTCGTTGAGGCGTCCAACGGTGACGGTTTACCCCGCCCAAGCCAAGTTCGGTGTAATGTGGGCCATGATAATGTCCTTGTCGACCGGGGGGACATTTTGGGGATAAGTAAATTCTTGGACATCCGGGACATCAAACTCGGCCAACTTGACCGTGAGATGGGCCAAGGAAAAGGGTATGGGAGTCCCATCCACGAAAGCTTCGGCCTCGAATTGGCCCGTCCGGACGAGTGTACCATAGAATGAGCGGACTTCGGTTGCCCAGACCGCGTCGTGAGGTTGGTTGAGGAAACGGCACCAACCCCGGGCCATGAAAAGGGCGGTGATGGAGTTGGGCAGAGCTTCCCATTGGACCGCGCTCTCCATATGGAGTTTGTGGCCCAAATCGAAGTATTGAGCACACCATTGTTCCTCTTGGCGGGAGCGGTATTCGCCGTGACCGGAGGGGTGGATCACGGTGGAGTTGTATTTGGTGGGGGAAACACGGGGTGACATGGAAATAGGAGGGAGTTAGTTGATTGAAAAACTAGAGAGGAAGAAAAGAGTATTTGGGTTGAAGGTGTGAGGAGAAAGGGAGTATTGGAGGTGTATTTATAGTGGAAAGAGGAGGGGAGGGGTTGGTTTTGGAGGGAAGGGGTTTGGAAGGAAAAGGGGATGAATTTGGGAGGGAAAGGTTGGGTTTGGGAAGTGGAAAAACCGATTGGAGGGAATGAATGGGATTGGGGGGAAAGGGGGGTGAATCTTGGGAAGAGGAGGAGGCAGGTCTGCAGAAGGAGGACCGGTCCGGGGTAGGAGCGGACCGGTCCAACCCTTTGTCTTTTTAAACCCTCGACAGGCGGATCGGTTCCTTTAAAAATACAAGGAATCGGTCTGGGGTCAGACCGGTTCCTTTAAAAATAAAAGGAACCGGTCCGGGGTCGGACCGGTCTGCCTGAAAAAGGAACCGGTCCGCCCAGGGTTTTTGGGTTGGACTTCTTTTACTTAGGTTTCGAGCTCTGTTCTTCAAAAATTTTCACGTTCCCGATATCCTCTCTATCCAATTGAACTAGGACCCTCTCGATTTCACTAGTCAACACCCTTTGACTCAGAATTCCCAAAACACACGAATGCTTCTCCCGAACGAAACCTAGTCCTAACGACTCTCAAAACATACACGACTCTCACACATACGACTCTCACCCCATACGCATCAGGGGTGCGACGACCTCATTTCAACAGCTCACTCAACCCCGTAAATGGGGTCCGACAACCAGACGGTGTCGACTTCTTCTGCACACGCCTCTAGATATGGCTTTAGGCGTTGTCCGTTCACTTTGAATATATTTCCCCCTTTTAAATCGTCTAGCTCAACAGCTCCGTGGGGGAAAACATTCTTCACGACAAATGGGCCAGACCAACGTGATCACAACTTGCCTGGGAAGAGGTGAAGCCGAGAGTTGTAGAGGAGAACTTTTTGCCCGGGGAGAAAATCTTTTCGTCGAATGATGCTATCATGAGCGAGTTTCATCCTCTCTTTCGAAATTTTGGCATTCTCATATGCATCATTGCGTAGTTCTTCTAACTCATTCAATTGAAGTTTGCGGGCTTCACCGGCCTTATCCATGGCATAATTCAATTGCTTAATCGCCCAACAGGAAGATGGAAAGGTTTGCCATACACAAAGAGAAAGGGGGACATGCCGAGTTGATTCTTGTATGCGGTACGGTAGGCCCATAGCGAATCGTTCAATCTAAGAGACCAATATTTTCGGGTAGGATTGACGGTCTTTTCAAGAATGTTCTTGATTTCCCGATTTGCTAGCTCGGCCTGTCCATTCGTTTGTGGGTGATATGTCGTTCCAACCTTGTGAACGACACCATACTTTCTCATAAGCTTCTCGAATGGCCTATTGCAAAAGTGCGTACCATTATCGCTAATTATTGCTTTCGGTGCACCGAAGCGGGAAAGTATGTGTTCCTGCAGGAACTTTATCACCACTTTGTTGTCATTAGTCTTGGTAGCTATAGCTTCCACCCATTTAGAAATGTAGTCTACCGCGACGAGGATGTATAGGAAACCAAAGGATGGAGGGAAAGGACCCATGAAGTCAATACCCCAACAGTCGAATATCTCAATGATGAGTATAGGGGTAAGAGGCATTATGTCTCGTCGAGTAATAGCTCCCATACGTTGACACCTATTGCATGATTTGCAAGCATCGTTCACATCCCGGAACATTGTGGGCCAATAGAGGCCGCATTTCAGGATTTTAGCGGCCGTCTTTTTCGTCGAAAAATGACCTCCACAAGCTTCAGAATGACAAAACTGGATGACTTTTGGGATTTCGTCATCCGGTACACATCGTCGGATGATTTGGTCTGCACAGTATTTAAAAAGGAATGGATCATCATAAAAAAATATGCGCGACCAGGTAAGAAACCTCTTCTTATCTTGCGGTGTCCAGTCGGGAGGGACGGATCCCATGACAAGATAGTTCACTATGTCCGCAAACCAGGGATATGAAGAGGTAGCGAAAAGCTGCTCATCCGAAAAATGTTCGTCTATGGGTACGGGATCACTAGGTATGTCGGACGAAAGCCGAGATGAATGGTTGGCAACGACGTTTTCTACTCCTTTCTTATCTTTGATGGAGAGATTGAACTCTTGTAGGAGTAGGATCCACCTTATGAGGCGCGGCTTGGCGTCTTTCTTCGCAAGTAGATATTTTAAAGCCGCGTGGTCGGTGAAAATAGTAATAGGAGAACCAATGAGATAGGACCGAAACTTATCGAGGGCAAAGACTACCGCTAGCAACTCCTTCTCCGTGGTAGAGCAGTTGAGTTGAGGTTCGGTAAGAGTCCAGCTGGCGTAGTAGATGACACGAGCTTGCTTATCTTGACGTTGTCCCAAAACAGCCCCGATCGCGTAATCGCTGGCATCACACATAAGTTCAAATGGTAAGGACCAATCCGGAACTTGCATGATGGGGGCGGACAGAAGCATGTTCTTCAATTTGTCAAAAGAACTTTGGCATGCTTCAGTCCACTCAAATGGGGAGTCCTTCATGAGTAAGTTGATTAAGGGTCTAGCGATGGAACTAAAGTCCTTAATGAACCTTCGATAAAATCCCGCGTGACCCAAAAAGGAGCGCACGTCTTTTAGCGATTTCGGTGGGGGAAGGTCAGCTATGACATCTATCTTTGCCTAATCAACTTCTATTCCGTTGGATGATACAATGTGGCCAAGAACTATTCACTCGGTGACCATGAAATGGCATTTCTCCCAATTCAGCACTAAGTTCTTTTTCACGCATCGGGCAAGTACTTTTTCCAGTTTTTCTAGACAATGATCGAAAGAGGTGCCAAAAACACTGAAATCGTCCATGAACACTTCGAGTCCTCTCTCGACCATGTCGCTAAATAAACTCAACAGACACCTTTGAAAGGTTGCGGGTGTATTACACAAGCCAAATGGCATACGTTTGTAGGCAAACGTGCCAAAAGGGAAAGTGAAGGTCGTCTTTTCTTGGTCAAGTACATCTACCTCAATTTGGTTATACCCAGAATAACCATCAAGGAAGCAATAGTAAGGGTGGCCCGCTACTCTTTGAAGCATTTGATCAATAAATGGCAAGGGGAAATGGTCTTTCCTGGTTCCCGCATTGAGTTTTCGGTAATCAATGCAAACGCGCCACCCGGTGGTGGTACGTTGGGGAACTAACTCTCCCTTGGAATTCTCAATCACAGTCATACCCGACTTCTTCGGGACGACTTGAATATGGCTTACCCACTTGCTATCCGAGATTGGGTAAATAATCCCGTCATCCAACAATTTGATTATTTCGGTTCTCACAACTTCTTTCATGTTGGGATTCAGTCTTCTTTGCATTTCTCTAGAAGGTTTGACATCCTCTTCGAGATGGATCTTATGAGTGCAAATTAAAGGACTTATCCCCTTCAAATCAGCTATGCACCAACCAAAAGCACTTTGGTGCTTCCTCAAAATTTTCAATAATTTACCCTCCTGCCCTTCATTTAGGCTAGAGGAGATAACAACAGGAAATGTCTCATCCTCTCCTAGATATGCATATTTAATATGGGAGGGAAGTTTCTTTAACTCGAGGGTTAGAATTTTTTCACTGGAGGGAACCATATGCGTATCCCTCGAATCTCGAAACCCAATTAACCTCTCTCACGTCCTCGTCCGACTTACTCTCATCGAGTAGCTCGTTCAACTCTTCAACCTCCTTCTCGAAGGCAGTGTACGTCACCTCACTCTCGTGTCTCACCGCTAAACAGGATTCTAAAGCATCGCCACAGTAATTCTCCTCAAAGTACTGCTCTACTATCTCATCTATGAGGCTCACCGCGTGAAGATCGTCTTCCTCCCCTGCATTTTGGGCCATGTGGAAGATGTTGGTATCCAAGGTCATGTTCCCAAATGTGAGTTGCATTCGCCCATTTGTAGTATTGATGATTGCGTTAGCCGTATCTAGGAAAGGGCGCCCAAGGATGATGGGAACATGATTACTCGAGTGGAAGGAGGGCTCCGTGTCCCAAATGACAAAATCCACCGGAAAGTAAAAAGTGTCAACTTGAACGATCACGTCCTCGACTATACCTCGTGGGATCTTCACTGTTCGATCCGCTAATTGGAGAGTGACCTTCGTGGGCTTGAGGTCCCCCAAGTCAAGTTGCCTATAAATGGAGTAAGGGAGTGTATTTACGCTTGCTCCCAAGTCAAGTAAGGCTTTTTCAATTTTACTCTCCCCAATGATGCAGGATATGGTGGGTGCACCGGGATCTTTGAACTTAGGCGGGAGTTCATTTAGTAGGATGGAGCTCACATTTTGTGCTAGAAAGACGTTCTTCTTCACTTTCATCTTTCTTTTAACCGTCAGCAAGTCTTTGATAACTTTGCCATATGCTGGAATTTGTTTAATGGCCTCAAGGAAAGGTAAATTAAGCTTGACTTGCTTTAGAACTTCTAGCACGTCATCACGTGGGTTTCCTCTGTGGGAGGGAATCAACCTTTGAGGAAATGGTTCTGCGGAAGGCGGTTTCACTACTACCTCTGGCCCACTAGAAGCTTCTTGGTCACTATCATTCAAGGGGACATCTTCGGCCTTTTTCGTGCCGGGTGAAATCTCCTTGGATTTCATTGTGTCGGGTGGGGGAGGTGATAAATCAACAACTCTCCCACTACGAAGAGTGGTTACAGCTTTACATTGCTCCTGATGTTCAGTGGAGGTGGAGCTAACGCTAGGTTGACCTTGGGGGGGGGGGGGGGGTCGTTGGCCTTGGTCAGGAAACTTTTCCTTCTCTTGAACACTCAATGAGGATTGTATTTTAGACAGATTCTCATTTATGTCGCCAATCAGACGATCATATTTGGCATTGGTTGCGGTCTGGCTTGCGATGAATTGATTCATGGTATCCTCGAGAGTTCTTCGCTGTGGTGGAATATAATTTCCTTGAGGTGGCGGTGCTTGCACATGTCCTTGCATGTGTGGAGATTGTTGAAAGTGTTGTGGTGGAGGAGGGGCAACATGCAAAGGAGGGTTCATTGCGGCATGTTGTTGCCCATAGCTAAAACCGGGATGATTTTTCCAAGAAGGGTTGTATGAATTCCCGTGCGCGGCACTGAAATTACCCTAATATGGAGGTATGACTTTTCAGAATCCATACCGTGGTAATGCGGTAGCATCTGGATCATCCCATTTTTTAAACGGAATTGCCCGGCATTATATGAGAGTATAATGCATCCCAGAGTGACAGTACGCTCGGGATATAAGAATTCTCTAATCGGACGGTATGGGGGCTCTTCCTCACCGACGGGTGCACTGCCGTGTTGTGACATCTCTCCTTCACTTATTGACTCGGTGTTCTCACTGGGCGTGCTCGAAGTGTGTCCTAAGAAGGGGAAGGGAGTGTTATCGTAGATTGAGTGCGACGGTGTGGGAGGTGGGATCCAGAACTGTGGGGCGTTTGGAGTGTGGGGACTATCAGGATTATACTCAACAATTGGATTTTCGTGAATGTTGGTTGGAGTATTATGGGGTGTGGGAGTGGTTTCAGAATTTTGCATTAAAGCTTAGGAGAGATGATGGTGAATCTTTTTGTGCTTTTCAATTTTTTTTCTTTAATGTTTTTGGATTTTTGGAATTTTTGGTCAAAGCTTTGGATTGACTCAATCTAATCCTAAGTCTACCTAATTCCCTGGCAACGGCGCCAAAAACTTGACGCGACTGAAAATGTGTCTCAGAAATGCGTTCACTCTAGGCTCAAGTGTAAGCCTGTCGCTCAAGTAATAATCCGACAAGTCGGGTATCGATCCTCAGGGAAAAAGGACAACGAAGTTGTGACGATGGGAAAGACGGAGGAATTCTAACCTTGACTCTAAAAATAAAGGGAAAATGATTTGATTTTGGGAATGATTATAACTAAATGCAAATATGAAATTATAAAAAAAATGCAACTACACTAACTTACCTAAATTATGAATGAAGGATGATTTGACACTTTTTGTTTTAAATGATGAGAAGAATAGGACGGGAATACAATCCTCCAACCTTAGTGTAGTGCGAATATAATACTAATCTTAAATTTATCTGATTGATTTGAGCCGGAATTTAGTACTCCCAAGCATTACGTATACGAGGTTTAAGCCCGCGTCATACTTAATCTGAGGACGAGTAAATCGGTATCGCGATAGTAGCATTCGAATTGGACTCTAAATCATCACGAGTACCCGGAGGCAAATGAGATATAAAGATCTACAATCATTGTGTGACTACGCATTACAATCAAGGTCAATCATTAAATTCAACGGATTAATTTTATACACACGCACTAACGCATCAGGCTGGGTTCATGCATCCCGACCTTGGGAAATCTACCCTAACATGTTGAAAAGGACGGAACCAAGGATTAATGTGCCGGAACTCATAGTTACCCTAAGAAAAATAATAATTAGATGCAGAAAAGAATTGGAATTAACAATTAATCACTAATATTATCCAAGCACTAAGTGAAACAATAAAAGAAACATATACTCACAGAAATCATTGAATAAATTCTTCAATCCTTGAAATAAATCTGAAAATGTTAACTAAGCTAGGGTTTTTGAAAAAGAAGAGGTAAAACCTACTAATTCTTCGTGTCCATAACAATACTAAATCGGGTCTTTTATACCCTACAACAATATCGGAAGTCAGCTGCACACTAGGAGTCTTTTTAGGAAGAAAATATTTTCAGATCTCGAAGACCGAACCGGTCCGGGTCTTAGGCGGACCGGTCTGCCCCCAAGGCGGATCGGTTCTTTTTATTTTGGAGCGGACCGGTTCTTTTTATTTTTGCCTCCTTCAGTTTGCATGCAATCCGGGGTCCTCTAGAGTTTGGGAAGGCGGACCGGTCCGACTATTTGACTTTCTGGCTCCTCTTTGACTGCTCATAACTTTTGTTTCGGGATTCCAATTGGGGTGTCGTTTCTTCCTTTGTGCTCGTGAATGAGATGTCTTCGACTTCTCTTTAGGTACCTCATCCGAATTCCGTGTAGAAATTACGCTTTTGCCCTTGAGACATTTCCTTCTTGCTTTATTGATTCTACCGATTTCCTTCTTTCGTTTCTTGACATCAAATACCTGCAAAATCATTACAAAATACCAGAAACTCGGTGTACTCATTAGGATCAGTCAGTAGCACAGTTATGAGATAAATCTAACTCAATTACGTTGTTCGAGGTGCTAAAAGTAGCTAAATCAAGAGATAAATTAGGAAGAATTTATGCCTAATCAGGTAAGTTTTGCAGACGCTACGTCAGAACGAGCTTTATGCAAAGTATGAGAAATGTGGATTTTGGCTGAAGGAGGTTTAGTTTTTAGGGCATATCATTTCAGACCGGGTGATATCTGTTGATCCGGGGAAGGTATCCGCGGTGAGGGAGTGGGGACAGCCCACGACACCAACTGAGATCCATAGTTTCTTGGGCCTAGCAGGATACTATAGGAGGTTTATTAGGGGTTTCTCAAAGAGAGCGGGTTCTTTGACACATCTAACTCGCAAAGGTGTGCCATTCATCTGGAGCGATGCCTGTCAGTTGGCATTTGATGAGTTGAAGGAAAAGTTGACCTCAGCTCCCGTGCTAGCATTGCCTAGACCAGGAGTTGAGTATTTAGTTTACACCGATGCGTCCTTGCAAGGACTGGGAGGTGTGCTGCAACAGGAGAGTCAGGCCATAGCTTATGCTTACCGTAAGCTTAAGCCTCACGAGAGGAATTACCCCACCCACGACTTGGAATTAACGGCAGTCGTATTCTCTCTTCGGATTTGGAGACACTATCTCCTGGGGGAGAAATTTCATTTGTTCACAGACCATAAGTCTCTACAATACCTCTTCACGCAGAAGGAGATGAATATGCATCAACATCGGTGGCTTGAGTTTGTGAAGGATTATCAGTTCGACATCCAGTATCACCCAGGGAAGGCTAACGTGGTAGCAGACGCGTTGAGTCGTAGGCCAGTAGATGAGGTGGCCGGGGTGTGGAAAGCTAAGTGGAAGGAGTTGGGACACCAGGATGTAGTTGCCCGATCGTTAATGTCTGTGATGACTGTTACACCGCAGATTGTTACGAGAGTGATAAAGGCCCAGGCAAATGACTCGTTCTGTCAGGAGCAGATAGTTTGATTACTAGTAGAAGGAGACGAGTCCTACATCGTTAATTCAGATGGGAGATTACACTTTAATGGAAGACTGGTCGTTTTGGAAGGGGAAGACTTGCGACACGAGGTAATTGCAGAGTTGCACGACTCACGGTTCACGGTACACCCTGGTGGGGATAAGATGTACCAAGATATGAGACGACAGTATTGGTGGAGCGAGATGAAGAGAGATATCACCGTGTTCATTTCTAAATGTGCCACTTGTTAGCTAGTAAAGGTGGACCATCAGAAATCGACAGGACTTCTACAGCCATTAGAGGTTCTGACGTGGATATGGGAGAGCATATCCATGGACTTTATCACGGGGTTACCTACATCACACAGGGGTCACGAATCCATATGGGTAATTGTGGATCGGTTGACCAAAGTTGCTCATTTTCTATCCGTAAGGACAAATTACACTACGGGACAGTATGGCCAGATTTTCATTGCAGAGATAGTGAGACTTCACGGGGTGCCTCTAAATATCGTGTCTGACCAAGACAAGATATTTATATCACGATTTTGGGAGAGTTTCCAGGAGGCCATGGGTACAGAGTTGCGGCTGAGTATGGCATATCACCCGCAGACTGATGGGCAAACAAAGCGGATAAATCAGATGTTGGAAGACATGTTGCGTATGTGCATCTTAGATTTTGGAGGTGGTTGGGAGCAGTACCTTCCACTGGTGGAGTTTGCTTATAATAAATCCTATCAATTCATCATTGGCATGGCTCCATTTGAGGCATTGTATGGTAGACCTTGTCGTTCCCCAACATGTTGGTTAGAGGTGGGGGATAACAAACTCCTTGAGCCGAAAGTGATTCAGGACACTTCGGCAAGGATAGAGATGATACGGAGCCGTATTCGGGTAGCTCAGGACCGACAGAAGAGCTATGCTGATGCCAACAGGTTCTTCAGAGAATTCAAGGTGGGGGACCAGGTGTTACTAAGAGTATCTCCGATGAAGGGGATCATGCATTTTGGAAATAAGGGGAAACTGGCACCAAGATACGTGGGGCCATTCCCTATCATCGAGAGGATTAGGCCAGTCGCATAGAGACTTGGGTTACCGGAGCACTTGCATAGGATTCATGATGTGTTCCATATTTCCTCGCTAAGGAAATATCTTAGGGATGATTTGGCCCATACTCACATTGCTTTGGAGGACATCGATCTTCAGCCCGATAGTTCCTACGAGGAAGGGCCGATTACTATTTTGGATCGAAGCGAGTGAAAACTGAGGTCGAAGATAGTACCGTTAGTACGTGTTCAATGGCGGCATCATAATGACGAGGAGTCCACATGGGAGCGCGAGGATGAGATGTGCGAGCGCTATCCGGAGTTATTTTTACTAGGTACTCTTTAGTTCCGAATTTTGGGACGAAATTCTGTTATTAGTGGGGAAGTACGTAATACCCGTAATTTTATTGATTTTATTTAAGGGATTAATTGAATTAAATGAGAATTAATTGGAAATTAATCCGTGTATAAATACTGGCGAGAATTGAGTTGGTATTTGATTATGATGTTAAAATTGAAAATATTAAAATTGTCGCGAGGCAGAAATACGACAATTTGGAAATTTAGTTGGGACGCGCGTGTCAGTCGCGTCAGGAATGAAATTATTTAAATTAAAAAGTGAATTATATTTTTATCAACCGAATGGTCATTTTGAGTGCGCTAATGTGTCCAGTAGGGTCGAAATAGTCAGAAAACACTAGCCGGGGGTCTAGTTTGGGTCGCGGGGCATTTTTAGGCCAAACCGGCAACCTTGAAGGGTATTTTGGTAATTTTAAAAATATGGGAATTAAAACCCACGAATTTTAGGGTTAAATAAAATATTACTAATGAACCCACTAAGTCCATTATCACCATTAGGTGATTTAGAGGGCTACAGGAGTTAAAGGGAGAGTTTGAAGAGGTTCCAAAAGAAACCTCCAACCACCATCACCATCCTTAGGAGAATTTTGTAGAGAAAGGGGAGAAATCAGCCTTCATTCACCAACATCAATTCAGAAGAAACAAATATAAGGCAAGTTATTTGATATTTTTAAGTGCATTGAATATTTCTTCCATGTTTAGTGTAACAACTATTTTGTCTTGAAAGTTTTGAGGAAAACTAATGAAATTGTTGGAGAAACTCTAAATTTGGGATAGGATTTTCATGTAGAATGACTATGGACGAATTTAGTATTCGAAGACGTAAATATGATGATTTAAAAAAGGATTTATGATGAGTAATTGGGAACAATAAAATTCTGGGTTCATGTTCATAGGGTTTGGGGTAAAATTTGGGGATGAATGATAATTACATATTGTTTAGGAGGATTTGACCCCAAAAATATATTAAGAAACGACCTAAGAGGGTTTAGAGAAGTTTAAGAACATTAAAATGCTATTGGGATGACCTTAGGATGAGTTTAGAGAAGAGAAAAATTGAGAAAAACGAAGTGAAGAATTTATGGGCGCAAACTGCCATCTCGTTAGAAGATATGCCCAGGCCGTTTGAACGACCTCGTTCGAACGAGACTTCTAACAAGATGACAGTACCCCTTCTAACTAGTTGGTAGTTTATTCGAAGCCATTCGTTCATACGACCTCATTTGAACGACCTCGTTCGAACGAGATTTCTAACGAGCTGACAGAATGCCTTTTGAGGCCTGGTTTTATTTCGAACCTTCAAAAGACTTGTATAATTGAGTGTAATCCTTCCCTTGTTGATTTGTGGATATAGTTATGAGATTTAGAAGTACATTAAGGATTGAAACTTGGAGTTTTGTAGTAATCCGAATGATGCTTATGGGTTAGGATATTAATGTCTAAAGACTTCGACGTGAGGAGAGTTGATAACTTTAATGTATATAATTCGGGGACTTGTAAACGTATAACATGAAATGACGGTATAGGAATGAGATATATACCTCTATTAATATTATGAAATACCAAAGATGTGTGAATGCTTGGTATATGTAGTTAGTTGTGTATAACATACCTACCATACTTGCTATCACAGGAGGTCGACGTTCGATCAGGGCCATCTAGTCTTTGTGTGCCTACGGGGGGGATTTAGATTGGTACCTTGAGAACATAAGTCAGAGAAGGACTTATTGAGAAGTTAATAAGTCTGCTGATCATGGGAGCGTAGGTATGTGCGTGACCCATGTGATGTGAACTATGTTCGCCTCCATTTTGTGTGATTGTTATCTATTGAAAATGATTCCTGAGAGATTCGAAATACGTGGTCCTTATGTACGTGATGTATCGGGATTGGATAGCAGAGTATGTGTGCACCGCAGCTTAGACTCGGGGTGCCAGTATTGTATATTTATGATGAGAATAATATACTGCTAATTGAAATGAATTGTCATGAAAATGTAAGTGTGAAAGATAGTAACATTTTAGTAGAGTTAAAAAAAATGGAAATCGCTCGTGATTAGCATTACTAATATTGGGAACTAAGAAGAAAAGTAAAACTCTCTGTTTAAATTAAGGTGCCGGATAATAAATCATGAATCGTATAGTAATATTAGATTGTGTATTGGACTAGTTAGATATGAGAATATCTAGAACGGGTACGGGTACGATAGGAATGCACAATTAGTTGAGAGGTGAGGAACTCAAGTGAGTGCACGCACTATCATGTACTTTATATTCACTGTTTAATTATATTAAACCACTTGCTATATTTTAAACTGTTTTCACAATCGGGCTCTGACCCGTTTCTTTTCAAATCTATTTTGTAAAAACCTTTTTAGGTGCCCAGCCACAAGGACACCATGCATAAGAGTTCTATTCCCGCGAAGTGCTGTAGCTGCTGTGGAAGTTACAGGACCTCAATAGTAGACGCCTCCACTATATATCTTGACTCTATTTCAGACTCATTCATCTGTTGGGCAAGTCGCCCCTTTCCTTTCAGAGACATCTTATTTACTCAGTTTTTATTTTATATTTTGGGTTGTAATTAAATTAAGGATTCAGACTTGTATTTGTTCGTTTCAGTATTTGATTTGTTGTGAGGTGTATTCCTCCAGATTTAGTTTATTACATTGTTATTTATTTGCAACTGTGATGTGGTTGTGGTATCAGTATTTTATAATTTAAATGGATTGTATGTTAATCGGATTTAATTAAAGTTGACAACTCACTTTTTAAATATTAGGTGGCTAGTAATTATAAAAATGTTTTCGACAGTGATGCTACGAACTGAACCAACTTGACATTTTGAATTAATTTGAATAAAGGAGTAGCTACCCGGTATTTAATTAGTCAGGGTGTCACAAAAGGTTCATGTTTTAAGTGTGTGTTTTTCAAGAAAAATCCTTAAACAATTTTGTTTACACCCAATAGTTTGTTTATTCCAAGTTCCTTAATATATATACTTTGCTTGGAGTTTTGGCACCGGTTTTATCTCTACCGTTTAAAGAGATGTTTGGGTTTACTTCTACATCCCACAAAGAAGAAGTTCATTGTTTTTGGCTGTGGCATTCTCATACAGTGAAAGGCACAGTGCGTGGTTGATGGGTTCCTAAAAGCTTCATTGCTGCATTCCAATGTTTCGGTGGACTCCGGGATTGTCGGCTAGACGGAGGTAGTTACAAGAAGACGCGTTAGGGGCTTGGACGGATTCAAGTCGAGTTGATTTAAGTTATATGTCTTGTAATCATAAAACCATACTTAGTGGACTTAAGGCTAGGGCCATCCGAGGTTTTTTTCCGTTGTGAATTTGTCCTCGTACATCGCGGCGTAGTGGTTGTTTACTTATTTTACCTTTTTCTATATCACATTAGATGAATGCTTAGGTAAAAAGATAAAATTGGTTTAAATCACTACTCATGCTTAAGTTGGTGCTAAAATTAATTTGGGTAATGTTTAATTAATTTAGTTCAGGTCATTACTTTAATTTGATAAAATTTGGTTTGGCCTAAATTTGCAAAATTGGATTAATTATTTATGTTAGGCAAACTTCTAGGACTTGGGTTAAATTAAGTTGTTTAAGTGAAAAATGTATTTCTTGTTTAATTTAATTTCACTTTGAGTTTAGTTTTATTTTAATTGAACCATATATATTCAACATTTCTAAAAGGAAATTAATTTTTGTGAAAGTGTTAAAATTTGGGGTCCTACGCGTCTTCAAAGTGGTATCAGAGTGGGATCACTAAATTATTGCGTTTAAGATCTTTCTTTTATATTTTTGACAAAAATGGATTTTTCCCCATTTTAAAAATTTCCTATTTTCGATGGTTCTAATTGCGCATATTGGAAAGCACGTATGCGTTTGGCACTTAGGTCTCTAGATGAGAGGGTTTGGTTGTCTGTCATTAATGGGTGGTCCCCACCTACATATTTAGTTGAAAATGAACGTGTTCCCTGAAGCACCTTATAATCTTGACTCACTTGAGTCTACATTGTATAATTGCTCATCTAGTTTGGAAATAGTGATAAAATTAAGTTCATTCCCTATAAATTCAAAAGCATCAGACACTACTCTTCATTCCTCTTGTTTGATTGATTAAAGGTATATTCATAATCACCCGCATACATTAGGATTGCACTCATTACATATATATTTCATAAATTGATTGTGTGAGAGTTGTGAGTGTTTAATCCCATTTAAAATTGATTTTTATAATTTTTGGTAATTTTTAATGATTTTTTGGAAATTAAAATTTGGAATAAATAACTTTTGGGTTCATTCAGCAATTTCTGGTTTTATGGCTTCAAACCTGAAAGTTGATTTGGGTAGGATACGAAAGCGCTAAAGACTTGAGGGTGCGTGTGTAATTAGTTTCAAAATGCGCGCCTGAGCCTCAATCTCATCCCTACACATGTCACAACACTACCAGCCTGATTTGTGTTTGTTTACCCTCACAAAATTGTTGTCCATTATCAGCCCTTGGATCGTTGTTATCAACGCTCTACATGCATTTGAGGTTAATCCATGTGAAACCCTTTTAATCCAATCAGTGACTGTTTAACCCATCGCTTTTATTTCACCGTTGGATCAAAGTCAATTTGGCAAGACACAATCTCTGCCCTTGATTTTGAACAGGTTTCTCGAATCTTCACCCCTCAGTATAAAAGGATGCTTAGCCTTTGCCTCTGAGAAATTTTTTCCACTTCGTCTAACCGGAGAGAGGAGAGAGAAGAGAGAGAAGAGAGAAACCAGAGAGAGAGAGAGAGAGAGAAACCCTAACCCATTTTTGAACCCTAATATTCCTTATCCTAAAAGAGTTTATACCAAACACCATCCTAGTGTTTGAGAGTGTTGTTGGTAGGGGTTTCAAGGTCGTTGATAGAGTTTTATCCTCTTAAGTTTAAGATCTTGTGCCCAACTTAAACATTTAGGTTAGATTTGTATTTCTTGTTTATAGAAATTATAGATCTAGTCATTTTATGTTATATTACACTTAGATCTGCATATTTAGTTTCTCATCTTGAGAAATCAGTTTGTTGATTGATTTTCTGTAAATATTTTTCAACTCTAGAATCAACAAAATATTTTCTGTTTCTAGTTCTTTTGAAATAAGACTTTTGACCTAGTTGGAATCGCAATCGATGGTTTTCAATTTCAAAAATATTTTCAAAACCCTCTGAAATTGATTAAGACCTTAAACCGTCTTCCGAGCAAGGTTACCTTGGATTTCGGGATCGATTAAAAATTCAAACAAAGTCTTTTGTTTCCTAAGAAGAGAGAGACTGAAAATCACAGCATATAGATTTGATTTGTAATTTGATAGGACTTTTTGTATAAAATAAGCGTGTGTGTGTGTGTGTGCATGCACGTGTTAGAGCACCATCACAAACACTTGACACACTACAATACAGAAGTGTTTGTTATAAGATCTTGAATCAATAAGAGTCGATGTAAAGACTGGAACAAAGTGGAGAAGTTGGCAAATTGGGAAAGCCACATCAACAATCAGAACTATAGAGAAGTTAGAAGTAAAATTAGTGGGTATATTTCTAAACTTGTTTCGGTCTGATTTGTGTATCCCTGTTATATAGTTTGTAACTTGTATATTTTGTTTTAATGGATTTTTGGTTTGTGACTTAGAAGTCACCGTGGATGTTTCCTCAGTTAGGTGAGGTTTTACCATGTTAAAAATCTCTTGTACTTAATCTTTCTACCTCTCCTCATCTCATTCGTATGGTTGTGCTGAGTTTAATTATTTTAACCCGTTAACAAATCTTGAACTGATCTCGTACATGTTTATTAAACACATCTTGTGATTAAACTGATTTGATTTAAAGAAAAGAGTTTCCTCAAAAAACAGTTCGGAGTTACTTCAATAGTTTAATCTTGTATTAAACGACCTAAGTAATAGGTTTTTCATTCCCAAACCCACCGATAAATGGTGTGAGAATGAATTTAAACTTGCAAGCTTTAATTCCCTAGGTTTAAATGCCTTGTTTAGCGCGGTCACACCGGATGAATTTCGATGCATTATGATGTGTGAAACCGCTACAGAAGCTTGGGATATTTTACAACTCGCTCATGAAGAAACTAGTGTCGTAAAAGCTTCGAAACTTCAAAACCTCACCACTCAATTTGAAACCATCAAAATGAATGAAAAAGAATTTTTTGATGAATTTTATGCTAGACTTTTCGATATAATTAATTCATCTTTTAATTTGGGAGAGAAAATACCCGATAACAGAGTAGTTAAGAAGATTTTAAGGTCCCTACCCGATAAATTTATTCCTAAGGTGACCGTGTTAAATTCTTTACCCACTTTAGCCTCTACGAAATTAGAAGAGCTCGTAGGTGACTTACAAACCTATGAACTAGACATGTTTCCCTCTAAAACTGAAAAGAAAATAGATAAGGGCGTTGCTTTGAAAGCCCGAAAGGAGGAAAAGCAAGTAGTGGAGAGTGAAAGCGATAGTGACTCGGAAGATATGGCTATGTTTCCTAGGAAGTTTCGTATATTTCTTAAATTTAATAAAGATAAATTTAAAAATGGTTTTAAGAAATTTGAAACGTCTAAGGATGACAAAGTCGAGAAGACCCTAAAACTTTTAATGAAAATTTAAATAGGGACGAGTCAAATAGGTGCTATGGTTGTGAAGGGTATGGCCATAGGGCAAAAGAATGGCCCACTAAACTATGGAGAGAGGGTAAGCAACCAATTTCTTTTAATGCAACCCTTAGTGATAGTGATAAGGAAGAGGGACCTGATTCCCCCATTAAGCCCAACTTCGTGGCTTTTATGGCAAGTCATGTGAGTGAAAGTGAGCACTCCTCTATTGATGACATTTTAACACATGACACTTCCAAGGCCTTTGTTTGTGAATCCCAAAGAGATGATGGTAGTGAGAGTGGAGAAGAAAGAGAGAGTGAAAGTGAAAATGAGGTTGATGTGAGTGAACTTCAATTTGCGTTTCAAGAATTATTTGAAGAATCTATTAAATTAAAAAGAAAAAATTTGAAGTTAGAAGCTTGTTTAAGAGAGCGTGTCAAGGTCATTGATGAGAGTGCACTAGTGGAAGACCTTAGGACACGTGAGAGAGATCTTCGTGAGAACTTTGAATATATATAAGGCGAGAGAGATATCCTTATAGGTTTAATGGAATCCTTGAAAAAGGAGCTTCTTGCATTTCAAGAGCGAAATGTTTTATTAGAGTCTCACATTGTAGATTTAGAAAATAAACTAAAAGACTCTAGTAAAGTCAAATTTGATTTTGAGTGTCGTTCGGCAAAATTAGATAAAATATTAGGAATGATCCAAATTAAAAATGACACGTGTGGTTTAGGCTTCGATACTTGTAATGAATCAACTCATAATCTTCTAGGATCAATGTTATAGATCAATCCTTAGGTAATTCTTTTTGCCGAGTCTTTAGGTGCTCACATTGTGGTCGAAAAGGTCATCTTAGGAAATTTTGTTTTCATATTAAACGAGGTTCTAGAAAATCCCAACATAAGGCAACCGAGGTAGCCAAGATTCCTACACCTCGAGATCGTCATTCGTCATTAGTTTGGGTTAGGAGATCCGACTTGGTAGCTTTACAAGATAGGATTTTTTATTCTCATTTACTTTCACAGGATACCCCCTTGATAAATCTAAAGGTTGAATGTGTTAGTTGGTTGCATAATTTAGCTTTTGTACTTAATGCTAATTTATCAATCTAATTGTATGCTTCTTAATCATATTTCTAGTCTATACTTCATGCTTGATCACATGCTAGAATTATGATTGTTGTTTATCTTTTGTATTATAGTTCTTTAATTTTAGTTTGCATTAAATGAAAAATACAAAAAGATTTTCTTTATCATTTGTGTTTTACCTTTTTAGTAATTTAAGATTAATGAAAAATACAAATGATTTTTGTGTGTCTTTTGAGTAAATATTTTTTTTTGGTTAAAAATTTTCAAAAACTCAAAAAGATTTTTTTTTGTGTGTGTATTTTAGTTTGACACACTCTATATTGAATGTACTTTTATTTTCAATCCCTTCTTTTTCGCTTCCATGTGGCTAGAACGTTTGGTTTAGATTGCCAATCCTTAAAATGTTCTTTACCATGCTTACATGGAGTAGTTGGATTTTGTGATGATATAATGGATTCTATTTTTATATGCCTCAATTCACACATGCACGAGCTCACTTGATATTTTAACTTCATATATATATTTGAGCTTTGTGAGGTGTTCTTCTACCAATCTAGTCATCTACATATTATATGATCTAGGAGGACTAGTGCATGTTAAAATCCTTGCACGTGAGATTGATGTGAGATATAAAATATATATATGTGCATGGGGAAGGGCTCCGAAAGGAAATATCATGAATAATGGAATTAAAGGAAATATCATGCTTGGACCTAAAAATATATATATGTGCGTAGTCCAAAGGCCTAAAAGAATAATGGAATTAAAAGAAAATATTTACCAAGGCCTATTTTGTTTAGTTGATTTATTCATTCAAAAGATTAAACTCTATATGCTTAAATTGAGGGAGTTTGGATGGTATATCAACGGTTTGTACAATGTCCGTTTATCCTAGTTGTACTTTCATTGTCAAGACTCTATTGGTTTGTAGAATCATCAAAATTCTAGGCTTGTATGCATTGCGTATGTTTGTTCATTGAGTTCAATTTATATTGTCACATGAGGTTATATTCAAATGTGATGAAGTTTTAAATCAATTGAGAACTCCGTGAACATGTTTTAAGTGTTTGGGTCTAAATTTAATTGTTACTAGTTCACACCCCTACACTTTCGTTTCCATATGACACATTTTTGCCATACGGGTGTGAAAAGATTATTGTATTTGTGTCATGTGTGGTGTCGATACCTATATATATATATATGTGTGTGTGTGTTAGTGATATTCATTATGTCTACATATATATATGGTATTTTTTTTCTTTGCCTTGCTTTCTAGTCCATTTATGCTTCTAATTCATAATTGGTATCTATCTTGGTGCATATTGTGTTGATATCACATGCTTAGTATCTTATGTATCACATTGGTATCGTTTTTTTGTTGCATCTTCATTGGTATCCGTTATTATTTGTATGGATTAGTTTTTATTTTGTTGCCCATAGGCTTTCATGTTATTATAACTCTAAGCTTCATTGTGTTTAAATTAGTTTTTATCCTTTGTCTATTCCTGAACAAAAAGGGGGAGAATGATAGGGGGATAAATGGTATCTATTCCTATTGTAATCGCATCTTAGTTTGGGAGATTTATCTTAGGGGGAGACGTCTTTCTAAGTAGGTCATTTTTTTTATAAAGAGGAGAATTAATTTAGGGAGATTATTTATTTTACATGCATTTAATATTCTTGACATTCCCTATGCATTTGATAGTTTGCTTAAGTGTGCAGAAATTCTTCTAAGTCGCAACTTTCATCATTGGTAAAGATATTGATCCTTGGATTTTTGAGTCAAGCTATGTAATTTTTATTTTGGGTGGGATATTTTTTAAGTCTAGTAGAGCTTGACGGTTCTTTAGGATTTTTGGTTGGTTTTTGTCCCGGAATAGCCAAAGGGGGAGATTATTATTGTACTTTTCAGTCCAATGAAGATTCCACATGTGCACCAAGTGCTCCACATTCAATTCATGCAACTTGCAAATTATTATATTGGTTGGGGATGGGGGAAGAAGTGGCTATTGCAGAGATTGATTCTACAAATTCGAAGGCTTTAGTTTACCATAAAATGATTAGACCTGATTACTATAAAGTAAAGGTTATTAAAATTCTAGTGCTGAAAGTGCTAGTTTTTTTTATACTCGGAGGCGTTTTCCTCACTTGATTGTGCAAAAAGAAGTACTATTTTATGGACACATTGATACATTCGGTTCGAGTAATTATGTAAGTTGAATAGTTATTTAATGAATATTATTTTGGAAAATTTATTTGACTTTCTCTCTCATATCCATTCTAGGAAACACTAAGAATTGGGTGAAGATGGTGATTTGGTCATTCCTTTTGGGTTGAAGGTATTAGCATCCTTTTTTATGTTTAGTTTTTATGCAAGTGTCTATTATTATTTAATGAAATTTTTGTATACTTCACTAAGATTCTAAATTTTTAATATCATATGTAGGCTTACAATTATATACATTCTTATGTTAATTCTAAATATTGTAAATATGTAGGTGTTGGCAAACACATCCAATCTTTTATAGTTCTGAAAATTGTAGTTGTTTGAACATGTACTTATTGTTGAAAAAGATGGGCATTGAGGCCTTTAAAAGAAAGACTTCCATTATTTTTATTTATTTTATTGTTGAAGAAGACTACTTTTAATTTGTTAGACTTTGTTTAGAGTACCTTTATTTTTATTTATTTATTTTGTTAAAGAATACCACTTTTAATTTTTTAGACTTTATTTCTATCCGTAATGTGGTACATATTGTTTTAGGTATGTATTATGGTTGATGAATTGAAAAGACTTTAGTTAATTTAATGTATTCATTTGCATTATGTTATGATTATTGTTTTTGAAAAATCTTGCAAGGATTATGGAATTAGTTATTACAATTTAATTTATATGAAATAAGGTTAATTTTATTATACTAAAACAATATTATATAAGAAATTGTTTTTAAATAAATTATACAGATTCAGTGACATATTTTATGTATCGTTAGAAAAATTATGGCGACACAATTAACTTGTCGTAAATAATGAAATTTGGTTGTAAAAGAATATTAACGACACGTAAATTCAATCGCAAAAGAGTATTCATGACACATCTATTGATGCCCTCAAAGGTTTTTTGGAACTCACTTTCATGACACATATATTTTATGTCGTAAAAAGTATTTTATACGACCCATAGAACATGTCATGTAAAAAATTTCATGGCACTTGTGGAGTGTTGTAAAAAGTGGTTAACTTTTCACGACTCGTCCCTTCAATGACTGCTACAGAAGTGTCGTCGAAACATTTTCACGACACATTTCAGGTTTTGTTAAAATGACTTTTTTATTGTAGTGATTGAATAATTGTTGGATGCACTTAGTGTTGCCTTGTTAAAACCTTTAATAGGAAAATCCAATGGGAAAAAACCTAGTTGATGGAAAAAGAGTACAATGCACATATGTCCAAAATACCATGTTTTTCGATTCTACCCCTGATAAAATGTTCCCCCAACGATGATTGAGTCGATGTATTCCTATCTCATATACAACATTCTGAAATGTTGTTTTGACTTGGTGAATAATTTTGATAGTTTCTTACTTCAATCTCATTTTTCTTCTGAAGCTGAACTTCAATAAAGAGGGGTGAACATATCACTTCATCGGATCTATTTGACTTGAATTAATTCCATGGCTCTTCTAGACTTTATCTATGTTAAAAGATCAAAATTTTCTAATCATATCTCCATTAATGTACACTCTTTGAATTTGAGTTATACACACATTTTGTCCTTCATAGGTAGTGGTAGTAACACGTGTTGATGAGGGTAAGTCAAAAGTTATTTGATTGTTCCTTGTGATGGTCATATAGATAACCTTCATATATAGAACTAACTAAACACAGATGGTTAGATATAAAAATATCACACAATATGATTGATATTAATCGTGTCCTTTGCAAGTCAATGGTAATTGTTTCTTACAAAAAGATTTATTACAATCATTATATCTGGTATTGTGTTAGGTATAACAATGTACTAATATCATACATATAGGCTACTTCTGGACAAAATTTATATTTGTCATCCTATTTAGGATGATATGGATATTATAATATCCAAAAATCGGAGACCATGGGTATAGAAATTGGTGTTCTTAAGATACTCTAAAGTACTTTATGACTTTACATTCCATTTAATATATGGATCAATGCATACCTAAAATTATTTTAGATCTGCAGGATCCGACAATAGGTAATTACCCCAAGATCATTCATATTTGAATTCTTTATTTGTAATCGAATTGAGCTATTCAAGATATCCTTTTTAAGTATATTTGTATAATGTCACATTGATATATATGATTGTTTTAATCCATTTTCACAGATAATTGGTAAGACAGTTGTACCTATATATTGACCAAAATGAAAAAAATGTCACGAGGGCATAATTTATGTATCTAATTAAACGTGGTGTATTCATACTTATAGAATAAACCCCATAATATGTCAACCCTGAAGATTGCAAGCACATGGCAAAAGGTTTCCTATAGAAATCGAAGATTCTTTATCTACGAACATATTATCCCATTATGGTCGTATATACTTTTAAGATATCTGACTACCTTAGAAGTTTTTATAATATATTATATATGAGACTCATGAATATAATAATTGGTTATTTATATGGGACTTAGATAAAGAATATATATAAAAATATGAGAAGGATTTTCTTTGCCTAATGAACATCTACGGAGTACACACTCATTCAATTAACATGTTCATTTTACAACTTTAATCGATTCATAAGGATATAGGTACAAGCTTCTTAGAAAATACTTGTCTATGGAAAAATATGAAAACAATCATATATGGTAAAGTTCCATTATAGAAATATCCTTAAAATGATGTGCTCCTAAAGAGCTTAATTGAAATTGAAAAGGCGTAGGCCCCCAACTTTAAATTATTTTCATTACAAAAGGATAATTTCCTTTGAAAGTTATGCGGAAGCGTGAGATGGTTCAAATTTAACAATTTAACAAATTAATAAATTTTAATTTCTTTTTCAAATTAAAATTAAACCAAGTGAAACTAAAGTTAAACAGTTAATATATTTCATTTAAACCAATTTAACCAAAGTCCTAGAAATTTGCCTAAGTCATATTTTCAATATTACCAAATTAGGTCAAACCAATTTTATCAAATTAAGTGACGGCTTGAATTAAATTAACATAAAATTACCCAAATTAATTTAGCACCAAATTAAACAAGTAGTGATTTTAAACCAATTTTATCTTTTTACCTAAGCATGCGTTCTAGGTGAGTTCTGTAAAAGATAAAATAAACAATAAATCACTACGCCGCGATGTACGAAGAAAAACCCACAACGGGAAAAAACCTCCAACAGCCCTAGCCTTAAGTCCACTAAGTATGGTTTTACAATTACAAGAGAGATGACTTACTTCCTCGACTCGACCCCTTTCAAGCCTTGACGCGTCTTCTTGTAAACACCTCCACCTAGTCAATAACCCTAGAGCTCCACCGAAATCTTGGAATCACCAATGAGACATGGGTACACCGTCAACCACACATGGTGACTTTCACCATGTGAGAATGCCGCAGTAAAATAAATCTTCTTCTTTGAGGGATTTAGAAGAAAACCCAAATGAACTCTTCAATAGGCAGAGTAAACCGGTGCCAAAACTCCAAGCAATGTATATATAAAGGAACTTGGATTAAACAAACTATGGGTGTAAAACAGAAGTGTTTTAAGATTTTTTCTTTGAAAAATGAACACTCAAACTCGAACTTCTTCTTTTTGGAATTTTTCTCTCAAACTCTTTCTTGGAGATTGTAGGATATGAAAAAGTTGAAAAGAAAAAGTTAGTTTTCGCACTTAATTAATCAGGTAAAAAGTTAGTGGGAAAAGAAGTGGGGAAGTGGAAAAAACTGCTCAAAACTGCCAAAATAACTGTTCCCGCCAAAACTCGTTCGAACGAGATTTTCGTTCGAATAAATTCTCGTTCGAACGAGCCTTCTAACGAAGTTCCAGTGTGAACTCATTAGAAATATCGTTGGAAATCTCGTTGGAACATCATTCTCATTCGAACGACACTTCGAACGACATTCCAGTGGCCAATGTGGGGACTCGTTGGCAAACTCGTTCGAATGACATTCTCGTTCGAACGACAAATGCATTCGAATGACAATATCGAATGAAAAACCAAAAAGTATAAAAATTCTATTTTTATCCCAGAAACTTTATTTTAAAGTTTTAAAGATACTTTCTGAAACCAAACAACAGTTTAAAATACACTTACACCCAATACAAATTGTTCCTAGCTCATATATATATATATATATATATTAAAATGCATTCATTCCTTAGGAGCAATGGAACCATGTTGATGACGTAGAAACGAGGCACAATACACACGGCGTTTGATGAAGCTTTATACTTGCTACGTTTTCAACTTTAGTATGTCATAGGCTTGAAGGATGATCAATAACTCTATCCTATGACTCAAACGTTTTTGTCCAGAATTGAGCCAAAACTACAAAGGACTCAATTGGAAATTTGTGTCCTTACAAATCTCCCCCTTTGGTTATTCTGGGACAAAAACCAACAAAAATCCTAAAGGGTAGTCAAGCTCTACTAGACTGACAAAAATGTCCCACCCAAAATAAAAATACATAGCTTGACTCAAACAACCCAAGGATCAATATCTTTGCCGATGATGAAAGTTGCCATTTAGAATAATTCCTGCACACTTAAGCAAACTATCAAACGCAAGGGAATATCAAGAATATTAAATGCATATAAAATAACTACATCCCCTAGATTAATTCTCCCCTTTATCAAACAAATGGCTTACTTAGAAAGACGTCTCCCCAAGATAAATCTCCCCCAAACTAAGATATGATTATACTAGGAATAGTTACCATTTCTCCCCCTATCATTCTCCCCCTTTTTGTTCAGGAATAGACAGAGGCTAAAGAATCAAAACATTAACTTATCTTCCCCAATTAAAGAAAATACACACCTTAAACTAAACAAGGGATAAATAGAATGGGATAACAAGCTAAACATGCATTAGTGCATAAAGTGATGAGAATATTAAAGTACATAGGCAACAAAATCACAACTAATCCAACAAATAGGAACGGATACCAACTAGGATGCGCGAAAATGATACTAATACGATACATAAAGTACTAAGCATGTGATATCAACAAAGAATGCAATAAGTTAGATACCAATTATGAATTAAAGCATAGAAGGACTAGAAAGCAAGGCAAAGACAAAAAAAAATAATATCATATACATACATAAACTCAATATACCAATAATGCTCATGCACGTATATATAGATATAAACACACAAATGACACAAAATAAAATAAGCTTTTCACACTCGTATGGAGAAAATGTGTCATATGGAAACGGAAGTGTTGGGGTGTGAACTAGCAACAATTAAATTTAGACCCAATCACTTAAAACATGTTCACGGAGTTCTCAATTGATTGCAAACTTCATCACATTTGAATATAACCTCATGTGACAATATAGATTGAACTCAATGAACAAACATATACAATGCATACAAGCCTAGACTTTTGATGATTCTATAAACCAATAGAGTCATGACATTGAAAGTACAACTAGGATAAACGGACATTGTGCAAACCTTTGATATACCATCCAATATCCCTCAATAAGCATATGTATTTGAATGAATATATCAAACAAAAATAGGCCTTGGCAATTATTTTTCTTTTTAATTCCATAATTCTATTTTTAGGCCTTGGACCACGTATTTCTTTTAGGTCCAAACAAACGGTGGCTTACTATTCCCAAAGGATAATAAATCCTTTCGGAGCCCTTCCCCGTGCACATTTATATTTATCATTTTTTTTATATCTCACACAAATCTCACATGCAACAGATTTTGACAAGCACTAGTCCTCCTAGGTCATAAATATGTAGATGACAAGATTAGTAGGAGAACACCTCACAAAGCTCAAATATAACATGTGACGAATACATTTCAAAAGAGCTCATGCATGTGTGAATAGATGCATATAAAAATATAATCCATTTAATTAACACAAAATCCAACTACTCCATGTAAGCATGGTAAAGAACATAATAAGGATTGACAATCTAAACCAAAAGTTCTAGCCACATGGGAGCGAAAAAGATGGGATTCAAGCACAAGTATATGCCATATAAAGTGTGTCAAACTAAAATACACACAAAATAAAATCTTTTTGAGTTTTTTAAATTTTTAACCAAAAATAAAAATATTTACTCAAAAGACACACAAAAATCATTTGTATTTTTCATTAAGCATAAATTACCAAAAAATAAAACACAAATGATAAAAAAAATCTTTTTGTATTTTTCATTTAATGCAAACAAAAATGAAAGAAATATAATACAAAAGATAAACAAAATCATTATTCTAGCATGTGATTAAGCATGGAGCATAGACTAGAAAATGATTAAACATACATACACCTAGCCATGATATATAATATGAAGCAGAAAAAGCTAGAGTATGTAAACAAAACTAACACATTCAACCTTTAGATTTAGCAAGAGAGGTTTCATGTGAAAGCAAATGAGAATCAACAAATCTAATATCTAGCGCGTCTAAAAATGATTTCCTAACCCATATAGATGCATATTTAAAATGATGGGATTTGGGAACTAATGAAATGCTAGACATAGACTTCCTTGGACTTATTTTAAAATCAAAACAAAATGACCTAAGGTGACCTTTCCTACCACAATGCAAGCATGTGTAAACACGAGGAAAGTTACCTAAGGTGTGACCTTTTCTAAAGTCCTTGGATAAAGTCGACCCCCTAAAACAAAAATGGACTTAGCTTTAACAACGAAAGTATTTGAATAAGATGAGCTAGAACCATTATCACAACTACTCGAGTCATGTAAATAATTTTTCATTTTTAAAATTTTGGACTCAAGTAATAAATTAGACTCCTCAATTTTACGGGACTCCTTCTTTAAATTTTCTATAACTCCTAGAGGGTTATCACGCTCTTCCTCAATGTGAGCAAACTTGTCCCTAAGAGTCTTTTCTCGACAATCACTCTCTTTATTGGACATTTCTAAAATATTAAAATTGTGATTTATGTCCATGAGCTTTTCACAAAAATATCTTTTTGAGATAGCGAAGTTTGCAAAAATTCAACTTTAGCTTTAAAACAAGAATTTTCATCTTCAAGAAATTTAACTCTTTTTACGAATCTCAAATTTAACTCTCTTAAGTTTTCATTACACTTATTAAGCCCATTAAATTCCTCTCGAATAGAAAAAACTTCATTATCATTAGAAATGGACAATTTATCATTAAGGCGTCCCATCGAGAGATACAAACAAAATGAGAGTTAGTAAAAATTGAACAACCTAAAAATACAAGGAGCACAAAAATTATAAAAGCCGAAAAATGGATCTTTGACGGGATAAATTATTGCTCCGGCTATGATACCAATTTGAAAAGGCGTAGGCCCCCAACTTTAAATTATTTTCACTACAAAAATATAATTTTCTTTGAAAGTTATGCGGAAGCGTGAGATGGTTCAAATTTAACAATTTAACAAATTTTAATTTCTTTTTCAAATTAAAATTAAACCAAGTGAAATTAAAGTTAAACAGTTAATACATTTCACTTAAACCAATTTAACCCAAGTCCTAGAAATTTGCCTAAGTCATATTTTCAATATTACCAAATTAGGTCAAACCAATTTTATCAAATTAAGTGACGACTTGAATTAAATTAACATAAACATTACCCAAATTAATTTAGCACCAAATTAAACAAGTAGTGATTTTAAACCAATTTTATCTTTTTACCTAAGCATTCGTTCTAGGTGAGTTTTGCAAAAGATAAAATAAACAATGAATCACAACGCCGCGATGTACGAGGAAAAAACCTCGGAGGGCCCTAACCTTAAGTCCACTAAGTATGGTTTTATAATTACAAGACAGATGACTTACTTCCTCGACTCGACCCCTTTCAAGCCTTGACGCGTCTTATTGTAAACACCTCCACCTAGTCGACAACCCTGGAGCTCCACCAAAATATTGGAATCACCAATGAGACATAGGTACACCGTTAACCACACATGGTGCCTTTCACCATGTGAGAATGCCATAGTAAAACAAATTTCTTCTTCTTTGAGGGATTTAGAAGAAAACCCAAACGAACTCTCCAATAGGTAGAGTAAATCGGTGCCAAAACTCCAAGCAATGTATATATATAAAGGAACTTGGATTAAACAAACTATGGGTGTAAAACAGTAGAGTTTTAAGATTTTTTCATTGAAAAATGAACACTCAAACTTGAACTTCTTCTTTTTGGAATTTTGCTCTCAAACTCTCTCTTGGTGATTGTAGGATATGAAAATTTTGAAAAGAAAAAGTTGATTTCCGCACTTAATTAAGCAGGTAAAAAGTTAGTGGGAAAAGAAGTGGTAAAATGATAAAAACTGCTCAAAACTGCCAAAATAACTGTTCCCGCCAAAACTCGTTCGAACGAGATTTTCGTTCGAATAAATTCTCGTTCGAATGAGCCTTCTAACGAAGTTCCAGTGTGAACTCGTTAAAAATCTCATTGGAACATCATTCTCGTTCGAACGACACTTCGAACGACATTCCAGTGGCCAATGTGGGGACTCGTTGGCAAACTCGTTCGAACGACAATATCGAATGAAAAACCAGAAAGTATAAAAATTCTATTTTTAGCCCAGAAACTTTATTTTAAAGTTTTAAAGATACATTCTGAAACCAAACAACAGTTTAAAATAAACTTACACCCAATACAAATTGTTCCAAGCTCTTATATATATATATATATATATATATATATTAAAATGCATTCATACCTTAGGAGCAATGGAACCATGTTGATGATGTAGAAACGAGGCTTAATACACACGACATTTGATGAAGCTTTATACTCTTGGCCGCTACGTCTTCAACTTTAGTATAACATAGGCTTGAAGGATGGTCAATAACTCTATCCTATAACTCAAACGTTTTTTTCCGAAATTGAGCCAAAACTACAAAGGACTCAATTGGAAATTTGTGTCTTTACAGAAATGTAAAATACCCAAATAAGGAATTCAAAAATGGCTAACTTTGGGGCAATTAGTTATTGTCTCGACCTACAAATCAAGAACAATTTCGTTTAAATATCGATTCATCCGTTAAATCGATTGAAAGTCTGCAATAATTTATCATATATTAAGCACACCATAGTATTATCCCTATGATGTCCGATATTTGAATATTAAAATATCCATATTATCGTAATGAGGATGAGAAATATAAATTTGGTCCATAAGTACCATATTTGTATGATATTATTACATTGTTAAGCTTGGTCCAGAGGTATCATATATGTACATTATTAGTATATTGTTATGTTTAGCATAATGTATGATACCATCCATAGTATTCTTAGTCAATCTCTTGAAAATTAACTATTACCATTGAATTGAAAGCATGGGACTAATGTAAATTCTATTATGCGGTATATTCGTGGAATTATCGATGTGATACTTTTAAATCTGACAATCCATGTCTAATTAGTTATGTAAATGCAAGTTATCCCTGTGATCCTCACAAAGAACAATCAAAGCAATTATGAATTATCCCTAACAACACAAGTTACTCCCATTACCTATTGAGGAAATGATGCATGTATATCTTAAATATAAAGAGGCTACATCAAGGGATATTTGACCAACACATTTCAATTTTTGTACATACATGAAATCCACAAGAGTTATGCAATATATGAACTACAGAAGAGTCATGTTATTGAAGTCAAATAGATTCGATAAATTTACATGTGTACTCCTCTTTAGGAAAGTCGAACTTCAGAAGAAAAATGAGTTTGAATTAATTACTTATTTGATCTTTTCACCAAATCATTATCAAAAGAAACATTCTAGAAGCTTATGTATAATACTAGTTTGCGTCGACTCAATTATTAAAGAAATTCCACAATAAGTGGAAACATCTTATCAGGGGGAGAAAATAATTTAATATTTATGGACATATGCGTGATATACTCTTTTTCCTTTTAACTTGATTTTTTCCCATTGGGTTTTCCTGCTAAAGGTTTGAACGAGGTAGCACTAATTGCGTCCAACACCATTCTATGATCACAAGAGTTATACTCTTTTTCTTTCACTTTGATTTTTTTCCATTCCGTTTTTCTTCAGTAAGGTTTTAATAGGGAAGAAATCATTGACTGGTAGAAATAGTGTACATTCAAGTGGAGTGTTACAAAATAATGGATGTCCACTTATGTCCCATATTGAAGGGTATTTTGAGATGCCTTAGTTTGTTCTGTAAATAAGGGTTATTACTCATGAGTATTGACATACCAATGAAATGAAAAGAGTATATACTCCATCTGGATTCTCTCTATCCCTTTTACTTTAACAAAATTATACCAATTGAATTGTTAGAAATTTTTTTGTTGATTTTTCAATGAACCTTTTATAAATTTCATACATTAATCCTCAACTTTCTAACAACTAAGCATATTATGTATTATTGCTAGAAATTGGTATTGAATAATTCTTAGGAAAATGATATCAATAAACTAACAACCTAACCAACTCCGAGTTAAACTACTAAAATACGAACACAAAAATAAAGTAGAGAGTAAGGAGGGAAATAAGAAAACATAGATTTACATGATTCAGCCCATTTTGGTACCTATGTCCACAGGGGTAGTGATATTTATTGCTTTAAGAGACAATCTCCATCCAAATATAGTGGAGTACAAGCTCTCTTTCTCTCTCTCTCTCTATCTATCTATCTATCTATATATCTATCTATCTATCTATTTATCTACAATTTGGCAGCATAACAGTTGTAAACACCCCATTCTAATACCTACATACTCTTATATAGGGTCCAAATAAAGTCCCTTCAAACCTCGGACCCCCGGTCCTCCTTCGAGCCCTAATCGGAGATTAACTAGATGATCTCCGAGCCTAGTTTGACTTTGGTCATCTTTTGGACTCAAAGATTATATCATCACACTTTCATAGATATCTAAATCCTCTTTTCAAACGGTTGTGTCCATGCACGAATCAGACTTATTGTTTGCATTTTATGTCCATTTTACTAAAAAAAATCCATTTCATCCTGTCAATTAACAGACCTCCCCCTGTCGACTAACAAGTAGGAAATTACTTAGCCTCCAAGTTTGGAACCCCTAATAGCAGATAAGAAAACACCTATTCTAATCAGCAAACCCCCAAGGGCAGGTTGGTCATTTTGACCTTTAAGGTTTCCTATTTAAGGAACCCTAACCTTACAATTAAAGATTTTTCAGTCTCGTAATTTGTGCAGCAACCCTATTATATCATTCTAAAAACATTCTCTTACACCACCCCTTTACATCACCACTTTCCACACGTCCACCACCATCCTCTATACCTAAAAAAAAGATTACAAAACCTCTAAAAATTAGAATTTAAACAACTTAGAAGGTCCAAACCCTCTTCATTCTACTTTTTCCAATTTAATGTTATTTCACACATTTCATTACTTTTAGCATATTTATAGCTAATTCTTGTTTTACCCAACCATTAATCACATTTTTATTATTTATATATCTTCAAACTTATTTTTATAAAACAAAAATATGGTTTACTCTATAAATAAAAAACTAGAGTTTTTCTCACATTTCTCACGCTTCTCACACTTTTACCACATTTGCATGCTTTTCTGTAAACTAAAAAGAGAAACTCTAATTTCGAATTATGGATTATACCCCACCTTGTTCCCCTCTTGAACTACGGGGAATTTGATGCCAATTTTAGCTATGTAAGCATCTCGAGATTATCTTGGGTTTTGATTCCTCACTTAATTATTTCATTTTGTTCTTACTAATTTTCTACTTATATGTTACTCATGTAGTTATTTTTCTTTTTAGCGATCCCGTTGACATACATACTCAGAATTTTCATAGTGAGTCGCTATCAATTGCATTGCTGATAGTTTATCTATTCTTACTCTTTTTCTCACCTTTTAGCATTCCCCGTTGACATGTGTACTCACTTTCTCATAGTGAGTTATGATCTGATGCATCGCTCATAATTCAACCACTTTTATTTCTTTATCATCTTTTTAGTGGTCCTATTGACACACGTATTAACTTTTTCATAGTGAGTTATGATCTGGCACATTACTCGTAGTTTGGCTATTTCTATATTCTTTATTTTTCATTTAGTCTTACTCCTTCGATTGATTCGTTCCTAGCTTTCCCATGATGTGGGCACGATGATTTTGCTCCTCACACATATTTCATATATACACACATTTTTTGCTCGACACACATTGCACATGTCACACATTCTTACACATTGTATACATGTTCGCATCTTTTTAGGAGAAGGAGAACATTTGTTGCCCTTGAGAGACCGAAATGGAAAAATGGGTTCCTAACACCTTCCCATTTTGTAACATTGTCTCCTATCCCATGATTCACTTAGTTTCCCATGCATTAATAGTCTTTTATGTTATCTCTTCGGATATGGATGTTTCTTTTGCAAGTTTTAAGTAATATAGATTGGAGATTCCAATCTCTACACATTTACGCACTTTCACATCCGGGATGACGATCACTTTATGTCCTTTGAGAGCCCGCAACCTCCGCGCGCTAGCCGCTAGGAGAGAGATCCCTATTCTCCAAGGACGAGGATGGCCACAATAATATTATGATATCTCACACCTCATAAGGGGTGAATGGTTTATTATTTATAGGATTCTAGAAATGAGATAAATGGTGGACACGTGTCTCACATTTATAAGTCAGGTGAGATCACGTTTTATAAGTTATGTGAGTGAATAATCACAGTTAGTTATAGCACATGAGGAAAAATATATGTATATATTCTCCTGTTGTACGTGTATCTGGATGATGGCACCATCCAATCACAAGGCACATGCCCACCAAAATAGTGTTAACTAACATAGTTATTCCTTTATGTTATCCCTAAGCTGAAGTCGCCCCGAGGATGAGCTGAACTCATTCTTTAACCTCAGCTCCACCTATATCATGCCATTTGATTTGGGTTGCCTCCATGTCAAGTGTCGGCTCCTAGGAAGTCCAAAAAGTACACTATATTGAGGGTACAATATTAGACCCCAATATTTTATTCATGACTTTGTCTATGATGCAAATATCTTGGAGACTTGTGCTTTCTCGGATTATGTTCTACGGTTGGAGTGAGTGATGTTTTTTTGGTGACTTGTTTTTTAGTACGGTTATCTTCCTAGTACTGAGCCAAGACAAATGTCTTTTTTGATTTAAAAAATTCCTGGTGGTAGGCCTTCCATGTGTAATTTATCCACCGGAGCAACACATCAATAGTTATGCACATGTGCTTTGGGCAACGAGTGCATAGTTCCATCAAAATGATTTTTAAGGAAACTTATGTTACGCCTTTTTCAAGGAAATCAAACTATTACAAGACTATTTAAACCACCCTTTCCAATCATTTCAACCTTTAAATACCCAAAATATTTTATCACCTTAGAGAGAGAAAGATACCAACCTCCATTTTCAGTTAACTCCGTCGTTTGTCTTCATTTTTGATAAAGTTTTCCCTTTTTATATGGTGGCTATGATCTCCATCCATAATTTTCCTTTCTTCTTTCGATTTCAATGGTGATCATGTATTTTCTCCATTTTTCTAAAACATCTTATGGTTTTTAAGAATTTTTAGGCTTTTTTCCTTTTGAAAACTTCTTTTTTGTAGTAGGAATAACCCACAATCCTTTAGGCATGTGACTTCAGTTGTTTTTTCACTGCCATTTGTTGAGGGGAGTTATCTCAAGGACCCCAAAGGTCATTGAATTTGACCATTTGGAGTTTGTTGGATCTTCCCCTCTGCCCTAGACATCCACTATAGGTTGATTGAGTTTATTTAATCCTAAATCTTGGACGATAGTGGTAGGAGACATAAGGGAGGGATGAATTGGGCGAATAAGCTCATTCTTCTTGGTAATAAGCCCTCCATTTCCGTACCCCTTTTGCCTCTTTGAGCTCCCCCACTATAGTGCATATGGAGACTGACGAAGATGTTCCTTCAGCACCCACCAATTCATATGACCCCTCTGAGTCTGATGCGGCCAACTATGCCTATGATATTACCCTAACCGGCCTTTTGTAATATGAAGGTTTATATAGTGTTCCTTTGAGTATCACTTCTAGGATACCTTACGCAAATAAGCGAGCATATGATCGACTAAACTTCCAAGTGATTGAAATTTCCCAGTCCTCTTTGGCCGTGGGACTTTTTCTTCCCTTCCATCCTATTAGCTGAAGTATATTGAAAGTTTATGGAGTATCCCTAACTCAACTATCCCAAATGCTTACTGGACAATCCTAGGGTCCATGATATATTAGAGGGAAGTGTATAGTTTCTACATTAATGACGCAATCTTTATATACAACCATGAGTTTAATGATAATGCAGAATCCCTCTACTATTATTATATCTCCCCTTGAAAACCTCTATTGGTTAAGGTAGCATAAACCAATAACCATATTTGAAAATGAAAATTTTTCTTTATAATAGTCAAATGAGAGTTTTACTTGAATAAGGTCAGTAAAACTCAGAGAATTACCCATTATAGACACCTTATTCTAATACCCCACACTAAAATAGGGCCCAAACAAAGTCCCTTTAATATTGGACCTTCAAACCATAATCGAAGATCAACTACACATTCTTAGATGCTCATTTGACCTTAATAAACTTTCGAACCTTGAGTTGCTCAACAGAGTTTCATAGAGCTCCAAATCCTCTTTCCAACTGACCCGACCTTGCAAAAACAAGAATCATGATTCACATTCTATGGCCAAAAAACCATTTCTACGCGTCTATAGAAAGGACACCTTGCTCGCTTGTTGGCAGGTGGAAGTTAACTTGTCCAACGGGCTTGACAACCCTTTTGGCATGTAGGACAGGGGTCATACCATTAGAGAGGTCCCTATGGGAAACCTTATATTTTTATCCATTTAGGGTTCTCCAATTTAAGGAAATCTTGACCTCATTTGAGAGAAATCTTGTAACACTCTGTGTTTTTATAATTGATTTATTTAATTAAATGGGAGTTTTCGAGAAAAATAAATTTTTTTATTTTTGGATTTTTATTAATTAATTATGTTGGTTTTATTATTTGGAAAGTATAACTTCAAACGGAATCAAAATCGGATTTAAAATGAAGTTTTTATGAGAGTTTTAAGTTTAGCCTTTAAAAAAATGAAAAGACATTTCTCACGGATCTCGACCGTGACTAATGGGAAATCTTTTTTTTTTATTTAAATAGAATTAAATGAAGGGAAATGTCAGTGGACGTATACATGCTCGATCGATCGATCGACCTAGGGAGTCGATCGACCGACGATCCCAGATTTGAGGCGGTGCAGCTAGATTTTTGAAGAGTTTTAGTTATAACAAATTCCTATCTTTTCCTCTTATGAAAATAAGTCGTGGGTGGACATTTAAACCAACCTTTTACCATCTCCATTATGCTGTAGACCCTTTATATTTCCTCTCCCTATTTATACAAACCGTAGCCCCTATTTTATTCAATGTTCAACCTTATATTTGGAGGCCTATTTTGGGTTATCTCGTGATGGTACGATCAGATTTAGAGGCTAAAATTATGTGTCGATTCATGTGATGATTTTGAGGTACGGGACTTAAACAATATGCTCCTAAATTATCTCGAGAGTATTCCGTTTGTTTTTGTGTGTCGATTGCACTCATGTTGAATTGTGATATTAAATTCGAATCTGAAAATTGTTTGAATCTAAATATTGATTCATTGTGATATATTATATTATGATTTGAGCATCGTGTCATGATATTTTAATATGGCATGGAGTATGGGCACCCGGTAATAGTCCAAAATCCAGATATGGCTTGAGAATGCATAGGCACGGTGAGGTGAGGCCTGATGACTCATTGATGTGTTATTGAGAAACTAATATTGATATAATGCTTGATTGTTGCATTTGATTAGTATATATGATTCGTATTGTTGCGAATTATTCACCGTGCTAATTATTTTTTTCGCATCTATTCCTGTCATATTGTGTACTTTCCGGTATTTTCTTTTAGTTGGCAGGTTAGCGTGGATTGAGACGATATGGGCTATTTTGGAGAAATATTTTAGAGCATGGATTGGAAGATTTATTTTTTTAATGTATAAACTAGTAACATAATATTTAGTTGGCATTTATATTTGAGAGACTTTATTGTAATCATTATTATGGAAGTAGAAGAATTGTGGATTTGTTGTTATTAAATTGTGGGAATATAGATGCTCTATACTTTTTGGATGGTTTAGTTTAGTTTTTATTGCAGTAGCACATCGCGTTTCTCTATCTGGTGCGTGGAGTGTTACAGATGGTATCAGAGCTTAGGTATACGACAACCCTCGGGTCTTGAAGTTTGGGTCTAGCATGCGGGTTATTCATGCTTTCTTTGGAGATACAATTTTTTTTTTGTGATAAGTCGTGTTAGGCATCGAGGTTAGATGAGAGGTATTTAAGTTGATTTTTGGAGACGAGATTTATTATTGGCGTGGCCTGATTTTTGAGCGTTAGGTTTCGTCGAATTTCGAGGGAAAAATTCCTTTGCTAGTGGGGAAGTATGTAACACCCCGTGTTTTTATAATTGATTTATTTAATTAAATGGGAGTTTTCGAGAAAAATAAAATTTTATATTTTTGGATTTTTATTAATTAATTATGTTGATTTTATTATTTGGAAAGTAGAACTTCAAACGGAATCGAAATCTAATTTAAAATGAAGTTTTTATGAGAGTTTTAAGTTTAACCTTTTAAAAAAAAAATGAAAAGACATTTGTCACGGATCTAGACCGTGACTATTGGGAAATATATATTTTTTAATTAAATAGAATTAAACGAAGGGAAATGGCAGGGGACGCATACCTACTCGATCGATCGACCGATCTAGGGAGTCGATCGATCAACGCTTCCAGATTTGAGGCGATTCAGCTAGACTGTTGAAGAGTTATAGTTATAACAAATTCCTATCTTTTCCCCTTATAAAAATAAGTCATGGGTGGACCTTTAAATCAACCTTTTACCATCTCCATTATGCAGTAGACCCTTTATATTTCCTCTCCCTCTTTATACAAACCCTGGCCCCTATTTTGTTCAATGTTCAACCTTAGATTTGGAGGTCTATTTGGGGTTATCTTGTGTTGGGGGTATAACCTGATTGGATTATTTCCATGAGAGGAACGTGATGGTATGATAAGATTTAGAGGCTGAAATTATGTGTTAATTCATGTGATGATTTTAAGGTACGGACTTACACAATATCCTCCTAAATTCTCTCGAGAGTATTCCACTTATTTTTCTGTGTCGATTGAACTCATGTTGAATTGTGATATTCATTTGGAATCTAAAAATTGTTGGAATCTAAGTATTGATTCATTGTGATACATTATATTGTGATTTGAGCATCATGTGATGAGATTTTAATATGGCACGGAGTATGGGCACCCGCCAATAGTCCAAAATCTGAATATGGCTTGAGAATGCATAAGTGCGGCTGGTGACTATTTGATGTGTTATTGATAAATTAATATTGATATAATGCTTGAGTGTTGTATTTGACTAGTATATGAAATTCGTATTGTTGCGATTTATTCACCGTGCTAATTATTGTTTGAGCATCTATTCCTGTCATATTGTGTACTTCCCCGTATTTTCTTTTGGTTGGCAGGTTAGCGTGGATTGGGACGCTATGGGCTATTTTGGAGAAATATTTTAGAGCATGGCTTGGAAGATTTATTTTTTTAATGTATAAACTAGTGATGTAATTTTTAGTTGGCCTTTATATTTGAGAGACTTTATTGTAATCATTATTGTGGAAGTAGAAGAACTGTGAATTTGTTGCATTTAAATTGTGGGAATATAGATGCTCTATTCTTTTTGGATGGTTTAGTTTAGTTTTTATCACAATAGCACGCCGTGTGTCTCTTTCGGGCACGCAGGGTGTTACGAATCTCAACCTCGATTTTATTGAAACAACATTCCTCATATTTAGCATATATCATTTTAAACACATTCTCTCCACATTACTCATTTCAACACCAATCTCACCTTTCTTTATTATATATACATCTTCAAGTCTATTTATAAATTAAAAAATTAAAAAAAAAGGTGTTTATACCATAATTCCCAATTTAGAGCTATCTCACTTTTTCTCACATTTTCCCCATATTTCACACACTTTTTCTTATAAATCAAAAGAAAAAAAATATAGATTCGAATTATAGGTTATACCCCAACCTTAGTCTTATCTCAAACCATGCGGACTTTGATGCCATTTTTTGCTACGTAGGCATTCCGAAGTTATTTTGGGATTTAAGTCCTTTTTTATTGATTATTTAGTTGACATCCACATATTAGCCTCTTATCCATATAGTTAGAATGCTCTATCCATGTAGTTCATTTTCATATTCTTATTATCTCTTTATTGGTCTTATATACATGTATTGATTCTTATAGTGGTCATCACTCACATTTTAGGCATCATTATATATTTATTTTATCACCTTCTTTAGGTTTAGCTAGTTTATATCCTTAGAAGGATTCATTCCCATATTTCCCATGGTATGGATATGATGACTTCACTTACCACACAGATACACACACTTGCACATTCTTCATATTTCCACTCCGCACACACAACACATTTTTACACATATATACATGTTCATGTATTTAGGATAAGGAGAATATTTTATGGCCATTGAGTGATTGAATTGGAAGAGTGGGTTCCTAACACCTTTCCACTCCATAACATAGTTTTTTATCCAACATATTGTTTAGTTTTGCATGCACTAGTTATCTTTTCGTATACAGATACCCCTTTTGCCTAATTTGAGTAAAATAGGTCGGTGACTATGATCTATACACATTCACACACATCCATATCGCCAATGATATCCATAATATGAATCCTTTTGGGAGCCCGCGACTCCGTGCGAGTGTAGCAATGTGGGGATGAAATTTCTACAATGGAGACTCCAGCGGTGAATATTTGTAGGGACTAGACTCTATTTACATGGGTTTTAGTTTTTTTCTCCTACATTATCTTTCATATGTGTATATATTTTTCTACTTGTCTATTCATTATTATTAGGCTCTCATAATTCATATGACATGCTCATAGTATATTATCCCTGTACATTCCTCTCCATCTCATGTACATACTTATTTCTTCATAACATGTATATTCCAATTTTTCTATCACTTGTATACATCACATGCTCCATATCACTTGTATATACTTCTCCTTTTATTTCATGCTTAGTAGTTGTACATATATATCTTAGCATACTTAATACATTTCATAAAGATAATAATTAATACTCATGCATTTGCACACTATGTTGCACGATCTTTGAGTATTAACCCTATATTTCTCCCTTACTGGGGAGTTACTTTGTGATGGGTTACCGGTTCTGCGGGGTACGGTTAACCTAAGAAATAGGCTCCAACCTTCCATTGTCCATGTACCATTGACGTATATTAAGTGGTTCCCCTTATCATACTGCTTGGCCAAACTCATGATGGGAGGTATATAATAGGAACTCATTCATGTACGTCTAGTATATCGAATTCTCTCTCACACGTATTGTCACCATAAGGTAATTAGTGAGGCGATTCATGTACACTCGAGTAGCTTCTACGCATGTATCGATGAATGATTTACCTAATAGGCAAGATATATATCGTGATGCCAAATGTGGAAACCCTTACACTAACCTCCATATGCCTAACCCTCATATAGATGTCTGCCCTAGGACAATCTTATATAGATTGTCAGTTCAAATGTAAAACTTTGTCGAAATTTTGGGTCACCTTACCACTTAATTCTTATGCTCTTTCATTCGTTTTTAACGGGATCCTGTCCATGAGTCTGGAAACAAGTGAACCTTATCTTTCTTTACGCACCCTATTTTCTCCCATAATTGGGTCCTATCCAACATTTCACTTTCACCTAGGTGGAACATAATACAAATGGAACTTAATAATAATAACTACACTGAGGGTATTTTTCTCCCTTTCCCCCTTTTCGAAAATGCTAAAAATATTCTCTTTTGAAAAACATAGAAAACACTTTCTAAAAATAAGTTACTTCCTTCTTAGGTATGATCGAATTTCCCCTATCTTGTCCTGGATCTCTATTGGTTGTGATGAGCTATCTCACCACCTCAGAGTTCTACTTCATCTTCAATCTCACTAGTTTCATAAGTAACAAAGCAGGCTTACCACAACTACGTCATGGAGAACCCTAATCAGGATACCAATGTTCATCCATATTTGATGATCATACTATCTTAACTCACTATCAAGATTATTAACTTGCAGTGAGATATCCATCAGTTACAAAGGAACAATGATCATATTACAGAAGTTCTTGAACCAGAGATCATGCCAAACTAAGTGCTTATTTTCCTCTAATTATGGGTTAGGTGATGCCCGAGCTTATCTGTCCCCTTGAAGAACACCAATATACTCTACACATTGGAATAGCTCCACATGTCCCGCCTGTCAATTAGTCACCTCATGCTCATCTGCTTATGCCAAATCTTCCTTAAACATGGGCTAACTTAATGCTGCCTATTCTAGAAGATCCTAAAGAATAATAACTCAAGAGGGTGAAAGGAGACCTTTGAATTTGACCAGTTTAAACTCTCAGGAAATTACATTGACTACACCCACATGTATCCATATCTAGAGGCCTATCTACCTATGAAATTTAAAATGCCCAATATTGAGAAATTTCAAAGGAGAGGGTCTACCATTGTGTATCTCTATAACTGAAACCAAACGATGAGTCCCATAAGGGATATCGAAGAAATTATGTCCCAAATGTGTTGATAAACCCTTAAAGAGAACGCCATTCACTAGTTCTTATCACTAAAAGTGTCCCAAATATGATGTTGGGAAGATATCTCCACATAATTCATGGCCCAATACAAGCACAATGAAGAACTAGAAGTAACATATTATGACCTTAAGATACTCAAAAAAGTTATGTAGAGATCTCAATCTACTTCTTAGTCGCATATGGATTCACAATATCAGAGGAGTTGATTCTTCTCTCAATAAAAAACTTAAGTTCTTCCCAGATAATAAATTCATCACTCTCATTGGGGAAGCCGACAATTTAGATGGTGTCAACACTGCCAACCTAATTTTAGAAAGCCAACATAAAACTAATAACATGTTCCTCTCAAGCTTCAAGATTAATCCACTCCCTCCCCCGACTAGAGATGATTTCAAAGAAAGGGTGAGTCTCAAATACCACATAGAAAATTTAATGAAATTCAAATGTTTAAAAAGGTGCACTTCATGCCTAGGATGGGGTTCGATTGTAGGAAATAAGGGATCGTAAGCCAATTATTTTGAAAATAGCTTATTTTCCACACTATCTGGGATACCAACCTTACCCCGACGAACTCATGGCCCTTTATTGAAAGAGGGTGCTAAAGAGAACATGAATTCATTTACAGGGACTCCCTGAATAATCACTTCATCAAAGCAAGCGAATATTTCCCTTATTTTGATATCCCCGAGCTATGGTATAATGTAATTGAGAAGAAGATGAAACCAGGTTTTGATATATTCTTCGAGGATAAGATCATATAGACCAAGGTATCCAAATACGAGGTAAAGTCATTGACCATCAAGTCTTCAGATTCTAATTCCTATGAAAATGAAAGCACCGAAGGCATACATAGTGATGAATCTTTTGGCCTTATGGGACTAGGAATTGAAATCTTCATGCTTGACGCTGAATCTGAGTTGTCTAACCCTACTAAGAAGATCTTTTCTACTTATAGACATGTTCTCAATTAGTTGAGCATCTCAGTTGATCTAAGCTTACAAACAAAGAACCCTTTTGATTACCAACATGAGACCGCACACATCTCTACTCTTTTTTTTTGGTGTTAATGGAAACGTGGCCCCTTTGAGGAGGTCTTCATTGCTATTTTTCCTAAAAATGATATCAATGAAATGAATGAAGATTTTAAGCACCTTGTTATGCCTTATATTAATTGCATTGATTATGTAAATCAAACAATTGATGAATATATTTTAAGGAATGAACAATTTTTAACTGATCTTAATAATGAAAAAATAAAACGATAAAATCATGTTTAAATTAATGATGTGGAAATTAGTATGATTAATCGTGGGTCAAGTATAAATCCACTTGAGATTAGGATAGGATCAATAGTCAATGTGAAAGATATGTCACAATTTTAAGAGCTTATAAAGGAGTTTGTAGACGTTTTCTCATGGTCTTACAATGACATGCAGGGCACTGACCCATAAATTGTGAAACATGAGATCTCTACGTACACAGAATGAAAACCTATCAAACAAAAGTTGAGGAAGCTAGGAAAAAAATAGTCCCCTAAAGTAAAAGACAAAGTGGTGAAACAATTGAATATGGGTTTCATTCGTCTTATTGAGTACTTGACTTGGATCGCTAACACCGTTCGTGTGCCAAGATTAGGAGGGAAGGTACACATATGTGTCGACCATCGAGATATGAACAAAGCTTCTTCGAAGGATGATTAACTTCTACCCAGTATCAATATGATAATTGACAACACTGCCAGTCACACTCTTAAGTCATTTATAGATGGATTTATCGAGAATAATTAGATCAAGATGTATCCTAATTACCATGAGATGACAGCTTTCACTATCCCATAGGGAACCTTTTGCTATGTTGTCATGCCTTTCGGTCTAAAAAATGTCAAGTCTACATACCAAAGAGTAACCATAACCATCTTGCATGATCTAATCTACAAGGAAATATAATTAATCATTCATGACATGATCATCAAATCTAAAATACAGAAAGGTCATATCCATACCTTGAGGAAATTCTTTAAACAACTGCGATATAATACCAAATGCATCTTAATACACAAAATACACCTTTAGTGCTAACAGAGGGAAACTCTTAGGCTTCATGGTTAGTGATAGAGGAATCAAAGCACACCCTTCCAAACATAAAGAAAACCTTGAAATTCCACCTCGTTGAATTGAGAATGAAATATGCAGCTTCTTAGTAAAGATCCAGTACATAAGCAAATTCATTAGCTAACTCACATCCATTTGCTAACCTATTACCAAAATCCTTCAAAAATATTCAACTATAGTCTGGAATGAAGCGTGTTAAAAAGATTTTGTCTAAGGACATAATTTTATAAATGTTCGGGGTAGAATCAAGGAAATTTTTATTTGTCCTAGATCACAATATGTATGTCTGATACCGCTACATTCGACATGTCAACACGATCATCCACGACGGCTTTGATCCGAATCCATGCATCCATTACCTTCACACGTGCATCATGCTGCATGCGACGTGCTGCTCAACTCATTCCCACTACTCCACTACTCCACTACGTAATATTGGTAAAACGATTTATTGGAGTTGTTTATATTTGCATAAATATTTGGGAATTTTTTAGAAAATACTTTTTTTGAAGTTTGAATTATTTTATATCAAAAGCATAAATTTTTCTAAGTGTAGAAGAGGAGTGCCTCGGTCAATGAGCTCGTTCAAACGAGTTCACTCTGCGTTCGAGCGAGATAATCATATCACGCGATGTCGTTCGAACGACATGTGTCCTTCGTTTGAGTGAGATGCCTATCTCGTTCGAGCGACGCCACCGCCTCGATTTTTGTATAAATATCTTATCACTTTCTACACGTTTTCCAAGTCTTTTTCGCATATGTTTCTGCATTTTCATAGCCTAGAAAACATAATTCAATTTTTAAGGTTTTATACCTTCTTTATTCACATAAACACTCCCATCTATGTATGTGAGTCGTTAAACCTTCAAGAGGATCGTTTTTACTCATCTGGAGTAATTTGTGGAGAAGAAGTCTCTTCTTCATTGCTGCCCACCTGGAGTTCTTGCAGGAGATTTCAACCGACGACATCGGAACCGACACCTGAGGGTATTTCGTATGTCACTTTTGTTTTCATTGTAATCCGTGTAATCCGTTTATTACAAATTATAGTGAAAAAAAAAGTTTTGCCCCTTTGGGGAATTTTTCCTCATGTGTGTGTTTTGTTTTTAAATGACTGTTCTTGCATGATCATATTGATTTCAATCACACCTAGATGCATGTTTTAGGATTTAATTGAAAAACTGAGATTTAATTAAATAATTTCTGTGTTTGAGCAAAAGCTCACTCTTCAAATTGGTATCAGAGCCAATTACACAATTATACCGTGTAATTTTCCGCAAATTTTTCTAAGATATCAATTTTCTGAAAAATTGATTTTTGAAAAAGGGCATGTTCAATATGGAGAAAATATATAATAAAATGCCAATTTTTTATGGGACAAATTATGCTTACTGGAAAGCCTACATGAAATCTACTTTAAAAGCCATTGATGAAAGAGTTTGGATTTTGGTTGAAAGAGGTTGGACACCTCTCTCCATCACTGTTGATAACGTGACTAATTTGAAATATGTGATTGCGTGGACTGAAGAAGAATTTAAATGGTCATCTTTTAATTCTAAGGGTTTAAGTGCTATTTCTGGATCCGTCACACCAACGAGTTCCGACGGATAATAACGTGTACCACGTCAAAAGAGGCATGGGATGTTTTACAACTTACCCATGAAGGAACTAATGTTGTGAAAAAGTCTAAACTGCAAAATTTAACAACTCAATTTGAAACCATAACCATGCTTGAGACTGAATATTTTGATGAATTTTATGCTAGGTTATATGATATTGCAAACACTAGCTTTATCTTGGTGAACACATTCCTAGTGCTAGAGTTGTTAAAAAGATTCTTAGATCACTGCCTAAGAATTTTATCCCTAAAATCACTGTGCTAAATTCTATGGGTAATTTAAACACGCTTAAATTAGAGGAACTTATAGGAGACTTACAAACGTATGAAATTGATATGTTTTCTAAATCTGTCAAGCCTAAAGATAAGGGAATTGCACTTAATGCCCAGGATAAAAAGAGTGAGGGGTTGGCAAGAAAGAGAGTTGAGTCATCTAGAAAAAGGGAGCTAGAAACGTCTGATTTCGAGTGTGACTTTGATTTAGATAATTTGGCTCTGTTTGCTAAAAATTTCAGGAAAATTCTCAAATTCAAGAAAAATGAAAATTTCAAAGATAAAAAGAATTTTAAGAAAAATAAGTTTAAAAAAAATGAAAAAGATTTTAAAGACCCTCTTAAGAAAGATAGTGAAAGATGTTATGAGTGCGACGGTAAGGGCCATAGAGCTTTTGAGTGTGCTACCAGGATGAATAAACTTGCCAAAGAAAAGGGCGAAGATATCCTTAACGCTACCCTTAGTGATGATAGTGAGGTCGAGTCGGTGGACTCTGGAGACGAGTCACCGTATGAGTGTAACTTCACCGCATTTATGGCTAGTCATGTGATTACCTCTAGTGATCCTCATGACGATAAGGATGCTGCTTCACAGGGACACCTCGATAGTGAGAACGAAGTGAGTGAGGGGGAGGATGATGCAAGTGAGAGCGAGCATAATGTTCAACGCGCCTATGCTGAGTTACATAATGAGTCATTTAAAACTAAAAAGTGTAACAAAGCATTAGTTCTTAGGATCACGACTTTATATGAAGATTTAGAAGAAGCGAGAGAGAGAGAGAGAGAGAGTCCTCCACCTGCACTACCTTGAGAGAGAGAGAGTCTGCCTGCTTTAAGAGAGAAAGTTAGTTTAGAGAAAGAGAGAAACTGTTTGGAGAAAGAGATAATTTTTTTGAGAAAGAGAAAGGGGACTTGACTAATCAAGTGGCTAGTCTTATGAGCGAGCTCCATTCCTCCCCAGAGACTCAGAAGAAACTTGAAGCTATTGTAGCCCAGCTTACTCATGATCTTGAGAGAGCACGGGAAGTCAAGGTTCAAATCAAGGATAGATCAGGAAAGATGATCCTCGGTCTCGCTTTAGGTTTTGATGATAGGTAGGGAATAGGTTTTGATGGTGCCTCCACGACCCAAATAGTACCTGGACCAGTTCCTGAGTTTACTACGACTCCATATGGCCATCGTAAAAAACCACGAAGAAGAGTTCGACCAAGAAAATCAAACCAAGGTCCGCCTAAGAATGTGTTCTTTTGTACGTACTGGAAAAGAAAAGGCCACCTCAGGGAGTTTTGCTATAGTTTGGGTAAAAAACGATGTACTACTTCTCCACCACATCATACTGATGATTTTACCAGTCTGAGAGAGTGTGTTGAGTTTTTAGTTGCCACATCATAGATTTTGATGGAGGAATTCTGAGGGATGTCTTTGCCGTCAGTGAATGCTTCCCGCATCCCGACTAAAACCAACAACAATAAGGGTAAACAAAAGGTTACCACCTCTTGGTTACCTAAAAAAGATGAAAAGGCCCTTGTTATTCATGTCTCTCTCAAAGAACATAATACCTCACATTGGTATTTTGATAGTGGGTGCTCCAGACATATGACAGGTGATGTCTCATTTTTTACCTACCTATAATATTATAAGGAAGGTAGCGTCACCTTTGGAGACGGGAGCAAGTCTAGCATCATAGGACGAGGTACAGTAGAGTTACCAGGATTTTCTAAGCTAGAAAATGTTTTGTACGTCAAATGTTTGAAAGAAAACCTTATCAACATTAACTAGCTGTGCGACGTTGACTTTTTCGTAAAGTTTGACCGAGATGCGTGTAATGTATATAATCAAGTGGTAAACTTTTAGTGCAAGGGGTGAGGATAGATGATAATTGATATGGGACTGTGCCCAAGTACTCACTTGTCTTCAACAACGCCACGATCACTCCTATGTATCTGTGGCACCAACGTCTAGGTCATATGAACGTTAGAGATTTGACATGATTAGCTAAAAAGGACCTATTACGTGGCTTACCAACACCTGGAAGTCCAACTTCCACGGTTTTTGGACCCTATCAGTTAGGAAAACAAATCCGAAGACCCCACAGGAAGTTGAATTCCATTACCACTTCACGAGTACTTGAGTTAATACACATGGATCTTATGGGTCCTACTCATACTGAGAGTCTGGGTGGTAAGAGGTACATCTTAGTGATGGTAGATGATTTCTCTAGATATTCAATTGTAGGTTTTTTGATAGAGAAATCCGATGCTGTAGAGTTTTCAAAGACCAAGTGTCGTGTCCTGCAAAATCAACATGGAGTCACTATTAATAGGATACATAGTGACAATGACACAAAATTTAAGGAAGTAAAGGTAGATCTTTACTGTGATAGCCTTAGGATTAAATATGAGTTTTCGTTCGTAAGGACTCCTCAGCAAAATGGGATTGTTGAGAGGAAGAATCGGACGATTCAGGAAATGGCTAGATCTATGCTTTTGGGTCGTAAGATAGCTAGGAAATTTTGGGTAGAGGCAGTGTATACCGCGTCCCCCACGGTAAATAGGGTTTACCTGCGTCCACACACACTTAAGACACCTTATGAATTGTGTACTGGGAGGAAATCCAGCCTTGCATATTTTCGTGTCTTCGGGGGTAAATGCTACATCTTACGGGATAGAGAGCAATTAGGAAAGTTTAAAACCCAGAGCGACGAGGGAATTTTGCTAGGATATTCATCAAATAGTAGAGAGTACTGGGTTTTTAATCTAAAGAGCTCTAATTTTATGGATTCAATAAACGTCACCGTGCAAGATGACGAAGCTTCGAAGTTTATTGATCCTAGCCTTCAGTGTGAGGATGCGGACTTTGCTGGCAAAGATTTACTTGTGGCTCACCCACACCCTATGGACCCTACTGCTGCATTAGGGGACACACCTGCTTGGGTTCGCAAGATTCATGACCCTGCCTCCATTGTAGGTGATCCCACCTTAGGGGTCAAGACTCGTGCTCAGCTAGAGAACGTTGTTAGTCATTTTTGCTACACGTCCATAGTCGATCCCAAGAATCACAAAGAAGCACTCAAGTATGAACACTGGATATCTGCCATGTAGGATGAGTTACTTCAATTTAAAAAGAACAATGTCTGGGAACTTGTTCCCCGACCTAGTGAGACAAATGTGATAGGTACTAGGTGGATTTTCAAGAATAAAATGGATGAAAATGGTACCGTAATCAGAAACAAGGCTAGGTTGTCCGCTCAATGTTACACACAGATAGAGGGTGTGGACTTTGGGGAGACATTTTCTCCTATTGCGAGGCTTGAGTTCATCCGTTTACTGCTCGCCATCGCATGCCATCTGCGTTTCAAGCTATATCAAATGGATATCAAGAGTGCCTTTCTAAATGGAATTCTACAGGAGGAGGTTTACGTGAAACAACCAAAAGGGTTTGAAGGCCCGGAGCACGTCTACTATCTGAGGAAAGCCTTATATGGTTTGAAGCAAGAACCCCGTACTTGGTACGAGAGGCTTACTTCCTATCTCTTAGCCCGTGTCTCCAAGAGAGAGGGAGTTGATATGACGTTGTTCGTCAGAAAAGATGACGGTACCATTTTGGTTGCCCAGGTCTATATGAACGACAAAGTCTTTGGATCCACATGCTCCCATCATGCTCACCACTTTGACGATGAGATGAAAAGTTAGTTTGAGATGAGCATGGTAGGTGAGCTTACTTTCTTCCTTGGTATCCAAGTTCGTCAGCTAGAGGATGGGATGTTCATCTCCAAATCCAAGTATGCTAGAGACCTAGTGAAAAAAATTGGTTTAGACTCCTCTAAGAATGCACGTACACCTATGAGTACTTCTATCAAGCTTAATAAGGACACTCCAGGCAAGGACATGGAGCAAACCTTGTATCGGAGTATGATAGGTAGTCTTTTCTACTTGACTGCCAGTCATCCCGACATAGCCTTTAGTGTTGGAGTTTGTACACGATATTAGGCGTCCCCAAAAGAGTTAAACTTACTCTCTCTAAAACGTATTATCAAATACATGAGTGGGAATCTCTCCTACGGTATTTGGTATTCCTTTGATATCGATGCCCGTTTATCCGCCTATTCGGATGTCGATTGGGCCGAGGATGTAGATGGTTGTAGGAGAACTTATGGTGGGTGTTTCTACTTTGGTTTTGCTCTTGTCTCCTGGATGAGCAAGAAGAAAAACTCCATCTCTTTGTCCACTACAAAGGCTGAGTACATCGCCACCGAGAGTTGTTGCACGCAACTCTTATGGATGAGGCAAATGCTGGAGGATTATGGGATATCACAGGACACCATGACCATCTCCTGTGATAGCACAATCGTGATAGACATATCCCGCAATCCATTCCAGCATTCTCACACAAATCACATCAGGATACGCGAGCACTTTATACACCAGTTAGTTGAGGAGAAAGTCGTATCCCTGAGTTTCGTTCCCACTGATCTTCAGTTAGCCGATATTTTCACGAAACCTTTAGATGCCCTTAGATTCAAGAGTCTTAGAAAATCTTTAGGGATTTGTAAAGTTGGCTGAGGTATGGTATTTTTCTAGGATTGGATGCTTTGTCATGTTCATATCATATGATTCCTATTTCTAGTTTGTATCATTTGTATCATTATTTTTTTTACTTTTTCTATTTTTTTTGAAAAATCAAAAAAGATTTTCTTTTTATAAAATTTTAGAAAAGCACAAAATATTTTTGTATTTTGTTTACACCTTTTATGGATGAGAATTTAAGATAGCCGAGTCACAAATTTCATTCCATTTATCCATGTGACAGTTTGATAGTGATTTGAGACGCTACATCATTGCATCCATGTGCTTTACATTGTTTGGAGTCTTTGAGATGTGATTAGTGATATCTTTCTACATGTTTGGCTCCTTGTCTCCTTTATTGCACACATGCACGGCTTTATTTGATTATTATACTTGTCTATCACATATTGACTTCAGTGTTTCCATCTCAATTCTGTCTATACAACGAACCATATGCGATAAAACTTGACAAGATTGGAATGCATGTAAAAAACCGTTTGGTGAGATTGTGTGGTCTTGTAAAATGGTGAAGGGCTACGAAAGGTTCTTATCTATCCTTTGCGACTAATCCACCATTTAAATTGGACCTAAAAAATTGAGGAATTTTATTATCCGGGGTCCAACGAGGTTTAAAGGAGCCCGAAAAAATTTAAAGGTAATAAAAAGAAATGCATGCCATATATGGGCCATTAGGCTTCACCATCAATTCTCCAAAGTTTGAGAATTTATATTACCTCTATTCAAAATATAAATCTGAGGGAGTTTAATTGGAAAATTAAAACGGGTTGAACTTCCTTGAAAGTCTTGAAAAAGCATTAAATAGTTTTGGACGTTATTGGTGTGGAAATCACTTTGAGCTTTGATTTGCTGATTTGATTGAGTCAATGTCTCATATTTCCATCTGTTTACACATAAGGAAGATGTTGAGTTCATTAGTTAAGAGTATCCGATATTCATCGTGCACATGTGTCATGTTTGTATGCATTGATTTTCCTATCGAATTTGATCACACCCTTGCATTTACGCTTTTATCGACTTCGTTGTTTTTGTGTTCTTTCATTGTGTAATTCTTTATTGTATATTTTGTGTGAAAAAATTTGAAAACTCAAAAATAGAAGTTTACTACGTTGTGGCATTTATTTGTTCTTCTCATAATTGTCTATTTGGGGACATCATAAAAGGGGGGAGAATGAATTATGAGGGAGAATTGTTTGGTGTTTGGTTAATTTATCAATGATTTGCTTAAGCTTAGTTGACCTTCGTTTTTTGCATATCATTATGTTTCAAACTGTTGCTTGTCACGGATATCTACTATATCTCATGTGTGTAGGTACAAAGTTGATAATTATTGTATTGCCCACCCTGATGAGAAAAGCTTTGGGAGTTTTTGAAGAGCTGAAGATTTGAAGATGTTGAAGTTTGATTGACGACATGTCATTTAGTATTCTTAGTTTGAGAGTTTAATGTGGATATTATCTTGTATGTCATTTATTTTATGGAGATTGCATAATTTGGATTTTTTTATGTATGTACTGACATAGACATAGGGGGAGATTTGTAAGGACATAATTTTATAAATGTTCGAGGTAGAATCTAGGAATTTTCTATTTGTCCTAGATCACCGTATGTATGTTTGATATCGCTACATTCGGCACGTCAACACGATCATCCATGACGGCTTTGATTCGAATCCATGCATCCATCACCTTCACATGTGCATCATGTTGCATGCGACATGCTGCTCAACTCATTACCACTACGCAATATTGGTAAAATAATTTATTGGGGTTGTTTATATTTGCATAAATATTTGGGAAGTTTTTAGAAAATATTTTTTTTGAAGTCTGAATTGTTTTTTATCAAAAGCATAAATTTTTCTAAGTGTAGAAGCAGAGTGCCTCCGTCGATGAGCTCGTTCAAACGATTTCACACTATTGTTTGAGCGAGATAATCATCTCGCACGATATCATTCGAACGACACATGTCCTTCGTTCGAGTGAGATGCCTATCTCATTCAAGTGACGTCGTCACCTCGATTTTCGTATAAATATCTGCTCACTTTCTGCACATTTTCCAAGTCTTTTTCGCATACGTTTCTGCGTTTTCATAGCCCAGAAAATAAACTTCAAGTTTTAAGGTTTTATACCTTCTTTATATATATAAACACTCCCACATATGTATGTGAGGTGTTAAACCTTCAAGAGGATCGTTTTTACTCATTTGTAGAAATTTATGGAGAAGCCGTCTCTTCTTCATTTCTACCCACGTGGAATTCTTGCGGGAGATTCCAGCCGATGACATCGGAACCGACACCTTAAGGTATTTCGTATTTCACTCTTGTTTTCATTGTAATCTGTGTAATCCGTTTATTACAAATTATAGTGAAAAAAAAGGTTTTGCCCATTTGGGGGATTTTTCCTCATTTGTATGTTTTGTTTGTGATTGACTGATCTTGCATGATCATATTTATTTTAATCACACCTAGGTGCATGTTTCAGGATTTAATTGAAAAACTGACATTTAATTAAATAATTTATGTGTTTGAACAAAAGCGCACTCTTCACTTTGAGAAAATCAAGTAGAACCTTACCGAACCACCGATGCTCATGCCACTATAGCTTAGCCTATCCCTATTTTTGTACTTAACTGTCACTAACATTATTTCTAGGTTATGTTAGCATAGCACATATATAATTTGCACAAAGATAGGGAAACTTATTAAATAAATCGAAAGCTATCTAGATATGAAATAAACTACACAACATTGAAAAAGTCTTGTGTAGCATTGATTTGGGTCATCCAAAAACTCCGATAATGCATTCTTGTATTCCATTTCAAGTTAATGTCCCGAATGGATACTGTTGATGTAAAAAATTAGATATCTCTAATTATTCAATCACAGATAAATAAAATGAGACAAAGATTTTAAAGTGGTTCAGCCTTATATGAATGGCCTACGTCCACTGTTTTGTTATTGCTAAATGTTTGGGAATTCTCGAGTACAAATTCTCTTAAGAAACTCCGGTCCCTTTGAATGAGGGTGATACAAGGTATTTATATCCCTTAGGCTGTATATGAAAGGGTTGATACATTAAATGATATACATATGAAATGGTAATACATTTAATGCAGCGTGTGCGTCAAGATGATAAACATTCAATGAATAATTGAACTGTTGATTATCTGGCAATTAATGCTACGGCCGAGATGCAGTTCGGACCGCCTTAGTTACTCGTTGCTCAGGAGTTCCTCGGAGCGCTAGAGTACCTCGGAGTGCTGAAGTTCCTCGGTGTATCCTCGTTGCTCGGAGAGAACATGAGTTGGTCGGGGAAATGAACTTCCTCGTTACTATTGTGCCAAGTAGATTAACACGTGTCTTCATATTATTCGTCCATATCAGCATATTAATTTTGGTATCAACAGAAGCCCCCAATGTTTCATATTTCGAACTTTGAGGAGTATGGAACATTCTTTCTCGGTATATGGCGATATTAAATGACTTTCCTGGGTTTTAGGATCCTTTTCTTCATATTTGAATTTCTTTCAAATTCACAGAATCTGCCTTTTTCGAATTTTTATGAGTGCTTCGATCTTCGTGCATTTTTGTCCTTTTAGCCTCCGGTGGCGTATTAGTTTCTTTTGTGTAATCATTTCCTTCGCAGCTTCCCAAGGTAAAGTATTTAAACTTCTTAGGTAACCATACCGTCTTCTACCTTTTCCAATTTTCTGCATTCAAGCTTTCTGTTCTCTCTCTCCCTTGTGCGTTCATCTTTTCCTTCGCTAGTTGTCAGCTCTTCCTTTTTCCTGTAAGATTCTCTTCTTTTCTTCTGTATTTCTTTTATTCACTGTGGTTTATATTGTGGAGTCTGTTGAGAAATTTTGTTTCGATTTTTCCATTCCTTCCTGGGTAACTCTGGAGGTTCTTTCTGAGCCTTTAGATTATTTTCGATTGGCTGAGGGAAAATGGTTCCCCAGTCTATTCATTGCTGAATGTGGATTTTATTTTCCGCCAAACCCCTTATGCTTAGAGTTCTGTCAGTATTTTGACGTTGTTCCTGCAAAAATGGCCCCCAATTCATGGAGAATAATTAATGGGGTGTATAAATTAAATCTAACTCATGGAACTCGTATAGGGATTCCTGAGATTATGTATTGCTATAGATGGACTATTTTAGATAATGTTTATTACTTAAAAACTAGGTTTTTAAATAGGGCTCTTGTAGTTAACCTCCCTGATGCAAATAGAGATTATTTTGAACATGGGGTGGTTATTAAAAATTGGCAATATGCCCCCTTGGTTGGAGATGCAGTATACCAGGGTCCTAAATGCCCCCCATATGGCAATGGGATAGGTTTATTCTCATTTTCCTTTACTTATGAAATTATGCTTTTATCATATTTGACAAAATGTATGACTGATATTTCATTATGTATTTATTTGCAGTTGATAGTAAAAGAAAAACTCCAAAAGAATCAGAGGTTCATATTAAGCATATGAAACTTATCTGGGGTTTGCATAAGAACGTTGCAGACGAGCACATCAGGTCTGCATCATATTTGCTGCAGTATAGGAGCTATACGACTTCTTATACTGCTCGTCCTATGATTAGATCTGTTGAGCCAGCCTCAACTCCAGAGGATTCTTCTTCAGATTCTCACATCCCTTTAAGTCAAAGAATGGGCAGGAAAAGAGCTCCCCCTGCTCTATTTGATGACACTACTTCTGCTGCTGAAGCCAAGAAAAGCAAAATTGATGTCCCAGAGGGGACTAAGAAGGTGGATGTTGCACCTTCCAAAGCTACCGAGAAGCCCCCAGTGTCTCCGAGCAAGAAGGTTTCTCCTGTGGAGATGACTGTTATCTCCCCGACCAAGAGCTCTTCCTTGGTTGAAACTGCTGAAGTCCCTTTGAGGAGATTGAGGAAATCGTCCTCAGTCAATTTGGCTGAAACTGCCAATCTGGCTGAAACCATCTCCTCTCCACCAGCTGGTGGTGTTGGTTTTCCAACCATCATTCCTCCGAGCTCTGCCATGAGCTCGGTAAAAACTTGGATCATACTCGAGGTCCAAGGAATTGATGAAAAGATTTCTAGGGATATGCTGACATTCCTAGCTACCCGTCACCTTGCTTCAGTAAATTTCTCACACTCTGAATTTCCTTTCTTTCTTTGAATACTTGTATTTTTGTACTGACCTGTCACTTTTTCCTTTGTTTAGCTAGTGAATTGTTTTAACAACATCATGAAGAAAGATGAAGCAATTAAAGCTTCCAGCTCCTCGTCGAGGGTAGAGGATGCTCTGCTGGGTTTGACCCAATCCTTGAAGGATTCTCGTCAGCAGTATAGTGAGGACAAAGCTGACTGGGAGAAAAAGTTGTCTATAGTTGAAGCTGAGAAAGTGAAGTTGGCTGAGATCTCCAAGAGTTTGGAGAATAAGGTGAAAAGTTTAGAGGTTGAGCATCAAAAATATGACGACAAGCTCAAGAACTTTAGAGAGCTTGAAGATAAGCTGAAAAAGGCAGAGGAAGAGTTGTCCGTCCTGCGAGATGTCAAGCGCCAAAAAGAAGAATTGGATGCGAAGTTAAAGATTGCCTAGGATCTTCAATCCGAGAAGCTCTCCTCGGAGAAACTGAAAAGAAAGCTCGCAGTTAAAAAATCCTTCAGCGCTGGCTGGGATAAAGGATGGGACAAAGGGATTGCTGCGATGACATCCCAAGTACAATACGGGAAGTTGAAATACTTTCGAGATGGCTGGGTAGCTGCCCTGCAGGAATTGAAGATCAAAGACGACTCTGAGCTATTTCAGCTACACCTCCCTGGTCCTCCCCCACCAATTGTAGAAGAAGAATAAGAAGATGAGGCTATCTCTAATGAATCTTCCATGGCCATGGGTGATCAAGTCTCTGCCTCTTTACCTTCTGCCAACGAGGACATTTCTTCCATGCCTCCTCCTGAGAAAATTTCAACTCCTGCTGATCAAGCTGCTGTTACCACCGAGCAACCAAGCTCCTCGTCCCAGCCTCCCGAGAAAGTCTTGGGAGACAAGGAAAAGGTGTGAAGTTGTTCGGTATCATTTCTATCTTTCGTTATCATTTGTAATCAAACAATGTAATCTTTTTATGATCTAATAAAATACATCTTTGTTCTTCTCTGTTGTTGATGATTTGTTTTTGTTGACTGTTGTCTCCTCTTCATTAGTTTATGGCCAGGATGGAATTGCTATATGCCAATGATACAAAACTGATGCAGCAATGTCACGAATACTATAAGGATGGTCACACAGAGCTAAGTGTATCAGAAATTGCTGACATCCTTGGCCATGATGCTTCAGATTAGGCAATTGAGGCTTATCGGTACTTGAAAGCTTTACTCGATCGAGCTGTGGCCAATAATGTGGCCTACTATGAATTGATCGAGGAGCTTCATTGTATCTTAAAAGATCTTCAGAATCAGCACAATGAATCAACTGCCTTGTTGCACAAGGAATATGAGAATAGGTATCAACAGCTTTCCTCTAAGACAGGTCACAAAAAGATCATCCCTGGGTACGATGTTAGGGAGAGAACCCTAAAAGGTGAAGTTGAGGCCTGCAGACAGATCGCCGAGCTGCTGGAACTTGAAAATAATAATTTGCAGAAGAAGTTGGCACAATATGAGTCTGCAGCTTCATCCTCTACTGCCTTGGTACCGGTCACTGATGAAGGATTCTCATTCTTAGAGGTTGAAAATGCTAAATTAAGGCAAGAATTGGATACTCTGAGAAGGTCTGGTATCTCTACTACTGCTCGGGGACGAGGAAGAGGGTCTCGTGGGCGAGGAAGAGATGTTCAAAATGTTATCGAGGAGCAAAATTCTCCACCTGCTTGGAGTCGATCAAGAGTTCTCAGCCGTAATGTTGAAGAATCTCGTACTCTGTCAACATTTGAAACCCAAGCGTACCAACTGAACGCCAAAGATCGGGCTTTGTCTGAAATGTCCAAGAAAAACCTATCTTTAGAAGATCAACTTACTGCGATGAAGTCTGCTTTGAATGATAAAGATGTTTTTGCCAAGAGCCTTCACGAGCATCTAGAGAGAATAACTTTCCAATTACACAAACAACCTCGGGAGTTTTGGATGGCAGGATACAATGAAGCCCTTTGTCACTTGGATGCTCGTCTTGAAAATGCCCATAACGAAGGTTATAAACAAGGATGGTTGAACGCCCTGGGTGTGTTAAAGCTAGAGCAGGGCCATTTTTTATGGGATTATCATGCTCCTGGGATACTAGACTTTCCTGTACCGCCTTATAAACTAGACATGGAATGGATCCCAGCTCGTGCCATTCCTCGTAGCTTAATTTCAAAATACCTTGGTGACTATAGCCTTCATTCTCAGATTGAATTATCTCGTCCCGAGCATCTCTTGGATACACCTTCTGTGATGAACGTCAGAATGCTCAGAGATGTTAATTTCATTAATTCTCCTCTTTGCCTAGAGGATCCTCCTGCTGGCGAGGAGCCTGTTTCAAAAGCTAAAGGAAAGAAACCAATAGAATAGGTTTTTCAATGTAACAGTTAGAACATATATGTAGCTTGTAATTTATTTTGATTTTAATGAAAGACTTTCATTTTCTGTTTGCAAATCTGTATTGCTATTGTCTTGTGTTTATCAAACATTTTTACATTTGTGCATATGTATCTGTTAAAAAGATAACAATTTTGTGTTGTTCATCAACCGACTTAGTAATAAACAGTTACAAGTATCAATGTTGCTCAATCACTTAATAATAAAGTAATGAGTATAAAATGTTTAAAATGTTTCCAACCAACCAAGGTTGTTAAATTGTGTTTGTCGACTAATTACAATTGATAGGTTTTTATCTCCAATCAGCCATACTTGGTAAAAAAAAATCATAAAATGTGTCCGACCAACCAAAGTTGATAATTTATCCTCGTCGACCAATTACAGTTTTGATCACCGACCAACTATACTTGGTTCAGTTTGGAATTCTTGTATTTTCTGGAAGGATTTTACCTTCCGACCAACATAAATTGGCATATTTTGTTTCTTAACCAGCCAAAATTGGCATTTTTAAGAATGTTGCTCTTGTCCTCTTACCAACCGGAGTAGGTCATGAGTTTGAACTATCGGGTTCTTTCGAACTATCTTGTCCACAAGCTCTTTTACCAACCGAAGTTGATCACGCAAGTGTACGCCTCCTAACCAAAGGAGTATAATTTGTTCTCGCTATTTTACCAACCAAAGTTGATCACGCTCGAACTATCAGGTTCTTTCGAACTATCTTGTCCACAAGCTCTTTTACCAACCGAAGTTGATCACGCAAGTGTACGCCTCCTAACCAAAGGAGTATAATTTGTTCTCGATATTTTACCAACCGAAGTTGATCACGCTCGAACTATCAGGTTCTTTCGAACTATCTTGTCCACAAGCTCTTTTACCAACCGAAGTTTATCACGCAAGTGTACGCCTCCTAACCAAAGGAGTATAATTTGTTCTCATTATTTTACCAACCGAAGTTGATCACGCTCGAACTATCAGGTTCTTTCGAACTATCTTGTCCACAAGCTCTTTTACCAACCGAAGTTTATCACGCAAGTGTACGCCTCCTAACCAAAGGAGTATATAATTTGTTTTCGTCCTTTTACCAACCGGAGTTGGTCGTGGGTCTGAACTATCGTCTTCTTTTTGCTGTCGAGAAGCGTAGTGTACAACACTAGTATTCCCCGAAAAACTTTCAAACAAAGGAGAGAAAAATGGTGAAAGCATCATCGTTTTATTCATATTGATGGAACCGTTGTACATTTTACATCATTGATAATACTTGCGAAGGTGTTCAGCATTCCAAGCATTCTTGAATTCCTCTCCTTCTAGAGTTGTTATTCGGTAAGTTCCTGGTCAAATAACTTCTGTAACTCGGTAAGGTCCATGCCAGTTTGCCTCCAATTTATTGTGCTTCTGAATGACCTTCTTTAGCACATAATCTCCTTCTTTTAAATCGCATTTCCTCACCCTTTTGTTGTAGAACAGAGCTGTTCGTTGTTGATAAGCAGCATTCCTAATGGCTGCCTCTTCTCTGACCTCCTCGAGCATATCCAAATCCAGTCTTCTCATCAAGTCACTGACAGGAGAATTGAAATTCAGTACTCTATGTGTCGGAAGACCCAAATCGACAGGTATTACAGCCTCACTTCCAAATGCCAGCATATATGGTGATTCTCCAGTCGCTGCTCGGGGAGTTGTTCGGTAAGCCCACAATACTGATTGTAGCTCATTAATCCAGTTAGCTTTAGCTTCACTTAGCCTTTTCTTCAAACCATTCAGCAGTGTTCTGTTCGTCACTTCAGTCTGTCCATTGCTTTGAGGATGGCCTGGTACTGAATGAACCTTCAAAATGTTCGACTGATGACAATAGGCAGCAAATTCCTCGTTATCAAATTGGGTTCCATGGTTTGTGATGAAGGCATGAGGGAGACCATATGGACAGATGATGTTCTTCCAAACGAACTGGAATACCTTCTCGTATGTCATATCAATAAGCGGCTCAGCTTCTACCCACTTAGTAAAATAGTCCACTACAACGACGAGTTACTTGAATCTTCCTCGGGTGGTCGGCAGTGGTCCAACCAAATCAATTCCCCATATGGAAAATGGACAAGGGGAAGTTATTGGTGTCAACAATGCTTGTGGAGTTCGTCGGATGGAGGAAAAACGTTGGCACTTGTCACATTTCTTAGCATAGGCTATACAATCAGCCCTCATCGTCGGCCAGTAGTATCCTTGAGTCATTACCCTTTGTAAAAGTGTTCGACCTGCTACATGACCTCCACAAGACCCTTCATGGATTTCTTCAATCAATTCTTTCACCTCGGAGGGATGTACACATCTCTGCAAACCTGCCATAATTCCTCGTCTATATAAAATACCATTAGTTAATACATACCGAGCAGCTTTATACTTCAATTTCTTGGCAGCGAGCTTATCCTCTGGTAATTCTCCCTCTTCAATATATACCCTGATGGGATCCATCCAAGATGGTCCTAAATCAAGGGTAATAACATTCATCGTCAGGTTTTCATCTATGCTCCGACTTTCCAGTACTTCAATTGGTATTGTTCTTCGCAGCTCGGTACGAGTAGCTGATGCTAGTCGAGCCAGTGCGTTTGCTTGTGCATTTTTTATTCTGGGTATTCTGATCAACTGAATGGCATCAAATTCTACC